>OW052220.1:37201227-38456121 GCA_932526605.1 Nephrotoma flavescens
CCGAGGACTTCTCTAGTGTAACAGTACCTACTCACAGGATGTTTTAAGAAGGGTAATGGATGGAGACCGCACATGAATCTTTCGAAAAATTAAAAACATTGCTTACATCAGCTTCAATCCTTCTTACTCCCAATTATTCAGCTCCGTTTTATATAAGATGTGACACTTGCACCATATATCTCAGAAAAGCTCAATAAAGCTCAACGGAGTTATTCCATAACTGTGCTGGAATGTTTGGCAGCGATATTAGCTATAAAAAAATTTGGCGCATATATAGAAGGCCACGACTTTACATTGAACACGATCAGGCTAGTTTAAAGTGACTTATGTTCCAGCATGATTTAAGTGGGAGATTGGAACGTTGGAGGCGCAAACTACAAGGTTTCTGCTTTTCTATTATTCTTAAACGTGGAAAGGACAATATATGACCAGATATGCTATCACGAATACATTGTGATGATGTTGGAGAATATACCAAAACTATTGGAACAAACCATCGGCTTAAACATAAGCAAATCAATTCGAAGATTCCGAATATATACTAACCTTTAGAGCATGATACGGGACGACACTTCCAATTATACTGCTTTTAACGTTAGTGGCAAATTTATCTTTATCCGATTGGTAACCTAAAAAGAAAAGTGATTCATCGGATCGTCTACCTCTAATGGGAAATGCTTATGTTATTGATGCACCGTGGCAGCGACTTTATATAGACCTGTTACACCCTTATTCTCGGTCTGCGCAAAGAAACAACACAATTATTCTTATCGTTGTGGATCACCTTATAAAATTCGTATTTCTTAAACCTCTCAGCAAACGCACAATAAAAAACATATACAGTTAAATTTTACGAAATCATCATGATCACCTAGTGAATTTAAAAAATTTGAAATGCTCCATGGTTTTTCTAAAAATTGAGAGTAATAAGTCCGCCCTTGATGAAGCTAGACTTGAGGAGATCAATTCCGAATTTGATAGTTATTTTACCAGCCAATTTTTTAAATACATCAAAAATATCCAAGACATAGTTATTTTGGATCCAAAATACTTTTGGAAGCATTCTAGTTCCAAACAATGCACCTAGGGGACTCTAAATCATCAAATTCTAGAGAAATAGCCATTTGCTTAAATTGCAATAACACTGCTACAATTGCTATGCCAACCATCAGCCAAGGCGATTTAATGAATGTAATTAGTGAAATTGGGGACGGTTGTGGCCCGGATGGCATTCTGGCCAATTTATCCTGCCACTTGTGCTCTTCAATTTGTCATTACGTAGACGATTATTCAAATCGGGGAAAGAAGCGATATTTTATGCTACACAAGTTATTTGAAATCTTTGTTTGTAAAAATTTCAGAAATATTATTTCACGACATCCGTTCAATTTCACTATATGGAACATGTAAATCCAAATGGCAATTGAATAGCATCAGCAAGTGGAGTACATATATATTTCACATATTTATCGATGGAATATCTAATGTCATTTTATCTCATCTGTGCTTGTATTTTCGGATGATTTAAAAATCTACAGGAAGGCCACATAGATAGAATTAGTGAGTGGTGTGAAGTCAACCAATTAATTTGATAATTTTTTTTATCATTAATTTGATTTTTTAATTCACTATTGAATGGAATCACATAGACTCGTTTTCTTTCAATAAATAAATATATATAATGTCAATTTTAATGATAACTAAGTAGTTCCTCCGCTTGAAACATTAAACGCATTGCTATACGATGAGACTGCACACATCGCATGAAAATGATGTAACATATAAAAGCAAAGCAAATAATAATAAAATGTTCAACCACCTTAGACAATTTGCACACAATAATAAGAATAATATGAATCAGTCCACCTGTCGCCTATTCTGCGCGTACATATTCAAATCGTCATCGTCATCATTTATAAAAACCGAAACAAAAAATTTACAAGAAGTTATAAGATCAAAACAATTGAAACGTATATTCTATCTATGTATATTACGTGTACTCCAATTAACCGAGCTTGAATAACGAGCTATGTATAAAGTGTACGTACATTTCATGCATAAGAACATTTTAATTGATTCTCTTATAACCAGAATTATTAAACTTGTTCTTATACATCTCAATTATAAATCTTAAATATTTATTTAGTTACTTTAAATATAAAAATATTAATTTTTAATTGAAGTCAGTATCCCACACAGCATTGATCGCGCGTATATGCTTAAAGCTTACAAAGAACCAACATTACAAAATATGGTCAATGACATATTTGGACTAGAGGCAACAAATTTTTTGTTGGGATTGTAGCCGAAATTGTATTCCGAAAACACTTGTTAAAATCGCCAAGTGCGTGTACTTCACACATGACAATGTGTTTTGTTTATGGTAAAATCCTGTTTGTTTATATACCAAAAAAAAAATCGAAATTAGAAAATTAATGATTTTAGTGGATGATTCGCAAAAATCCAAAATTATCAAGGTCCGTTTTAGTAACCACCGCCATAATCGTGTAGTTGTTGTTGTCGGTGTATAGACAGAAATTTCAATTAATAAATATTCCAATATATACCGAGCAATGTTTAATAATCCAACATATTCATTTGTTATATGCTTAATTCAAAAATTTGTTGTTGTGTTTAATGGTTTACGAGAGCTGCATGCAGAGGCCAAAACAAAACTTTAACAAAGGACCCTTATAATAGATATTGTTGTCGAGTATTAACATAAGACTAATGTGTTTGTAGTCTTGCAGCTGTTGGTGGGTTTTTGTTGCCTTTTCGTTGTTAATCTTTTAATATTAAAAATTCATTGAAATGCGTTTAACCTTCCGAATTTTTGTTTGGGGCTTAGTGTTTGGAATAAATAGGATTAAGGCAATAGTTATCACAACTGTAATCAGACCGCTCTTGCGGTAATACGTGCTGTACTATTTTAACTAATATAAAATACCTACTGAAGAATTTGAATGAGTGGATTAAATAATAAGAAAATGTGCCTATTACCGGGTCCACTGATAATCACTTTACATTATCTTTTGATCCGTATCCGTTTACATCTCTTGAATTAAAAAAGTAATTGTCTCAATCAGAACCAAATTTTTACGTCTCTAAAGCTGGCACAACTCATCCAACAGAACATTACAAACATCCGTTTAATTAAAGTATCTATACATACCTTTGTGAAGATAGCACAAATTTCTATCCCCGAAAATCGAAAAAGTTGTTTATGGCAATACTATACAAGTTTATGTATACTATTGCGACATTTAATTAACAATTATAGCAAAGTGTAAATAAATAAAAAGCAACTAAATTCTACTCTCAAAAAATACTGACAGCGAAAACCAAAAATTACTTTGAATCTTCCTGCTTCACCAAAATGCAATATTTTTACTCACAGCCCAGAAAAAACTTTGTGTCACGATAGTTTTAGCTGTCATGACAGAAAATATTTTCGGGGTTGAGAGTCAAAATCTTAAAAATTTTGTAAATAAAAAATAATATTTGTTTTTTTTAAATTAGTAGTGGTGCCCGTCGTTTGATAGGTGAATGTTTAAGGAGCATGTATGATTTTTGTTTAGACTTTTTCTATTTATAGGAGTAGACTATATCTCGTCCATAGAAGTCAAGAAGAGACATAGAAAAATTCTAAAAAAATCATACATGCTCCTTAAACATTCACATATCACACGATGTGCACCGCATAAGAAAATCCCTACATTTTTACTCTTAAAATTTCGATTGTCATGAGAGTTTTTAACTATCGTGATAGCAAGAATTTTCGGGGCTTAGAGTAAAACTAAGGATTTTTTGGGCTAGGTGTAGCAAATGTCATGATAGCAATAATTTTGTTGCCGTTGCATTCGTGTGAAACTGAATTTAGCCATTTTCACACACATATGGAAATTGGACTTATTTCACAAACATGTACATATTTATAAGTATTATATCTATTCTCAGCTCCCAAAATTTCAACTGTCATGACATTTTTTAACTATCATGATAGCAAATATTTTCGGTGCTGAGAGTAAAAAATGTCAAGATTTTTGGGCTGAGAGTAAAAAATGTCATAATAGCAATATTTAGTGCTGCCATCGCATTTTTCGGGGATGAAGTTTGGGTTATCTTCACATACATTCTATACATGTTCGAATGAGGGACCGTTTCGCATGGAAATAATGAACAGTACGAAATAATGTATTTGTTTAAATATATTCTATGAGTGTTTGTTGTGGGCGCGCCTTCACGTCTCGTCAGTCGAATTCGGGATTTATAAAATCGTGTTTATGCGCAACACTCTCACGAAATTCGCGCTCGATGGCAGATTTCCCTTGAGAATCTTTAGACAGTTTGGGCTAGGCGGCTTGCAAACATGTTTACAAAATGAAGATCGGTTTACATATCACAATCTTGGTAGCCATGTCCTATGTCATGACATTTCCAGCAGACGCAATGTTCGAATTTGGAGCCATCATGTCCGTCTACTCTCCTCTGAAACGCTTCTATTAAAGGCTCCTTAAAATCTTTTTGGTCTGCTCTAATTCGTTCATAGTAACAGTTTGAGTTTTCGGATTGAGCCATCTTCTATATGCCTTTCTAAGTTCAGTTCGTAAATCCCTGGTCTTCGTCTTAGCTGAGAATTCAAAAAACTCTTGACTCGGGTTATAACTGGAATTCTCCCACAATTTTTCGTAACCACGCCATAGGATACGCAATTCCTTAACCGTTCGGATTTGGTTATGGTAGGGAAGCGTAACATTCTTCAACGAATAACAATCTGTTGCTCAGATAATCAACATTGCAAACGGATTGATCCAGGATGTTAATGGATGGTTCATCTTATATACCCAGTACCAATATTAGGCCTTCCAGTACCAACTTTCGTAAGGTGCTCTATTGGAAAACCCTCGTCATTTGCCATTTGATTCAGCTTGTAAATAAGCCAAGCACATTTATCAGTTAAATGTCAATAAAAATTATATTTTCGAAAGTTGATTTTTAACATTTGTAGCACTATCAGAAGAAGCGATAAGAGCGATAAAAACTCTTTGATCTGTGTTTGCATGGTTGACAAAGCAATTATTATTAATAAAAATAAAAAAAGTTAAAAATTTCCCGGAAAATCATAAAATTCTCCGGAAAAAATGTATCTTACCCCTCCTAAAAACTGATAGAAAACAATCCTGCAATTAACAATTTTCCAAAATTTATACTCCTTCCTTACCTGATTTTGCCGATGAAAAATTACGCCCAGCTTGTTAGTTCACAAGTACACCGTTTTGACACCAATGGGAAATTATTTGTTTATTGTACAGCTCAGGATTATGGAACTGGTGAAGGAATTTCGCACTCCGACCCCAACTCCGTCAAACATTTAAAGGTTAACTCTGATTTTAATTTCGAGCCTGACTAACTCTGATTCTGACATTGCCTTCGACTCTAACGCCTACAAAAATAAATAAAAAAGGAGGTTTTCTTATGTATAAGAAGTTGACCCGAAATTTCCATCACGAAAATGTTTTTTTTTGTTATAAAGTGTTTGTCTGTGCTAAATCACATAAAAATAATTCCATCCCGAAAATTGTATTGTTAAATTAAAGAAAAAAATCTTGGCATATGGAGTTAGGTGTGCCAATGTGCTTGATTATCCCGAAAACAACTTTCTTCACAATGTTCAGTTGAAAATATGTTCATTACCAAATTTCCTAGTGGTGAACTCAGAGATGACCCTCCTCCATTGGCATATAGAGGTATATGGTTTTCGGGATAATAAATATTCACAATCAGTCCTCGTTATTTTCCAAAGGTCAAATGAATATAAGTTCTTTGCACATTGACACACCTAACTCCATATGCCAGGGCAGGGGTCATCTCTGTGTTCGCCACTAGGAAATTTGGTAATGAACATATTTACAACTGAAGATTGTGTCGAAAGTGGTTTTCGGGATAATCAATATTCACCCTCAATCCTCGTTATTTTCCAAAGAACACCTAAATACAAGTGCTTTGCACATTGACACACCTAACTTCATAATGCCAGACAGGGGGTCATCTTTGAGTTCGCCACTAGGAAATTTAATACTAATTTAATACGCCACTAGGAAATTTAATACAACATATTTTCTTTCAGTTAATATAGAAAGTGATTTTCTAGATGATCATAAAGTAGATTTAATTTATTAATAGATTGTGCTGCTTTTTAACGCAAACAGTAATCAAATTTTATAATTTGCTCTGGCTGTTTATTTTTTCTTTAATTTAACAATAAAATTTTCGGGATGGAATTATTTTTATGTGATTTAGCAAAGACGCACACCTTTTAACAAAAACACCTTTTCGTGGTGGTGATTTCTTCTCAACTTCTTATACATGGTTTCTTGCACAAATACCTTTAATTGGGCGTGAATACCTTACATTATTATTCGTATTAGAAATAAAACGACGATAAAGAATAATCATGAATGCACATTCGCTGATCTTGCCTAAGAACAGGCGCTGACACATCTGCATATACCTTCCATATGTTGTGATAATTCTGTTTATCATCACATTTCATAAGGCGTGATGTCTCTTGGTCTATGTGCTTCGTATAGCGCAGATGGATTTCAAATCAACAAATTTATCGGTATTGGGTTCCTGAAATTAAAGCGGAAGTAACGGTTTTTGAAAATATGAAACATGGACAGAGCAATGCATGAAGTTTGCAGCCTGTCTATTGAATGGGGCGAAAATCGTGCAGGACTCCTGCAGCATAATACTGGATTGCGGGAACCACTCATCTTCTAGTCATGAGACTTGTAACCTGGTGCTTTAAATTGGGTGTGTGAACCCTCTTACGACCGCAAATATTTCCAAAACTGACTATTTTTTTTAACATAATATTCTTTTGCATCGAGGGGTTCGTGCTATCACTTTTCGGGTGCTCCCTGCATTTCTGCAGAGTTTAAATACGGACCAACCAACACAACCCTAGTTTCAAACAAAAATTCATTTTAAGGTTTCCCAAGTGGGGTTCGAGACTATCATTTTTACACTTTTCTCTTGTGGAAATGATTTTGAAAAGTATTGACGAGAGGAAGTTTTTCATTGCCTGAAATCTATTGTAATGAGTCTTATGCAAATTGCACGCTTGCGTTAAATATAATCCGCCGCGGACATTACGGTTATGAACTTAATGTTTGAAACGATAAATTGAATACAAGTGTTTTTATTTATTGAGTGTTTTTAAGCGAAATTTGACAAATTACTTTGAAAACGTTGTTTTGGCGATTTCGTATATGTTTCATAGTAGGAATTTCCGCCGCGGATCGAATTTTACGATTTCGTATTTTTCGAAACATTTCATAATGGGTGCCTTTCATCAGGGTGCTTTGATTTCTATAAAATCTGTTTAGTAATTTGTGATTTTTGTTTGCTCAGGTGATAAAAGTTGTTGAGGAAATTTTCGAGTACCAGAAAGAGAGCGAGATAGAGAGAGAGCGATGTGGAAAACTACTAATTTCAGAAAAATACGTTTCAGGGGTCAGTTTGTTTGGCTTGCGATGAGATCTTAATTCAAGAAAATTCGCTTTATGGTTTTGAGCTGTTTGATAGAACTAACTCGTTTCTCAAGAGATAAAAATATAAATAAGATTTTAATAGAGTTGAGAATGTGACACTAGCAAATTACCAATTTTAAGACCTAAGTTATTTATTTTACAACCAAATTTTGTGGTGGATCTTGGTGTGTTAATATTTTCCGTGTTTCTTGACGCTCATTGATCCGGATCAGTTCAAATTTTATATGGAAAACATGATCCAAATTTTGTAATAATTCACAAATTTTGATTTTAAATCTAGCAAGCGCCTTTGTATTGTTTCATGAAACATGAACACACCTGGATCAGATCAAGCGCCAAGAAACACAGCTATTAATGAATCTAAATCGGTTCTCAGCCAAATTCGTTTTGTATATTGAAAATAGGAGTTCATAGACCGTGAAAAAATAAATACTACTCCCAGACAGAAAGTACATGCGTACGAGTCAATAAAATATACCGCACTTTTGATCTTCTTAATAAGAAAATCAATATTTTTATTAATACGAGTTCGACTCTTTAGTTAAATTTGTTGTGCTACACGAATTACGATAAAAGTATAAAACATAATCATAAAAAATATAAAATCAAAAGATAAATTTTCTATAATCTCAATACAATATATATTCTTAGCCACCATCTTCTGAAGTCTTATTTATAAATTTATAACCTACTTTTACGATTTATAACCAGTACAAGAAGAACATACATTTGATTTATAAGACATAACATAATATAAAAGTTGTTAATGTTCTCAGTTTACAGTCGTCTTATAATATTTTTGGTTCACTTATACTCGGTTACCTCGATTTAGGCATAACAGACATGTACGACGTACGTACGTACACACAACATAAGACATTCATTACAGGATGATTCATCGGATTCAAATTGGATAAAATATTTATACTCGTGAGAATCTAAATTCTAAATATAAACGAGAAGCAGGTTAGACAATTTTATGGTGGAATGCTGCATGTAAAGAAGATGATTGATTTGGTTTGCTGTTTGATTTAAATTTGCTGTGCCTAGTGCATTGGTACTCAGCCCGAGATATTTGTATGGCGCTCGCAGCCGTAATTTTTCTTTGCGACGCGAATTGTTGTACACGTTACAACATCTAGAATTAATGTTTATGTTAAAAAAGGAATGTAATTAAGTTATATATTCAGTAATTAATGTTTACACAGACAGAGGCATTTGCGCGCGCATGCATATACAATCACTTAGCTTTTAATGATTTTTAATGATGATGACCAAACACCGATTTATGTTTATAGCATTCTTATGTATTCTTATGTTTATGAGTTTTGAAGAACAACAACATGTTGATTTGTATAAAATTTTTACAAATACCTTTGAGGTGGTAATTACGAGCTAATTGCGATGATAATTAAGTTGGGTTTGGGTAAAGTTGGCAGTATATTTAAATTACATAGTTAGAAAAGGGTCTATTTCTCCGCACATACTGCCGAGTAAGATTTAGAAGACGGGAAAAAGTTCTAATATTTTCTATAGTGCGGTTGGCCATGAAATTATTTTTTTGTTTAACATGTTCAGGACATGTTATTTAAGACCTAAATATTTTGTTGTTGTTCATACAAATAAATTAATTCCGATGCCCGAAAGAGTTGTCAACCAACAGGGTCGTTAACCTTAGAAACGAAGAAACATTTTTTAAATATGGTAAGCTTAATAGGTTCGTGTATTATGTTCGTCTGAAGTAGATTTCTGTGGCAACTTTAAAATTTTATAAACATTTACAAAGAAAATCATGATTTATATATTACTTTTTGCATAAATTCCTGGATTTTTGTATATTTTATAACACTGACTCAAAATATCTTTACCATCGTTTAACGCCATCTTTTGAACGACACTGTTAATATTTCTAACAGATTTATGAGGAAGGAAATCAAAATGTAGTTGCACTCCAAAATGAGGTTGCATATATTGGTTCAATGAATTTAAGCGCCCGAATATTTGGTTTTGATAAACAGCATCCGAATTTGATTGAGTTAGTTACGGATGATAGCGTCCAAAAAATCCATGATATCGTGTTAGCAAACGTAGGTATAATAAAATCGTAGGTATAATAATTAATTGTTTAGTTTCAACATTGTAGGAAAAATTGATTGAATTTTAATGCAAGAAAGCATCTCAATATGCTCGAGAATTAGGAGTGCTAGGCGATTCCGCAGGAACACGCAAAACACTTGGCTAGTTCACATCGATTGACAACGAATTTCCACAACTCGGGATTTTTTTGAAATTTTTTGGGGAAGGGATGTGATGCGAACGTTAACAACGAATGTATATACACAGCGTCTTTGCGTGATTATAGTCAAACATCTCGTAATTGCTTGTTGCCTATAGCCTTGATTTATATTCAAGGAAATAACGGTCAACAAATGCTCGCAAGAGCGCTTCTCGATTCAGCATCCCAATCAACTTTTATTGCCGAATCATGTGTGCAATTCACATGTCTCAATTTATGGGGTAGCAGCGAGCTGCGCGAGAAAAACAGGAGGCAACACTTTAATTCAAATCTCATCACGTGTAGTTCCACAGCACATTTGATAAAATAGACAACTCCAAAATCCTGCTGATTACATTAGAGGAATAGATCCCAAATTAATCGCTAAATTGTTGGTACGAATCAACGTGGCTACATCAAAAAACATACAGTGGTTGCTTTGTTATGGAAACAGATTAAATCGATATTGCTAACTACTTAAAAAGTATTCCTCTTGGTTCGAATTTTAAAAAAATCGTGAGATACGTGCTTCATTTGTGCGAAGTGTCCAATTCAGAAAAGAGATGACCGACAAATAAAAATATAAAAATTTGCATGACGCATATGTATAATATATCGAAGTACTCAAGTAAAAGCAAAATCAGCCGACATACCAGCAAAGCGGTGTACCAAAGCCATTTCTAAATTCTAGACCTGATTATTTTTGACCTATACAAATTAAAGCATCCCAACATCGCAATTCATCATTGACTAAGGCATATGTCTTGAAATAAAATCAGTGCATTTAAAGGTGGTCAGAAGTCTTACTATGAAATCGCTTAATGCTTCGCTAAAAAGATTTGCGTCACGGCGAGGGACTGCGAAATCAAATATGGTGTGGAGCCCATAATGATGAAGCGACTTAAAACGGAAATATTATATCAACAATGGTACAGAAAGGCATTGAATTTAAATTCACCCTGGCTTGTGCACCGCATTTCGGAGGCTGATATGGGATGCGGTACTAAAATCAATTAAATATCATTTTAGAAGAGCTTCGAATGAATATAATCTGAACTTTGAAGATACAAAAACTTTAGTCCCCCAGATTGAAGGTTTATTGAACTTCAGACCATTATGAGTTTCTTGAAATTCTTACACCTCGGCTAATCGGTGAATCTCTACAGGCTGTTGCCAAACCATTACTAGAAAATACACCGGTACGCAAATTATCTCGATGAAAAAATATTCAGCTACGTATTCAACCCTTTTGGAAATCGTGGCCAAACGATTATTTAAATACGCTTCAACACATCGACGATGTTGAACTAGTAAAAGATGACAATTTTCAACCGAATCATTGGCTAGTCCGGCGAGTTCAAACGATCCGGTGATTTGATGCGATTAAAATTTTACCCAGCTATATTAGTATACTTCTTGTAGGCGAGGATCCGGATATTGATTTTAAAGTACGTGCATTGCCTAAGTTTATCCGTTGCACTTCGAGAATTGTATTATATTTCAATTCACGTTTATAAGCCAAAGCAGCAGTAAACAATGATGATTTTCAAACCGGTAAATAATATTAATAATAATTTCCAGGGCCGATTTCCCCTCGATGGCCGTACGCGGTGATAAAAAAAAAATAGTTCAGCATGACTGATACTCCACACTCCACAGGAATAAGATGACAGAAAATTGTCCGTTGTGTCTGTACTTAGTGCAACCAGATTGAGAAAGTGGGAAACGTTAATAGTGCAAAAAATTCAGAATTCAGAATTCTAACAACAAAAGTTAAAATATAATTTGAATTTTGATTTATAGATGGAAAATGTGTAAGAATCCCAACAATCAGTTTCGAACGGATGAGATTATTGATTTGAAAAAATCAGTCTTCTCATCAGGTCGCGACGACTGACGTTGTATTATTTACATGGAATATTGTCTATACATGGTGGCTGAGACCAAGTGTTACCAAATGAAAACGCTGTAATTTTTTTAATTTTGATTATTTTTTATTGAAATTTCGTGAAATATGTTGAAAACATATTACATTTTATGAAAAACATGTTACTGCTCGATATGACCTCCTTTGGCTCTGATTATTTGATTCAGTCACAACACGAGCATTGAAGGCCCGAGCATTTTCTGATGAGAAAATTTTCACCATTCAACAGTATGTGAATAAACAAATTGATCTTGTTTGGTTAAAGCACAAGTCCAACGATAGTTTGGACACATGAGTTGCCATGCGCAAGCAATCACCAGCTTATGTTATGGTTTGGGCTGCAGTGACTGCAGGTAGACGCACTCCTCTGGTTTTCATCGAACATGGAGTCAAGGTAAACCAAGAGGTGTACCGCCAAAAGATCCTAAACGATGCTTTTACTTTACTTTAATATTAGTAATTTACTAATATTAAAGTCAAAAAATAACAAAGTTTTTATTTGTTTCGCGTTCCGATCGTTGCGTGTGATTCCGGAAGCAAGTACTGTTCTTAGCGCCGAATATTGATTTTTAAATTTATTTTACCAAGCAGAGCAGACGATTCGATACAATTATGAACAAACACAATATCAGCAACAATTCGGCGCTGACCGAGTGTTCGTATGGATTAGCTTAGCCACTCCACGCGTTGGGTTAAGTTGAAGAATTCGGAACACGCTTGAGTGGCATGTCCCAGCAGGGGTGGAACAAAAGTTATGTATATACTAATAGAGCCTTTGTTACAAAAGGATCGTGAAATTCTTTACCCCAGCGCTTCACGATATCATAAGCTCCAGCTATTGTATTTTAAGGTTAAAGAATATCAACCAGATTTCTGCTGACAATTAACGAAATGACAGAAGATAGGTTCTAACATTATATCGGATTTCATTTGATTGATGTAATTTTTAATCAGATCTTGAGATCAATCCTTAAAATTGTCATAGATGTCCATATATTTAGTTCATATGTTTATTTCTAAGATTGCGCAATCTTAGTTCTTTATTGTACCACAAGTTATATATTTATTTGGCGAGGGTACTAATTATAGATGAACACCGATAGCTCCCAAACTCTAATCCCAGGTATTTAATATGACCCTGTAATATTACTTAAATCCTTATTGAGTCTAGGTCGTTAGTCAAGGAAGTCGGAAAATAGGAGCATCTTCAAAGAATTTTGAGAATCTTTCTGAGATTCTCATTGAGCGTGGCATAAAAAAAAAGAAATTTCAATTCTAGTCGAAATCGAATTCATCAAGATGTATTTTAACGAAACCAAATAAAATGTCGTTTTGTTAAAAAGAAAATTTTTGCGCAATGCCGTCTGTTATGAACATCTTCGAAACAAATACCGTATCCACCTTCATTACCTTAACATCCATTTTTTAAGATTCACAAGCTTCATATAAATATTGGAGTATTTGATTTGAGTTAGCGAAATAAAATTTGTACTGCGCGATAACTATTATTAATCCTCCCTTGAAATTATGGGTTAACATTTTATTGCATGGCGATGATTTTGAGCATTGAAGTACCCTGACACAAATTAGTTTATAATATTTTGTTTAGAAATTCTTGTTACGATGGGTTTTTCTGGTACACATTGACATCGTTAAACGAGGTTTACCTGTATAAAGTTCTACAAACAGTTCAACATAGGTTTATGATTTTAAATAAACTTTTTTCTTATAATTCCGTTTTCTGAGCATACCAACATATATTTTATACATATAGGAGTACGTCATTGCCATATAAAAACCTGCGGGTTAGGTAGGAATGAAACTCCATGGGGCCCGACACGGATTTCTCAATAAAAAAAAAATTTGCTGATTGCAAACAGAAACTAGCATTTTCGATATTGTCTTCATTCTCTACATTAACGACGTTATATTTTTAATTGTATATATACATTATCTACCCATGTAGAATATTAATAGTCTACGCGTTGTATAGAAAATACGGCACAACACTGCTTGTTAGGCTAGTGTTGTTTGTCCTGGAGTCAAATTGGGGGTCATCGCAATATGACGAAAAAATTCTGTGTAGATCTAAAGATCTACAAAGTGTTAGTGGAGTCACGCTGAATACGCTGAGTATAAGCGTGAAATTTAACAGTTTTCAGGGATATTTATGCCGAGAATAAATTAGTTCGTTAAAAACAATATATAGTTTTTTCTACCATACATGATATCGTTCGATCGATTAAACCAAATAATTTTGACTCACAAATTCTAGTTTTGTATTTTCTCCATTTATAGAAACTGTCTCTGATAATTATAAAACATTATAAATACAGATATATGCCAAGAACCTATATGGAATTAACTTACTTCATTGTTTCACATCCGAAGCAAACTAAAAATAGAAAAATCGATATTACACCTCAAATAATAAAGCAACAAAACTAACGACGAGAAAACCGGGAAAGGCGCGTTACAATTCATCTTCATATTTTATATGCGCTACAAATTCCAATCACGTACCGCGTATTGTTTAAATCACTCAAAACTTCAAGTCATGTCCAAACTTTAACAAATTATCTCTTTTTGAGCATTTTTTTTTGTTTATGAAACATCAAGAATATAATATACAACAACAAACAATATTGGTATCTCAACATAAAATTAATTACAAGGCTACGTAATCTGATTGCATTCTGACGACGTTAGCGTTTTACATGAGACATTGAAATATATTTTTTTGTGCCCGCACCCGATCGATGGAATTGTTGCTATATATATTCGTAAAAGTCATACTCATTTTGTCATTTAAAGCAAACACAATATTTTGTAACATGAAAACTTGAATTTCATAAATTTTATAAATTGCTTACAATAATAATTGTATAAGTGTAGCTCTTTGAACTGTTGACAATAAATGTCGCGTTAAACTACCGTGCGCATATACATATGTAGAAAACTAAGTCTTATTAATGGATGTTATTGGCGTAATAGCAAAACGACTTTATAATATCGAGACGATTACAAATTTATTGAAAGTGATCAACCGGAGCATGTCTTACATGCCTGCCACGTATGTTACACAAGCATTACGTTTTTAATCCGAAACTTTATCGATCTGGCATATGTTATGGTAACCTTATCGACCTTGATTTTATTTAAATTGTCAAAATATTTAAATTTGTCCGCTTTTATTATTATATGCTTATATTTATAAATAGACGCAGATTAAGCACACAAAAGCTGTCGAATTACGAGTATTTAAACAGTTCAACAAACATAATCAACCAAGTTATGACTATTTTATGATAATCGTGTGCGGATATTTTGAAAATTTTATTTTATGGTTATTGGCATTCAATATTAGATATCGAGAGTATATTAAGTAGAAATTTCGCTAGTTTATAACACGCAGGGGTGCTGATGCGTATATCATTATCAGGATGGTATCATAGTGGTTTATTAACCAAATCACACTAAAATACGCCACTGGCGGTAGCTAGAGTTAATTTATGCCTAAACACATTTTTAATTTCTAACGATTTTTAAACAAATTTAAATGTTTATATACAAGTCGCAAGATGCCTGCGATGCTGACAGGCTCACGCGCTTATGCTTTTTAATGACATTTCAATAATAGAATGGAATTGCAACTAATAACGGCTTTAAAGTCAGTGGGCACGATTATTTGGTAACCTTTGGTTTAACATTTTGTTGGTTCAAACTAGTAAAAAGTCAACACCAACATCTCAACTTAAAATGTCAGTGTGACTGTATCTAAAATCACCTACATACTCGTATATGTATTCAAATAAAATAATTTTAGTCTTCGATATAGAAAATCCGGAAAATATCCCAGTTCTTATCGCACTCTGATGTGGTGATCAAGATTCCGAAAACAATACAAATAGGCTTCCGCTTAAAACATCAGAAAAATAACAGTTTGGCCATAAAAAACCAAAATTGTTTCCTTCCTTAAACTGATTACGGACTTAAAGTTTGTCCTAACTTGTCCTAAACCTAGCGAAAACGTTTCCAATTAATTATAAAATTTAACAGTGTAAGATATATTACTTGGGGAAAATAAATATTATAATTTTGAACAGATGTTATTGAAACAAATTGAAATATTGAAAATAAAATAAAATCAATGGTAAAATCAGAAATGACAGCCTTAATTAAAAAACACAAAATGTATTACAAAACAATATAATTAATAGAAAAATAAATTGAAATGATATAGTACTCGATAAACCGCAATATTCAAAAGTTGTAGAGGTCAAAGTCAAAGTAAAAACCCTTTGTCCTAAAATACTTCTAAGAGGTTATAAATTTGAGAGTAGGTGTTTTCAATTTGAACTGGACTCATTCCAACTATAGAAAACATGAGTTTTTAGGAAAAGTTAGGAGAACGCTTGGTCTAATTCTAGAGGGTCTAGTTCAAAGTGTAAACACCTATTTTCAAAGTTGTAACATCTTACAAGTATCTTAGGACAAAGGGGTTTTACTTAGACTTTTACCTCTACAACTTTTGAATATTAGACCCAGTCTTCCCCTAATTTTTCCTGAAAACTTTTGTTTTCTAGTTGGATTGGCTCTCGTTCGAAGTGAAAACACCTAGCCTAAGAGTTGTAACCTCTTGGAAGTATCATTGGATATAGAATTTTTATTTTGATATTTTCTCCTAAATTTTTTGAATTCTACACGCAAGCTTATTAATAAATTGATAATTTTTCAATTAATTATATTATTCTAGATTATTAAATTACTAAAATATAATATTATAAATTGATAATTAATTGAAATATTTTAAATTGCTAATAGTTTTTATATAACAAATATAATATTATTTTACACTGTTAAACTTAGGAACGTCTAGAACAAAATTCACATGAATTTTTAATTCTTCTAACATTTGCAAACAACACATTTGATGCAACTGAATCTGGAATGGAGCACTTTCGCTTAAAGTATAGTCAATCACCTATAATCATTTATTTAACGTATCATTCCATTGGAAGCCGAAGAGTATCATTGGCAGCCACATATCTATGGCCGTAGCACTAAGTGAAAAATAGTCCTTATGCTCTAAAGCATTCGATGTGTGAAACTCTTACTATTATAAACTCAAAACATTAACATTTATCAGAAAAGTAAATCATTTTTTTAGGATATTGGTAATTATTCATTTTTGATAGTTGACGATTTAAAATTTGACCGATTTCACAAATCCTACTATATACCACTATTATTTTCCGCTGGGCTAGATATGGCACGCGAATTGACTCCCAGACCACTTTCTTTTTATATTTGGTGATTTTGAATTGCAGGATATTGTATTGTGATTTTGTGAATACACAATAACTTTACTCCTATTGCGATCGATGTTGTGTAAAATTTCAATTTTTAAATAATTTAGTTAAGACAGAAATAAAGTATCAAGGTTCAGAATCATAGCGACAATTGGCCTGGTTTTTTGTTGTTTCCGGGATACCAGGGGGGTTATTATGTAAGCATTACGTGTACGACTTACGAATTACGACTGAAACTAATTTTGACAAATTGTCAATGAAAACAAGAAAAAAAAATATAGTACGACTTTTGTGTCGTATTTGTAAATGTGTACGACTAAAACAACAACAAAAAGTCATAATTACGACCACTCAAAATGCTTTAAATGAAAAGGCCTTTTGACGTCATTTGTCGTAACTCGTAACTCGTAATGTTTACATAATTCACCTCCAGATAAACCATAGAGATTAATTATTCGACAAATCGGATACTATTTTATCTGAAAAGGCTTTTTACCGAGTTTTATTAAAATAAGATAAAATTAATTTATTAATTACCATTTTCCATAGGTTCGCCATATTTTCTGTAAAAATATTTCAAATATTTTTTTCTCTGAACTATCTCACATAAAACGAAAAAAATTTATCGGATCGATCCGATAAAATAAAGAAAACGGAAACGCTTTCTTTTTGCCTGTCTGACTAAATGACTTGGATAGCCTTTGCACAGAATATGCTGCTGCAAATACCCCCACACTGCATTTTTAAAGCGAAAAACTAAACCTACCGGATTTTGATGAAAACTGTCTTATATAATCAAATGGTTTTCAATAATCAATCAACGTCATTTTAAAAGTTTGTTAGGTTCTACAGAAGCTGCCACTTCCGGTACAAAGATTTCCATTACATTCCGCAAGGCTCACCAAATTTATGGAAAAATTCTGTTTAGTGTGTATGTAAATATCAATTTTGACAAATTTTCTGAAGATGCCAATGTGGCGTAATATTAAATAAAGAAATGTGTACAATAATTAGAACAGAAGCTGGATGCAAAGTGTTTTATTACAAAAAAAAAATTCAAGTTTAGAATAAGAAACATAATTTTTTCCCCCTACTAAGGGTCAAGTTCCGACTGATAAAATCATAATAAATAGCTAGGTACATTCAATATAACTTAAAAGGAAAATAAAATCATAATGGTTATTGGTATTTCAGCCTTTTCGTTTCAAACAAACCTATTCCAAATTAATGTCAGGTCAGAAAAATAACATCTTTCTCTTGATGAAATGTTCCCGGAGGATGTTCTGGTATTGGCAGCTTCATATAAATATCATTTCCTAAAATTAATGAAATGTCCTCTTTATTTGGTTCTACAAATAATTGGCTTGTAGCCTGCTTGCGTAAAAAGCTCACGACATAGGACTCACTATCTTCAACTTCGATTATCTGACCCACGTAAAATATCAGGGAACACTTTACTGTAAATTTGATTAGGACGTATACCCCCTTTTCAAGAAAGTCAGAGTCAATAAGAAGCATTTCTGGAACAGGATCTAAATTTTATTTTTCTTCATCCAAAATGAGCTGACGGAATCATTGATTCGGCGTAAGGTATTACGTCAGAATCATTGTTGGATGATGAAAACTGAATTGACTAAATTATTAGTTTTTCTTTGTTTGAGGTTTGGTTTTTTGGCTTAGCCGTTGTAGAATTAGTTGGTTTTGATAACGCTACTCTATTTTTTTCTGGCATTGTTGTAAAAATTCTCGATTTACCTGTTCTTTTCGTTTGTGTTATTCTTTTAATCCGCGAGATGGGACGAATTTCTGCAGGAGTCATTATAGATCGAACAGGGTTTTATCTGGAAATAAGTTCTTTTGTGCTATTCTGCGCGACATGGCCCTCTACGACTTCAGAGAGTAGGTTTTATTGGACTGAGCTTCTTCCAAATCATCTAAAATTTATTATGTTTTAAATAGGTACGTGATTCATAAAAAAACAAAATTTACCAACAATCGACCACAAACTCATCGTCTCCGAAGATCATCGTATTATGTCGTACTAAGCCTTTTAAAATGTTTTCACAAGAAAACGCGTTTCATCATGAAGATCTAGTTAATTCAGTCAATTCAACTAATAGACTCGATAGAACAATACAATATGTGATTATCCAATCGCTTTTCGAATTAAAGCTACCAATCCTGTCACACTTCCAATTAAAAATCGTTCATTATAACGAGCTCGATGTAAATGTATACGGGCGGTACATGATTTCCCGCGCCGTTTATAATTCACCTTTGATTGATCTAAACTGATTTACCTTTGAGAAATCTAAACTGTGCTAATTCCAGTTTCGTCTAAGTTGAAGATATTATTTGCGGTAAAAGAAAACTTAGCAAAAAATTCTTTGAGATTGGAAAAAAAATCATTCACGGCATTCCTATTAAATCCTTTGAGTCGAGTCAGACTGGTTTTTTCAGCCTTGCTTAAAACCAGGGAATTCCTTTTTTTAAAGCCTAGCAGCCAGTTTATTCCAGCTTTATTATGTATATCTCATGATGAGTGATAAATAATATTATTTTTAGTCGCAAATTCATAAGCAAATCTACGAGCAGCCTGATAACTCAAGCCATAATGCAGTTTGGCGCTATTTTTTCATATAGCTTGTAATTTGGTTTTCTTGATATGTTGTGAAAACTTTTCAAACTGCGTATTTTAAACTGTATGTAATTGAATGCTTGTTTTCACTCAGCTCATTTCCAGAATCAGAGTCATCCAACGCTAATAGATCGGTCGAACTGATTTTTTTTAAGTCTGGAGTTTAGTGTGGTCCTTTTAATGTTATATTTTAGCGAAGCGCTTGTATGTGTTTCGATTTTTTTCAGAACTGCTGAAATCGCTTTTTTCATATCTTCTTCGTCAATTGTAACTCACCACCGAAAAATTGTGAAAAACTCCAAGTCACCAAAATTTGTGAAACCGCAAATTTAATTAACTACATATTTATGTTTGCCTAATTTGCGCACTTAACACTTCAAATATAATTAATTAATCTACCTTGACGCACGGAAACACTCAATAACACTAAAAAAATTGGTCATAAAAATCTTACGATATGTATATGGAATATTACAAAAACATGGGTGAAAACACAATTGTACGTGTATTTTTGACGCGTTTTCAGTGATGACTGTCAAACTTCAGGAAAAAGTTTGATTTAATAATGACGTGATTCAGTACTTTTCAGATTTTTTGAACATTGCGAAGATAGCCAATCACAGTGTGATGAAAGTGCCCCGATGACGGAACTGCTCCACTTTACCCTATGGAAATTTCCACCGATTTCAAGAATAGGGTCTGACGTTAAAATAGCATTCCAATATCACTGTATACGAAAAAAATTTAAGGTTAATGTCAAAAACTTTTTTATACTTTTTTGATTGAGTTCGATGTCATGGGCTGCATCCTAAAGACGTGTTTACTTCAAAATGAGCCGTGCTTGATCCACCGTCCCAACTGCGCATCTCTTTATTATTGTAAGTTCTTTGAATTAGTGAATCTGGAGATAGTCGTGGAATCTATTAAACCACCTTATCAGAAAACAGGAAATTTCCGAAACTTCACTTTACAATAAAAGTTTTAGAGATAGAGCCAGACAGTTCCGAAACTGCCCAAATTTCAAAATGGTATTGTAACAGTTTTCCAGTGTTAACCTTATACCTTTCTTCTTTTACTTTAAAAGTGTTTTCGAGGTTGTGGAAAAATTGCAGCGATATCAACCAATTCTATCGAAGCATTCCTCCTATCAAACCGACATCAGTCTGTCATAGAAGCTTTAAAAATAAAATGTATACGTAAATAGGGACTGTTGAGACTTACCGTATAAGGGAAGTTTCTTTCGGGTCAGAGAAGAAATTCTATCTTACCTTTAATCTCCAATTTATTCATGCGAGATTTGAATAAAGAAAACTTCTTCTTTAAGATATATCCAACGGCAACTGAAACTGAGAGGCTCAGTTTTGGTATCAAATATTTAGAATGTTTAATTTATAAACGAAACACAAAATATTTAATTTTGCGATAAAATTTTTCCTAAAATATCATGTATCGGTTCGTTTGTTCTGTTAAGAGACTACATTCCATTTAAGAAACGCGTTATTTAGACCACCGGCCCCAGTTTATCCTTTTATACGAGACCAGAATTGTTCGAATCGTTTATCATGAGCATTGCAGAAATTGAATTTTAATGCAACACCCGTTTTGCTAAATAATCCTTCAAATCGTTCGATTTGTTTCTTCAGTTTTCTCGTTTGAGCATTCCACAAAATCTACCGGCATGTTAAACTTTTGAAATTTGTTAAAAGTTGTTAATTACCTCGTTGCAACAACACTTTTGATAAATGCCCATTATTTTTATCGTCGGCCTCAGGAATCGTTTGAAACCCACCTTAATCTTTCGATATTTCTCCCGCTAAGAGACCATATCATGAGCATCCTAGAAAACCTTCCCACATCTCAATCTTGTTGAACTGATTTGTTAATTGGAACTGGTTGCAACAACCCCTTTGTTACAAGTTTGTTACTTATATTACGTGTTGTTAAAATTGATATTCTCTGCCACAAAATTTTTTGAATTTCTAATTTTTAATTTTTTAAATTTTTTTGAGTATGCAATATTTCTTGAATGCAATAAATTTGGTAATTTTTTTATTTCTCGTATTTCACTTCGGTCAGTGGTACGCAGAATTGAAATACATGTTAAATGATATATCATAACATGATCTCCTACGTCATTTGAAAAATATATATTATCCCCACCTTTGGCTGTCTGGGTTTTTTCGAAAATTGGAGATCTAAGAATAACCAAGAAAATTTGCTATAGGGGGCTACTTTCTCCATACATACTAAATACGATAGACCACTAACCTACAATCGCCCTAGACATGGTATGATTGACCATAAACAGATAGAGAAGATCATTGTTACATGTTTTTACTGTAAATTCCAAAATTGGTTCCATTTAAATACAACTCTACGATATAATTAAAGACGGAAGAACTGTTATATCACCACTTAGCAGTATGATGAATTCGTTTTATGTTTAAAATCTTGCATGTATTTGATTTATCTGTTCGCTTTGGATGATATGAGTGAAATACCTCTTTTTACGGAATACACACGGTAAGACAACAAATGACTTTTTTGTGTATTGAATTCGTCTTAAAATTTAATTTTTTTTTGATTAATTCACACACATATACGAATATGTATATGAGCGCAGATCGTGCATTTCTTTATCGATTTAACGGTAAATTATATATACGTATGTACATATTACCGGCTTAACAACTAAATAAATTACTTATATATAGCTTTTAACAAAAAAAAAAAAAAAAAAAAAACTGGGAAAGAAGAAAGTACAGAAGAACTAAAAAGTCGGCCACGACTCTTTAAGTCTTTACAAGAACAGGTTCTTGATTGTATTTATGCTGTTTCGTGTTGCTGTTAAACTTATCAATTTAAAAAATTTTATCTCTTTACAATGAGTGTTGTTGTTTATTTTTAAATTTCACGATCGTTAACTCGATATTTTTTTTATTTGTGTTGCGTTCTTGTGTTGTAGTGGCCTAATTATCAAAAAGACTATAGTGATACAACATCCATCCAGAAAATCTACTTTTGCTGGTTTGATATTTTGTCGTTTTACAGTTGTCTTCTCAGAACGCAGAAGTCATTTATCATTTTATATCAGTGATTTGTTGTTGTCTCTGTCCTTAGTCGTCTTATTAATATTATTATTATTATTATTTATTAAGTCATTATGAAATTTAAACTATTTGATCGAATCAAAATCGTTCATTTGATTTATTTATGTGATGGGCGACCAAAATAAAAAAATGTTTTATAAATTTGACAGCCCAATAACTCTATTTATTTGAGTGAGCATTTCATGTCTACAAGACCTTTTTACGTCTTCTTCTTCTTCTTCTTGCATTTGATGGTACTCGTACACTGTGTAATGGTATTTATATGTAAATTTTTAAATCATTAAGATATTATTGATGATACGGTATATTATTTTTTTGACAATGGGCACGAAATTAGTCTAGGGTCAAATATTAACTTAATTTATTTCCTCAATATTGAATTGTATATAGGGGCACGTGGGTCTTTATAACTCATTTGCCGATGATATCATTTATCTTTTATTAATCGAAAATTTAAAAAAAATTATTGTAGTTGGATTGGTTGATTTATCACGTGACATGATCCTACAACGCGATCAAATAATAATAAGGGAAATATTTAAGAAAAGTTTAATGTCCAATAATAGATGGGCGCTATCTATAAAATCGGGTTTAGAGCAAAATTTTAAATCAAGCACCTAGCAAAGAAAACCGAACTGTTACTAGAATGAAATCCGCAAGAAGAACGAAATGTGGAAAGACCAGCAATGACTTTGAAGGAGACCGCGCAAACCAAAGTGAAACATCTATTGGGCTAATCAAAGCGTAACATCTAGTCTAGTGGACGGCCTATGTTCCTAAATGACTATAAAAGGGGAAAACATCAGGAACATGAATTTTATTAAATATTCCATTTTTGTATACAGAGTATTTATAAATAACGGTACCAGACAGACACAGTAATAGTCATATTGAAAATTATTTCGCTATAGTTAAACGAAGATTTAAAACCGCAAGTAACATCGGGAAACTGCGTACAGAACTAGGGAGATTTATAAGAAATATCCACAGTCAAAACTTACTAATACACAAACAAATATTGGCTGGTGTACCTAAAACACCAATAAATGAAACATCTTTTACCAGTACAACTCAAAACAACAACGAACTATCCGTTAACGATACGCAATTGTGTTAATCAGTATGGAAACAAAAAAATACAGGTGTAGTAACTCCTAAAAATTATAAAAGTTCGTTCAGCTTAAAAACATTAAAAGAAATTAGTAACCAATCAGACACAGAGCGTTCTGTTACTGTGTTAAAAGTTTTGTGTCACAGCTCAAAAATGCTTGACGATTTCTGCACTCCAAAGCGCCCGCTCAAAATAATGAAAAAAAAAAGAATTTATTTTCAGACAAAAGCAAAGCAATGAGTTCAAAGTTTGGCTGGGGCTATTATGTAATAATATAATTTTAGAAGGTAGAGTTCAACAAATCATCGAATGCATTGTTAACAATAAACTAAAATCTGCAATCATGGTTCGCAAAGAAATTATAATTGAAATATTTGCTGTCCAATCAAACTGCGATTCTAATATTGAGGATGTTGCAAGTTTTAATTTAAAATCAGTTCCTAGTGTAACTGCTAAGCTAGTTTGCGAAAATTGTGGCACACAAGTTGAAGAAAAAAGAAACATGCTGCTTGTAAATTTTTTTCAGTTATTGAATTACGGATACCAAAAATTAAGGCGCTGCATAGATGAGTTTCCACCACATGATTGTCCAACTTCTACAAATAAATTGTTGGTCACCAGTAAAGAGTACAATAAAATATTATCAGTTTACACCGAATATCCAACTGAAAATTTTCAGAAATGGAAATTAGATGATATTGAATCAACATTAACCTTCAATAATATTAATTATTAACTGACAGGCATCATCAGTTACGAATCGTTTGAAACACGGGGACATTTTATATGTTACTGAAAATATAACGGAAAGTGGGGGCGATATGATGATTTAAAAGGATATGTAACTATCGCAAGAAATACAAAAACAATTAATGTTAATCCGCACATGATTTTTATACTAGTACAAATTTCTAATTTATTTCAGATAACCCAGATTGATACAACTCAAAAGGCATACCTAGGGCGGTATGTTGTACCATCACTTCGAATCGAATTCGAAAAAACTCGAATCGAAAAAGTGAAAGTTGTATCTTTTTTGCTTTTCGAAAATGATACAACATACCGCCATTCGACTTTTTTCGAATTTCGATTCGAAGTGATGGTACAACATACCGCCCCTGATAAGAGAACTTATGTTCTTCGTGTGAACTTTATTAACAAAAAAAAAAAATATTTTGCTTTGTTTTTTTTATTTTTTATTTTTTATTTTTTTTTATTTAGGCCTACTAAGCTGTCAACATAGACTCGTGCTTTAAAGCTGAGAGATTTTCCGTGAATAATCATGTTACTCGTATATGAATGTGGCTCCAGATCAATGCCTAATCCCCGTTGTTTATTAATGGGAGTACGGATGAAGCTCAGAAATAGTTCTAATAATCTAATAAAATCATCTGTTACATCTGTCTACCTCTGTCAACAGAGATTCAGGCTTTGATAATGATCTTTCGTTTAATTTAAAATTAGATAATTTAGAAGACAAGTTATGTTCTTTATTTTCTATTTATAGGTTTGAAAGGGGATACTTTATGGAATTAAAATCACCTAATGCCATTTCGAAATTAGCCGTAGGCTAATTTGTTAGTTGAAATTTGTTGCACAACCCCTTTGTAAAAGACCAGTTATTTATATCGCCGACCCCAGGAATCGTTCGATTCGTTTGTCCCTCTAAAAGAACGTATCATGAGCCTTCTAGAAAACTTACTCACATGTCAATCTTTTGAAATTTGTTGAACAGATTTGTTAGTTGAAATTTGTTGCAACAACCCCTTTGTAAAAGACCAGTTATTTATATCGCCGACCCCAGGAATCGTGCGATTCGTTTGTCCCTCTAAAAGAACGTATCATGAGCCTTCTAGAAAACTTACTCACATGTCAATCTTTTGAAATTTGTTGAACAAATTTGTTGAACAAATTTGTTAGTTGAAATTTGTTGCAACAACTCATTTATAAAAGACCCGTTATTTATATCGCCGACCACAGGAATCGTTCGATTCGTTTGTCCCGCTAAAAGAACGTATCATGAGCGTTCTAGAAAACTTACTCACATGTCAATCTTTTGAAATTTGGTGAACAGATTTGTTAGTTGAAATTTGTTGCAACAACCCCTTTGTAAAAGATCATTTGTTTATGTCGCCCACCCCATGAATCGTACGATTCGTTTGTCCCGTTAAGAGAACGTATCATAAGCGTTCTAGAAAACCTACCTACATGTCAATTTTTTGAAATGTGTTGAACAAATTTGTTAATTGAAATTTGTTGCAACAACCCCTTTGTATTACTCGATCTTTTAACATTTACTGAACATTGTTTGTCTGAATTCAGCGCGCTCTATAGAAATTAATAATTTTCATTCTAGTTGAATACGAGTAACCTCAACCCGGCTATATTAAATCCTGCAATAGGTTTTAAAAATCATTCCCAGTGAAGTCTGTCTTGGAAATTTTTGAATTAATAGTGGGGGTCGCTACAAAACTGTTTCGATAAATTAGTTTTTAGCGTTTTTGGTTGTGTTTCGGCTCAAATTAAACAAAATTCCAAAATAAAAAAATTGCGGCATACAGATATGGCAACCACACGACTACCTAGTTTGTCCACAGCTGATTGTTTTGTGTGGTTTACCGGATCAAAATTGTCTGATAGTTGTTTTATTAATGCGATTTATTAATGCGAACGATATAAATTTTGTTCAGCGGTTAGCTGAGATTTGCAGTGAGTCTTCGGCTATATTTTGGAATTTATTAGGATTATGAACCGTCGAAATATTTTATGCTTACCATTTTATTGCGCAGTGATGATGTATAACATTGTTACATTAATATTTTGATAGTTCTTTGTTTGGCTTTTTGAAACTGTACTAAAACAGCTAAAAAATAAACAAGAAATTTCCATTTCCCCAAACACTCCATTTTCTGACCATAATAACGCCTATTGAGTAAATATGTTAAGGTTAAGTGCAAAATCGGTAAATGTGAGATGTCAAATTACTGATCCTAAATCAATGAAATGAGGTGTCCTATATATTCGCAAAATTCTTTACCGACAACATAATTGTCATTTACTCACTTCAACCCGAATAAACAATACTGGAAGGTGGAGAGATCAGCTAACATATATCGGTAGAATAAGAAAAATTTACAATCGGTTTTTAGGAGTCTAAACGATTTAAAAAAAAAATAGTTTCGGATGTTTACCGATATAGCACTTTGAATGTAACAGATGTGCTTCATTACGATTTAAAAAACTGGGATCAAATGTTTTAATTGTTTATATACATTGTCTACACGTGTAGAATATTAATTAACTACGCGGTGTAGACAATACGGCACAACGCTGGTCGGAATACCACTTAGGGTTAAAATTCCACTTTCGTTGTTTCTAATGACTCGTAATGTTTCTAACTCTTTCTAATGTTATATATTTGTCTCAAAAACACAATATTTTAGCAGTGTAACAGAAATGTTCGACATCCCAAGTGGAATATTAAATTTAAATGTTTATTATTTCCCGGGTTACATACTTAGATTTAAAAAAAAGTAAACTGATATGATTCAGCATCCTAGATCGGCGCTGAGGTATCTCATACAATATTTTGATGTTATTTATTTCCTTACACAAAATTCAAGTACCGCCAACATTTCATTTACAGATTTGACCGATCAAAATGAAGCAATGACCCAAACCATACATAATATTAGTCATAATTAGAATTCTAACACTTTTCAAATTTCTTTATAATCTCTCGCGCGCACAACAAACACGTTACAACAATAGATCTGTATATAAATAAAGCCAAAATCCAAACAACATTAATTTTTTTTTTAATATTCAATGACTGATGATTTCAGGCATCGATTATCTTTTTCACTTTAGAAATATTTTGTGTGTATATACATATAAAATAAATTGTTGTATTAGTTTTTTTGAGATGGAGGCGTAATCCATTGTTGTTTTTAATACAAGAAAATATTTAATTAAAATTAACCAATAGGTTATTCACTCAGAACCTTAAGAAGATTTAAACACGTAAACAAAAAATTTTGAAATTGTTATTCCTTCGCCATCGACTGCATATATATCTGTACTTATACACGAAATCGATAGACAGATGTTCCAATTTCCCAATAAACAAATTGAAAGTGAAAAACTTGTACATTTCTAAATTAATACACTTGTTCTGTACATGACGAATCGCCATCCTACGGTTTGTCTCCGCGCGATTGAAATCCAATTTTATTTGTTTGTCTATTTCAATATACATAAATAATTCGTACCAAGGTTACTTAACAACATTTATAGATTTCTTACAATAAGATGAATAATTAATTCGTATATAGTAAATCTTGCGTCTCTGGAACTGCGCGTGATTTGATATTTTAATAGACGGCCGGCCCCGGTAAATTATATAACGATAACAGGTATATTATCAAGCAAAATCGGAAACAAACAGCATAAAGTATGTACTTAAAGCTCACAAATTGTGAGCTTTTAAAAGTTGGAAGATTATATACATTTGTATGCAAATGATATACACATCTTTATATAGCTGCAGAGGTCTAAGATCTTAATTTCGTATTAAGTTTATTTATATTTCTTCAATTATATATATTCCAATCCTTTTAGCCTACATAAAAAAATAATAATTTATTGCTTCATATACTTCATGAATTTAATGAATGAGTTATTAATTTAAAACTGTATATAATTTGAGTCGATATAGGGTCTTGTGAAATTGATATACAGTGTATTCATAAAGTAATTTAAATGACAAAAGGTGTTATTTTCAAATTTAAGATGTAAATTTACCCCGAATTTATTACTCATGCTAATTTTTTAATCCAATCGATTAGCTACAATTTTGTAAGGCATTTAATCCACCACTATACCACTAATCCGATAATTTAGAGTAAATTTTTTTACGTAAGGCGTGGTGACGTGTTGATGTATTTTTATTAATGATGCTGATTCGACTTCCTATAGAGTGTCTGTCTATATATACAAAGTGAATTATTTTCGGTTCAAGGTATATTTTCGAATAAATTGGTGCAACCTTAATTTGTTGCAATTTTTTATTGATTAATTAATTACATAAATTAGAATTACTCGTGACTTTGAAATTACAAGTTTTTGTTGATTTCGGTATAATTATTGTGTATTTGCAATTTATCATGCTATACGAGTATTTTGTAGTTTTGAACTTTTAACCTTCAAATTTTAATGAATTGTACATGTCATTATTATAAATTGGTTATGCATTCACACTTTTCCTTACATCTATTGACGGATCATTAATTGATTTGAACTAAAATATTAAACCGGGTGTCGTATGCAAGATCTACAGGTAAAAGGATTGTGAAATTCTTGTTAGCTATTGGCTAGATCACTTTTAAATTCTGCGTTTGAGTGAAACTGATCAATGGCCATTAATTGCCTCTCCAGAGATCTAAATTCAGGTTCCGATAGCACCTGAAATATTTTATTAAATTCAATTGGTTCTCTTTAGACTGTTCTGCACAGCATCGGAAAGGCTAATATACGCAAAAAGCTAATAGAAAATAACAAGCATGATGACCACCTCGTTCGTCTTCTAAAATAAGGTAGTCGAATCAAATTACTTGCAAATTTCATTTTGGCCAATCAATCCTTTTACGATTCAGGCCAATCGACATGTTATGAGGTGCAGTTTACACCTAACATTGCTGACTTTCGTAAAACCTGGTAAGTCTATGTTTCTACCTGTACTGTAAGTCTATAATTGTATAACAAACCAATAATGGATTATTTTGGAAACTTGGAGAAAAATCAACCAAGAGAGTTTAGTAAGGGTGAATATAAATTTTGAAAGTATCTTAGTAATAATCACATGGATCTTACTGATGGAAGCTTTTAAACACCCTGCCCTTATTAGCATCCGTACCACTCGGGCAATCAAGAAAAGCAAACGTCGTTTTCCTTCTCCACGTATACAACCGCTTTGCCAAGAATTCAGATATTCATTATCAATGATATTTTTTGCATATTGCCATGAAGAACAGAAGCTTAACCAAAAAGTCGTCAACTTACAAAGAGCGCTAAGATGTTCGAGCCACTAGGTAGGTTAGCTCCAGTTACCATAGCATATAAGCTCACCATGATAGAACATTTGCTAACGAGTCTATGCTGGGAGCTGGCACTACCTATGCAATACTTCGTTAGATAGAATCATTAACCGTATAACTTTCGCGTTGCTTAGTCATAACTGAATTTGTCCGAATTATGTGATGGATTTCAAAAGGTGTTATACTTGCTATATTTAAGATAAAGTTAGCTCCAATTAAATTCGTGTTCAAAATCTAATGAGCGAAATGAACGAATTAGTAAACGTGCTGCTATGAATTTCCCCGCGTCAAATCCGGTTCGTACCACTTTATATAATTTAGTGGCGTACAACAATACTCGTAATTTACACCGTGTCCGAAATATACCCGAAAACAAATTACTGTAATATTGCCGAATAAACCAAAAATATTCGCAAGTGAATTTTCCTAAAATTCATTAATTACTGAAACACAACAACAAATAATTTCCACAATTATATTTTAATTCACCATTTACCATTTATAATTATTTATAATCACACCACTAATAACTCTTCGCATATCTTACTTTTACTTTTAAAATTCCGAGTACCGAATCTCTCAAATAACTCCCTGATTATGTTCGTTGCACTTGTATTTATACAGCGATCGAACATTCTAGACTCGGCTTGATTTATAAAGAAGTAATATTCTCGACAGTTTTTTTCTAGACTACTTTAGCAGCGTTATAAAACAAAACTATCTATAATGCTATTACTTTAACCTAGATGTCACTAATCTAACACAAATGTCATTGATTGTCCATCAAACCAATAGGCGAGATCTTTTTTAGTTGTACTCGCAGCCGAGTCACAATTTAATTTTTGTTTGTCGAAAGCAAGCACACTCAAGCTATCCAAAAAATTAATTTCTTATTTTTTTTTTCTATTATTTATTTTTGAGAATGCAAATAGATATTCGAATTTGCAATCTAGAAAATGTAATACAACCGTCGGAACATATTCAAGATTAATCTTCTTCCTTTTTATGTATTTCCATTTTTATGTGTAAGTAATGCCAACAGAATTACGTTTAAATTCGCCTGCAAAAACAACACTCTTTCTATGAAAAGAACCATGCAAAGATACTATTAAAGTTAGCCGAAAGATTCCAGCCGAAAGATAAAAAAAAATTGATAATGCAGATAGTGTCTTCGCTATCCCAGCCGAAAGTTAACAATGACAATGTTGAAAGATTTTCGTCAGCCGAAAGATATGAGACAATTTTTTCAACACAATACATACATATATATATATATATATATATATATATATATATATATATATATATATATATATATATATATATATATATATATATATATATATATATATATATATATATATATATATATATATATATATATATATATATATATATATATATATATATATATATATATATATATATATATATATATATATATATATATATATATATATATATATATATATATATATATATATATATATATATATATATATATATATATATATATATATATATATATATATATATATATATATATATATATATATATATATATATATATATATATATATATATATATATATATATATATATATATATATATATATATATATATATATATATATATATATATATATATATATATATATATATATATATATATATATATATATATATATATATATATATATATATATATATATATATATATATATATATATATATATATATATATATATATATATATATATATATATATATATATATATATATATATATATATATATATATATATATATATATATATATATATATATATATATATATATATATATATATATATATATATATATATATATATATATATATATATATATATATATATATATATATATATATATATATATATATATATATATATATATATATATATATATATATATATATATATATATATATATATATATATATATAGATAATGACCGGTCCCATTAATGCCACTAAGACTATTTGATAGGCTATAAAGTTGTTCAACTATGGTGTATATGTGGAGAAAGTCTGAAGGATATAGGGGGTTGTTTTTTGGCAAAATATCGATTTTCAATGTACTGAAAATTCATTGAAAGCTCTGGCGCTCCAGATAATGACCGGTCGTATTAATGCCACTAGGACTATTTGATAGGCCATAAAGTTGTTCAACTATGGTGTATATGTGGAGAAAGTCTGAAGGATATAGGGGGTTGTTTTTTGGCAAAATATCGATTTTCAATGTACTGAAAATTCATTGAAAGCTCTGGCGCTCCAGATAATGACCGGTCCCATTAATGCCACGAGGACTATTTGATAGGCCATAAAGTTGTTCAACTATGGTGTACATGTGGAGAAAGTCTGAAGGATATAGGGGGTTGTTTTTTGGCAAAATATCGATTTTGATTGTACTGAAAATTCATTGAAAGCTCTGGCGCTCCAGATAATGACCGGTCCCATTAATGCCACTAGGACTATTTGATAATCCATAAAGTTGTTCAACTATGGTGTATATGTGGAGAAAGTCTGAACGATATAGGGGTTGTTTTTTGGCAAAATATCGATTTTCAATGTACTGAAAATTCATTGAAAGCTCTGGCGCTCCAGATAATGACCGGTCCCATTAATGCCACTAAGACTATTTGATAGGCCATAAAGTTGTTCAACTATGGTGTATATGTGGAGAAAGTCTGAAGGATATAGGGGGTTGTTTTTTGACAAAATATCGATTTTCAATGTACTGAAAATTGCGAGAGCATTCAATGAATTTTCAGTACATTGAAAATCGATATTTTGCCAAAAAACAACCCCTATATCCTTCAGACTTTCTCCACATATACACCATAGTTGAACAACTTTATGGATTATCAAATAGTCCTAGTGGCATTAATGGGACCGGTCATTATCTGGAGCGCCAGAGCTTTCAATGAATTTTCAGTACATTGAAAATCGATATTTTGCCAAAAAACCAACCCCCTATATCCTTCAGACTTTCTCCACATATACACCATAGTTGAACAACTTTATGGCCTATCAAATAATCTTAGTGGCATTAATGGGACCGGTCATTATCTGGATCGCCAGAGCTTTCAATGAATTTTCAGTACATTGAAAATCGATATTTTGCCAAAAAATAACCCCCTATATCCTTCAGACTTTCTCCACATATACACCATAGTTGAACAACTTTACGGCCTATCAAATAGTCCTAGTGGCATTAATGGGACCGGTCATTATCTGGAGCGCCAGAGCTTTCAATGAATTTTCAGTACATTGAAAATCGATATTTTGTCAAAAAACAACCCCCTATATCCTTCAAACTTTCTCCACATATACACCATAGTTGAACAACTTTATGGCCTATCAAATAGTCTTAGTGGCATTAATGGGACCGGTCATTATCTGGAGCGCCAGAGCTTTCAATGAATTTTCAGTACATTGAAAATCGATATTTTGCCAAAAAACAACCCCCTATATCCTTCAGACTTTCTCCACATATACACCATAGTTGAACAACTTTATGGCCTATCAAATAGTCCTAGTGGCATTAATGGGACCGGTCATTATCAGGAGCGCCAGAGCTTTCAATGAATTTTCAGTACATTGAAAATCGATATTTTGCCAAAAAACAACCCCCTATATCCTTCAGACTTTCTCCACATATCCACCATAGTTGAACAACTTTATGGCCTATCAAATAGTCCTAGTGGCATTAATAGGACCGGTCATTATCTGGAGCGCCAGAGCTTTCAATGAATTTTCAGTACATTGAAAATCGATATTTTGCCAAAAAACAACGCCCTTTATCCTTCAGACTTTCTCCACATATCCACCATAGTTGAACAACTTTATGGCCTATCAAATAGTCTTAGTGGCATTAATGGGACCGGTCATTATCTGGAGCGCCAGAGCTTTCAAGGAATTTTCAGTACAATCAAAATCGATATTTTGCCAAAAAACAACCCCCTATATCCTTCAGACTTTCTCCACATATACACCATAGTTGAACAACTTTATGGCCTATCAAATAGTCCTAGTGGCATTAATAGGACCGGTCATTATCTGGAGCGCCAGAGCTTTCAATGAATTTTCAGTACATTGAAAATCGATATTTTGCCAAAAAACAACGCCCTTTATCCTTCAGACTTTCTCCACATATCCACCATAGTTGAACAACTTTATGGCCTATCAAATAGTCTTAGTGGCATTAATGGGACCGGTCATTATCTGGAGCGCCAGAGCTTTCAATGAATTTTCAGTAAATTGAAAATCGATATTTTGCCAAAAAACAACATTGAAAATCGATATTTTGTCAAAAAACAACCCCCTATATCCTTCAGACTTTCTCCACATATACACCATAGTTGAACAACTTTACGGCCTATCAAATAGTCTTAGTGGCATTAATGGGACCGGTCATTATCTGGAGCGCCAGAGCTTTCAATGAATTTAAAAAAATATCTGTATATATATTTTATTATTTTCTTACTGTGTTTTAATAATCGGCTGATATCTATCTTTCGGCTGAACAAAATTGATCAACATTTTCGATATTTTTTTACTTTCGGCTGGGATAGCAAAGACACTATCTGCATTATCGATTTTTGATCTTTCGGCTGTTATCTTTCGGCTAACTTTAATAAGGTCATGCAAAGTACTCAGAAATTCATACTATCCGCCAAAGCAAAGTGTCACAAAGATTCCAGTTTGGGTGTGAACCCCGACTAAAAAGAGAAAAAACAAATGGGAAAGTAGGTGGATTTTAAATGGAAATTGGCGTTTTTTCCACAGTCTTTTCCATAACGATTTCAGACACTTTTATGCACGAATCACAGAGGCACATGTGTGTATATATTTTCCAATTGGAATAAATAATAATTTGTATTCGAAACAAAACAAAATTTTGCATTTATTATAAAATAAATATTAATTTTTTATTGACATAAATATACACAATAAAAATTTTTATAAAACCTATCCCCATATTCATCCGTATAAGCGCCATCCAATTAGACCAATTTGGTTTTGGATAATTTGATTGAATTTTAATATAAAATTAAAGTTTAAGCACGTTCACCATACGTCTTGCTAATTGAAAATCCTTTGGCATAATTGTAACATGTTTGGCATGAATTTTGTATCTTCAATTAATCCAAGTAAATATGCTTCACTTCACGACGAATTTCACGTCATTTCACGTAAAGCTATTGTACCGGAACGATAATGATGTGTTTTTACCTCAGTTCCTATGGAGTAATTTTAACGTCCCTTAAGCTAGCAGAACCCATACAGCAGAACATGGCAAGATAGTATGGATAATTATAGGCTAATTATGGGCTAATTAAATGCCCCATTAAAAAATTTTGGGCTCCATTTCTACCAATTAAAGCGTGGGTTCTGCTAGCTTTAGAAAAAGTTAGCAGAACCCATATCAAAAAATGATTTAAAAACAATTGGAAAAATAAAGGTTAATTTTATGCTAATTAAATGCCCTATTTAAATTTTTTTATTCGGGTCGATCAAGAAAATGCAAAAGGCTTTATCATTTCAAAGCTAGTAGAACCCAAATCTAAAATCGAACCAAAACCGAAATTAGAACTCAAAACAAGATCTATTGACAATCAAATAATTTTAGGCTCGGTATGGGCTAATCAAATGCTCTATTAAAAAATTTTGGGCTCCCTCCGTTTTTGGCCAAACTTCGGGTCATTTAATCTAAAGCTAGCAGAACCCAAATCGAAAATCGGACCAAATCAAAAACGGATGGAGCCCAAATTTTTTTTATGGGCATTTGATTAGCCCATACCGAGCCTAAAATTATTTGATTGTCAATAGATCTTGTTTTGAGTTCTAATTTCGGTTTTGGTCTGATTTTCGATTTGGGTTCTGTTAGCTTTAGATTAAATGACCTGAAGTTAGGTCAAAAACGGATGGAGCCCAAAATTTTTTAATGGGACATTTGATTAGCCCATACCGAGCCTAAAATTATTTGATTGTCAATAGATCTTGTTTTGAGTTCTAATTTCGGTTTTGGTCCGATTATCGATATGGGTTCTGCTAGCTTTGAAATGATAAAGCCTTTTGCATTTTCTTGATCGACTTGAATAAAAAAATTTAAATAGGGCATTTAATTAGCATAAAATTAACCTTTATTTTTCCAATTGTTTTTAAATCATTTTTTGATATGGGTTCTGCTAACTTTTTCTAAAGCTAGCAGAACCCACGCTTTAATTGGTAGAAATGGAGCCCAAAATTTTTTAATGGGGCATTTAATTAGCCCATAATTAGCCTATAATTATCCATACTATCTTGCAATGTTCTGCTGTATGGGTTCTGCTAGCTTAAGGGACGTTAATTTTACGCGCATCCAATTTTACATCCCAACAAGCACAACCTTGAAAAATAAAAATCAATAAAATCGGAAATGTCCATCATTTCATGACGATGCCATTTTAAAATTATTTTAGTACCTCTTTTTACATCCAAATTTACTAGTCACAAACACATAATATAACTATTATATATAAAGTATGAAGTAAATATAAGAAATTTAAAGATTTTAAACTAATTTAAATACACAAAAACACAAGTTAACACAATAAAAAATAAAAATCGCGGTAAGCACAAGAATGTCGTGCTATCCTCTCGAGTGCTATATTAAATTGAAGATACAAAACAATAAACAAAATAATAAAAATAAAAACTTCGCGAATCAAAGAGAAAGAAATTTATTTTTGCCCAAAATCATTATTTCTGTGTCTTTGATATTTTGTAGTACGGAATTTAGTATGGAATTAAACCAATTTTTTCCACACAGTGGAAAAATTGCATACTGGGTCTTGTGTTCGTTTTGTCATTTAGTAGATGTGGAGATTCTTTTAAAAAATAAAATTATATAGTCGGAAAATCATAATATAATTTTAATAAAATACACATTTTTAAATAAAAAAATAAGTTATGTATAAAGAATACATTAGGCGAGATAAAGGTTTTATTAAAAAATGTAAGTGTTCCCGTTCCGAGAAATCTGGACGATGAGGCTTTCAATATAATTCTTTCTTTGTATGGCGTATTGAAACTACCTACAAAGCCAGAGGCATTCCAACGCATAACAATATGCTTATGCGAGTTACAAATTAGAGATTTGGCCAACTTAGCTGTATAAATTTATGGATTATTTAATTTATGAATTAGCTTCAAATTTGTTACAATAATAATTCATTTTTTATTAGCTTTAAATTATGGAAATGTATATAATATATAATTAAACAGAAATTATATGTCGGTTTCTAGTTTACTACGAAATTTCTTTTTGCGATATAGTCCCTCGTTATTAAAATATTCTTTTAAATTCTCGCGCATCCTAAAAATGGTTCTGGTGGTATTGTTGGACCCAAGGTTTAAATTCTGTCTTCTGATGGTGATTGAGTTTATCTCTTTCCTCCATTGCCCTGGAATGACATTACCAACATCATCTTTACCATCAACAAATAATGGTTGGCAATATTTTGATACACTCACTTTATTTAGCATACGAAAATTGTGCAGTGCAATTGTTGCTAAAACAATCTGAAAATAAAATAATATGTATGTATTTTAATGAGTGCTTCAACTCATACCTGCATACTTCAAATTTACTTTTACTACATTATCCAGCAAACAATTTAAAGTTGTGTGCAATATTCTCCATCCGGCAACTAGGATACCAAAAGAGTTCTCGATTGTTACTCTTCCACGTGACAGTCTGTAATTAAATATTTTTTTTCCCCGAGTAAGATATTTGCTAGGATAAGTTCTCATTAAATTTTCTTTCAATGGAAAAGCTGGGTCTCCTACAAAGTAATTCATTTGCTTTCGGTAAAAATAAATTTCCCGAATTAAGTTTTTTTTTCCAAAACGCTTGATAAGATTCCTTATATATAAATTAGATTATTTAGAGACGTTTTATTATAAACCTTCATTATATCTACCGCCAACGCTTTGACTTCCGTACGCGCCAATATCCACAATGGTAAATGTATACACACACCGCCAGCAATACCACGATATAAATTTTTCTATAATTAAAAAATTCAGAGCCGCTGTGTGGGGGAATTGAATGAAAATATGCTTCCCATCAATAGCCCCAATCCAGTCTGGCAAATTCCACTTATAATGAAACTCTTTCGAAATTTGGCAGTAATCTTTCTCATTTGGCTCGGCCGCATAAAAGGCCGATAAAATTTCCCATATTTTCTCGCAAGTTTCTAAAATTATTACTCGAGCTGTTGACTTGCCTATTTTAAAACTCCACCCAAGGAATTGATGGAATACGGCCAGGGATATGTATCTAAAAACAAACGTGCAAATATGTATTTAACATAAAATTAAAACTAGAACAATTATAGTACTCACGATAGGCTAATAACTAAACGTTCGTCAGGACTTATTGTGTCTTTAGTATATTGCGCTTGATTAAGGCACTTTTTAAAATTGACAACCGAAACTCAAAAATTGGTCCTGTCATGATTGTATGTTTAAAATATTCTTCTTTATTTTTTTAATTTTTTTAAAAGCCACCTCATTAAAGCCGTGGAGCTCTCTACTTTCGTTATTTGGTCTCCTAAAATACCGACGGTTCTTTTATTGTATTTTATCTGGCGAGCTAATAAGCAAGCCAATAATCCGGCTTTAATCAATTTTATTTTTTTTGTCGGTATATATTACACGATTTTTATATGTTTACTAATTTTATAGTTGGAATATTATATAATGCTTTTACGTCAAAATGGCATAAACGCGAATCGAAATAATTGACTTTATCTTGCGTTAAAAAAAAACTTTTGTGATATAAAGTAACGTCTGCTAGCGTCGAGTATATTTTAAGCATAAGGGAAAAATTCTGACTGAGTAAATCGATTCGGAATTATTCTCTTAGTAGGGAAATAAATAATCGAAAACTTGCTGAAGAAATTTGTAAAAATGATTAAAGTAGTCGGCGAAAAATTCGAATAATATAAAGAATTTTAAAGCAAATTTATTCTGAATCCAGAAATTTCCGCCGATTTCGAGAATAGGGCCCAACAAGTAAATTCTGAAATTCCAGGTCAAAAAGCAGCTTGCGTGATTATCGAAATACGCATTAACTGCTTCGATTATCGATGTTTTGTTTTCGTTCCATATTGCCGTTTCAATATCGACCGTGCGGAATAGCAAATCCGCAACACCATTGTAATATAATCCAAGCGATGCGCTTGTCTTGGATTACGTGCAGCTTTCGACTGAATTGCTTAGTCATTATGGCATGGGAAATTACTGTATATTTTATATTGTGTTGTTGTAATACTACTCCGACGGAGGTGTTTGATGCATCTGTTATGATGCTGAATTTAGCATCATTGAGCGAATGAACCAACAACGTGATATTAGCCAATTTCGTTTTTAATTTTTAAAATTCGTTTTGGCATCCCTCGGGTCAACAGAAATGTTTAGGCGTCCTGGACTTCTTTGGAGGGGCGACCAAGTGTTCGTGGATTGGGGCGAGCATCCCAACGAGTTTCAGAATTAAACTGTGACCGAATTAAGTCGCCGATAATCTACACTCGGGCTCCATTCGAGATCTTTAATTCTTACCATTTGAAGTGGGCAAGAAATGGGAGATGTTAGACGGTAAATCACTAATTCCACCATGACATTGTGTGGAAATTCGGTATATGTGGCTTCATGGCGAATATAATCTAGTCTATGCAGTTTGAATCACACCGCGACACTTACCAATGCTGATCGAATAATTTCGAAAAGTCAGCTCCACAAAACCTGGCGTTAATTCAAAGATCGCTGTAGCCCGTTATAAAAAACAATCAAGAACGGTTAAGTTGGTTCTTGGGCTCGTAACATTTTCAGATTCATTATCTTCATAACATATTAATAAAGTTAGTTAGAAATGTTTTTTTGGAAGGTATGTCCAAATATTTATTTAATGGAATATTTGTTAAGAGTTCAGCAGAGAAATAAATTACGTCTAGAATTCCAAACCGCACTGTTGCGCGCGCACAATGGGAGGTGGCGTTATACGTAAACTGCCTCTATTAGTATTTTCTCAAGCAGCTGCACGAGCCTGACCATATATAAACATTTATAAAGATCGCAAAATTATTAAAAACCTCAAGTAGTTATATTTTTTGTGGTGGCAAAAAGTATTTTGACCTTTATTCTTATATTGTGTGTTTGTGCGGTGCGAGACAGCGCTAAGATTATTAATTTATTTACGTTAAATTTATACCCAAAAATAATTTATTAAACGCAAAAAAAAATACAAAACGTTTCGCTGCTTATCTTGTAAGTGATCATAAAAAAATGAAAACAAGCAGGCAGACAGTGAGACGGGTAAGAGGTAAGGAAAGACACAATCAAAAATTAATAATTTTTGAATAGAAATTAATTATCGATATAATATGAGTACGAGATTTGTGTCTTGTTTTGCTGCTACCTAGCTAGCTCGTCTTGTAATACATGTTGTATATGTTAAAAGATAGTTTTTCGACACCAGTATATATTATTATGATGTCATTTTGATTGTATGTAAATCGGCCGGTCGCGTCTTCCTTTTATGAATTACACAAAATTTCGATTTGTTGCGTATTGTTATTTCTTTGTAGATTGTTTGGTTTATTTACTTTGTTTTTTGTTAATTTCTTAAATTTATTTTAAGTTTATTTTTGAAGGTTAAAAATACTCTCGCGGATTTGTACGAATTCGCATGAAAGAAGAAGAAGAAAAACTTGCCGTATGTGTGTAATATGCAATTGAATTATTAGTGTTATGTGGCGAATTTTCTCACGGATTACTTGTTTTCTGTATGCAAGTCGTGTTAGAGTGGTGTCGCCGTATTTAAACTTGGTAAATATGTATTTGGTGTCAATTGAAGCTCAAGTGCTAAGTGCATTTACACCTAAATCATGATTATTAATAAATAATAAAATTTTAGGTATTTACATAGTGTAGTGCCTAACGGGGTTTTGACGGAAAGCTTTGTAGCCAAAATTGAATAAAGTGCTCTGGTCATCCAAATGATGATTCGGAACTCTTTTTAATAAAAAATCAGCAGAGTCCGATTCAACATGAAATGCAACAGCAATCACTTCACGTACAATGGCAGCTATCAGAAAAAGCTTTGCTTTTCTTGACATCGAATTCGAAATTAAAAAATTGTCACAGGTTGTTTTGTTGATAATTGCTTCTGATCGATTAAAATCTTTCAAAGTAATTAAAAATCCGTTAGAAAAATATTTAGGGAGGGAACCCGATAATAATATGGCTGCGTTAGACTCGTTAAAATCACGAAACTCTAACTATTTTGTATAGTCAGACGAAGTTGAGGTCATTGAAAACGTGCGACTGGTGAACACGCTGATTGTCAGATGTTGACAAGTGGAAACCTAAATCTGTTGGCCACTTTTGGGAAGTTATTCACATTTCCAGAATTATAACTTACTTACCTAAATATATCTCTACAGCGTGTTTGGAAAATTTGTCTAAATTTATAAACAAGTTTACTACTTTTTGCTGAAACTCATTAAAAATCCACTGTTTTAAAGAGCTATTAAGTGTTGTAAATGCAAAAGGGCAAAACAACAGAATAACTGATGACAACAATATGTGTAGGGTTTTGAAAAAGGCTGCTAATCCGTTTTTTTTGCAAACACCTATTCAAGAATTTTTATTAATTCCCAGAATTATGTGACTTCCATAAATACTGCAAATTGTAATTTAATATATAGCATCAGACATACATACAAAATCAAGCTTAAAATTACATATTCTCCCACAATAAAAACTCAAAAACATTTATATAAATATTACTTTGATCTAGATTTGAATCACATCCATAAAATATTTGCATATATCCAATTTGCTATATTTATACGTAATTCGAGTCGTAAAGACAAAAACGAAGAAGAAGAAGAAGAAATCCAATCTTATACTTGATACACATTCATCTCCACAGCAAATAAAATAAATTTGACGATCAATCAAGACAAAACTATCTAAAACATAAAATAGTTTACGTCAATGAAAAGAGCAACTAAATTGTTATGAATTTTTAATTCACCTACGCACACCCCTCAATCGGAGTAAATAATAATAGTTCCATAAACTTATATAATTCGCCAATTATAATTTCAACGTTGATTAATTAAAACTTTTATAAAAATGATCGTTAAGTGGTTTTTGATTAGTGCAATCGTTATGCAATCCGTGTAGTGAAGGTTTGTCCGTTTTATACAACCCTTTATGTTTTTTGATGTTTTACCACCAGCACAATATATTTCTTTGTTGGAGTTTAGAAAAAAAAATCATGGAAGTATCATCCTTTATAATGCAGAATTCAGCACCTTTTAATTTGGCGGTGTACCCTCTCATTATGGTTGAAATTGTTACTGAAGCAATCAAGAAAATTTACGAATCGGGTAATAGTGATTTATCGCTGATAAAGGAGTATTAGTCGCGCAGCTATCATACGATATCAAATTTTAATCAGCGCAGTGAAACCTAACTCCATGTGCTTTGAAAAAAATAAATTGTTGTATGGATATATTTTATTTATTAAACTTCGGTATGTTGAAAGTGGCATAAGTCACTCTTCGTAATGGGAAATGGTGATTTTTCAATGACTTTACAAAATTATTTAAACTTGAAAAATATAAGTATTCTGACATAACAAATACAAGCAAATCTTTTCGAAAGTTGGCATCAATATTTTTAAACATGTTAAAACGCAAACCCTTAAATATTTCGATTTAAAGAAAAAGTGACTTATGCCACATATATGTTAATGATGTTGCGTGAATGAATGGTATCACAATGAGCCAAAATTGGCCTAAGTGTGCGATAGCAACCACTGAAACCTAACCTTTATAGTCGTTTGAATCTCGTCTCATAAGCGACTGGCGAGTACTTGACATATAGCGCCGGATTCGTTGAAGTGTTCACTAAACAGTGAGAGATTTGCAGAAAAATTCTATCTGGAATTCTTTTTTCAAATATCTCAGTTTGAAGTGAAAACTTCATCGAATCCGACGGTAAATGCCAAGTACGAATGTAAAGAAAATACTAAACTTTTGCTAGTTTCATTAATTGTGTTTGTGTTAGTGATATTACCTGGGTAAGACGGAACATTATCGAAAATTAGAGTTTTCTTGGATGTAATTATTAAATCCTATTAAAATAAACTGAATAATATAAAATTACTTTATAACGACTTGTTACATGAATGTTTAATTTGACTCAAAACTATATTTAAAATTTTCAAAAAACAAGCATTACACAACTAATCATCAAATATATGTACAATTTTGCCTTAATTCAAGGAATTCAAAGCAAATAATTAATAAAGTATGTTATTATGATAAATGATAAGGAAAATTTACCCGTATTCAGACAATAAAATTTATTCATATTCATTATGCTCAAAATTAATTATACAGTATAGTAGATACAATTATTTATTAAAAACTCTTGAACATAAAGTATCCCTAGAGATCTAAACACAATCTCAGGTATATGCGGTGATAGCTGGGGACTATTTCCGTTAGAAAATATATTCAGTTACTCCCCATCCAGGGGAGGGGCTGTTAATAAAATTTTGTAGTATGACAGAATATAATAAAAAATCTTAGGCCAACTGAATAAAATTACTTGGGCTAACTGAGATATCCCTAGAGATCTAAACACAACCTCTGGTATATGGGGTGTTAGTTCGGGACCATTTCAGTTAGAAAATTTATTCAGTTGCTCCCCATCCAGGAGAGGGGACTGTTAATAAAATTTTGTATTATGACCAAATATAATAAAATTTCTCAGGCTAACTGAGATATTGCTAGAGATCTAAACACAACCTCAGGTATATGGACTGTTAGTTGGGGACCATTTCAGTTAGAAAATATATTCAGTTGCCTCCAATCCAGGGGAGGGGCTGTTAATAAAATTTTGTAGTATGACAGAATATAGTAAAAAATCTTAGGCCAACTGAATAAAATTACTTGGGCTAACTGAGATATCCCTAGAGATCTAAACACAACCTCTGGTATATGGGGTGTTAGTTCGGGACCATTTCAGTTAGAAAATTTATTCAGTTGCACCCCATCCAGGGGAGGGGACTGTTAATAAAATTTTGTATTATGACCAAATATAATAAAATTTCTCAGGCTAACTGAGATATTGCTAGAGATCTAAATACAACCTCAGGTATATGGACTGTTAGTTGGGGACCATTTCAGTTAGAAAATATATTCAGTTGCCTCCCATCCAGGGGAGGGGCTGTTAATAAAATTTTGTATTATGACCAAAAATGGGTCTGAAAAATTAAATCAAATAATTAATGCAGCCTTCAGACTGAAATATGTTCCACGACAATGGAAGGTGGGCGAAGTAATAATGATTCCTTAACCAGATAAACCAGGAATATAAAAAATCATATAGGCCGATATCACTACCTACTTTCAGTCATATTAAAAATATTTTAAAAACTGTTGCTGAAGAGACTCAAACCTTTAATAGAAGAGAGATGCTTAATTCCACCACACCAATTTGAATTTAGAGAAAATCACTCTACAGTTGAACAAGTTCACAGAATAACGGATGTCATTGAGGATGCATTCGAGAATAAGAAAATATGCTCCAGTATTTTCTTAAATGTAGCTTAAGCTCTTGACATAGTTTGGCACGAAGGGCTTGAATTTAAACTGTATCGCAATTTTATCAAATTCTTAAATCGAACATAGCTGATCGACACTTAAGAGTCAAAATTGAAAATGAGTACTCTGAAATAAAAAGAACATCAGCAGGTATACCACCACAAGGTAGCGTACTTGAACCTATTCTGTTTATTCTTTATACGAGAGACTTACCGAATATTGAAGGTACTGCAGTAGCAACATTTGCAGACGATACAGCTATTCTAGAAGTTGGAAAAGATATTTCGGAAGCAGCAAGCAAACTTCAAAGTGCAGTTAACACGGTGAGCAACTGGACTAAAAATGGCGAATCTCATTAAATGAAGCCAATTCAGTACACGTCAACTTTACAAATCAAAAAATAAACTGTATTCCCGTGGTTCTCAACTCAAACCAAATTCCGTATGCAAATACAGCTAAATACCTTGGCATGATCCTCGATGCTAAGCTAAGATGTAAAGAACACATCAACAAGAACAAAGAAGAATTAAACATCAAATATAGAAAAATGTACTGGCTCATGGGTAGAAATTCTGAGCTCTCTATACACAACAAATTGCTTCTATAAAGGCAAATGCTAAAACCAGTATGGAGCTATAGTATCCAACTTTGGGGTTGTGTCAAGAAGACCAATGTACAAATGAATGATACAATGCTTTCAAAATAAAGTGCTACGAGGGATTGTGAATGCCCCATGGTACATTAGGAATGACAACTTCCATAGAGACTAGAAGATGAATACGTCACCGATGAAATAAACAACCAAGCATGGAAACACGTACAGCGCTTATCTCTACACGAAAATACAGATATCCGTCGTATGTTGGACACCACAAACGGAGTAAGGAGACTCCAAAGGCAGAAACCGCTGGAGCTGGGCAGTTTGTTTTAAAATAAGAAAGTATTATAAAATGAGTAAGCAATGGGTTACTCATCTTAATCCGAGAGCTTAGTTTATGAAAGATGAACTACTAGATGAGAACTGAAACGGCCCCCAACTAACGTACCATATACATGAGGTTGTGTTTAGATATCTTAGTTAGCCCAAGCAATTTTAATCAATTGGCCTAAGATTTTTTATTATATTTGGTCATAATACAAAATTCTATTAAAAGCCCTTCCCCTGGATGGGGAGCAACTGAATAAATTTTCTAACTGAAATGGTCCCCAACTAACATACCATATACCTAAGGTTGTGTTTAGATCTCTATGGATATCTCAGTTAGCCTGAGAATTTTTATTAAAGGACTCCGCACAAAACGTATGGAAATTGAATTTCGGTCAAATGATTTGAAATTTTAAGAATAGTTTATTCAAGCCATGCTGATTAAAAGTCTCCATTGGCACAAAGTGCCTAGATGCTGTTGAAGCCGAGTTTTAAGCGATGAAAAGTTGAAAAACTTGCTCGTGCACGCAGATATATACGAATATTAACGTGCGCATAATGAAATATTTATTTAAAATCCTTTTTGTTTCAGCTAAAATCGCACAAACAAACAAATTACAACCAGATGGTGCATATATTTAAATAAAAACAAAAAACACATATATACAAAAAAAAAGTAATGGAAATTTCCAATTACTTTACATTTTACGGCGGAAAAATATGATGCGTATAATGATATGTTTACCACTGTATATGTTTACTGTAATGTTTTCAACTTTCCATCGCTTAAAACTCGGCTTCAACAGTATCTAGGCACTTTGTGCCCATGGAGACTTTTAATCAGCATGACTTGAAAAAACTATTCTGAAAATTTCAAATCATTTGACCGAAATTCAATTTCCATACGTTTTGTGCGGGGTCCTTTGGTATTAATACAAAATTTTATTAACAGCCCCTCCTCTGGGTGGGGAGCATCTGAATATATTTTCTAACAGAAATAGTCTCCAACTAACACCTCAATCACCTGAGTTTTTTGTTAGATCTCTATGGATATCTCAGTCAGGCCGAGAGTTTTTATTATATTTGGTCATAATACAAAATTTGCCCTTCTCCTGGATGGAAAGCAACTGAATATTATTATAACTGACCGTATCCGTTGTTCCGGAGTCATAATGGACCGTGCTTGAGACATTCTTATTCGATTTGCCTCCAAACGCTGCTTACGCTCTTTATTAGTCTCATCGACTCGACACTCATGTAGCTGGCTTGCGTTGGGCTACCGATATTTTGACCCCTCACTGGTAGTAATTTTTCTAAAGAAATAAGTCACGAACTAATATCAATTTAATAACATACTTAACTACCGCTTTCAGTTTAATTGTTTTTCGCAAAATATTAATATTCAATGCGGAATTTGTTGTTGTTATGAAAACATGTGACAGCAAAATTATCAAACTGAACGCCGACACCATTTTTTATTTAGAAAATAGTATTCAATTTTTCGATTTTACCGGTAAATTTTTCCAAAATATTCTTTTATACAAACTTTGTTCTGACAATTACGTACACAACAAATATAAAATTAGCCAAATAGATCAAACCATTCTCAAGTGATGATGTTTCATACATGCGGCAATTAATTTTTTTTATATAGATTACACAAAACAGACTCCAGATATTGGGTGAAATCTTTCTTAATTGACCTTGTTAAGAGTAGGTCAACTATATTCAGGTGTATAATAATTAATTTTTGAATCAGGGAATACGGAATTTGATCGAAATGGTAAAGGAAACAAATGTGTAATTTAAAGGTCGATTTTATACCACTTTAGTAATTTATTACACCATGCCGCTACCCGGTATTGAGTGAAATGTTTCTCATTGAATCTAACTTCGTGTAACCTGACACAAAAATAATTTATTTTAGACCTGGATAACCTTGATCTACCCTTCACAAGGTCCATGGAGTAATATTTGACGTAATATTGGTGGCGGTCTGATGTAATACATTATTAAAGTTGGTAAAGCCACCTTTGAAATTACACACGGTAAAGGCTTTAATGTTTGGAGCCAATTCCGTGTAACCTGGCACAAAAGTAATTTATTTGACACCTGAATAAGGTTGATCTAACCCTTCACAAGGTTCATCGAGTAACATTTAATCCAATATCTATTAGCAGTGGCTGTTTTGTATAATAAACTATTAAATGTGGTAAAATCGATTTTTAAATTACATTTGAAGCAAGTTCCGGTAACCTGACATAAAAATAATGTATTACCCACCTGAATAAAGTTGACTTTTCCTTCACTATGCTTACGAAGTAACATTTGACTCAATATCTGGTGGCAATCTGGTTGTAATAAATTTTTAAATGTGGCAAAACCAACATTTGTGTTGCAATTGGGAACCTATATCTTCTGATGCCAATTCCGTCTAATATAACAAAAAAATATTTTATTACACACCTGGATAAGGTTGACTTACTCTCGACGAGACTTCTAGTGTAATATTTGGTCCAAAATCCGATGGCAGTCTTGTGTAATAAATAATTTAAGTTGGGAAAATTGACTTTCTTGTTATAATTAATGTTTGGGGTGAAATTTACCCTTTCGCAAGTTTTGGGTGGTTTTGAAATAACTAATTGAATGTAAATAAATTCTAATAAATTTCGGTCCAAGAACCGATTATATGATGCCGATATTATAGTTATATTAACAGTTACAATTTTGGTGGTGCAGGTTTAATTGTAAGCTGAACCGGACCACTCGTTCCTCGATAACAGTAACTGTAATGAAATCGGAACTTGTTGTAATAAATGTGTAATAACTTATAGTATGGGTTTTATTGGGGTGGGCTAATTTGGTCTGTGCAGGTATAAAGCACTGAATTTTTACTATATTTGGTTATAATAGAAAATTCTATAAATATTGGTCACTGCTGGAGGTTGAGCTCCTGATTATTTTTTCTCTAATTCACCTTGGTATTCAACTGAGTTTGTGTTTAGATTTCTAGGCATATCTCAGTTGATCTAACAATTCTTAATATATTTTTGGTTATAATACAAAATTCTATAAACTGTTCTCATCTCTAGATAAGGATGTCCTCACCATTTTTCTTACTATACGTGAACCTCAACTAATAATTCATATTGCTCAGGTTATATTTCAATCTCTATAAATATCTATTGTGGTCCTAAGCACTATCCATTATATTTGTTACCATTTCGGTTAAAAAAAAGTTCCCTGCCTTTGGAGCTTGGTATTATTTTTTTAATTTTTCTATTATCCCCACCCATTTTACCCGAGTGTGGATTATAATTTCTCCGGTTATCTTATTTGATCTCAATAATTCTTCCTTATGTAGTTCGGATACTGATTTTCTAGTTATTTTTTTTAAACTTTTATTAACCGCAATATTCTTATTAGTGAATGGTTGGTTAATGAAATGATAAATATATTATAATTTCTTTCGGTTTATTTTAAAGATATTTGCCAAATATTTAAAATAAAACTAATTAATTAAAAGTTAAGTTATTTCCGCTTAATAAAGTATTTTGATATGCACCAACACATATAAACGTTTAGCATAGATTTACACTGCTATATAAACATGTGAAGTTTTTGCTAATTTTTTTACTAGTAAAACTTTAGCAGTAACTTCACATGCATATGCCAAGTGAACCGCGTGTGATTCATATTACTATATCCCGTTAATGGCAGATAGATTTTTTGGTCAAGTCTCAGTTTCTAGTTAAAACTCCAAACGACTGTATCCATAAAAAACAAATTAAAATTTCGGGCTGAAATTTCTTGTCAGATTCATTGTAGTCAATCACGTAATGCTAATTAAGTTTCGACATTGTTTTCAGGTTAGGTTTGGGCTGTCTAGGCTTCCCAACAATTGAAGGGATAATTTAAAAATATGTAAAATTTATATTTAAAATAAAAAAAAGTTATATTTATATTTAATTTTATATCGCGACAATGATATTTTTTCGGGCTGATATATAAAAGTTTCTCAATAGTTACAGTTTAGTATTGCTAACGGGCTTTTTCAACTGAATATCGGGCTATCTTCATATAAATGAAGAGTTTAGGTCTGACTAGGCTACCAAGCAATAGTAATATATCTTAAAAATACATAAAAGTAATTTTACAATTTCGGGCTAAATTTTATAAATTTCATGGCATTGTGTCATGATACTGTTTACTGTCGTGATAGTGACATTTTTCGGCCTGGGATAGTAAACTGTCACGATATTGATAGTTTAGTGTTGTCATCGAGTTTTTTCGGACTGAGTATCGGTCTAGCTTCATATGCATGATGTATGGATGTATTGGATTTGGTCCAAGTCTAATGGAATCTCGCTGAACATTGCTAAAACGCAAGCAATTCTGATTTCTAAAAGAAGTTTCCCAGTGATACCCGGTATCTTTATTGATCGTGTGAAGATTAAGTTTACGAATCATGTTAATAATGGCAGGTTCACATGGGATTCACAAGTTGTTAATGTTTGTAATAAGATCAATTCTACTTTGCATAAAAAATATCTCCCCTAAAAATGTTCTAATTTTGTTGGTTAGATCATTAGTAATTCCCCACGTGCTGCGAATTTCTTTTTTTAAGTTTTTTTTTGTATTATCCCTGAAATCTGTTCTGGAGCCTGTTCAAGACTCTCCCTGCTCTTTCGCGGTTTTTTTATTCCGTCCTTACTTTTACGCCAGTCAGCCAATCCGGGGACGTACGGCTATGGGACCGATTTTAAGACCATCTGCACATTGCAAGCTCCTTACCAGCCTATACTGACATGGAAGACGGGTCGGCCTATGAATTTTACACTCCGACAGGGGGTCATAGATGTGTTACATTTCATCACAGATCGCAATGTTCGATATGTAGTAACAGGTAACAGTTGACATACCGTCACATTTTCTAAAATAAACCTTTTTGACACTTTAGTTTATTTCGAAAAATTTGGAAAATTATATTTTCAGAAAGAAACGATTTAACAAAATGTAATTTTTGTAAGTTCAGTGCCTCAACCATCAACAATTTCACGAAGAGCTGTTTTGCTGACTGTGGTTGTATCGACTGCATTTCTTAAGCCAATATTTCTTTCCCATTTCTTTCCTCTTATTTTAATTTTACGTAGAAATGTGTCACAGTTTTAAAAGAGAAAACGATTTTTTGAGAAGAACAGCTAGACAGTTTGGTTCACTAAGGCGCGAATTAGTATAATCATAATCTTTTTCACATCTGTTGGTTTCGGAATAGCATCACCTAAAATCAAGCTAAAAGATTAAAATTATCATCCCAAACAAATTACGTACATTTTTATTATTTTTATTTTGTAATGTCAAAATTATGACATTTTATTGCAATACGTATCGCGGATTGGGACAGAGTAGCGCACTCTTATCCAGAGGAATCACAACACTCACAGTGAAACCTGATGATAGCCCAGAATTCAAGATAGATACGCTGATATTGTCCGTGATTACCAGCCAGCTGCCGTAACAAAATTTTGATATCAAGGCAATCAATTCATGGCAAGGAGTTAAGTTGGCACATCCAGGATTTTACAAGAGGGGCGAAATCGGTATTCTCGTAGGAGCGGCTCATTTTTTCCACATCCTTCGCGATGGCCAAATTCAATTAGCTGCAGATGGGCCACTATTGCAAAACACCATCTTTGGTTGGATAGTCTCCGGAAGAATCGCCAGGAATTTGAACCATCACACCACTTCAATGTTAGCCGTGGCTGAAAATAAGGAGGATTTAGTTGATATCGACAGAAGTCTCGGGAGATTTTGGGAACTAGACTCGTTAGGTGATCAAAAAATTCAACTATCTCCGGAGGAAACCTTTTGTGAGGAACACTTTCTGCAACACGTGCAAAGAGATACGAACGGGCGATTTGTTGTTAAACTTCCGTTTAAGGAACCACCCAGCAGTTTGGGTCAATCATTGCCGTCGGCAATACAACGATTGAGAGGAATAACGCAGGCTGGATCGTGATTTAAAGTTATACAAACTCTATCATGATTTTCTTCTGGAATACGAGCAGCTAAACCATATGACAGAAATTCCGCCCGGAGAAGTTACCACCAATGGCTTTTACATACCACATCATGGAGTGCTGAAATCGTTGGGTTCGATCGACAAGCTGAGAGTGGTTTTCGACAGCTCCGCTAGAACGAGTACGGGAATATCGCTAAACGATTGTTTAGCTGTTGAGCCTAATGTGCAGTCCACGCTATTTTCTATAATCCTACGGTTCCGAGAACACAAGATGGTATTCTCAACAGATGTAAAAAAGATGTATCGTCAAATAGCGGTCGCCAACGAAGATTGCGAATTTCAAAAGATTATTTGGCGTACCGACCCATCCAAGCCAATCCGTCATTTTAAGTTAAACACAGTCACATACGGGCTTGCGTCGTCCTCCTTCCTTGCGACACGAGCCATAAAGCAAGTAGCTGAGGACAACAAATCTACCTCACCGCGCGTGGCTGATATACTCACGAAAGATATGTACGTAGACGACATCATGACTGGAGCTGAAAATGACTACGAACTGCTAGTATTACAAAACGAGATTATTACTATACTAGCGAAGTATGGATTTCAGCTCAGCAAATAGAAATCAAATTGTGCTCGGTTATTAGCTCAAACTTCAGAAGAAAACTCTCATTACGAATCTGCTAAGGTGTTGGGTGTAATGTGGAATGCCAAGACGGATTATTTGATTTTCTCTTCCCAACAATCGGATACCAAACCAGTGACAAAGCGAACAGTATTGTCGGAAGCCAGTCGCATCTTTGACCCCCTAGGTTGGTTAGCTCCGGTCGTCGTGACCACAAAAATATTCCTACAAATGCTTTGGTGTGACAAGCTTGATTGGGATGATCCTCTTTCGTCGAAAAAGAGAACGACATGCGAAAATATAAGAAAAGGTCTGAAGCATATAACAGCGATTTCGATTCCACGGTTTATAAACACGACTCAAGGTTGCATTGTCGATTTGCATGGTTTCTGTGACGCTATAGTCAGTTGGACTATGCGGTGGTGGTATACTTCAAAATCATTAATCCCGGCGGACAACCTTATGTTAATATCATTTCAGCCAAGTCAAGAGTTGCTCCTGTCAAACAACAGACACTTTCACGCTTAGAATTATGCGCTGCTGTCCTGCTAACTAACCTAATCAACGTCATCTTACGAGAAACTCAAGTGAAAATTGGCAGCATACACGCTTGGACAGATTCCCAAATAGTAGCAGATTGGCTGGGGAGTCATCCTACACGATGGAGTACCTTTGTCGGCAACCGTACTGCGGAAATTTTAAACTCGTTGCCACGTAACCATTTTAGGCACGTACCATCTTCCGATAACCCTGCGGATTACGCTACACGTGGTTTAACACCCATCGAATTACAAGCTAACAAACTCTGGTGGAATGGTCCTTCTTGGCTACATCAACCGTCGGAGTTTTGGCCGTCACAAATAAATCATCATACAAATCTGGAGCAAAGAATCAAGAAACCACGAACGTTCACGACTAACTTTACAACCATCTTTCGTCCAAATATTCATCCTTTCGCAAGCTGCAACGAGTTCTATGCTATATTCGCAGATTTGTAACGAATTCGAGAAAGCCAAAGGCGACAAGAATCGATGGCACCTACTTACGCCGTGAAGAATTGTTCCATGTTCTATACGATCTCTGCAAGAACGAACAGCACCTGTTTTACAACGACGACATAACATCATTGCAAAGGAACGGCGAAGTCAAGAAAGGCAGCAGCCTCCAAACATTAAATCCTTTTCTGGACGGTTAGGGAATATTGAGAGTGGGAGGCAGATTGCAAAACAGTGAGGCTGCCTATTCCACCAAGCATCCGGTAATTCTGCATGCCAAATCTAAAATTACGGAGCTAATTTTAGCGGAGATCCACCAGGATAATAAGCACGCAAGTCCAACTCTTCTTCTATCTATCGCCAGACAGGAATTTTGGATACCAAAGGGCAAGCCCAAGGCCAAGGAGATCGTTAAGGCTTGCGTCATATGCCGTAAATTCAATGCCAAATGCCAACAACAACTAATGGACAACCTTCCAATTTCGAGAGTTGAACTGATTCGGCCCTTTTTGAAGACGGGAGTAGACTACGCAGGTCCAGTCGCAATACATTTGACCAAAGGACGAGGACAAAAAACCTACAAGGCATATATTTGCCTGTTTATCTGCATAAGCACGAAGGCTGTGCACCTTGAGCTGGTTAGTGACCTTTCCAGCGACGCATATTTGGGAGCATTGAAAAGGTTTACTGCGCAAAGAGGCGTATGTCAGAGCTCGATAGAGACAACGGCACTAATTTCACGGGCTCCGATATTAAACTGAGGGAAGAATTTTCAAAATTAACCAAAGAGTCCAATAATCTTTCCGATTTCTTTTCCAGAAACCGTATAACGTAGCGCTTGATTCATCCAAATTCGCCACACTTTGGAGGCATCTGGGAAGCGGTCATAAAATCTGTGAAGTTCCACTTGAAGAGGGTTATAGGCAGCCACGTACTTACATTGGAGGAAATGCATACCTTGCTTGCCGAGGTAGAAGCAATTTTGAACTCCCGGCCGTTATGCAGGCTTAACGATACCGATGTGGATCCCCTAACGCCATCCCATTTTTTAATTGGCCACCCTGTTACAAAAATCCCGGAAATGGATATTACACCCCTCAAGCCATCTCATTTAACTCGGTGGAGAATGGTGCAACAAATAAGCCAGCACTTTTGGAAGAGATGGTACATAGAGTACCTGACATCATTGTAGCAGCATTCGAAATGGAGGTTTAAGGACAATCCTATTAAAGTCGGCGATATCGTCACAATCAAAGATCGTAACCTGCCCGCACACCAGTGGCTCCTTGGCAGAATCATCAAGCTTTATCCTGGCTCCGATGGCCACGTAAGAGTAGCCACAATCAAGACGAAAAATAGTGAAATCAAGCGCCCAATTCACAAATTGTGCCAGCTTCCAGTTTCAAGAACAAAGCCAAATAATACAAACCAAGAAGTCAAGTAGTTTCTGCTAAACCTCACGCAATATTCATCATTAGACACGTATGCCCAAATCGGAACATTTATTAAATCTTACAAAAACATCGAGTTAGTGTATCCCGTATCAACGTTCCAAATATTTCTCATCAAGAACCAATTTGGTTTTAATTTCCCAAATCGCTGTGCTTGTAATTCATCAACACCACGGAAATTACTATCACGGAAACAACAATAATAAATCCTCACTATTGAATTAAATAATTCAAGGCCCGGCGCTATGTTGGTTTCGGAATAGCATCACCTAAAATCAAGCTAAAAGATTAAAATTATCATCCCAAGCTTACCGAAATATGGGTACATTCTTATTATTTTTATTTTGTAATGTCAAAATTATGACATTTTATTGCAAAGACCATTCAAGTAATTTAAAGTTCATCGAACTCTTATTACAATGTTGAAGAGTGGCTCAGTTTTGAATTGTGAACGTGTTGCAAATAAGATGTCGCAATTTCGGCAATTTTCTATTGCATCCTGTATATTTTTTCTTGAATTCATTACGAAACAAACTGTGCTAAGGTGAAGTTTATAAATTAATAAAAACTAATAAATTTTCAAAAAAAGCTAAAAGAAATAGAAAGTATAGTTCAGTTTTTCAACTTGGGAATTATCGAAGAGGCAAACCGTAAGCCCACCAACAGTAGTGGCCATCAGTATCCTTGTCTTTGCCCCAACAACATCATAAAGTCAATTACCACAAGCTACACGTTTATGCCTAATGGCACAATATGTCACGAGATTTGGTGCGTCTGAAACCAGTGCTGGGATGTTTTAACATCACCATTTTTCGATAATTTATCGACGTTTATTTCGTTTCTGTGGAATAAAGGCCATGGCATATTGAAATATGACGATAAACTTGGCAAAGAATTGGTTGCACATTTTGAAATATTTGCAAATCAAATATTGGATGCCTTTAATTCCGCGAGGAATCTTAAAAATCTTTCAATTCTAGGTTAACTTGCCGAGGATACAGAATAAATTTTTAGGATGATGAAATAATTATGACAATGAATGATAAGCAATCTTGTTTTTTCGCTAGCACGGTTCAGCCCTCCGGGATTTGGCGTTGTTGTTCAAAGTCGTGTATAAAGTTGTTTGTATCTCTCTAACTCTCCGCCGCTCGCCCCTATAGAAACAGAAATGTCATAATAATATTTTTTTTATATATATATACAGAATTAGTAAAAATAAAACGTAAAATGCATAATTCTTCTTAAAAATATAACAAACACCATAAGATCAAACGAACGCATTCGACAACGAAGTCAATGACCAAGAACATTAATGCATATTATATAAAAAAAAAAATCATAAAATTAAAAAGTAAATAAACCACAAAATTTTAATTCACCCATCCATCATAATCACGACCATCTTCGCAACAAACCAGAAAAAAGCTGAAATTTTCCACAACAAAACCAAATACAAAACAAACATCGTTATGATTTACTTTAATTGACCATTAAAAAACTCATTTTATAGTACACGCAGTACTTACTTAACCATATAGTAACCAATCGTGGTATTATATACACCAAATTTAAGAGTCCGCGACTTAACACACACAGACACACATAACAAACTTAACCAATTTTGTTCGTTTCAAGTTTGCTCGTTTTACTTTAAAAGTTTACACCGATCGCAATCAACCTGGTCTGATGACCATGAAAATATTTAAATTAACAACAAAAAATTATAACTTCTTATAGCACTCTCCACTATCTTTTCTTATTATAATGCTTACATTATACATACATACATACATAGCTAACTACTCTCAGTACATAAGATTTCAATTTAAATAAATACAAAAAAAAAAATTGTGAACACATGCGAATTGTTGGTTTTGTAAAATAAACTAAGAACTAACAAAACTTGATTTTAATTATTTATAAAGCTTTTTGTATAAACTGCTTGTGATAATTAAATTATAAATATAATTTAGTAGTACATTGTTGTTGTTGTTGTTGTAATAATGTTTATAATTATAATTAATTGTGATTACCTATTTCTTATATTGTGTTTTTTTTTTGTTTATCTTGCAGACATTATGGCGTTTGAACGATAGTGACGACAATCGAATTCTACCAAAGTATTATTATTATTAGCAATAATAGTAATTATAGGAACGGCAACATCACCACCAATAACAGCAGCACCAACATAAATAATAAGCAGCCAATAAAAATGTTAAAAAATTGTTATAATCGACCGTCCTATTATTTCAATATGGATAAGTCGATAATTTGCTTGTTTGTAATTTTTGTAATTACGAGCGTAAATTGTGTTTATGCGAAAGTACAATTTTGTGAAGTGGAAACGGGGCAGACAAACATTATATTGGATATTGAGGAGAGCCGTGGAAACTGTAAGTGTTTTATTATTTTATTGTTTTAGTTATGAATATTGTTAAAATATTTTATTGTTTTGCAACATTGGGCGATTTCAGGTCCCCCAATTGTTGGGTGACGTTTGGTGTGAAACTACTCAAGAGTTGTTAAATTTTAGGTGACCTGAATGCGCCAATTGTGGTTCTGCAATTATTTAATAACATTCACTTTGTAATAATTTTGAATATGATGCTTACTGCTGGGTATTCAATTCTTTTCGACACAGATATTTGACCCATTGATGAAAATGACATGTCGTCAAAAATGGCCCATATCCAATTTTGTGGCGTCAATTGCCTTAGATTCATGTGTTTTTAAATTCATGTGTATTTTTTTTTACATTTTATTGATTAATTAGTTCTAACTTGGTTGTCGTAGTTAATTTACTGGTACAGGATGGTGCTCAAAAACACCGTTCTTCTGTGAATGTTTAATAACTTTTTTATTTTTCATTTGATTTAATTTATTTTTTTATAGAGCAGAATAATTCATAAACATTTTTTTGGGCTTAAACGTGAAAAGTGATATCTCGCAAGTGATGGCAATTTTCTGCTTCACGCAGATTCATGCGCGTTCTAACACATTCCATAATATTACTCAACATTTCAAATGTTATGGCCAGGATTTCAATTCGACTATTGTTTTTTTTAGTTCAACAAAGATGACACGTAACGAGCTCCACTTTATTGAATTTGCGTTTTCTTCAATTTTTTCTCGTAGCAAAATGTAAAAACCAAGCAGTTCTTGATAGTTGGTTTTAATCCTTGCACAAGCTGAATTTTATATGTGAACATTGATGTGGCCAAAATTGTCTGTACGAACCTGTGCGATGGTCCCAATTATGTCAATTGTCTCCTTACTGATTTTTCTGAACAATTCTGTAAACTCTTCAGTATACGTTGAATATTATCATCCGTGAGTGTCGCAATCAGTTTTTCGAAACCTGGTAGTTTGTTTATGGCACCTTATTGCTGGAAGTTTGCAACCAGACGGTTTATTGTGGGTCTAAATGGCAAAGAACGAACATTAAAATTTCGTCGATAAGCACGCTGCGTCAAAATAAAACTTAATAATTTTAATTCGTTATTCTTCAAATTTCCTCTACTTTTATGTGTGTATTTGTGTGAAACGAGACTGTGTTTCATGAACTGCTGGTTTGCATTCTCAACTATCGATAAACACCTAGATTCGTGGGTGTACCAAAATAGTTATATTCAACAGAACGAGCAATGCTAAGAGAAATGCCAAGAAATGAAAAGTTTGTTTTGGATTTTGACCGCTACATCACTCCTCTCCTGGTCGAAAATAAACCGTAGTGTTTTAAATTGAACGGAACGATTTTACGAACACTATGATTTTTTACTGGGTTTGCTACGAGTATTTCGTATGCTTTTGTCCACAACAAAAAATTTACTCAATTTGCAGGTCACTGTATATGGCCCAAAATAGCGCGTACCGTTTTGATGCGACTTTAGATCTTTAATGAAAAATTCACCGCAAACGTTGATGTTTTAATCATACTCTATCTCTGGTGAAGTGCAGTTGAGGTCTTCCTAGATTGAGGTTCGAATAACCAGTGAGTGTTAGAAATTCTGAACTCCAATGGGATGTATTACATCGGACTGTTAATGCGGCTTTAAGGCAATTATGCCTGTGAGATCGTTTGACAAATTAATTTGTTTGTGTGTTGTATGCAGTCCGAAGGCGATGGGAAGAGCTTCGTGAGCTCGATGAACAACATTGATTCAGCTTGTGATCCTTGGTCTGTCGTGATAAGGGGATGGACACCATAACTACATTTATACGTACTGTAGATCTGTCGACAATCGTTAAAAAATATTGATTGCCATTCGATTTGAGCAATGGACCAACCAGGTCTATGCTTCAAAATACTTCTGGCCAATAATGAATACTTATAAAATCAACTGGGCAAAATCTTGTAGCCCATGTCAAAAATTCAAAGTTCACCGTCACACGAATTCAGTCAGAACTTGGTAAATTCCAGCTATCACGTGGCATGTTTGTACACATTACAAACCTATCGCAGCTTGATTTTACCAAGTTCTGATTTCGAAGCAAAACTTATGTGACAAGTCATAAAGATTATCGAAGATTGTTCGTCGCATGTTGAGGGGAACGAAGGGTCGATTTTTGCCAGCAGAAGTCTCACACATAATTTACTTCTTGTCTGGTAAATTGGAACACATGCTACAGTCGCTTACGTTGAATGAATGTCGGAAGTGAATTGGGCACTACAGGGTGGCTGAGACCAAGTGTTACCAAATGAAAACGCTGTAATTTTTTTAATTTTGATTTTTTTTTATTGAAATTTCGTGGAATATGTTGAAAACATATTACATTTTATGAAAAACATGTTACTGCTCGATATGACCTCCTTTGGCTTTGATTATTTGATTCAGTCTTCCATAGAAAGCATTGCATGCTGACCGAACGTGGGCTTGCGGAATTTTATTCCATTCTCGAACAAGAGCTGAATTCAATGCATCAACACTTTCGTATTTTTTAGTGGACACCTTACTCTCGAAAATGGACCATATGGAAAAATCCATGGGATTCAAGTCTGGTGAATATGGTGGCCATTCTTTCGACGAAATCAGCCGCTGAACGCAATTTTGTAAAAATTGCTGTGTCACTCGAGCATTGTGTGATGGTGCCGAGTCCTGTTGGAATGTCCAACGGTTCGTACCAAAGTGTTTACGTGCCCAAGGTAGCAAAGCATCGTTTAGGATCTTTTGGCGGTACACCTCTTGGTTTTCCTTGACTCCATGTTCGATGAAAACTAGAGGAGTGCGTCCATCTGCAGTCACTTACACCTCTTGGTTTTCCTTGACTCCATGTTCGATGAAAACAAGAGGAGTGCGTCCATCTGCAGTCACTACAGCCCAAACCATAACATAAGCTGGTGATTGCTTGCGCATGGCGACTCTTGTGTCCAAATTATCGTTGGGCTTGTGCTCTAACCAAACACGATCATTTTGTTTATTCACACACTGTTGAATGGTGAAAATTTTCTCATTAGAAAAGACAATTTTTGGAATCTCATCACGTTCGGCCAAGGCCTTCAATGCTCGTGTTCTTTCAAGCCTAACTTTTTTTGTGCCTTCGTAAGATCTTGAACTTTTAATGTCTTGTAGGGCTTCAAGTGTAGTTCATTTTTCAATATGGTTTGAATGCTGTATCGTGAAACATGTAAACGTGCGGCTAATTGATTGGCACTTTGACGAGGATTTCGTTGGATTCGTTTTTTCACCTTTCGTATCATTTCTTTTGATGTTGCTGTCTTTTTAGGACCGCCTCTGTTGCGTTTGGCGATGCTACCAGTTTCGTTGTATCGAGTTATGGTTCGATACACAAACATTTTATTCACATTCAAATGCTGGAGCTGACGAACTATTGCTGTTTGTCAATTTCCACCCAAATACAGTGCAATTACACTATTACGTTTGAATTCCATTACGATTTTTTTATGAAGATATTAATTTAGAACAATTATTTGTTGACCACATGTAAACAACTAACCAAACTTCAATCTGTCAAAAAATTGACCCGCGAAAATGACAACTACACAAATGACAGCAGAGTGAAGTCAGTAACATTTGGTCTCAGCCACCCTGTCTAATCGAAATATCGTAAATCCCCGCGACTACTTTCTGACTTTGACGCAAAAGCTTTTGTGAGGGGTTTATGATCGCGTTTGATTGCTAAATATATTGCAAGAAGTTCACTATCGAAAGCGGAATATTTAATTTCTACTGGAGAGAGCTTTGAGAAGCACGCATCCTTTGTTGTGTTGTTGTAAGGCAACTCCAAATGCTACATTGGAAGCATTGGTAGTTATGTTGAATTTCATGTAGTTCAACGTGTCAAAAGAATGACAGCGGCAAGAGAACTCTTGACCTTATCGAAAGGTTCAACGCAATCTTCAGGCCAAGAGAAGTTTCTTCTGTTTTTGCCTTTCTTAAGTAACGCGGCGAATGCCTGTGGATAGGTGATAACAGTTCAGCTAAACTTGGTATAAAGCGGTGATAACAATTCACCATACCGATGAACTGCTGTATTTGGTGGATCAATGTTGGCTCTAGAAAATTTGAACTGACCTCAACTCTGTCTTTCGACGGGGAGGTGCCATCTAACCACGCTGAAAATGCATTTCGAATCTTTAATATTAATTTCTAATGCGGAGAGATGTTTTAAATACTGACTCGAGAATGTTCATTGTGTATCATCTCGGAGTGACTCGCAATGAGTTTATCATCGATATTAGAAAAGACGAAGTCGAGCCCTTTACAATTGGTTTAGGAATCGCTGGGATGTCTTGGATGAGTTGCGAAGAGCATATGGCATTCTGGTAATCTCAAAATTTCAAATTTATTTTTGAGAAAGTAGTGGCACCAGAGACTTGCACCAGACCGGCACTAGTCTTTGTCCCTCTTTTGCGTCATATGCAATGGAGTGGAGGCTGGTGATTATGAGGGTGGCAGATTCCGATGTCTGTCATAAACTGGAATTCAGTTTTTGCAGCTTTAAGTTTTGTTACGTCGGGTTGTCGCGGTTTACCACAAGATAGCCTACCTTGAGCGACAACGTAATGAGCTACGAGTCTCAGTGACCGGGGAAGCCTGAGACCGAGTTTAACCTTCAAAAGTTTTCTAACCTAAATAGGAATTGGGGATCCGCTTGCTGCATTAAGCATGCAAACAGTGTCTTTTGTATGTCGGAAAAACCTGTTCACTTAAACTTCGGTCCCCGACTCCATCAGAAATTGTAAGTAATTTATATGGTCGAGAAGCCAAACTTGTTGTTAAGTTACATGCTACTGAGTCTGGTTCGAGATCTGCGTACGTAATTGAAGTTTCTCTGTAGCTTGGCGATCTTCTACGTTTGAATTTAATTAACCACACTGCAAAAAAACATGTGTTACTATTATTTGAATTACAAAATATTGTTTTATAATTTTAAGGGTGAACGATTTTTCAGCACTACCCTCTTACTTTCACTATTTTGAATGAACTTCTGAATTTTAAATTTTTCTTCTTAATTTCCACAATAAAGGGTTTGCAGTCCACAATAAAGGGTTTGCAGTTTGCACAATTTGCAGGTCACTGGATATGGTCCAGAATACTTGGATATGTTCAGAATACTGCATATGTCCAGAATGCACTGAGAGGACCTGTGACTCTATCCGCACGCACGAATACGTCTGAACAGTATTTCAGATTTTTGGGAAAGTACGTTGCCTGTTCGCTCGGATGTCCTGTGTAAAAAGGAACCAAGGCTTTCATTTTTAGCATACACTAGCTCTGGTGGAGTGCACTGTTTCTTGATTTTGACCGCTTCGTATCGTTTAGCGAAAGGTTTTTACTGTAGTAGTTAGTTCAACCTAAATTTTAACTAAGACAATCGAGGTGTTTTCTTATTTTTCTAAATTAATATTTTAGAATGGGATTGTTTTGGAACGAATGCACTAAAACGCGAATTTCTGTAAATTTGAAACTTTCCAGTGTCCATAGCGGTTTCAATCTCCTAAATAACACAAGTAATAAATAATTTAATAAATTATTTCCACTAGTAATCTTCGTCAGCACCGTACTGAGATTTTGTTGTCTAATTTTCTACTGCTTCATTAGCCTGACACTGAACTAGCCATTAGACATTTCTGAGATCAACGCTGGAAAATTTCATAATTACGGAAATTCGTTTGATTCATAATACGCAAGTGGTAAAATGATTCAATGAATAATTTCCACCAGTAATTCTCGCCATATCATATTGAGGTTTGCTGTTTAATTTTCTAGAGTTTTAGAAGCCTGAAACCACTAAGCTCTAGTAGTAATCTCCGTGCTGTTGAATGGTAGTAGGATGGCCATTTGTTCGAACTCATTAAATGGTATATTAGGCCACGAACCAAGCCACGAAATATGTAAATATGAATACCAATATTATTTACGAAAATTATATAAAAGAAAAATTAAAAAATTTTCTTTTTTTATATAAAAGAAATTTTAGTTTTTCTTAGCTAAAGACACTAAATACAAAAGCCTTTTCGGGATGAAAATACTTATAGCTAAGGTGCCATACAAATTCATTTACAATATTTGTTTAGCAAAGATACTGAATAAAAAGCCTTTTCAGACAGAAGAACTTCTGGCTCAGTTATCATACTTGTGTTTTAGCCACTGAACTCGCTAAGATTAAAAAATCCAAAACCTTCTTTATTATCTAACAACAAATTGCGTGCATATCATTATGCTGTTTATTACGATACTCTCTTTAAAATACGGAGGGCTGAATATATTGCGGCCAACACAACGCTTTCTTTTACGACAAATGTACATAGATCTCGAATACACCACATTTAATTTCTAAATCGAGTCGATTTCTAAATGAGCTCGTATACTAAAAAAATCAGTATTTCCACTTAAATTTCAGAAAACCAACAAGGTCAACCCTTCTTGTAAATTTAATCATCACGACTAAAATTGAAAATCTCCTACGGAAGCTGCTATTTCCGGTACAAAGATGTCCACCACATTTCGCATGGATCCTCCAATTTATAGAAAAAGCTTTAGTATGAAGTTTGATGCCGAATAGTAAATGCACTTTTACTGTATAGATGACGAATTTTGGTGAAAAAAGGGGTTTTCTCTCAAAACTAAAAAAAATTAAAATTTAAAACATTAATAAATAATAGCGAAGAAGCTAAATTGAAATAAATAAGAAAAGCCTTTTATGCATTTTCAACGCGAAAAGACCTTTCTGGCGAAGTATTATACATTTGTTTTGCAAATACACTAAATAAAAAGCCTTTTCAACAAGGCTGTGTTCTGGCCGAGTTATAATATTAATCATAACTGAACTCGTCAAAATAAATTTGTCTAATATGACTATGTTGTTTATTACGATATTCTGTAAAAAATGGAGGGAGATATTTTGTGGCCAACGCTCGTCTTTCTTTTAAAACAACTGTACTTGCATAGATCTCGAATGAATCACACTTACTTCCTAAATCGAAAAAATGAGTCTACCTCATTTTTGATAAAAACGGACTTCTATAATAAAAAATCATTGAACTTTCCTAAATTTCAGAAATCAACCCTTGTTGAAAATATAATCTTTACTGCAAAGATTGTAAAATCTTCTACGGAGGTTGCCACTTCCAGATACACAGATATCCACCACATTTCGCATGAGTCTCCTAATTTATGGAAAAAGCTGCAGTAAAAAGTTTGATCCGAATAGCCAATCCACCTGGACTGTAGACATGCCGAATTTTGGTAAAATACATTTTTTTTTATCAAAACTCATCATTTCCGGTATAATTAAAAAATTATAAATAATAACTAAGGCACTATATACAAAAGCCTTTTCGGACTAAAAAAAATTCAGGCTAATTATACGTATTTATTTCGACGATTTTTTTTTAGCAAAAACACTAAATAAAAAGCCTTTTCGGGTAGGAAAAGTTCTGGCTAAGTAATAATGCGTGTGTTTTAAACCCACTGAACTCGTTAAGATTATTAAATCCAAACCCGTTTAACACATCGAATAAACTTATTACCTAATGCCAAATTTTATTCATATTTACTTATTAGGTTACTTATTACGATATTCTGTTAAAAAATGGAAGGGTGAATATGTTGTAGCCAACTCCCGTCTATCTGTTACAAAATGTACATAGTACTTGAATAAAACACTTTGAATTTCTAAATCGAACAATGGTACCTACTGGATTTTGGATAAAAACTGTCTTGTATAGTAAAAAAAGCATTATTTCAGCTTAAATTTCAGAAAACCAACAAGTATAACCCTTGTTGGAAATTTATTGTTCACTATAAAAATTGAAATGGTCCTACGGAAGTTGCCGCTTGCAATACACAGATGTCCACCACGGGATCTACCAATTTATGGAAACCGCTTTAGTAGGAAGTTTGATTTCGAATAGTCAATGCGCCTGAACTGTAGAGATGCCAAATTTTGGTGAAATAAAATTTTTTTTTAACAACCTTCGTCATTTCTGGTAAATTAAAAAAAAAATAATCTGAACATATTCTGTTTGAAACTTATACTCTGTTTACACCACATCTACTTCAATAGTATACTATTTTTTTTTTGACAGGTTCAAATTTTTGTTTACATTTTTGATGCGTTATTTCGTGTGTGATATGAGCCATAGTTGGTTTTAAAGTGTTTTGTTGAATTATTTTTTGTTTTATATTGCTTGAATAGTTTTAACTTTGGCGTGAAACACGGGTGTACTACGAAAGCCCGGTTTTCAAAATTCCGGTTTTCAAAATCCAGGTTTATATAATCTTGGTTTTCGAAATCACGGGTTTCTTTTCTTCTAGTTCTAAAGTCTTGATTTTGATCAAAATATTTTTAATTATTTCGGGCCGGCCGGCCTAATAATAGTTTATCATAAAAATAAGATATCTTGTCCAGAAATTTACTACAAAACAACAAGGCTGCGAAATCAGAGGCGGGAGTTGGTGTCGTGGAGTCGGAGCCTATTTTATCGGAATCGGAGTCGGGAAAAACTGAACTCCCATTTTTTGTTTTTGTCAAATTACAATAACAGTGCCATATATTGACACCCGCTCTAGAATTAGTCGAATTCCAAGTTTTTGATGGTTTTCGAAAATTGAAACTGCAATTCCAATGAAAAATAAAACACGACTATAACAAAATTAAAACATTAAAATTCATACAGTAAAAAAGTAAAGGATCGGGATATATAAGTCGGGTTGCGGCCTTTCTGCCGCTTCCCTGGTTAGAAAAAAAATAATTTTAGAGGAATTTAAAAATCGATAGGAGCGGGAGCAGGATCGGATTATATAAGTCGTGTTGCTTATATAATCCGATCGAATTCCATCGATTCTTTCCGTAATCAGCGGGAGCCGAATGTCAAAATTCGACGTATCAAGTCAGTGATACATTTTGGTGAAGGAAAAATTTTGATTAATATTTGATAAAAGAAAACTGCGGCCTTTCGAGACATTCGGCCCTTTGATATCATACCGAATTGTAGAGGCTTCAATAACTCTATTTCACATGTCAAATTTTGAAAATTCAAACCGGGATTTCCTAAAAATTGGGATTTTTTTTATAAAAAAACCAGAATTTTGAAAACCAGTATTTTGAAAATCGGGATTTCGTTACACACCTGACACTTCTGTTTTGCTATTATAATGGTTAATTTAAGTCAGTTAACTGTGGTTACTGCAGAATTTGCCCAATTTATGAATTTGGAAAAATTTCGGCTCAAAAAATATTTGCATATTTGCAATATTTGCGATAATCACAGGGCAATGTATAAAGCTATCATCAGAAGGCCGCGGTGAAGAAAGCGAACTGTATGAACAAAATATAGAAAACCCTGTTGGTGCACCGATGTTGTCTTGACGAACCCTTTGACGATTTGACGACCGCGATTGGTTAAACATTTTTCGAGTTGATAAGTAGACATTTAAGTAGAAAAAGAATACGTCAAATTTAGAACAGCCAATTATACCGAATATGGCAAATTTTATAACCACCACCAGTATACAGAGTGAAGTTGTAACTAAGATAAATAACATTGCCACTCAAATTCAATTTTCGTAACACCTCGAACCTCTTGAAAAGGGAAATAATGCGCGTTTTGTAAACGAGAGTATTCCATTATCGTGATATTTCCGGATTCAAGAAAAGAGCGTTTCAATTTTTGAAAAAAAAATTTAGTCTGTCGACTAAATCGATTTTGGAATCTTCTTCAGAAGATATTTTAGTGCCCGTTAAGCCGGCTACTTTAGGATGCCTGGTATCAAGAAATTAATCCTTTTCTCGTATCCTTATATTGGCAGGTGTTTACCTGAGAGCATAAATATTTTACGTTGATCAACACCACCGCTGATTACATTTGGTGTGACATTTACGAATAAACCGTGTAAAAGGGTTATTATTCCACTACAAAAAATTTACACTTTTAAATTATTTTCTTTCTCAAATGTAACTAGATGTCAGTAAACGTTTATTTAGAGCTTGTTCAAGAGGAAAACAGATGGCAGTGTAGATACATAAATGATTTTTTTTGCGTGACTAGCTAACTAAAAATTATAAATAATTATTATAATCAAACATTTGTACAGTTTTTACGTTGTTTACATATATTTTGCAAATTTTACAAATTTTGTAAAAATTTTGAAAATTTGAAAAAAATGTAAACAACGTTTTTACATTGCAAATGCCCAACAGTGTTTTAAATGATATACTTTTCAAATTGCCCGGCACCACACGCAGGCTTTTTAGAAACTTCCTTTTTACTTCGGCAGTATAGCGAAAGTTATTTCTGAAAAAATCTCGAGGTCAACATTTTTCATGATTACTATTCTTTATTTTACTATGTAAAAGAAAGTAATTAGAAATGTGCAAAAGGAGAATTGAAGACATTGTTAATCGATGTATGCAATTCAAAAATTTGAGTAGAGGCAAAACTCAGATTGTAGCACACGGCAAAATCGGATATGTAATAGCTCGATGCGATATTAAAAATCCAACGTGGCGACATTTTTTCGTATAAAAGGCAAACCAATATCTTAAATGTTAATTGCGTTAACGTGGTTTTAACTGCTAAAACTTTTAATATTAGTAGATCAGTGGCATTGCATAACTTGTATCTGTAATGTTACGACTCATATTGCAAAATAATGAACCCACCGTATATAATAAACACCCCTTAGCTGGTTAACATAACAAATCAATAAAAAAAATTAAGCCATAAAAATCTGCATGCAAATCAATTAATTAATAATAACGAACGAATACTATACGGTACAAGAACAACTAAATCTTCTGGTAATTACATCGCCCACTGCATTCATATGCATTACGAGTATATTGCACAAATATATATTTCATCTGCCATTTAGGTACATAGATGCGCACAGCAATAACAATAATTACAAAAAGAAAACGATCTCAACGAAAATTTCACATCGTACTATAAAATATGTATAATACCGAGCGCATAAGACATAACAACAAAAGCAATTAATTAAAAAATAATCACGAACTGTGTAGAGATGCTGCGGATGGATATACATACAAAAATTTTCTTATTCTTCCACGTCTTCTTATTACATTTTCATAATCATCTTTAATTTTATATAATTTTTTTTTTGTAGTTAATTTTCTCTTAATTATTTTAATGTCAAATCAACAATCTCGTTACAAATGGTATACAAAAAAAAAACCAAGAAGATGCATCTTGAGCACCTTCTGTAAAATGAAACGATTTTCTTATTGTTGTTAATTTTTCATAAATATCTTAAGGTTTTCGGGACCACACACATAGCGTATTTTAATATAGAATATTATTTTACCGTCGTGATTCTCAGAGAAAGCGTCTAATGTATGCGTGCATATATGGCAACTTGATGAATTATAATAGATCGATGGATCGAATAAATGCAGGTACGATGAGAAATTACTCGACCGCACTAAGTTAAGTGTCTTCACAAATTAGTTGCCCATATTGATCTTTTGAACTTTTTTGTACGTTTTTATTTATTACAAGATCACGTCTAATAAATTATTTGTTAAAAAATTAATCGGTTTTATGTATAATTGGAAAATTATTGGTTTTTATATGCAGCCAAATCGATGTGATGGAAATGCAATTACGTTAAATTAAATATTTGATCGGTTGGAATGGATATTAAAGATTAAGAGCCTCGACGACTCGCTGTATTATAAATTTTACTTTCTCTTTAGAGATTACACGCTGCTTGACAAGTATTTTGCAAAAAATATTTTGATCCAAAATATCCGATCCACACACAATTGAGAGTGAGACGAACATCAATAAAAATTAAAGTTTCGACTATTCAAAATTACTCTAAGCACTTTCGAGCATTCGATCTTTTAGAGCAAAAGTGTTCTACTGACAAATCGAGCTTTTGACTTGGAGTTATTTTCAATTCGATGTCGACATACATGTATCATCCAAGTTTCCTTCGGGTGGGGCAAATTTAGTATAGTGTCGATAGTTATAAAATGCCCGGTAGCAATTACACAATCCCCCACTAAACTCCCATTCCACTCTGGTTGTTGTTAAGTAATCAATCATGACTTCGTTGCGTCCTTTGGAATTAATTTGATGATAAACCAGTTTGAGTTAACGTACTGCCCCAATGAAATTTCTACCATTGCCTATGTCCTGATAGCAGACGTCTTCTTCCAATGAATCTATTTTAATACCATTAGAAAGACTTCCGTTGTCAAGTATTTTCGTACCCTTTCAAACTTTTGGCATCACGACTCCGCTTTGTTAATCAGTTCTTGGCCCCGCATAGTTGACTATCATCTTGGAAAATGGTTTCGCTGCATTCACTCGATTTTCTGGATCATTCATCATTTGCTTAATGTTATCGTGTTTGTCTCTTACACAAATAATACCTTTTCTAGCAACATCAGTTGCAATGTACTTAACTCCAATTATCCAAAATTTGGTTCGAATCAAATGAGACGAAACAAACGACTTATTACACTCGATTTTGGTATGAGTATTGGATGTTTGTGATGTACCCAAGTATTTGAGCTTTGAAGACGGCCACCAATGCAGAGTACACCATTTTCATCGATCATAGGAGTTAATGAAATAATCTTTGGGTTTGACAGAACACCTTGCTTATTGCTCGAAGTTCGGTAGAGAATGTAACGTCTTTGACATGTTTAATGATAAGAATTTCAGATGAAATGAAGCAACTCTGATCCTTTATAATTAGCAAATGAAATTATCTTGAATAGTTTGGTCCATGGAGAAATCTTCGATATGACAGTTATTACATTTATCAATTGATTCGTCCATTGGGATTCGACTTCACGAAGCCAGTTTGGACCATTTCGCCATTGTTTTGTTTGTAACAATTCACTTGTAAATAGGCCCCAGGATGTGTGGTCCGCTGAATTATCACACGATGCGTCATGTTTCCATTTGCTTTAATTTGTAGCAATTCAATTACTCGATTGATGAGCTGACTGAGTAACCCATGCTCCACATAACGCCAACCTAGGAAGAGAGATTTGATTCAATCGATTCACTTTGGTCTTTGACGATAGTAAGCGAACTGTGATCCTTGCTGACGTCTGAGAACCCGTGTATTTATATTTCTTTGGTTCGTGATGTGCAGAATGCTATGTACACGCAAAAAAATAATCTATTTAATAAATTTAAAATTGTAAAACTAGCAGAATATTTTACATTATTTACCCATAAGTAAACATTTTACTTTGCCTAAATTAAAATAACAAGTTTTGAAATGTAAGAATAATTTGTCGAAATAAAACGATCTACAACCTTTTAAATAGTTAATAGAACTTTATCATAAGTGAAAATTAAAAAATCATCATTATATTCTTATTCAAATTTTTAACAAGTAAAGTTTACTTAAACAATGTAAAATACATTTTTTAACAAAAAATTACACTTTGCAAAGAAAAATTCGTAAATTGGTGTGTTAAATTGACATCGACGATATTTACCAATTATTATTACATTTTTAATATAATTCGCTAAGTCAATTGATGTTTACTTCATTTAAAAACATGAAGTGTAAAACATAAATTTTGTACTTTGGAAATCGAATCTTTTAATTAAAAAGATTCAAAAATTTTACCTCAAAAGTTTGGAAAAGATGAGACCGATAATCTCATCTAGATGTGATAACAAATATTGGGTTATCATCCAAAAGGACCATGATTTCATATCGTCTATGTTAATAATTTTACATGTACACATATTCTAATTTTATTTGATGACAAGGACATATTTATTTGACAAGGACATATTTTTTTTAGAAAATATTCCTACATAGCATGAAGTTAATTCCACATTTCAAAATTTGTGAAGTTTACTTTGCCCTATACTTAGGCTCAATTTCAACAGAGATTTTAAGTTAAATTTACTTATATTTTTTGTAGATTTCCCCTATTTTTTTCAGTGCATCTATCAATATTTATGCTGGCCATTTGAGTTAATTCTGTGTTTTGTTTTTAGAACACGTATTTACTATTTCAGCTGGAACCTCTTCATCTCAATCCAGTTTTATTGCACAAAGTTTCTGGAACTTAATTTTTGCCATTACTGTTATTGGTGAAAGACACTCAAACGGAAACTCAAAAGGAACGTTTCGTTAGAGTACCATAGTAACCCGTAACCGTTTAGCACAGACAAACAAGAGAAATTTTTCATTTGAACTAAAAAATTAAAACAAAATTTATTTCTGATAATTCCAATGTCATCGTTGTATCTGTGATTTTTCGTTAAACTGCGTATACGTATACGCAAAAAACCAAAATATTTTTGATCGTATGCAGTTATTTACAGAAAATGGTTTACATAGGATGAAATATCTCTTTTAGGTTGTCTCTGATATGCATCGAAGTTCTTAGCGCGATGAAATAGGGACAGTGTTAGTTCCAGTGATGAGATGACCAAATTTTCGTAAAAAATCACAAAGTAGGATTTTGAAAATTTGTAGATTAGTTTCTCGTACTCGTTCCCCTAATCTTTGCAATAATGCTATCGCATAATGTAGTGTGCATGATGCATCATAAGTAAGTAGGTGAAAACCGCGTGATGTAGTGAAAACTATTGTTTAACGCCATCTCATGTTTAATCGTCATCATATGTAGCCAGTTCCAGCGCCAAATTCAAGTATTGTTGCATGCAACGTGGGTATTCTCTACAAAATCCTTAATTTGTATCTCGTTTGCGCTCTGTCGTATAGGTCACATCAAAGCAATCAGTGAACGGTATAGAGATACCATGTAGCGTCGATCTTGGGAAGTTGTTTTATTGAACGTTTTATTGAAATTATCCTCGGCCATTTGTTTTTGTATCAGTAAGTTTTTTCTGTACGGGAACTGATTCTGTTTCCGAGAAATTGTTTAATGTTTTGTTTGAATTGTTGATTTCATGTATGTCAGATCCTAGTGGTTTTCCAGCCAATATCCAACCAACCCAAGATTGAATTTACCATTGTAATACCATTTGAAATTTTTTCTCTTCCATTCGAGACAATAGAGAAAAATAATCAGCACCAATTAAAATGTCGATTTTTTTAAATGTGTTGAATTCGGGATCAGCCAGAAATTCGCTTGATAGTTTACACCAATCATTCCATTTTACTCAATTCATGCATGAATATAGGTAAGTACAGTTAATATAAATCGCCCGCGAACTTATCGTAAAATTAACCGCATCTCTTGTGGTTTTATTATTAGTTGCAATTCCTGAAATATGTATCCGAGCTTGTGATCGTTTCAAATTGAGTCTGTGATCCAACAAAGTTTGCGATCCAGAGTCTAGTAATAGCCTTGTCTTGATCTTTTTTACGATTGAATTATCGATAATCACTTGACCGGTTGACAACAATGTAATATTCTTCCATTGAGTGTGGCAAATCTCTAAATGGCCATTTAGTACAGATTCATCGCTCGCTTCAATCTCTTCTGGTTCACTCCCATTTAAGTTTAAGTTGGTGTTTGTTGAATGGAAATTATCATGGTTATAATCATGCAAAAAAGTGTGATGTTGCTAATGACATATTCTACACGAAGCTTTCGATAGGCTATTTTTCACATGTAATCGAGATAATTAGTTAAAAACCTTTATTTTTCAGAAATTTAAATTTTGAGTCAAAGTTTAGTTGTTTATATTGGTCACACTGATAAAGTTGCAATTGCATTTTAAACATTCAAACTGATTATAAATTATATTATGGCATATCTGGCGATAGTCGGTTTGATAATAGCATTCTGATCCAGACAAAAAAAAAGAAACCCATCAAAGCAATTTTACCGATTCTTCCCCAAACTTGCGATAAGTTGTGCTTCGGTAGACACATCGGCCATATCATTTATGTGTAGCACATCGTTTTTCATACATTATATCAGATTTTCGAGTTTCCAAGGATGTAAACCGTTTTTCTAGAAACTTCATGAACATTTCTAAGGTTTGAATATCAGTTGAATTTTCTGGTGACATCCTGTATAATCTCACTGATTTGTTATCGAGTTTCTTTGACACCGTGTAGATGATAATTGGATCCCAATTATCGATGTTTATGCACATATGTGTTTATAGCTTGAATGCATTCTTTAATGGTGAATCCTCCGTATTATACTTTAGACGGTCTAGTGAGGTTGTAACAGCTATCACCGATCTGTCATACGATTCTCGTATATCGGCGTAAGCCACCTCAGTGAAATACGGTTGAGTCCTTTCTTCTACGTTTGGGGCTGTGAGGTATATATTTTCATGGAGATCTATTATTTGGTTCATTAATCCCTCCATGTGAGTGAGCGCTAATCTTAAAGCGTATCGGAATTTCCTTCTTTGAGAAGTTTTTGGGTGCCATCCATCTCGCTTCATAGGTTCTACATTTTAATGTCATGTTGACGAGCGTAACGGATGACTTGTTTGTTGCGTGCTGTGTGATCTCCTTTATTTTGCTATCGAAATTTGAACGTACTCCGTTGACCAGTGGCTATTTGTAGTGCACCAATACGGAGTCGTGCTCGTCATTGTACAGTGTACAAAATTATCTATATGTTTTTATGGAAAATAGTGTAGACAATGGATTTTTGCATAGACAATTTCGATAATTTGGTGGAGTGTATGTAGACGACTCGTAGTATATTTCAAATATTATTTTTTATAGCTGTCCTTATTGTTTTCTCAGTACGAGATTACCATCTGATAGTTTCTTCGCTTATTAATTATAATTTAGTAAAGTACAACAATTTAAGCGCATAAATAAATTTGTCGGCTTAGATCTGTTTAAAATTTTAACATTTTCTTATTTGTTCAATCCCCTAATATTTTGGTTTTAATAGCATGGCGCAACTATGCCGGCCCGGTGGCAAAGTGGTCAGAATGCTTACTCCAGCGACCGAAGGTCCCGGGTTCGATTCTTGTTGGTCACAAGGAAACAATTTCACGGCTGGTTTAGGATCAATGAATTAATCACTCATTATCCGAAATGAAAATATGATTATGAAACCTCATTTGAGGCGGCCAAATCCCTTGATGGGATATAGTGCCAGAGAGAGAGTCACAGAGTTCACACCTGTATGTGAAATTTTCCAACGACCACTGTGTACTAAAATCTTACAATGTAGAAAATGCATAAAATGATTGATCGATCCGACCGAATCAAGGTAAATTGGAATTGTAACATGGGCGTTTGAAGACATTTTGGATTTTGATTGAAATAAATGGAATTAGGTCATTTTTGTAGGTCCAATTTGGTTTGTAAGACATCAGCTACAAGGAATGTAACATTTAGTCATTTCTTAACCGATCGGTCATGCTAAATCGAACCAGCCAGATCCTCCTGTTTTTTATATTTTTTAAATATACACCCGATATTTTATGGCCGTGTTGAAAAGAATGGCTAATTTTAAATGAAATACAAAATTTGATAATTACATCATTAGTTAGTTTCAATAAGCTATTATGAAAATCAAACAGACTATAATAAGTCTATTCAGCAAGCCCGAATCCTAGAACTCCATGCAAAATTAATTTTAGAACGCAACTCCACTTCTGAATACCAAATTTGACAAGAATTGGTTAGTAAGTGGTCTAGTTACATATAGCATGGCCAAAATCCAGAACGTATGATTTGCGAAATTCAGAATTGTATATCCGAATTCCAAAAAAAACAAAATTCCTATACAAAATATCAAATTTCAAAATCCTATACACGAAGATTCCAAAATAAATTTTATTTTATGCCCATGGAGTTTATTTTGAAATTATATAAATAGACAAAAACAGATTTGAATTACTTTTAAAAAATCTTTCACTCCGATCGTATTTTTTCAGAATTCGGCAAATTTTTAATTTTTAAAGAACGCGGCGCATAAACTCTAGACAGCTCAAATTTTATATGGAAAATCAGCAACAAGCTGACGATTGATTTTGAATATTTATGGCTTGCTATTTGTATATTTTTGTAAAACAGTTGAAGAAACCGGTAAAATTGTTGTTGTTTCCCATTAAAATTTCATTGCCGTTTAAAATTTCCGCGCGGTGTTTATGATTCCACCACAGAGCTGGGATGTTGTACCATCAATATTTTGGACTCTCAACGTAGTTTATATCTCATTTTTGACGACTGTTCTCTTTAGAAAAGGGATATGAGACATAAACTATTGGACACATCCCAGCCCAGGATCAATGATGATTTTAAAATAAGTCCATTGCCAAAGCTCATCCAATGAATTTTCGGAATAGTATTATGCACTGCAGTATATAACCTAAAACATTTGTAAAGTATAGTCCTTCGGCCATTTGGATAACCGATTTTAGGACAACCATAATTTTTCAATAGTATTACTTCGGCTAAATTTTAACGGACTCGGTGGAGTTAGTTCAAAATTTATTTCTTGCACATCTGTCGGTAAATGATGCTGTGTGGAGTTATGGATCAATGAAATATCTTATTTAATTTAATAAATGTAAAACTTTTTTTATTCGTCTACACGTGTACACGTCAGTTGAAGCAATGCCCTCTAGATATTCCCTATATTCTCTATGTAATCCTTCTAACTTAAGTTCTAGTTAGAATCGAATTACATCTTTAAGAAAACACAAATAAAATGTTGACACGTAACTCTAAACAAACGATACTAAACCGGCTATACAAGAGATTCTCTACAAAATATGCCGACTTTCGTATACATCTTCGAAACGGGTACTGCATACTCAACACGGGTGGCATACAGATATAGCACCCTCACATTGAGGCTGTGTTCAACCAATTTTGTTGTTCCCGCTTTAAATCCAGCCTCAAGTTTCAACCTCAAAAATACCCTTAAAATTATGGCGTATTTGTGTGGTTTTGGCAAATTAAAAGTTTCTATTGCTTGACAACGTAATTCAAGGCAAGAGTGATTTTTAATGGGGTAGATACTCGATCGGCTAGCAAGCAAGCAATTTTCTAGTCAAAATCCTGGCTACTCAATCAATTTTACCAAGAAAATTTGAATTTCTATTTACATTTCTTATAAATTTTTTGTTCTTTTTTGCGATTGCACAGTAAATTTTGCGGCTTCAAAAAATAAACAGCAAATTTTTGTATTGTTTTACTGTGCAATCGCAAAAAAAACAAAAACTTTATAAGAAATGTAAATAGAAATTCAAATTTTCTTGGTAAAATTGATTGAGTAGCCAGGATTTTGACTAGCAAATTGCTTGCTTGCTAGCCGATCGAGTATTATATTTGCTTTCTTCTGGCCAACTGAGATTTATAATTTTTATTATATTTTTTTCCACTGGAGTTACATTGCCTGGAAATACACAGAAACTTTGGTAATGTAGGTTGGCTCTAGTGTCTTTTTGTGGTGTGTTGTCTCTAGTGTTATTCGATGTTTCTGGATTGCTGTACTCTGTGTTGTTGTTCTTACCATTTTTGTTCCAAGTTTTTGTATTATCCGCCTATTGTTGCGGTAGAAATTTAAATTTCTTTAGTCAACTTCTCTTTGGAGTCGTTAAACACATAAAGTTTGTGGACGCATTTTGATGATAATTTGGCTTGAAAATTCTTTATCTTAATGCCACTTTAGTCATGCTAAAATAAATATTTTATGTGCATCGAATAAATTAGTTTACCAGCATCTCCACAATATTAAATTAATCGTTAATTTTATGATATACACAATTCTGTTAAGCATAATTTGTGCGTCCTTCTCGCAACCGTAATTTCATCTTAAATTACAGACCACATAAAACTATATTGTTCTATATACTAATGTTTATAACTTAATTAAGTTTTGTAGTTTTGTGCTCATTAAAGGGTGCGGACGACGATGTCGATTTAAGACCAAACCGCACGTAACATAAAGATTTTGTGCGCGTATCGAACACACAGCCACGGTACACATAAGGAGATAAAGATATCACGATTTATTTCCAAATTCAATTTTATTTTTATTTCTGTTATTATATTTTGAAGGTCTTAACAAAAAAAATAAAAATAAAATAAAATTCAAGACCAAAATCTTAAGTCGTTCTTGTATGCGCTGCAATATAGACAAGATGAAATTTTTATGGCTTTTCCTGTTCTTAATTTGATGGTATATAGAGTCACAATAATATATAATTGGTCGAAATAATTTTTTTTTTGTATCCCCGATACCCCATTTGGTATCAAGGATGACAACGATTTTTTATGTAGTGAAGAGCTAAGAAAGGTTTCATCGTTGTATATTTGTAACCAAGATTTAATTGAAATCTTTTTTTTTATGTCGTCCGCCTGTTATTAAAATCTCTCTTATACGACGAGTATAGACGGATATATTTTTTCGTATAATTCAGTTTTAGATTTATGATCAAGCAACGTTTTTATATTCTCATGTAATATACTTCTATATTTGGAAGGACGGGACGCAACGCAGCGGTGCGATCATCATCAGCATCACACGAACATAATTTAGCAAAATGTTTAATTTAAATAAAGCAAGGTGCGGTTAATTTTCGGTCCATATATATATTCAGTCATCTCACGATTCAAAAATTTATATAAAGAGACACAAAACATCTAAAACGAATTTAAAATCTAAATGCTTGTTGTGTGTGAATTCGCGTTGACAACTTGTACGCGGAACAAGAATGTGTCGGAATTGTCTTTGTAAAAATTATTATTCAACCTACTCCGCAAGAACATTGGGTTTGTTGTTTAATAAAAATATGAAATGGTAGACACTTTGTCTCCTGTGTGAAAAATATTTTCGTCTACATGATATGATTGACACCTATAAGTAAAATTTATGGATTATATTTTGACATGGCTCAATGAATTACTTAAGAGATTAAGATTTTTTAGAATTCTTGGAATTTTTAATTAATTTAGTCCAGTTCATTTTAATTAAGAAAATTCAAAATGCGAATGACTAAATTGGTAAGGAATTTGTATATAGTTTTTTTTTTTGTAAACACCTCCTCGAAACCGCAAGTAATGCATTTACGTATATACATTTGATCTGTTCAACGTCTTAAATAATTAAAAAAATTGTAAATGCAATGAAAATTTTTCTGACAAATCAATTCAATTAATTATTTATTTAAAATAAAAATATAAAAATAAATGTGAATGAAAATTATAGGCAACATAACATATATAAAACCTTCATATCATGCTTTTGTACAATTCTTTGAAATCGTACACAATTATTTTTTATGAAACGGAGACGAAGAAACAGTGCTCACAGTGCAACAACAAAGTGTATACGATTTTAAATTCCACTAAACCTCCCACAAATTTTTAATTAATTTTTTATTTATTTCCAATGGTATTTTATTATGAAGTGTATAGTGAACGACTAAAGTATTTAGTCTAAATGATTTGGGGGAATTGGTTAAATACTTAAAGAATAAACATGAATTAGAGAACTAATCAAATTTAGTGGCCATCATGGTGATTCGATACCATCTGATTTGGTTTATTTATTTATTTATGGGATGTCACGCGCACTCTTCTGGTAATTTTATGGAAACAGGGAATTATTGAAAGAATTTACATGTCCGTTTCTATCAAAGTAAATTCTACCAAATTTACTACGCTTGAATAACAATAGGCTGATTTGATGACCCTAATGCTGCACCAGCACTTGTAGCACAATCCTAAGAAAATTGTACTGGAATTTTTTACAAATGAATTACAACATATCGGCATAGTTCAAACTCCAAAAGACTACCCCAAGGGGTACAATTCTTCAAAAACCATATTTTTGGTTAAACCATGCTTTTGGCATTTCAGTTAATATTTATTTTATCGTACCGGGTGTGGTATTGTAATTTTTACAATTTAGCTCAACCCTTATAAAAACCTCCCCTATAAGGGGTGCAATTTTTAAAAACTTTATTTTTCGTCACACCATACATTTGCATTTCTGTGACTTTTTGTTATATAGTGCCGGGGTGGTGCTGCAATTTGTTTACAAATTAATTACAATAAAATGGCATAATTAAACCCCTAGAAAACTACCCGTAATGGAAGAAACCGTTTAAAATCATTGTATCGTACTGGTTGACACAAGAAGTTTTTACTAAATAAATTACAATATATAGGAATAGAAACGGCCCCTAAAAAGTACAACAATATTTTTGTGTATGTGTAATACCACTCAAATAGGTAACCATGAATTTATTACAACAGCCTACACCCTCTAAAATCGATCGGCTGTTGTAATAAACTCACAAAAACCCGTGAGTTTATTTCTGGTATAGGAAGGAAGTTCGATGCATTATGATCGATTTTTGTCGGTGTGGGCTGTTGTAATAAATTCTTGGGTTCCTATTTCTTGCATGAGAAGGAAGTTCGATGCATTGTGATCGATTTTTGAGGTGGGGTTACAACATCATAATTCGGTCCGTTTTCAAAAAGTGGCTCTGGCTATATAATAATTTTTTTTATAGTGACAGCTGATTTCCGTTGTTTCAGAGAGACTAGACATCTGCCTTTAACATTCAGTTTATATTGCTTTGAGTTTCATACAAAACGTGTTTTTTTACGGTGTTGAATATGTCGGATTTTGTGATAACTAAACAGCATTTGCGGGAAGTATTAATTTTTTGTTTTAATTAAGAAAAAAGTGCAGCTGATGCACTTGAATGGTTTGAAAATTCGAAAAATTCTTCAAAAATGATGATTTCAGTATTGAAGATTAGCCTCGCTCAGTATTGAAGATTAGCCTCCTCCGTGCGACTGAAATCTGATATAACATGATATAAAAGCAAGGCAATTGGGTCCCTTATGAATTGAAACCAAAAGACATTTTTTTCCTGTGAGCAGCTGCTTCAAAGGCAAACAAGAAAGGGTTTTTTACATCGGATAGTGACTAATGACGAGAAGTGGATCTTCTACGATAACCCCAAGAGGAAAAATACTACCCTTTGCCCAGCCAATCGGTGCCATCGACCACAACATCTACACCAAAGACAAATATTCATGGTTTGAAGGTTATGCTGTGCATGTGGTGGGACGAAAGGGACATTGTGTTCAGCTGCTACAACCGGCGGTGATTTCATTACAATTAAGCGGTACAGACTTTGAGCGGTATTAATTCGTTTGAGCCGTGCATTACGAGAGTACCGGCTTGAATATCACGAGATGCATGATAAAGCTATTCTTCTGCATGACTATACTCGGTCTCTCGGTGCAAAAGTCGTAAACAATATTTAGAAGCGCTCAAGTGGAATATATACTGCACCCGCTGTATTTTCCGGACATTGCTTCTTATGATTACTGATTATTCCGACGGATTCAACACGATTTGGCAGTTCACCGGTTCACTTCTTTCGAAGAAATTTAAAATTGGCTACAAACTTGGATCGCCTTAAAAGACGAAAAGTTTTTCCGAGATAGTACTCGAGAATTGCCTGAGAGATGGGAAAAGTCGTAAACAGCGATGGACAATATTTTAATTAATCTGTTTTTTCATTTTATTTTAAAATAAATGCATTTATACAATTAAAAAAACGGGCCGAATTAATTTGTACTACCAATAAAAATTGCAGTATCCGTTGAAGATCAGGCAAAATTGCAGCTTAATTTCTCCTGTCGAGTGTTATGATTGACAAACAAAGTGTTCACCTTTTTTTGGAATTTTCTTAATAATAACACCATAGGCAACAGCTGCTGCCTGATCTTTGCTGTGCAAGAGTACATTAATTAAAATCGTGCATGCATTGTGCTATTCTGATGTCGGTTTCATCAGACTTAATTGAGTTTTGATTAAAATTTGTTTGTAAAGTTGCTGAAATATTAGTATTCAGTAATTTGTGTTTCAAAAATTCTGTAATTGTTTCTTGTATAGTACACTGTTTTCTCCATGTCAGACGATTTCCGATCTCCTTCACCAAATTGAAGCAAACATAGATTAAATATACAAAGTGTAAAATCTAGAGAAACATGCCATTAGAATTTTTCCTAAACATGTTTGTGGTGATATATGTGCTTGATCAGTGCTTTAGTTTCTACATGACTTTAATATTATTTTTGGAGCCCATCATGGTTTTATATTTCAATTTTATAAGACATAATATTTCTATAAACCCGCATACTAATTACCCAACCATTTGTGCATACCATCGATATATGTTCATTATATTACGTAAACGCTGTCATTAAAAAATTAAAATTCGCGTAACATTTTTTAAAAAAATTCGCTACCGTAGATTAGATTAATATCGCGCATGTTACTTTATATATCTCCATATGACATTTAGACAACAACAAAAACCACAAAAAATGCTACCCGATATACACAATATATAGAGACATATTATAGTACTTTCCTTTTTATTATACATAGTTGAATAACAAAAAAAAATTTAATTACTTCTTATCTTACCGAGTCACTTAAGATACCCTAAGTATAACGTTATAATAACGCGTTAACGTGCAGTGTCTGTTACCCAATCGACAATAAATCCTATAATTTTATAAATTTCTAAAGCAAATACTGAATTTTATATATAAAGGTTTCACAGCCAGAAGTCGCACCATAAACCAAATAAAGTGTTAAATATTTCGAATATCGTGCGCTCTTAAAGAAGTGAGTCACCATCGCACCGTAGATTTCGATTTCATATTTTTTTATATTTTTAAATCGGTGGTCGGCGCAGGCATTAAAATTAATAAATCAAATAGAAAGATAAATAAAATTATTATTTTTTTTTTATTGAAATTGGATTAAATCCAAATGAATACGTCAATATAATATAAGACTCCAGTCCTTTCTAAAATTCTAGGTATTTCAATATACTCGTTATGTTATAAGGTAACGTGTGTGAAGTATTTTAAAAATTAACACTTAACCATTGTTTGCATCGCTCAACGATATAATCTGTATATAATTATATTATTGAGCCATTACAATTATTCAATTTATAGCCATAAACATTTTAATTGATTATCACGATTTAGTCATTTTATAATTGTTGGTTGTATATAAATGTGGAGTGAATATGTCTTGTTAGAATTAATATTTAATTGCTATGTACGTTGACACGTCATATATGTATAAAATATAGTAACTAACAAGTGCTTTGTGAATTTTTATTTTTAATCTGCACCCAAGTTATTTTACGGGGGTGGATAGATTTATGATTTTATCATGATTTTACCATTACTAAATGTATTTACAATGCGTTAATCTTATTATGATCACATTATAATATATATAGCAGTGACATATTTTAAAGGGGTCTTTCATTAAATATAAAATTTTACAAACGACGAATAGTGGTTTTGCAATAACGATATAGCTTTTCAAGTGGTATGTAGTATTATCGACACTAACACAACTATAAATCTATCCTAGATACAACTTATTTTACCTCCTACACACATTTTCCACCATTAACGTTTTCAAATTATTTTCTTTCAATGATGTACTAGCTGAATTAGGGGTATATCCTCTATCCTGTCGCAAGTTAATTATTTGCGAAAAGAAATATGGTTACTAGATTAGTTTTGCCATGCCAATTGACACATTTTTTTTAAATTTAAGTTTGTTTTGCGATTGTTAAGTAGAAATCCACGAAAAGACTGCTACGCATTTTCCGAGGTCGCAGTCTTTTCATGTATTTCTACTTAACAATCGCAAAACAAATTAAAATTTTAAAAAAATATGTCAATTGGCATGGCAAAATAAATCTAGTAACCATATTTCTGGTCGCAAATAATTAACTGCGACCTGATAGAGGATATACCCCTTAGGGGTATATCCTCCATCCAGTCGCGAGTTAATTTTTTGCGACCAGAAATATGGTTACTAGATTTATTTTGCCATGCCAATTAACACATTTTTTCAAATTTAAATTTTTTTTGCGATTGTTAAGTAGAAATGTATAAAAAGACTGCGACCTCGGAAAAGGCGTAGCAGTCTTTTCGTGGATTTCTACTTTACAATCGCAAAATAAATTTAAATTAAAAAAAAATGTGTCAATTAACATGGCAAAATAAATCTAGTAACCATATTTCTGATCGCAAAAAATTAACTTGCGACTGGATGGAGGATATATCCCTTAAGCTGCCAGCTTTAAATCAGCTAGAATTGTTCTATAAATAGACTTCGTAAGCGATTTGAATTGTTTGATAACGCAATTCGTTTCGTAAGATATTTCAGAGTTAGTAGAACTCACTTATGTCCGCTGAGGCGGTTCCATTGTCAATTGCAGACATTTTTGGGGAAAAATTGTATGGGTCCACCTAGACCAGGGACCTTTTGCTCAACCCATTCAAACGTATTATGAAAACCACACAAATATGTCACAATAATGGTAACGAGAAATTTCTCTAATCATTACAAGATGTATTACAAAATGCCGATATGTTTACAGTGATCATTAACTGGTAACATTACAGTTTCAAATTAATCCTCTCGTTGTAAAAAAGTATCAAGATCAAGATAGCTCGGCCTCTAAGGAAATAAAGAAGCAGACATCAGTGAGAATTAACACAAGAAACAAATCCAATAAGCCTATATCGAACAGCTACCAACACACTCGGGCACCAATAATAGAAAACACGTCGAAGCTGAAACGTCAAGACGAAGATACGGCACGAGAAATTAAGAAAATAACAAGTAGTGGCCGAAGGCCATACTCTGCAGACATACACAACGCAGCAAAAGATTTGGCAATTGGAAAATTCACCAATACACCAACAATACAGATCAATCAATTTATTGTGATTTTGTATAATAGTTGTGACATTATAGATGTGCGCCTATCACGTTGATCTTAAGTCACTTAAGCCGATTCCCATATAATTTCGGGTGACTAAAATTCCTATTTTTTTGCTCAAATTTAGCAAGGCTTACAACCACTTGGCCTACAAAAATTATCAAAACCTGACGGAGTTTAGTTATTGAAATTTTGATCAATTCCACAGGATTGCACTATTTTGATAAATTTTAAAACTTCAAATTGTATTACCGCATTTAAAATAAAAAATTTGTTTAAATTTTCATTATTTTTCATTACGTTACATTTTGAGTCATTTATACCGGTTCCCATCTGATTTCGGGAAATTAAAATTGTTGCTTTATTTTTGATTTCGCTGGCAAAAAATATCAAAAGGCTGAAGAATCTTTTAAGAATAGTTATGAAAACTGTTGATCAATTCTGAACGATTAAGAGTTTTTGTTAAATATTCCTATCTAATTTTCGGCAAAATAAAATTTAAATTGTTTGCTCAAATTTAGCAATTTTAACCCCGTTACTGATTTCGGTGGCAAAATATATCAAAAATTATCAGAAATGAAAATTTCAATAACGAAGCTCCTTAATTTTTGATATTTTTGTGAATCTGAGAAATTTTTGAAATTCTGGACGATTAGCCCATTTTGATAAATTTTTAAATTAAAACTTCAAATCACTACCGCGTTTAAATAAATAATTTACTCAAATGTTCTTCATCTATGTAGGTATGTTTTAAGTCATTTATACCGGTTCCCCTGTAGTATCGAAAAATAAAGCTATTGAATCTTTTTGCTAAAATTTAGCAACGTTGATCAACGTGATATTTCTGCAACCCCTTACTGATTTATCAAAAAACAAAGAGCTGAACAGATTGCATGGGAGCTTTTTCGGTATGGCAAATATTTTGAAAATGATTACATGAAAACCGATTAGGAAATTAAAAATTTTAAATTAATTTTGCAAATTACTATACCGTTCTAAAATAGTTTTCCGTAATTTAAGCGGAAATGACGATTTTTACAAAAAATCGGCCCAGATGAACTGATTGATTGGAATCAAACTTTACAAATACGTTTTTTCTACAATTTGGGAGATGGCAGTCAGTTTTTACCGAAATCGGCACATCGGAAGTAAGAGCTTCCTTAAGAGATTTTTCGTTTTTCTACCTGAAGTGGCAGTTTCGTAAGGATCTGGAAAGGAAAACGATTCTGAACTAATAGTTTCATAATTAAATTAGCAGCAATATCTGCCCAGATCAATTTTTAAATTTTAACCGAAAGTGACGATTTTTAACAAAAAGAATCTTTTTTGGTTAAAAAGTTGGTCCGCAGCCCATACGGGTGGATTGTTCGAGATGAAACTTCATGCTTAAGCTTTTTTCATAAATTTACAGACCCTTTAGTTATTTTTGGCCGAGATCGGTGTACCAAAAGTGGCCGCTTTCATAGGAGTTATTGAAATTGTTTATCAATTCTGAACGACTAGACGATTTTGAAAATTATTTGATAAATAAAACTTCAAATCGAGCTACCGCGTTTAGAATAAAAAATTTGCATTTTTAGTCATTTATACAAATTCCCATTTATTTTCGGAAAAATATAATCTTTCCGATATTTTGCTCAAACTTAGCAATGCCGATTTCGCTGGCAAAAATAATAAAAAACTAATGATATTAGTTATTAAAATTTTTAATCTATTCTGAACGGTTATGCCATTTTGTTAAGTTTTTCGAACGATTGGGTCATTTTGATAAACTTCAAATCGAACTATCGCTTTCGACGTGTCATTGCTGCGGGTGGAATGAAGCCAACCCGCAGAGGCCTCTCACGGTGATTTTGCCAACTAGATCTCAGGGTTTAGATCATCGGTAAGTTGAGGCTTGTGTGCTCCTGGCCTACACCATGTTCTGTCCCATGTCCCGGCCACAAAACCAAAAATAAAAACAAACTAAGAAACTAAAATTAAATTGAAGTTTTACTACAAAATCCATCGAACGAAGTTTGAGGAACGCGAACAAAGTTAATAATAACCGGGTGTATCCACCCAGGAACGACTGGATCCCCCCGAGCAAGAAGTGTAATGTCTACTGAAGGACCATTCCTCCCGAATGACCCATTGACCGCCTCGAGGCCGATGCCCAGCCACAACGAAGCAGCAAAATAGAATAGGGACGCTTCTCCAATAGACAAAGCATTCCTTCACCTGGAAATACCTCTAGGTAATCTTCCACAATCCACTCTCCAACAGATTGAGACTATCGGAGTGCAACGGGGAGACCATTTAGGTTTTACGGTCGTCCCCGAATGAACAGCACATAGCTGGAGTCGCCCCTCGAACCCTGTCGATGTCCAGCCAAGGGGATGACAGGGAGTGACAAGCCCAGCCTGCAATTATGAGTCCGACACGAAATGAGAATCCACCTCCCACCATATAAACCCGAAAAATTTTGTATTTCATTTTAGAAATTATGGGAAAACTGTGTAGCAAAAAAATAAATCGAGCACAAATAAAGCCAAACGCTGACCATGGGCGATGACCTTGAATAAATTGTACAACGGTAAAATAGAAACCAAATAACAACAGAAAAATATGACCGCCGAACGTGAGCAAATTATGTATCGAGAAAAAATGTGCACCAATCGGCACTCGATTAAATTTATACAATATATTTGATTAAAAAAAAAATTAAAATAAAAAAAAATTAAATTCAAATTGAGTAAATAAAATCCAAAATAATAATAAATTTTTTATAATAAAAATAAAAAAAATAAAAGACAAAATTGTACCTTGTGCCATTCGGTTGGGCCCTAATAATATTGGGCGTCTCTCCCCTTTGAGTAATTAAATGGCTGACCTCGAACATGGCGGCACGTCCGCAGTTATAAAAAATGTCGGCCTCGATGAGCCACCGTAAATGTGTCAATTGGCTGCCCTTAAATTGCAATTCGTGTGCCTCAGTTGGCCACCTGAACGTTGCGGTCGCACTTTTTGTCGACCGCCTTATATAAAAGTAGTTTTCGTTAAAATTGTTTAACCACTGTACAGTTACTCCACTGTATTAACTTTAGACCACGAACTAATAAAATTAACTGTAACTTCCCCCAACGTTCAAAATTATCCGGGATGTTTCATCGATAAATTGCGGTGTTTATGCCGAAATAATTAGACTTTAGGCCACGTAAGGCAACTGATGTGGGTGCGACGTCAATCCGCCAATATAACAGTTTGACTCAAATTATTGCTTGCACTATTTACGTTTTATTCACAAAATCAAATTACCACCGCCAAAATGCACCAGACAGGATATACGTGTAGCGGAGTCGTCACAACACTTTTTAATGTCACCTCCTAAAAAAAACAATTCTTTACCGCAAAGCGGCTTTTACACCTTTATTACTATATATTTTGTCATTTTTTCTAGTAAATAACTTGACTTTTATTTTAATTTTAATTAGGTAAATCATAAATGGTTGAAAACCAAAATTCCAACATATGTGATTCAAAAAAATCCACTCTCAATCGGCTTATACCAAAAACCAAACTCAAAACTAAAAAAAAATCCTCGCCACAAGTAAAATTTTTCCTTTACTATCTCTTGCTGATTACGCTAGCAAAAAATATCAACAACTGAAGAGTCTTACTTATTGAAATTTTTGATCAATTTTGATTGTGGACGATTGGGCAGTTTTGATAATTTTTTTTATAAATATTTCCGTGATATTTTGAGTCATTTATACCGCTTTCCATCCAATTCCGGAAAAATGAAATTTTGATTATTGCGGTCTTACTTTGGGAAATATTATTTATATTCGAATAGGAATGAAATTTGTGCCCAAAGTAACAGCCAAGCGATTGTTTTATACTTTTATCGGTAAAATCAAACGAAGCATGCGATTTACTGTTATGTCATAACAAACATTTATGAAAATATAAAATTGATTTTCGACATAAATATCTCTTATTTTTCAGATTAATTCAGCATCGGACTTCATTTTTTGTATCGTTGATTTATTTCGTTTGGTTCTTTATGCGATGACAAAAAAAAAATCTAATTTATTTTATTTTTGCCAAGTTAAAATTGACTTTTCTTGTCAAAGCGCCAACCCATAAAATAATAATTTTGAAAAAAGTTGCTCTAGTGGGTAGAATAATGCCACTCACTTTGCGTAGAATAATTTCTTTCCTATTCCAACAAAAACTTGGAATGAAACTATTCTGGTTGGAATGAAATGTATGGCATTGTTGTTGTAAAATTCCCAAAGTAAGACGCTATATTTGTTCTAATTTAGTGGCTCTTGCCAAGTTCGCCCGAAAATTATCAAAAAACTCGATCGATTTTTTGAACAAAGCATCGTTCAAATTGCATCAAAACTTGGCCACGTTCAACGATTAAAATTAAAATTTAATATTAAAATTTCAAATTGAGCTATTGCGTTTAAATTTCCTCAAATTTCGTTCATCAACGTGATATTTTGAGAAGCTTAGACTGATGAATTAGACGCGATTCCTTTGCGGCGATATGAAAATTTTAGGAGCTACTATTTAAATTGCATCCAAATCCGAGTGTTAAAGTATGTCCGCTATGTGTGGTGACCATATATTAGATTTTAGATTCTTTTATATAGTAAAATAAAGTATAGTAATCATGAACAAATTTGGCCTAGAGATTTTTGCAGATTTACCATTCAGTATATCGCCGAAAGTAGAAAAAGTACGATTTAAAAAATCTCTGTGTTTGCGCGAGAGTGTATGTATGCAGACCAAATATCTGTGTCCCTCTGTACAGCCTAGACCGTATGTCTGATTGGGATGAAACTTCATGCATTAGCTTTCTTCCTAAATTGGGCGATCGCAGTGTTTTTTGACCGAAATCGGTAGGAGGTTTTCTATTTCTTGCAAATATTTTGCAAAAATTATATTTACATGAAACACTATTATTAACTAAAAAATTCTAAATTAACTTTGCAACAATACCGTTCTAGATCAGTTTCCTAAAATTAAGCGGATATGACGATTTTTGACAAAAAATCGTTTTTCAACAAAAAATCGGCCCTTGTATAGCCAAGATAGACTGATTGATCAAGATGACTAAATAAGCTTTTGCCCCAAATTGGGAGATTCCTGTGAATTTTGGACGAAATACGTCCACCGTAGGAGCTTTTCGTTTCGTTTTATGCATGTATTTTGAAAACTATATCATTTACGATAAAAAAGTTTATAAATTAACAGGTTCAAAATTAATTTTACAATGATACCGGTCTAGATCAGTTTTCCAAAATTTAAGCGGAAATGACTGAAAAAACGGCTATGAACTAAAAGAGTCTAAATTAAATTTGTAGCAATCGGCCCAGATCAATTATCTAAAATTTATATCTAAAATTTTTTGACAAGAAACTGTTTTTCAACAAAAATTCGGCTCTGTACATCCCAGACGGATTGATTAAACGGATTGAAACTTCATACCTAAACTTTTAAAATTTTTAAAATTCTGGTATTTGGCAGGATCGGTTCACCAGAAGTGATACCTTCCATAGGAGCTTTTTCGATTTTTTGCAAATATTTCCAAATGTATCTTAATTATGAGAAAATCAACTTACTTTTAAAAGATTTTAAATTAAATTTGCTACAATATCGGTTTTCAAAAACTTAAGTGGAAATGTTGATTTTTGACAAATAATTTGTTACCTCCATTTTTTTTGACTAAATGTCTCTGTCCGCTCTACAGCTCAGATGCAGTGACTGATCGGGGTGAAATTTCAAACTAAAGTTTTTTTCTCATAAATTGGGAGATGCCTGTGATTTTTAGCCTGAATAGGTCCACCGGAAATGGTGCTTTTCTAGATGATTTTCGTTTTTTGCAAATATTTTGAAAAGTATATAGCATTTACGAGAAAATATTCTAAATCTATTTTTAAACAAAATTAGTTCAGATCGCCTTTTTAAATTTTACCGGAAATGACGAGTTTATGGAATACACCTTATTTTGCCAAAATGGAGTATCTCTCAATTAATTGGAAGATCTTTACTAAATTTGGTAGAAATCTATGTACTGGAAATGACAGATTCCATGGGAACTTTTTTAAAGTTTAGTCTTAAAAAAAACGGCCCAGAATTAAAATATTCATATAAATTTGATGATTAAATTATCAACATAGGTGATGGGTTGGTTTTTCGAAATTTAAAGTGGAATAACGATGTTTATTTATTTATTTATTTATTTATTCATCCAACCATCTCTGACCCAAAAAGCATTTATAAAATGGTACAATATAAAACATATAATACAATAAATAATACAATATAAATAAAATTGAAATTGTTTATAAAACAAGAAGGATGGAGATAGGAGATCTCTGAGATTTATTAATCAGTTTTGAGATCAACTGTCTTATTGAATATAACAAAAAAAGAAAAGAAATTACAAAAGAAAAAACAATTATTTTTCTTTTCCTCTTTTTCTTCTGTTATTACAGTAATAGGGTACAGGAATACAAAATCAAAATAATTGAAATTAAAATAATATATCATAGATATGTATGTACATATAATTAAAACAGTCTTCTTATTTGTACGTCTAAGTAATATAATATAAAAAAGCAAAAAAATATTAGAAATAAAAGCAAAAGTTAAATTAAAAAAAATAAATAATATATAAAATGATAGTGAGCGAACATATGTACATGCGTATGTAGATCAATCAATAATCACCTTATAGAAAATTAACAATTGGGCTACGAACCAAACAAAACTGTGTCATAGAGTCATGAGAAAAACACAATAAATAAATTTGGTCAAAATTATCTAAACCAAACATATCATCTTTAATTACCTGTATAGAAATTTAAATATCATCGCATCATCGCTAATAATTCGTGATTATGGAATTTCCTATATCGAATCATGTTTTCACTATTATAATTCACATATTTGCATGAATAATCGAACATAACACAAAAAAAAAAAATTGAAAATCATTTTTGAAGCCCCGAAGCATCATCAATTCTCTCCACATCTGTATATATAGATACAGAGACCGATATCTACGCTTAAATTATATATGTATAAGCCCGTCATGATATAAGCTATTCGCAAGACTATAATAACAAAGAATTTTTTTTAGAACCGTTAATTTGCAATTGTACGTACACTAAATAAAGGCCGTCGGCCACATCATTATAGTTCTCTTGATATACTCGTCATTTGTATGTCGATTCTGCGTATATTGAAAGATAATAATTTTTTATTATATTTTTTTTTTTATTCCAGTCGTTGGACAAAATACTACACCAGCCGAACTGCCGATTTATGGCGATCCAACCGCCGACATATCACTGGAGTTGATATTCCCGAAAGGAAATCCAATATTTATGTTAAGTGGGAAACGGTTAAAATTAATGCAGCCGCTAGATCGTGACGAGGAGAATTTAAGCCATATTGTCTTTCAGGTAATTCAATTTATTATATATAAATTCTTACACGTTGATTATGTTGGTTGAATGCAATATTCCGTTTCTTGCAGATTGCATGCACAATCCGTTCAACACGTCGCAAACGTAATATACCGATAATTGTTCGTGTATCTGATATTAATGATAATGCACCTGAGTTTATCAATACACCGTTTGAGACAACAGTACCTGAGGTAAGTTAAAATTATAATTTTTTTTTTTTTACTAAATTTGTTGTTGTTGGAATTATTTATTTTGTTAAGAAAATGAAATTAATGTGCGAAGATAATTCTAAATTAAGTGTATTAAAAAAATAAAATTTTATTGTATCCATCTTTTGTGTTTATATATACGGATGCGAGATAAATTTAACCCTTTAACGTCATGGTGCGTATTTTACCTAAAGTAGTTCGCTGGCATATTATATATAAAGGGTTAACACCCAGACAATTTACTTTGAACTAATTTTTAATTAATGGTGTAACACAATAATTTAAAATGATTATGTGTAATTAAGATTTAGGCGATGGGAATATTCTATGTGATGTAATTACACCTCTCGAACTAATTAATGTAGAAAATACATGTAGTTCAGTTATGAAGAAATGGAAACAAATATTGAAATTTTAATGATGATACACAAAATTTAAATGTAAATGTCAATATTACGTGAATTGAATGTAATAAAATTCAATTAATTTTTTTTTTTTTTTGATTTGATTTGGATTGTTTAGCGGAAATGAAACTGAAAATTCATCTTACTTTCGTAATATTTTGATTTTGTATTAAATAAAATGTAAAAGAGCTTTCATAATAAATCTGCCTCCTCGTTTTGATTAAGGTTACATTTATTTCTAGCATGAGAACTGGTTAATTTCTAAAAATATAATCCACAAAATTACGCAATTCTACTGACATTTCTAATAAAAGTTTTCGGCAAATTTGTTTTATCGGAATAATTGGTCTCTTAAATTAGATTCGAGTAAAGTGGCTATCAAAGTGACTGGTCTAGACATATGATGGTTCGAAGCATATGGAGTAGATTTGTTACACCATGCCGTTTATGAGGCTACACTCGAGAATTTTATTCTAAGTAATCAAATTCAATTACAAATGAAAATTCATTGCATTCCTGCCTCCGATTACCTCAAAAATGTTTATCGATGTACCCTATAGAATAAACTCTCTTCATAGTGCGAGCCGTGTTTTCGGGATTAGTTTCAGGAGTTATTGTTTCCGATTCCGGTTCTTCTGTGTTTATTTCGGGATTCATAGTGCCGATTTCATATATTCCTCAAAAATGTTCGTCTATTCTGATCCTTTAATTGACCTTCATAGTCAGGGGTCATACAAAAACTATTACGATACTAAATTAAATCTATTTCGCTCGATGCGGTGCCTATTTCGGAACATTCGGGAACTCTCATTTTTTCTAAAATATGTTACTTCTCTAATGCTATTTTTCACTGTGTAGTCCCACATTAACCTTCCGTTGCTCATTAGGCACATGTTTGGACGAAGGTGAAGCTGACTCGGAAACCATTTCGAGAACGTCTTTAAAAATATAGATGTGTTTCTCCGCTAACTTCATTAAAAGCCCGAAAAATAAAAAAAATATGCAGTTAATCGAGTTCTATGCGGAGAAAATAAAAATTATCTGACACACACAAAACAAGTATTGCGTCTAAAAGCAATTCTCCGAAATAAAGTTGTTTGGAAATTTTTGTCCGACCTCAATTTTTCGTTTCTCAGAGATAGGTAAATATAATGATATATAGCATTTACATGAACTGACCATCACTTTTAAGCACACGAATGCTCATTATCTTACGGTGGGGATAAGGGGCCCTCCCAGCTAATTCGCTTGTGGCAGTTTGGCTATCGGAATTATGCTGGTATGTCACCTTAAATTTCTCTGTTCACAGAGGTTGGCAGATATAACGGTATATAAAATTTTCATGCTACAAATGCAAAATGCAGCCAATGCTGAAACATCCAACATGTTGCAGAAAAAAACAATTGTCCAGTTTTTTCCGTTTTAATGTGAAATTAGTTACCATTTGATCCATGCAATCAACGCCTGCTTTATTTTTATTGTAAAACAAAATTGGTTTTTGTTTCATTGATTAGACGAATGCTTTGACATGATTTTGTGAAGTGCACGGTCGTAAAATCCAAAACAAGATGAAGGAACTGTACGACGGCGATGCTTTCTCATTTCATCAGGGAAGCTTTTTTATTGGATTGACTTGAGCCAACGTTTGCGAAACGAAGTTTGGTGAATCGCTTAGTTCTTTGCAATGCTGTGAAAAAATTATCAGCGCTAGTTTTAGTTAGTTTTTGAACGCGCACCAAATTTACATGCCATATTTCGCTGGTTTCGACGGAATATGTTGAGTAAATTTAGTTTTGCCTCGACATAGAAACAACTGTTCATCAATTGTAATATTCACATGCAAGATACAGTTTTTGGTGAGTTTTTGATTCTAATAATATGCCAATAGCCACGTTCCATTTAAATTTCTTGATTACCTTATTTGGAATTGAATTCTGTTCCATGGGCCCAGCTCGATTTCTGTACTGTAGGCTGCATTTCTTCTTGGTCATCGATACTGGCAAATATTTCATATGATTTGATGATCGTTTCGTCCTTAATATCAGATGCAAACACTTTTATGAATTTGACGCGGAAAATATGTTTTACTAGAACTTAAATTTTGTACGTTCACCGTTCACTATGTGCAACTGACGGGAATGAATAAAAAACCATAACTGCTGCCCTATTCCTGAATACGATACGAAAACGAAAATATAAAATTCATATTTGAATTGGTTAAGATTCGTACGATTCTTATTTAAAATTGAATACGAATCTTGTACTTCCGTTTTCGTATCGTATATTCAGGAATAGGGCAGCTGGTCAGACTCATGAGGCATGAAAACGATGTGTACATCAAAACATCCATAGAATCATACTGAATAATTTCTGGCTAAACCTATGCGCTTAACGGAGGGTCAATGGATTTAATACCTCTGTGATATTTTATGATTCTTTTTGATTTTAGATTAGTGCGATTAGCCCTTCATAGTCTAATTACAAATTTCGACAACATTTCGGATATTTTTCCTAGATCCTCGAACTCCCTAAAATCTATTTATCATTTTAATACTTTTTTGCACTCTTTTTTAATTTTTTTTTAATACATTTTTTGTTTTATAGAATAAATGTTCGTCATAGTCTTAGGACCTACTCAAAAATATTCTGATATGAAATTAAAGTCAATTACCAATTTCGACATTAATTTCGGGATTTAAGTTTCCTGATTCCCAACCTCCAATTCACTCAAAAGTGTTCTCTGACTCCCTGTTGAATTTTTTTATATAACTGCCGTACATAGTCCATTCCATTCTTAAACTCTCGAGAAATTTTATTCTCTCAAAAATATTTATAGACTCTGATGCTCGGTATAATGACCATAATCTTTAATCGAACTTTTTTTTTTTTTTTATTTATTCTCCAAAAAACAATAGTTCTATATAGGAAAATAGAATGATATAAAGATAAATAAGATGGCAAAAAAAACAATATTTTTTTTTTGCAACTAATGCATAACTAATATGTCAAATAACCAACAACAAACTTCATCAATTCCAAGAACAATATCAGTGGTAAAGGTTATAATCTTCGATAAATTTGTCAAACAGTGACTTTTTCAAATATCGCTTGAGCTTTGAAATTCTATCATCTTTCAAGTCATCAACCAATGCATTAAATAAGTTGACACCTTTATAAAAAATGCTATTTTGAGTCGTTGTGAATTTGTAATTACGAAAGCGATAGTTCAACGAGCTTCGTGTAAGTTTTTCTGTAACAGAAAAATTAGTGAAAAAATCAGTATTATGCCTCAATAAACCGTGTCTAATCTTATAGATTGTCAAAATATAATGATAGTCAACTAGTGATAGAATAGGAAGATTCTTTTCATTATATAAAGAAATTTACTTGGATTCAAAACTGGTAAATTTTGAATCGCTTTTAGCCCTTTGTTTTGAATAATTTGTAGGTCATTCAGATGAACATCACTTGAGGAACCCCAGATTTCAATTAAATATGTTAAGTGAGAATGAATAAAACTGTAGTAAATACTGTATTTGAGAGAATCTGGAATAAACCGCCCAACACCATTGATGTGATTAATCCAAGAGAGCTGCGAATTAATTTGTAATCCAAGATGCATATCACAGTCAACACGTTTAATTTTCTCATTTTTAAAATTAATGCCATTAAAAATTTGTGATGGTTTATGTTTTAAGTAAAAAACACTGAAATTGGATTTAGTAACATTTAATACTAATTTATTATCATTTAGCCAGTCATTAATAATGGCCAAATTGCTTTCCATTTCATGTTGAAGCTGATCATAAGGTTGAAGCTGATCATAAGTCCTAGAGCTGTAGATGCATCATCAGCAGCATCATCAGCAAACAGTTGAATCTTTCCTTTGAAATTTTGATTGGAAATGTTACAGATCAAAAACAGAATTGTGCCCAAAATGGACCCCTGTGGAACTCCAACCGAGATATCAATAGTTGAAGATTCATGATCGCCAATACGAATAGTTTGCTTCCTATCACTGAGATAACTTTGTAATAACATTAAGGCACAATCAGAAATTCCAAAACTTATACGTTTTTTAATCAAACGCCTTCCTAAAATCAAGAAATAAACATGGCGTTGCATATTTATTTTCGAGCGATGCATAAACTAATTCTACAAGATTTAGTGTGCACAAGCAGTGCTACAACGGGCCTGAATCCATACTGATTAATGTTGATTTTTTGATTAAAATCTAGATGATCAGCTAGAGCTGTGTGAATTACTCGTTCAAAAATTTTAGAAAAAAACTGAGAGAATAGAAATTGGTCGGTAATTGTTAAGAGACAAAGGATCACCAGATTTCAGAATAAGGGTAACGCGAGCAATTTTAAGAAATGATCGAAATACACCTTCATTGATCCATGCATTTAACGCTTTAGTTAATAAATGAGAAATGATATGCACAAGCTTTTTAACCATATTGACGTAATCATAGCACAGTGACGTAATCATAGCCAGGGGAGACGAAGATTTTAGGTAATTTATTATGTTATTAATATCAATTTAAGCTAATGATCCAAGGGCTGTTAGCTGTCTTTTAACGAAAAGTGGTGTTGGTGTAGGAAGATGAATATTAGATGATGATGAACTAGAAATGTTTTTCCAATTGTAGCAAAAAATTTATTAAACTCATTTACAATTATTAGATGATCAGTTACTATAGTATCATTAATGTTCAGTTCTATAGAAATATGTTCATTATTACGCCTCTGAGAAGCTACATTATTGGTAAGAATTTCATTTTTAACATTCCACATTCCCTTCGAATTATTATCGAATTATTATTATTAAATTCCATTCCTATTCATTCTTAAATAATTCAGATACAGAAATTAAAGAAAAAACTTTTGTATTTTATTACGTCATTTAAAGTTCGCCAATCTCATCCTCGAATTCCTTTTAAAATGTTTATTTATTCCGATGCTCTGTTATATTTTACAGTATAATTGCCCTTCATATTTGAATTGATTCTCAAGTTTGATACTCAAACTATATCCCGATTCTGAATTAAAATTATTTAAAAATTTAGACATGATTTCGGTTGATTTAGGATTCCCTTAAAAAATTGTATCCACTTTAACGTTTTAATGCATTTTGTGGAATAGATGCCCTTCATAGTTGCGGTCATACTCAAACTGTTTCAAAATGAAAATGAAATAAATTATAAATGTTTCAATTATGTCATTTAAGGTCCTCGATTTTCTTCCTCCGATTAGGGCATCGGTATTGTATTAGTCCAATACGGAATTAAATTCGGTTCTCGCCCTTATGGTTATGGTTTTTTGCTGCCAATTGTTTAATTTCTCTTCGTTATCAGCGGTCATACTCGAACTAATCGGATACGGAATTAAAATCAATTTCCAATTTCGCCATTAACGTTTTCTGATTCTTGCAAAAATGTCTTGCTATATATACTATGATGTATTGTTGCATTCTTAGAAATACTTGCGTTTCAAAGCCAGGGTCATATTTAAATTATTTCGTCATTTTGAGATGCATATAAGATTCCTCATTCCCTACCTCTGATTCCTTAATTTTTTTTTATCTGTTCTGACGCTCTGCTGTATTCTTTGACATAAACACGCCTACATTGGCATAGGCTATACTCGAACTATTTCGCGATTTAGAGTCCTTGATTTTCGTCCTTCGATTTCTTCAAACATTTTTAACTATTCTTACACTTTGCTGTATGTATAATACACTACTCAAACTATTTCGATATGAAATAAGGATACAACAGAGTAGAAAAACATTTTTGGGGGAATCAAGGATCTTATATCAGAACGCTTCGGAAATTAAGTTTCTTGATTTCCGCAATAATGTTTATTTACTAAGATACTCTGTTCTTTCGTATATATGGGGGCTGCAAATTACATTATTCCGACAAAAAATTATATCATCTTAATTATTTCTACTTTAATTCCGGCATTTAAAGATACGATTTTAATTATTCGATTTCCTTAAATGTTTATATTTATGGACTTTATAGTCGGGGCCACACTCAAATTTATCCAATGTGGAACTAAAAAAAAATTTATAAATATCTACATTAATTTCAAAATTTAATGTTCCTGATCCTCACTTACAACCGGGAATTAAAGTAAATGAAAAATTTTGACTTTAATTTTAGAAATTAAAATGATTTTCATCTTCCCTTTCCTTTAAAAATGTTTATCTACGCTAATGCTCTGTTGTATCCTATGTGATAATGGTATGTATTTCATATTCAGAGGCCATACTCAAACTATTTCGATAACAAATTAATTCAATTATAAATTTTCACATAAGCTTCTTGATTTAAAGCTGCCGATCCATTTCAACCAGCTCCACCAATACTGTTTACCTACTGTGATGCTCTGATTTTTCCTTTAATACAAAATTCCTTTAAAGTCATGGGCCGTTATCAAATCATTCAAGATGATAGAATAGCGTAGTAGAGTGACCCTTCTATTATGTATCATAGATGAGTGACCTGTAATATTTTAGGTTTACTAGGAGATGGAATTGATCTTTATTTTTACATACTCGCTGCCATTTGTTTACCTAGTTTCGTTATGATTGGCTAAGTACAGGCCTTACGCCATTGACCGTTTTCGTGAAATCCTTCAAATGTCATTTTATTACTTATCATTAAGGTATTAGTATCTTATATTTTTTGCGCTTCAGCCGCTAAATTGAAACTTCATTACGTTTTATAATTTGAGCAGATCTTTGACATTCAGGAACATAATATAGTTGTAATAAACGTTTTCCCATTCGAATATGCAAAATATCATTAGACTTCTTTATCGGTCCAGTCCCGCTAAAAAATTATTTTAGATAATCATTTTCATCCACTGTATACTCTACGGTACGCTCTACTCGTTACGATTATGGCTTTTAGCATTTATACTAATAAAAAAACCCTCTGAGAGAGACACTTACTTGCAAGCATAGGAGAGCCCGAGTAATCGCTTGGGATCCACATTGTTAAAAGCCCCCAATTCCTATAAAGGCTATCATAGCGTATTTTTTGTATAAAAGATAGATTCTGTAATAGGATAATTAAAATAGTTTATAGAGTAGTTACCAGAGAGTTATCCTTCAAGTATACTTATTGATATATCAAGAACTTATTTGGCACGAGTAAACTTCTAATGCCAGTTACTAAAATAACTCAGGGCCTCACTTTTCGTTTTTGTACGTTTTAGGAATTTTCTTGTAGTAATTGCAGTTCATATCAGTTTTTATTTTCGTTGCATTTCTGAAAAGGATCCCGTATTTTTATCGGATTTTTTCAACCACCAAGGACCTTGAAATTTTCCGAAAGCCTCAATTCGTAATGGAGATAACAGTGATTAAAATCACAACCCGCTCACTATCAAAATTTCCTCTTTTCAGTCTCCGTTACTAAACTTTCAAGAATGACAGGCAGGTTAGTTACTCTAATATGCGGAAGGATAATGGATATTAGCCAGAGTTTTTAAAGGTATATATGAATGATGGCCAGAGCTGCCAAAAAATCCAGATTTTATTTATCAATATCTTAAAACCTAATACTACCAAGAACTCTGTCTCCGCCAAGACAGCAACCCTATTGATCGACACATCTCCAATTCATAGTGTGTGAGTTTCTTTTCTTTTTTTTTCAATGCTTTTGGTGTTCATGAGTTCTTGATAGTGCAGCCGGCGACCCATTTTTTAAAACTAAATGACAGCTGGTTTTTAACCGGCGTTTGGTTCTTCCAAATTGACAGTCTTCCAGTTTGTAGTTGTTGGCTTAAATTGCCAATGGATGGGTTTATCTTTGATACCAGGCTAGTTTTCACCCTTTTGCAAGTTAGCGAATTGAGAGCCACTATTGATATTCACGGGCAACCAACCCTATTATCAAGACGATACCTTTCTTAACCCTTTCAGTTACATTCACCATTAGTTTCTCCTTCAGCACTTTCATGATCTTTGTTAGAGATTTCTAGCTTTCCTTTATTCCGGTTTAATAATTTTTCACATAAGGATTAACGCGCCGTTTGTTATTCAGTTTGCCTTGGATTATAATGGTTTAAAAATGTAAGTTTGCTGATTAATTGTCAATTATTGATCTGTTTATTTTTTTTTTTGCTTGATCAGAATTTAAATTTTCTTTGAAGGTAGCTTCACGTATACGATCAAAAAATGATTCGCGAATTAAGCCAATCAATGAGCGTCATTATTGCTCATAATTCATTTCTTTTTTATTATGTAGTTCATCTCGCGCGGGGAAATTTGTATATGTTTCCAATGATTTGATTGGTTTTTGACTCGCTTTTGTGGTTGCGACTTTGTGAGTTAGGTTGCATCCCAACGTGCTTCTAATCGCCGTCTAGTCTAAGCACTGCTATTTTTGGTAAGGTGTCGACTGATATATTTATTTGTCTGGATTGGTATTTTTCCTGGTAGTTTCGAAAGTAGAATTTTGTCTTAGCTTTAAAAAAATAGCAGCTATTGAATCATTCTTTGCAAGCATCCGTATATTTTAGAACAGTACGTATTTGTATGGACATATATTTCCGATCCTTGATACCAATTATTCGTAGAGATGTGAGAATTTTATGGTACCTAATATTAACGAATGATCGACTCACCATTAGTTGGTTGCTTCTATCCATCGATCAAGTGAGAAAATCTAGAACCAACAAACTCTACTTACAAGTTTGCTGATTTACGTAAAATTAGAGTCACCTATATATAAGCAGTTTAAAAAGTCATTAACTGACGGCGGCAATCGAACTACTTAAAATAAGGCATACAATTATTTTTATGGAATTGCTTTCTGATGTATCAAATATTACAAGGCAGCGATTAAATAACGATACAATTTTAGTCTTTACCAACAAATAGTATTTTGTAACATATACGAGTATTTAACCTTAAACCGGAAATATAAAATTGACGACAAAAATAAATTTGGAAGATATTTTATTATTCTTACGAAATGTTGAGAAATTCAGGCAGAAAATTAATGGGATACGTCGGTAATTACTATATAAAGTATTTCTACTATCTATGGGGTCGATAATTTTTAGTTTATTATTATTTAATAAAAGGCCTTGATTTGTATCAATAGATCTGTTATTATACGCTGCATATACCTTGCTTAACAACAGATGACCTCGTTGAACTCTTACAACATTGATAAAAAGATATTCAATGTCAACCGTCACTCCGACTATTACTTAATATATCATTAAGTCATCGTGAGCAAGTTTTAATAAGTGTTTTGTTTATTCTTTAAATAAAGGTTGATATTACCTGCAAACACTATATAACTTTATATCAATGCCTTTAAGTTGATTCTTGGCTTTAACACTTTATCGGCCTAAATTTCGTTTACGATGCGTCCATTCCCCTTCCTGATGTTACCTTAATTATTAATAAACAAAACACTTTTTCAGATTTAAAGATGGTCTGAAATGTCCAAAAGGTTCCACAAGTAAATAAAGGATCCTAAATAAGTTCAATTCAAAAAGTTTATTTTGTCTCGGCTATGATCGGTTAGAAATTAACATTGACAGGGCCATATTAGTGTGATTTTGAAGTCGTTTATGCTGCGGACAGAGGGCAGAAAATGTCGGCTTAGTTGAAAAAATTTAGTTAGACCTTTATTGCGGTACTGTTTTGCTTGATAAATGGTTCAGTTACCTCGGTAACCCCGATCCATTGCTAATTCGAAAAGGTTTTGTTGAATTTGCTTGTAATTTTGAAAATTATGTACGTCGGAAGACATTAGCAGTAACAGCTTTTGATATGTACGTTAGGTTAACTGGCGGTGAAACCGACGGTTATGTACATTCTCAGGTTTATTGGTTCTGCTCTCGTATCCTATTTATTTTGTTTAAGGCTTTTTAGATCACCGGAGTGAATTATTTAATATTTAACAAAAGTGTAGCTACACAAATTTACAAAAACTAAAAATTTAGTTACATACACACTTTAACAAAGAATGTAGTTGTACACATAAAAAATGTGGCAGGTTGAAATTTTAATTATTTTAATTTATATCCCACCTTTTAAACCTAAAAAACAAAAGGTAGAGTTTAAATTTTTATTACTGTGAATTCTTAAAGAATTTAAGGGGACATAGCACCTTCAAAATTGAAAAAAAAATTTTTTTTTTGGAATAAAAAGAGATATCTTAATGAAACTTTCCACTGACATTTTATTTAACTGAAAGTATACAAAAAAATTTTTTTTAGATTTTTTTAGCCCACTGTCGTCTGCTACAAGGGCTTTCCAGAAACACTGAAAATTCGCGGCGTGCATAAAAACTGCTCTCAGAAACGTCTAAAAGGAAAAAAATTGGTTGAAAAATTAAAAAATGGCGGCATTTTTTCAAAAATACAGCTTTTTTGTCCCCCCCCAATTAGTCGTAACTCATAAAATTGAATGCCGATTATTCCTTCCGTAGTTCATTCTGAGCAGAAATATATGTAGATCAACGTGTTAAAATTTTAGAACGATTGGATAAGTAGTTTCTTCTCAATCTTGCACGCTACCTTGGAAAACGTCATTTCGAGATAATTACGTTTAAATTATCGTGCTTTAAATTAGGCGCGCTTCGCAATAAATAAAATAAAAATATAAATAATTTTTTTTTTGAGATTTTCATGTTTATATCATTAAAATCATATTTTTAAACGTTCATTCTAACATATTCTATCATAAAAAAATTTCAATTTTTTGAAAATTTGAAGGTGCTATGTCCCCTTAAAAAAATATCGAAAATAATGAAGTAAATCTTTATGGTTTTGAGTTAGGGATTTTAAAATATTATTCGTACAGTAAAACACGTACACTTTGACGGCCATTAACCAATAATTCTATAGAAATATCTAGAAAAATGTGAGTATTCTGGCACTTTAGGCTTGGTTTTATGATTTATTTCTAATATGCGGCATATCGATGAGCCACTCGAGAAATTCGCTATCAATTTTTTCAATATTTGAGAATACAGGAAAGTGTACGTTGAATTATGGCGGTGTTTGATCTTCATTAACACTTAATTCTGGAGATGTCTAGAAGAATATGAGTATTCTGGCATTTTAGGCTTGCTTCCATGGTTTATTTGTGATATGCAGCATATCAATGCGGCTCTCGGGTATTTGTTACTGAAAAATTGATGAATAATTGAAAAATTTGCGATTGAACTATTGAAAAACTTATAGCAAATATCCCGAGGATTGCATCAATATGCCGCATAACACAAATAAATTATAAAACCAAGCCTTAAATGCCAGAATACTCATATTTTTCTAGACAACTCTAGAATTATGTGTTAATGACCATCAAACACCCCCTTGATTCAACGTACACTTTCCAATATTTCCAACTATTGAAAAATTTCCCGAGGGTCGCATCGATGTGTCGCATATCACAAATAAATCATGAAAGTGATCCTAAAATGCCAGAATACTCAAATTTTTCTAGACATCTTTAGAATTTTATGATAATGGCCGTCAAAGTGTACGTTTTTTACTATACGAATAATATTTTAAAATCCTTAATTCAAAACCATAAAGTTTTATTTCACTATTTTCGATGTTTTTTAAATTCTTTACGAATTCACAGTAAAAAATGTTTAAACTCTACCTTTTGATTTTAGGTTTAAAAAGTGAGATATAAATTAATAAAATTATAAATTCAACCCTAACACATTTTTTTCAGTGTAAGACTACATTTTTTGTTAAATTGTGTAACTACACTTCTGTTAAATACTTCACTCCGGTGTTTAGATCTTAGTGCACGATCACCATTGGTATAATAAAATTACCGCTAGACCGTTGACTGGCCTTTCTTGATGTTTTGTTCTTTCATCGCTAGTATTTTCCATTATGGATTCCACAATATCTTGGAGTTAATCATAAAGCGTCGACGTACCTGACTATTTCACAGTCAACTGACTATTTTTTAGTGTTAACTACTCGCACCTGCCTCACTTCCAATTTTATATTAGAAAAATTTTCACCTATACCTTCATATTGTTTGTTCATTGCTTCGCCTGAAACAGTTTTATTTCAATATCGTTCGCTGTTAATCCTAATTTCTTCCTTAGTTGCCATCGGTAGAAAATTAGGAAAATTTAGAAATGGGGTAGTTTGTCTTTATCCTGACAGTTTTATCTCTGATTGTAATTGTAAATGGTGCTGGAGCATCACCGTAGTGCATTTAATTTTTTTACATCCGCCTGATATCCATTATAGTATGTCGATCTGAAACTGGATGTTCTAGATGTAACAAAACAGTACCATCATGTCAGAGCAAATCGGTGGTTCGTACTACTAAAGACTCTCTTACTACGTGTTCTTGGGATTGTAATTAGTTTGTCGATGTTCTTAACTCAATAAGTACGTTGTATTTTGTTGGATGGGGCCCCTCAATGAGAATTTTAGGGTAAATGAAGAGCCTCTCAATTTGTTTAGCCTTAGTTTTAAAATTGTCTCGTTCTGTTCTGCATATTTTAGGGAGGTAAAGGTTTTAGTTTCACCAACTCGAAAATGGAATAAAAGTGGAATTCCTATAAAAGGAAAGAAACCTAGTATAATACTAATTTAATTGTTGAGCTCAAGTAATCTTTGCCTCCATCTCGTTTTGTAATATGCTTTATAGTAAATTTGTGTAGTTAGTCTTTCTTTACTAACATATTTCTGTCTTTAAAATTGACTGAGTAAATCGAAATTTAGACTTTTAACGAAAGTGTAGCTACACAAATTTAAAAATATCAGTTTTTTAAATGTTTACTAAATGTATGAACACACATTTTTTTTAACGAGTGTAGTTACACAAATTAAAATGTGTACGTGTAACAAATGTGTAGCACACCACATATTTTTTTTCTGAAATCGTTGGTAAAAATAGGATTAAAGTTTTTAACGGAAAGTGTCCTACACACTTGATAGGTAAAATATCTGGATTTCTAGAAATGGCCTTGTTTTCAACCGAAGAACTTGTTTTTCAGACAAGCAGAACAAATACAGCGGAAGAATAAGAATGTGAGATTAAGAGGTTAAGTGGTACCGAGCGGGTTGTTCCAATGTTTAAAATTATTTAGGCACTGGTGGAGCTTCTCTTGGTAATAAAACGATTTACAGGGTAGCACAATTAAGAACTTATTATTTCAGTTTATTTATTATTTATTTATTTTATATTTTAATAATTTAATTTTGGTATGATCTTCACACCACCATCATTTACCACTTTCTGCTTTTACAATTTTTCTCGAGAAGATGTGGTTGTAATCTTCATTGGTTTCTTAGTGAGCATAGAATGCTTATTTCCTTCACAGAGTTTGCAAGAGGATATTATACTTTTAATTGTCGAGTACATAATTGAGGAAATATGTAATATTTTTTCATGCGATTGTAAGTTCTAAACAGATGAAGCCAATGCCAGGGTAACTTCAATGCCAAAAGCAATGAAATTAAGAACGTTTTTCCAGTCCCAGTTGCATTGTTCACACACAGGTCCTATCAAAAGTCGTAAGCAGCCTGTTGTTGTTTATTTAATTGCGGAACATTTATACGAAATGCTTCCACTAATGCTTAGTGTAGTATTGTGATTCTCTTTGTAATTCGTGGCTGAATCATCGTTCATGCAACGATTAGGTACTATCATGTTCAAATACGACAACACTTTACTCGCCAACACATGTCTTCTATCATAATCAATGCCTCATTTTCTATTTCTGCTTTCGTCCTTATATTTCATCTACAAATTGTTTAGATTCGAAGGGGAACACGTGGGTATGATAATCGCAAAATATGTGCGGATTTGATGAGATGTTGAAGATATGACGGAATTTTGAGCGTATTGTCCTAATTCGAATCGTTATCGAGCAACTGTAAAAGTTGATACTCCTTACGGGTAAGTCGCACACAGATGCTTATTAACGGTTGGACATGGAAGATGGGTCAGCCCATGTGTTCTACACGCCGTAAGGGGGTCGTTCCTGTGTTCGTTTTAATCACAGATCATAATCTGTTGATGAAATTTTCCTTTTGCATCCTCCCCTATCGGAATTCGAACCTTGTACCTCCCGATCCAAACGCCAAAGCTTTAACCACGGTGCCATGTGGTCGGTAGTCCTCAGTTGTTGAAACGACATCGGACCACGAACATTCACCAACAACAATCGAAGATAGCAACATAAATCGTTATTTGGATGCACAGTGTAGATGCGACTCATCTTGCCCTTCGTAACTGTATACATCACCCATTGTCCGCTACTGATCGCCTACGGTTCAATGGGTATTTGACATTGCATGCGAGAGTGTCCACAAACTGGTCTCTCGGACATCGCTTGAAACACTTACCATCGTCGATCTTACAGGGTGGGTCGTTGTTGAAAACTAAGCAGGGCCCATGGAGCATATTCTTAGACATCACTGCACACAATTTCTAGTAATGAAGTAAGTGGTTTCGCTAAACCAGCGAAATTTGGAATAAATTTCCGGTAGTAACCTACTAAACCTATAAGAAATATTTGATATCCGTTGTATGTTGAGGGAATGGTAAATTTTCGACAACTATAATCTTATTTTCATCTGCTCTAGGTGGCTTGACAATTTACACTTTTGTTATGTTCCGCGAGTGAAGATTCAATGTTGTTTAGTCCATTTAAGACATTGTTCATCATGCGTTGAAATGTCGATGGGGCACTTTTTAAACCAAACGCCATCCGAATAAATTGGTAGTGACCCTCATCTGACTGAAAGCAGTTTTTCTCACGATTTTTCCAGATTTATTTGGTGATAGCCGTTATAAAGATCAAGAGACGAGAAATATTGTGTATACTTCCAAGTTTATCCAAAATAACCGAAATATTTGGCAAAGGGAAGACGTCATCAATGGTTACATTGTTGGGCCTACGGTCATCAACAACCATGCGCCATTTCTTTTGATTGTTGATGGTTTTTTTGCCACAACAAGTAATGGGAAATTCTGAAGGTTGAATTTCGAATTTTGTAGAAATGGGGCTGTCGATATTGCCGCACGTGTATAGGTTCTACATTAGGTAGTGTACGAATATGACGAGTACTGACATTTGTTGAAGTCAAATCGTCGCCTTCGAGATGGGATGGAAAATATCGTTATATTCCAAAATTATTTCATTAATGGTGCGGTATTCTTCTAAATTCAAGTGCTTTAGATCTATCAAAGATAAAAGAGTGTCTAATCTATTACTAAGGACATCATTCCATTTTGGTACTTGGTAAATATGGTATTTATTGAGAGGTTCAATTATAATGTTGAAATCGGTTAGTGTAACTTCATCTTCAGAAATATTTATGATAGAAATTGGCATAGAATTATTTTTAAATTTATGAATTGAATTCGATGTGAACACGGAAGGTGCTATCTCTTGGGACAAGCAGACAAATTCTGACTCATCAACAGAGTTAAGTAACAGTGTAATGATGTTTTCTGAGCGAGCAGAAATTGTGATACATTGTGGACAATTCAATTGAAGCTCTTGGGACTACTTAACGATACTACGGAATTTTATAACAGGATATTCACAACGTGTTTTGAAAAATCTATATTGCATTTATAATTGTTGAAAAAGTTTAGGCCAATAATACCCGAACAAGTTATGGGGATAGAATCAGGTACTACTTGAAAGTTGATTTCCAATAGATTTTCGTCAGGAAGCAATACCTTCGCTTGACATTCGCCAAGAGTTGGAATTAAATCGGAGGAAATACCTTTTAATTTACAAATATTATTTTTATTAGTTTGGACTGCATCATTCAACAAACCATAAGCGATACTTCGGCATTTTTGGTAAGTTCAGTTATAGGGTAAGCAGCATTTTCTGGTATAGAATCCTTATCTTCAATTGGTTGATTGGAATGAGAACACTCGTTTATTATGGAGTCTTCGAAGGAGTGTCCTTGGTTGACCTCGAAGACGCGGTTACGTTTCCCGAAGTTGGAAGTTTGACTCTTCTCTCGTCACTTGCGTTCTTGAGAGTACACTCTTGTATAGGGTGGCCCATACGTTTGCAATAAGCACATCGAATTACTGAAAATGACTTTGATTTGACCTGATTGTTCTTGTTCTGATACACTCAGAAAAAAATATGATAAATACATGATTGCATTTACCATAATATCATCATTGTATGTTAAATACAATTATTTAAATGATTGATTTTATCATACTATGATATTCTTGATCATTTTTCTTGATTTTCTTCATCATAACAATGTTGATCACTCAAAAAAAAAATTTTTCAGTGACCATCATTGTTATGATGAAGAAGATCAAGAATATCATAGTTATCATCAATCATAGTATGAAAAACTCAATCATAGTATGATAAAATCAATCATTTAAATAATTGTATTTAACATACAATGATGATATTATGGTAAATGCAATCATGTATTTATCATATTTTTTTTCTGAGTGTAGCATTGATAGATTTCATGACCCACTTAACAACACAACTGACAGAATTTTTTAGGTTGACTTTTTGGAGTAAAAGAAGAGGACTCTGGTGTGCGAATTCTTGAAAAAATGTTAAGAATAGTTTCTTCCTGGATCGCCTGATTGAGGGCTTCGTTTAGCTTACAAAATCTACATGCTTTGAAGGTTACTTTGATTGATTGGTCTAGACCAGGGTCCTTTGGCCCTATTCTGGCTTTCCCTGGGAATAGGGAATTGGGAAAAATATTTTCATAGAATTTTTATTAAAACTATATTTTTCTGGCCTACTGAAACATGAAGTTTAGAGCAAAAATTTTCAAAACAAAGTAAATTGGGAAACTTTTGTTCCACAAAATTTTTATAGGGAAAAAATTTTCCGATTTAACTTTGTTTCGAAAATTTTAACACCACACTTGTTCCCTCAGTAGGTCAAAAAAATAAAATTTGCTTAAAACAAAAATGCTATGAAAAAATTTTTTCTAGAAAATATTTTTGCTGATACTTGGCCTTGGGAAGCGAAACAAGCTTCATTTAAATCGTGTAGAAGCATCTCAACTCTAGTGGCATATGTACGAACATCCCAACGCTGCCACCAATTGTAGTGGTACCGAGCGGTTTGTACCAATGTTTAAAATTATTTAGACACTTGATAATTGGGCTTCTCTTGATAATAAAACAATTTACACGGTAGCACAATTATGAACTTATTATTTCAGTTTATTTATTTATTTTATATTTCAATAATTTAATTTTGGTATGATCTTCATACCGCGATCGCTTACCATTTTCTGCTTTTACAATTTTATTTTTCTCTACAAATCGGTTGAAGATCATAAAAATACCAATATACATTTACATGATAAATTTACAGTACAGTAAATATTTAAAATTAAATTGAATATCTTGTGATGATCGTGCTTTGTCTCACAGAGGGACAGACCAACCAATACAAGAAAAAATTGCTTTAAACGTTCAAAAGTTTCCAAATGATGATATTATTATATCTTCCAACTAAAAATATGCTACTAAAGTAGGGATTTAGATCCTTAAGAAATACCAATAATTTAGAAATTGAGTTTTATCTCGATTATGTAAAATTTCAATCTTTTCCTTTTCTTTTCCCTTTCTACTGCCTTTTTTCGGGAGTTTGAATGTAGAAACTGAAATTAAGGCTTTTAACGAAAGTGTAGCTACACAAATTGAAAAGTGTAAGTTTTTAAAAAATGTTGTATTACCTACCTACATATTTTTTCTTAAAAGGCACCTACACTTGGTAAAATAACTGAATTTCTAGAAATAGCGTTAGATATTTAGAACTGAAGAACCGTTTTGGCAATCACCGAGTGACATCCTGTATTATTTATTAACCGATGATCAATTCAATATATAATCTTCAACAAATTTGGATATAAGTTATTAGAAATTTACCAACGATTTTGAGAAAACCCCAGATGACTGCTACGTACGGTAATAATTAACTATACAAGAACTCCCATTATTTTTCAAACATGTAACATAAAATTAACCGCTTCCAGTACAGGGTTAAAATAATATGTTTTTAATTTATTTCGGCGTAATGCAACAGTCTACACAAAAAAATATTTTTATTTAACTTTATTAGATTATAATTGTTTCTAATTTAATTTGTGTTGTAACATAAACTAAAATTATATTTTTTTAGTATTTTATGCGGTTGTTTTAAAATTCATGCGAATTCATGCACCATTTTCCATTTAATATCATTTATTGAACAGCACCGAATCTACACACATTGTATGATACATAATTTGTTGTTAAATAAGCCCATTCTAAAATAGCCTTCGACCATTGTATAAATGTTAACATTTCATAATGTACATGAGTATGTATATTGTGTTTATGTATAGACACGAGATAGTTTTATTCTCTCTCGTAAAACATACATATTTAATTTGTCTCAAGATTTTGAAAACTACACAAAGTTTAAAACCAAAAGCAATAAATTTTAATTTTAATTAATCGATCGAGTGTATACCTCTATATGTACACAATACATGCTCTTAGGGTACAAAAACCATTTCAATTATAAATTTCAATACTACACAAACATTTTGTGATCGTGTATAATTGTCTCATACTGTGTAAATTGGTTGTGTTGTCTTATGTATTTAATAAATGTTTGTAGAGTAAATATTAAGTTGATATGTGCGCCAAAACCAAAAAAAAAATCTTTAAGGTATTACTTGTACACACAAAGTACATGACCAACATTACTATACCAGTAATTTATGAATGTACTATCGATTTTGAAAGTTGATCGTATACAAAAGTTTAAACTTGGTGTAATTACCCGGTAGTTTACATAAAAGAATGGCTTCGGATTAGATAACCGATGTCATCGCGCGCACTATGTAAATATTCCATTTATAATTTTGTTTTTCATGCTGTGATTTTGACATAATACTGTGTGCACTAGTAACCTATATTATATGGAATGTTAATGTTTTGTTACATAAAATAGTTGATTTTTATTGCGGAGTTATTTCGATATATGCTTCTGTGTGCTTTTTCCTTTAAAATTGATTATAGGGACCATATTGAAGATTTTACTGAAAAGTGTAGCTACACAAATTTACAAGTGTAGTTGCACAAACTGAAAAGTGTAGCGTGAAATACCATAATTCTTAAGAACTGAATTGAAATTTTTTACGAAGAGTGTAGCTACACAAATTGAAAAGTGTATGTTTCAAAAAGTGTACCAATGACTAATATCGTTTTTTATTGGAAATTATCTTTAGAAACCGATTCGAACTTTTTAAATAAAAGTGTAGCTGCACGAATTGGCGTTAAGTCAAAATTTTAAAAAAGAGTATCATGTCACCTATCCTTGGTAACATGTCTCAACTTCCTGGAAACTGTCCACGTATTGTGTTTATAATTTTATTATCAGCATAAATCATTTCGAGCATTTGATGATTCAATTTCTTTTAAAGAAACCAAACCCATTCAAAAAATGTTACACTGCCTTTCCTCTTACACTTACGTTAATTTTCGAACCTACACTTTTCATTGAAATATTTTATTGAAAAGTGTAGCTACACAAATTGAAAAGTGTAGCGTGAAAAAACATATTTCCTCCTTTAAAACGATTGTGAGAACTGCATTGAAGTTTTTTATGAAAAGTGTAGCTACATAATATTTGAAAAGTGTAGTTACACAAATTGAAAATTGTTGTGTGAAATAGCATAATTCGTCCTTTAAACCGATTTTAGGAACTGAATTGAAATTTTGTACTAAGAATGTAGCTACACAAATTGAAAAGTGTATGTTTCAAAAAGTGTACCATTGACTAATATCGTTTTTTATCGGAAATTAATTTTAGAAACCGATTCAAACTTTACCGGACAAGTGGCACAGTGTTTAAAGCTTCGGCACTTTGACCGGGCGGTACTGGGTTCGAATCCCACCAGAGGCATTCAGCAAAGCGGTTTTTCGCCATCGATCACGATCGGCGATGTTAATAAACACAACTATGACGCTTGGAGTGCAGAACTGACACGAAGCTTGCAATGTGCAAGTGGTATACTGTAATTGTGTGAATGGGTGGTGTGTGCGTGAATGAAAAATGGGGGTATTAATTGACCTTAAAAGGACATTAAATCCATTGGACAATTAATACTTTCTCTTTTCTTTAAAAAAAGAAAAAAAATCTTTTTAAATAAAAGTGTAGCTGCATGAATTGGCGTTAAGTCAAAATTTTAAAAAGAGTATCATGACGCTTACCCTTGATAACATGTCTGAGCTTCCAGTAAATTGCTCTCGTGTTGTGTTTATAATTTTATTATCAGAATAAATCATTTTAAGCATTTCATGATTCAATTGATTTGATGATACACTTTACATTGATTTCACTTTTCATTTCAATATTTCATTTTCATTGAAATATTTTATTGAAAAGAGTAACTACACAAATTGAAAAGTGTAGCGTGAAATAACATAATTCCTCCTTTAAAACGATTAGAGGAACTGCATTGAAGTTTTTTACGAAAATTGTAGCTACACAAATTGGAAAGTGTATGTTTCAAAAAGTGTAGCATTGACTAATATAGATTTTTATTGGAAATTAATTTTAGAAACCGATTCGAACTTTTTAACTAGAAGTGGAACTGCACGAATTGACGTGAAGTCAAAATTTTTATAAAGAGTATCATGTCTTGGTAGCATGTCTGAAAATACTGGAAAATTCCTTCGTGTTGTGTTTATAATTTCATTATCAGCATAAACCATTTAAAGCATTTGATGCTTCAATTTCTTTTAAACAAACCAGACCCATTCAAAAAAATTGTACACTATTTTTCCTCTTACACTTACATTAATTTGCGTAACTACACTTTTCATTGACACATTTTTTTGGGTTTGGTTTTATTGGAAAAAACAACACAATATTCCCTTGGTGATACAAAGAAGTCATTTAAAATGTGTATTTAAATCTTTATCGTCTCCAAAGGACATGGTTTATTTGATAGGCCCAGCAATATCCTTGCCTTGCCTACTAACAAAAATAATATCCTACGAATAAAATCTTCCCTTCAAATGCAATTCTGTATAAGTTTGAACTTTGTATATCTAAAGGTTTTATGTGCAATTTTTCCATTAGGCGGCCATGTATCATAGGATTTTTAAATAATAAGTTTGTAAATAATAAGTCTACTGCGTTTTACAGTACACCAGTATGTGGGAGGGGGAGGGCCATATTTAGCTCATACTAATTATGGCGTCAATATGATGAATACAAAGTTTCTGCCTTCTGTTGCTTCTGTGTTTAACTCGTACTTTCTCGTCAGATTTGGTAATTCGCTTGGCAGAGGGGTTCAAAATTCGGCCCTTGTACATCGTAGATGGAATGACAGATCCGTATGGAACTTCATGCTTTACCTTTTAACAAAGATTGGGAGATCCAAGTAATATTTAGCCAAAATCAGTCTACCGGAAGTTGCATCTTCCACAGGAGCTTTTGCAAATTTTGATAAAAACGTTGGTTCTACCAAAATTCTGCTGAATGATGTAAACAAAATAAATAGTCGAAAATTTAGAAATTATATCTGCGGTGTGTGCGTAATTCGTCTTCTAGCTCCCATTTTATTTTTACTTTCTATTAGTCCTGAGTTTTGTTTTTCGTATTTTTCACATTGACTAATGTAGAGCTGTATTTTGACAATTCTTCTTATGTTCAAATACATGGTGCAATCCACTGTAATTAGTTTTTCTAATTGCAATGCCTAGAATAGAAAACTTGCAAGCAAATTTGAAAAAATGATAAAAGTAGCCGGCGAAAAATTCGAATAATATAAAGAATTTGAATACAAATTATAATCCGTCGACGGAAAAATCCACCGATTTCAAGAATAGCAGCCCTTGTAAGTCATCCGCAAGGGAAATGCAACTACTTTTCGTTTACTATTCATAAAGTACCAAAACGCCTTCGGATTAGTTTACATTTTTGAATACTGTTCGGGTGGAATTGAAAGCAGGATAAAACTCGGCACCGTGCATCCAATATAAGGTATGAAATTTATTTCGGCGTTTCCCAAGGTTAACTGACTATATGGCATTGTGGAGATTAAAATGAACATTTTAAAATATTACGAGGAGTGTGATCAATACCGCTGCAGCTGGTGAAATTCCCATAGGAGGAGACTTCGAAAAACATCACCTCGTTAGCAATTAATAGCTTCAGATATTTATCTGATGTGGTTGGAATGTCAGCGCAATAAACTGTTATGGTATTTGCCTTATCGTCTGTCGAATAAGAATTAAAGACACCATCGGCATCACCCCAAACTACAATCTCATGAGTTTGTCATTTTCCAGAATAAAAGGCATCACAGCTGAGTTGATGAAATTTATAAATCGATATTTGAGCCATGTAGAACATATACTCACATTATCGCAATGTCAACATCAGGCAGGATGACGAGCAATCATTTCACTTTGAACGGCATTCTTTACTGCAACTGATTCACTTAGTTTGATGTAAAACATTCTTTGGAGTTCATTCTTGACGTCTCGTAGCTATTTTGTAAAACGCCCATACTTTTGCTTTAAGATTCAATTCCTCCCCTACTTTAAAGCTACAAATTCCAAGGATTCAATATTTCGACAGATAACATCGTAATCTACTATACCTAAAAAGTTTTATACTGACGTCTAAGATAAAAGAACTGTGCGGGTGATGTTAATTATTTTCTTAAAACATGCGAATTACATCATGACCAAGGCGAACATATAACACACGGTCAATTTGAAAATCAATTTGCAACCTCTCACACATATAATTTCAATTAGATGTACGCAGATAAAAAAAAAATATAAAAAAACCAGTGACTGTTATTAATTAACATGTTCAAATATGTAAATTAACTAAAAGTCATACATCCAAATACAGCACGTACGCGGTCATATCAAAATGTGTTAACCCGCGCATCAACGTTTATCGTAAAATCTTAATATTGTCTTCCTCGCGGTGGGCAAAGTATATTTAGAATATCGAACTCGATTTTAGTTATGTCCGCGATAAATCAAATATCATCGCACGAGTCCAACACACACCTTATACCATAAATAATTAGTTTTGTTTGCTTATTTAAATTTATTACTATTGTTGTTACTATTATTTCTATTATATATTGATTGGTGAATTGTTATTTCTGTTGTTAACATTCGATGCACACGCGTCCCCGATTTATACACAACGCGCGTAATTTTTATTGTTACAACAATGACCATATATACAAAAAAGAAGATTAGCCAAAGATGAGGATACATATGAATTATTTGTTAAATGTCATTGCGATTTCATAACATTCGAAATGTTTGTATTTTCTATATATGGCTGTACGTACACGGGCTACGGATTAAATTATAAGCGTGTCGTGTAATCATCATGTATAGCAAAAAGTTGATTATTTTGTTTATCACCGCACGATTAAGTAATAATCCGCGATTATTAGCCAATAAAAACATAAACCTGGTCCATGTTATTATAAAACACGTTATACTTTTGAAATTGTCGCGATTTCGTGATATTTGCGGTTCACCGATTACAACAAAGCCAATATTTTTTTTTCTTTTACAACGTATATAACTCAAATCTTGTCTCGATTCTAAACTAACTATACATATCAAAAACTAAATTATATATAGTTGAACAAAAAATTGTTACACGTTTCTAATCGTGATATGGAATTTTTATAACACACAACGCGGTGCAATGTATAAAATATATAAAATATCGGCTGAATGTATAACGAGACAACCAGAACAGTCGAACTGCGCGCTTACAGAACTACATACTATAACGAGGAAGTTTACCATCTCGACAGTGTACCTTACCTACCATAGCAATAAATAAAATATAAATGACATTTTATGTGCATTATGCGCTGTAAGAACGAAGATGCACCGAATGTTCTTTTCTTACAATTTATATACATAAGAATATAAAGCTAACATTGGGATGACACAATCGTGACGCGAAAAATGTTTTTTGAAAGACAAATTTTCTTTTCCATAGACCGTTTAAAATATCATGTCTAGGTGGTGTACTTTCGAGCACTCTACAGCAACAAATACAACAACAACATAAAATATTGTAATTATAGTTATAACGGGAAGATCTTATGGAAAATCGTGATCTATTGATTTATATATTTAGAATATTGGTACAGGGTCTCGACTTTTTGTGTTTCAAGTCCATCACTGTATAGAGTATTCGAGTAATGCATTTTTAAGATTTGTGGGTCGCCACAGTTCAATTTAGGTTTACATTATTATGCTTTTTAAATTAATGAAATAGAAAACATAAATAATAATTTTTCGACTTGTGGTTGTTTCTATAAATACGCAGGGAGATAGGGGAGCTCTGTTCTATCAAAAACAGCCAAGTAAAATTTTTTCGAATTTTTGATGGTTCTAAAGTTATTCCACTTTTAGTGTTTATTAGCGAAATCTGATGCGCGAAATCTTAAGAAGAGCGTCCCTTCCAAATAAAATCATTTTTATAAGCTTTATTATCTACTGTCAAATAATAACAATGGTTTTGAGAGGCATTTTTTGTTGATGTTTAAATGACGCCAGCAGGAAAACAATGTACTACAGAAAGTTAACCCACTGTCATAAAAATATGCGACACTAACAGAGCTCTCACAATAGAAAAAAATATCCTTTTGCCTTACAAAGTTGTTTGAAAATAAAACTTGAGAAAAATAAAATTTCGTTATTACCGTACGTTCGTTATTTTTAATAATATTTGACGCTTTGATTATACGTTGTCGCATCTCCCGCTTACTCTTTCATAAACCAGCTCTTTATAATAACCTCACAGAAAAATTCTAGGGATTTATATCAGGAAATGGGGATTTAAATCCGAACCTAAGGATTTAGATCCATAGACCGCGGTGGTCAAGCAACCTCCCCTTCTAATCTAGCCGCTTGGATAATTGAGGTGTTGTCTCACTACTAGTGGATAGTGAGGGGGAGCTCCATCATGCTGCAGAGGCATATTTCTACGTGTTTGTCTCTTCCACGAAGTATCGAACACTTAGATAGACTTCCATGTTAATCCGATGTGGTAGTTCAAATGCCCACATGTTCACTCTAAATTGGCATTGAAACCTACTACACCGTACTATTTTTGGGTTTACGCAGGCCCAACAGTACAAATTATGGATATTGAATATCCCCTCCTTTGAAAACATGTTTCGTCTCTCCATAAAATGTTGTTAAAAAATTGCGAATTTTCTTGGCGACGCAGCATTTCATGTCAAAATTGCATCCTTTTATCGTGGCTATTCGGTAAAATTTCATGTACACTTTGTACATGATAAGTGTGCAACTGATTTATTTTTAAAATACGATGGAACGTAAACATTGGCACTCCCGAATATTTTGATAAACAATGAACACGTATAGATGGGTCGTCTATATAATCATTATACTTACATAGAGTTCGTAAATATCAAGTTGACTCGCTGTTCTAGCTCTTCTCGAAAAACCAGGAACTTCGCCTTCACTGTTAATTTGATTTGCGTTTTCGAAAGACTCTGTAACCGGATAAGCATTCCCGATTTGGATATCGTCTATTGTATTCTCTAACTGCAGCTCGGGCCTTGCCCTTGAATAAACCATAAATGAATTCGCGGTGGGAATAAGCCACATGGCTTATTGAGATTTTAATTATAAATGCTCGAGTATGTATGGACTAATATGCATTAGAAAATGGTTTTCTTTTTATATCACACATTTTGTTTAATTCGGGCTACTAGATTTGCTTGAAAAATTTGTATACTTTAGTTTACGAAATTTTATTAAGAACATATTTAAATAAACGTGACTTACTTTGTACAAAAAAAAGATAAAAAACATTCTGAGTGAATAGCCCGGTGTGTGATACCATTTTAAAATCAACTTTTTAAAATCAACATACTGTAGTACATTGTTTTCCCGCTGGCGTCACTTATACACCAACAAAAAATTTCTAAAACATAAAATCTTTCCTAAACCATTGTTTTTAAAAAGAAAGTTAAACAAAAGAAAACTTGCGATTTTTTAATTTTTTGGTGGGTGCGCATTCGATTTCACTAAAAAACACTAAAAGTGGAATAACATTTGTACCATCAACAATTTGAAAAAACTTTACTGTTTTTATTGAAAATGAGCTCCCCTGTCACTCTGCTTCGTTTGATCTTCCATTTCTGGTACACCCTGTATATTGCGATCTTGTTTTGTTATAAAAATTGATTTTAAGTACAAAGCAATTTCTAGCTTCAAGAATGAAATCATACACTTAGTAAACGCTTTTTAAAAAGAAAAGAAAATTCACCACGCACCATCAAGCACTCGAATCAAGACTCAGAACAACACCATGTAATATGGGAGAAAGAGATTTTTTGTTATTTACTCAATATATTAACGGATTCATATAGTTTAACGGATTAAGATAAGTAGCCTATTGATTACTCATTTTACAATAATTTCACATTCTAATTAGAACTGCTCATATTTTAATTAGAACCTCCCTAATTTCCATGAAGCATTCACGAATCCTCGCAGCCCTTTATTTTGGAAGCTTTGTATCATTTGTAAACATTGGTCTTCTTGGCTCAACTCCAAAGTCGGATGCTATATGTACTGGTTTTAAACTGTCAATATAAGCAAAACGTATCCAAGAACCAATCACCTTCAGTAGATATCAACATTAAAGCTTTGGTGTTTGGATCGGGAAATACCGGGTTTGAATCCCGATAGGGGCAGGATGCAAAAGGAATTTTTCATCATATGATTACGATGGATGATGGGAATGAACAAAACTATAACCCCCTGTCGGAGCGGATAACTCATTGGCCGACCCACCTTCCATTCCAGTTCTATAGGCTGGCATGGAGCTGTGCAATGTGCACATCATCGATTTGGCAGACAACTGCGTAAAATAGGACGTGCGAAAAAAATAAACTATTCTTCCACCATTTTAAGGATCCGACTGTTAATTTTGAAAATATTTTTGATTTTTCAATTATGAATAATTTGTGGCTTCACCAAAAATGATGTCTTGCTTAACACTATATGGCGAGAGTTAAATTCAGAAGTGGGTTTTTTTGGAGACATTTAACAATATTTCTCCGCTTTCAAAATTTACAAGTGAAATTGAAATTGATAATCGTTTAGCTTTTCGAATGTTGTAGTGATGCGTAATGAAAATGGAAGTTTCATTACAAATTGGTGTCATCATAAAAAGTACGGTGAGGCCGATATTTACATTATAACTCTTAGCTTCCACAGTCGCATAAAAATAATACATCCTTTTTGTTAAATGAAATAAAAATAATATTTCGGAAATCAATTTAGATGTGACACAAGAAACTCAAAATTTAGCAGATGAAATTAACCACGTAGACGTTTTATTTCGATTTCATACGTAGAACTATTTTTGAAAAAATTAAAGTTTTGCTACAAAATTATGATATACAAAAAGTTTAGACATGATTTTATTTTCCGAATTAAAAGACGAAATCCCAAAAGCATTGCAGTAAAGTTCAATATAAACTCCTAAATTAAAATGTTCATGTGAGAAAGAATATGTTGGACAAACCAAACAAAATTTAAATATGGTACTTCCCAGCATAATATTAAGGCTCATCGTAATTATATTTGGTAAAATGTTACTATGACCAATCATCTTCGAGGAAGTGGTCACTCAATGTCTATAAATGACGCTGTAATACTGGATAAGGCACAAAATCTTAGTAAACGGCATAATTTTGAAAATGCAAAATTCATCTTGAAATTTACTTTTCGATTTTTGAATCAAGTTACATTAATACATTTTATAAACAAATGGGTCGGGGTTTTATTAATAAAATTATAAAAAAGCGTTAAGCTTTAATCCGGCAAAAAAACCCTCTAATAAAACAGACTTATTAAATTAAAGCATTTTTAGTTTGCTTAAAATAAGTGGATGATTTCAAATTTGCTACAGTTTTCCAAACACACAACCGTTTTTCAGGTGGGTCGAGGGCAACATTTAAACCGGCTAGCGATAAGTGGCTGATTGGGTTGGTTCTTTGTAAACCTAAGAAGAGCTTGAGTTTGCCGCATGTTGAAAATGGTAGGGACAGGATAAATTCGACTGTATCATTTCAATAGAGAAATCAATAATTATAATTTAGTACTTACTCGTTATACATGAAAGAAATGTTCGTACGACAAAAATTTCCTTTGGTTCTTGGTATGAAAATTCAATATTTATCGGGTGTCTGTCGCATGACAAATGCCCATAAATTTTTCTCATCCGCAACTTCATAAGTTGAGATGCCTATTTTCCTAACCACCCGAGCCTTAAAAAATGTGTCGATAAGTTTCGCGCAAAAACTGCTCGTCCAGAATAAAACACGCGAGGTCTGCGACGAAGAGTATATGTATTTGCATTGCTGACAGTCAATTGGTGATCACCGAGTCATCGCAGACAACTGGTTACCATTTAGCAGATTCATTTCACGTACAAGATTATAAGCCTGAGCCAAGTTTAATTTTATATTGCCGAAAATTTAAGAAATATAAGGAAAATCCTTGAAACTGGTTTAAATTGATGAGGCACTCCAAAATTTCTTGGCAGTTCAGCTAGTAAATGGGATTGAAATTGCGTCAGGTGCTCAAAAAAATGGAAAGCTTTGTTTCTGAGGATCGTCACAATATCAATTTGTGTAGCTCGCCTCACCGATTGCGACAGCACAAATTATGTATACTGATCCAGTACAAGCAAATAAGTAATACTCAGTATGGATATGAACCTAAGAAATCAATTTACAGTTTTCGGAAAGGCTTTGGTATTTCAAAGTATACTCACCCATATCAAGCTGGGTAGTGTCACAATTTTTAATATACATTTTGGCCTCGCGGGACATTTTAGCCCAATGATATTGCCACTGTAAAATACTTGATGTTTCCGAAAAAACCAAGATGTGCACTCTTTGGAAGCCCGAGAAGATTCGATGTTATTATCGCATTAAGTGCTTTAATTCTGTCAATGTTCGCAGATTTGTTAAAAGCAATTGAAGCCACATGTAGATGAGCCACATCTTTGTGTGCGGGTATGCGGACTTTCAAGCCTGAATATCGCATCGACGATCACATTTTATGTCCCTTATGGTATTCAATATTAAAAGAGAACCCTTAAAGTTGCAGGCTCCAACTAGCTAATCTGCCTAATAGGTCCCATTGGTTTATTAACCATTATATAATACCGGCTAAGCACGCCTGTTCCGTCATACTATATTTTCTGTGGATTGAATTTTGATTATGGAAGAAATATGCAATTCTTTGCCGGGTGTTTTTCGCCTTCATCTGATTTTTGGAAAAATACACTTCCCACATCACGCAAGTATTAGCATCGCATTGAATGAAAAAAACGATTGGTAAAGTCATCGTTTTGGAGTATTTACACTGTTGTCAGAGCACGCGGCCATCTCAAGAAAACGCCGGAAAAGGCGAACTATTTTAGGAATTGAATGTTTTAATAGATTAAGGTTTATCCGGGTCCATTCTAATTATTCCATTTCCATTTACTTGACCCAGGTATTTGGTTTTTTAACGACAAACTTGCGCTGATCTATATTTATTTTTAAGTTCGCACCTTTCAGCAGACCAGCCATTTTGCTTAACAAAGAGAGATGTTCTTCCAAGTCTGCTGATACTATACGAACAAGTCGTCCGAATACAGAAATATCTGGCCATGTAATTGATGTGGGATAACCTTATGTATCAGTCTACACAACGAAGGAGCGATACGGAACAGCGAATGCAATCTAATCCCTCGAGGGCTCTAAGAGGGATTTGCCAACTTTTGAAATGATTGATGAGATGTATTTGGTCTCATCTAATCGGCTTTGCAATCCCTCAATCAAAGCAATATTGACGTTTTCGATCAACATCATGATGGGACAAATTGAGATTCCAAAAATCAACGCCGAGATATAAGATCCCAGAGCTAGATGCAAACATACTGTTTTAGGTACTAATATAATTTTTTTCAACAGTCCTAACTCTGCGATCGGTTTAAACGCCATCTTAAGCCAAAGTTCTTTTTTTTACCCTGAAACAGGTTTCCGAGGTGTTAGTATCTGATCAGTCTTTGATTTTTGAACGAATTTTTGTAACCCTGTGGGACCTGTTAAATTATACGTGAACGTATATCTGGAGCCTTTCTTCTGATATTTTTAGTAAAGTAATTTTCGTTAGAGCAACCAGTTTCTTCTATGTCCCTAATTGTAATTGTAGCTTCCTGCAATATCTGGCATATGGTGTGTTTGGATATCACAACATAGGCGTGATAATATGCGAGTGCTCGGCACCTTTACTTTCGTGCTCTATTGGTCTTCCTGTACTCCTATGATTTCTTGGCCTTGGGGTTTCAGATTGCGTATAGTTTATCATATGTCAAGCTCTTTTTATGAGGTTGTTCGTGCAGATGGGTGAGTACTTTCCGGTTTTTTTTTTCATATTGTTAGTTCCGTCCTTTCACCGACATCCTTGATTTAATAGGCGAGCTGGGATCAACTTACGAATAGCACGGACGCAAGGATGTGAAATATTCACTACCGGTGTGAAGTTTTTAACGTTAAAAAAAGTGTAGGTACACAAAAAGTGTAAATGTTTATACGATTTTGTCGTTAAAATGTGTAGGTATATAAAAATTTATATCAAACAACAATTAACAATAAATTATACAAAAATAATTGAACAAAAGAGGGAATAGTTTCCAAATAAAATTTAAAAAATTTAAATTTAATCACCATACATAAGTATGATTTATGTCAAAATATAAAGTTCGGCACAAATCGGTGAAAGCAGCGCTACACTTTGGACTTTTTGCGAAATCTGGAGATGTGCTCGCATGGTGACTACGGTGATCAAAGAGAACTGACGGCCTGTCAATATGTGAAAGTCTCCAAAAATTAAAGATTTTTACTTCAGGTGGTGTTAATTTTCGAAACTAGATGCGAAATGTTTAGAGGAACAATATTGAAAGAGTTTGCAAAGCCCCTCTTTTGAGAGTGTCGAGAGATTTTTAAAAGTTAGTAAATTTAAAAAGATCATAATTTGACACTGATATTGCTATGTCCTTTATCCTCTCAGGCTCAACAATAATTGATGAAAGTGAGAAAATATAAATATTTAGGTTTCCAGTAATAATTCGGAGAGAGCCACATCATTAGAATACCGTGAATGTGGTAACAAATTTTTTCCAATGTTCAACAGACGATATTTGATATCTTAGTCAACCCAAACCGTTTTCATTCTTATTCCTCTCGTGGATTTTAGGATCGACTAACTATACAAAGTTTATTTTAAGTAAATCATTGCTTCAATACTCAGTTGGCCTTCAATTGAGCAAGTATATACATCTAAGTCAATAAAGTTATATCTCCGCGGAACATATAAACCACGATCTTCATTCATAAAATTCTTTTAACCGTGCCGCTTATTTCTCATATCATTAAAAATGTATTTACCTGTGTGTATTTGCATTCACATGATTTTGTTCGTCTTAATTTTTTCCCTCGTCTTCTTATTAAAAACACTTGTTTATATTCAGAATGTCAAACCGTATTTACTTTTCAATTAATTTCGTAATTGATTTTAAATATTTTTTTTTTTATTATAATTGTTGTTGTTTCATATAATTTGCATAGAAAGTGAATTTCACCTTTTAACATAAACAATTTTATCTTATAAAACTTCAACTTGTCGCATATTTTGAAACCCTTCCCGTATCGGTAATAAATTATAGGCGCATCATAGGTATCCCACCCGAACACAAAACTCTGTCGTACTTAAAAAATTAACAATTGTAATTATGTATAGTTTGATTTCTTCCGCGGTCAAATATAAATATCTAATTGATACAAATTTTGCTAAGTCGCGAGCGCGCGCACCCATTTTGGTGTTAATATTTATGTTTTTATGTAATAAGAAATCGCCTATTGATGTTTTAGCTTTAGGAAACACAAAAAAAAAATCGTGTGTGAAAGTCATAAGGTGTAAAAACCGCTGTAAATTATGTCGTGCCATCGTATATTATATATACACAATTAACAGGTTATGATACAGGTTAACAAATTTACATACTCGAACATATATGCTGTACATGATTATGCAAAAATATTATGTACCATTTAATGTTGGGCGGCGTTAATTGAAATGAATATACATAAATTGTCATAACAATCAAATATTTATATGAGCATTTCGTCGGGAATGCTGAACTCGTATTATTTGTAAAATGGTATGAAAGCTCCAATTAATTCTTTTGTAATCGCATCTCGCTCAAATTTTGAATTTCAATCGATTTGATTCGGTATTTATTATAAAATTTCACAAATTGTGAATTCTTGCAATCTCTCTATACCATAAATATTTTATATCTAGCTGTATAGCAGCTATTCTCGTAAGTAATAAATTTTTGTAAAATAAGACCTCGCCTTAATTCCTTTTAGTTATTTTACCCACGAACTATATAAAATTTACGTTGTATTGTTTTTTTTTTAAGAAAATAAAATGTTTGTACTGCAACAACAATAATATAAAATATTTTAACATAAGCAGGTGGACACCTCAAAATAAAGTAAAAATAATATAGAGTATATTTTAAACAACAACAAAATCGAATGAAACTAACAATTTTTATTTTAATATTAGCAAAATGTAAATTGGCTTTTGGTACGACCTTTCGTTGTAACAAATTTATGAATTTGCTCGATTTATAATTTCTTGAAAAACATTTTTATGCGACTGGAGCAAACAAAATGCCTGAAGGTTAATCGATTAAAAATTTACTATTTCTAATTGCCGCGCTGGTATCCATTTAAGATTACCATAGTAATTGTTTACATTTATACGTTTAATAACTAATTAATGTCGAGAATAGAGTAGACAATAGGTACGGACAATGTCAATAAATTATTTATTTACTAATCTTTGTAAAACATCTGGTTACAAAGTAAATTTGCATACACAAAAATTACCAAAATTACGTAAAACAAAAAACAATCTTTGATACATCTCTTGACAAACCAAAACCATCATTTTATTAAAAACGACCGATACACCAGTTCAAATTTCCCCATGTAACTCTTACGTAAACGTAACTTAAGAATAGAGGCACTGCTCCAAAAGACAGCGAGATGGAATACATAAATATGTTGCAATTGAAGAATCTCCATATAATCAATTTGAGACATATGAAGATATCTAACGAAAATGGCACACGCTGAAATTCTACGAATTTAGGAAGGTTCCAATTTTAATAACATACATCTTCATCTGTAGGAGGAATCGTTTTTGTACACTTTTAATTAGTTCCGAAGGGTTCCAAATAACAACACCATACTTCAAGAGTCATCACACAAACGAGACATATAGTGATTTAATTACATAAGGATCACAAAAGTCCTTAGAAAATCTCTTAACAAATCCAAACATAGCGTATGACTTTGAAACGCAACTCGGCATATCAATGAGGAAAGATGACTTGTAAAATAAATTCCCAAATCTTTCATAGTGTTAACTGAATCAACTTTTCGAAAGAAAAAATTGAAACTCACAGATTTCCACATGTGTAGCATTCGAAATGACTTCATCTGGAAAACCCGTCGTCACATTAATCATTCGGGACTTGAAATTACCTATCCTGACAAACTGATTTCTGGAGTCTAAGACGACTGTGAAGTTTCCGACAAAATTAAAAAATAGCAAAACATGGCAGAACATAAAATTTGTCGAAATAACAGAAATGCACATGTATTAGTAAAACAGTTGGCAAAAGCAATGTTCGGCTTATTAAATTTTTTTGTTATGAATGGTTAATAACGCAATTACTAAATTAGCGAATTCGAAAACAAACGACAAATAAAAATAAATAGATTAATACGAAATTTGAAATGTTTTATACTTACATTTTATTATAAATTGTAAAAATATTTTATTTCGAAACCAAAACATGTGGTTTTAAAACCAAAAATTACTCAAGAGTACATCTAATTTCTTATACTATCGAAATATATTTGGTAATAAGATAATTACACGTCACAAAAATCAAAAACAAATCAAAATAAATGTTTAACCTTTTCGCGGACACGTCGGTTATTACCGACGCTTCAATTGGCCTACAGTGGGACACGTTCAATGTCCACATGTTTTAAAAGATTATGCGTGCAATTAAAAAAATTAAAAATCTAATTAATCTCAGAGATGTCTAACAAGGAAGGGTCTCCAGGTGTCCGGCTCCGATTTCGATGAAACTTTAATATGTTGTAGAGGAGTGGAAAATAAGTGACACGTATTTTTTTTTAATTGGTCAATCCCCTTCTAAGGGGGTGAAAACCGCCCTTGAAGTTGGGGGAAAAAAGTGACTCGATAATTTTCCTCAAAAAACATGAAAAAATCTGCAAGTTTTTTATTCCAAAATAGGTATTTCAGAAACTTACATTATATATTATTTTTTCAAGAATTTTGGTACTACCTATTGGGTGAAACTACCCCTAAGAAGGGGTTGAAAAATCAAAAAAACTCTAAAAAATCCAAATTGATGCGAAAAATTCCGGAAAAAATTTATATTACTCCATAAAAAAAATAAGGTTGACGTGTTCGAGGGTTTTTCGAAACCACCCTTTCTCAGAGGGCTAAGCACTCTTAGAGACGATTCTGGAAATTCGCTCAGGACATCTGATTTTTTCGACTGAACGTTCCTTGTCCTCCTCAATTATGATCATTAACATAGATTCTTACCGATATCATTGATGTTTAGGGGTGGAACATCCCTAAACATCAATGATATCGGTAAGAATCTATGGGTGAAATTTGTAAAAACTGTTAAAAATTCCAAGAAAATTTCGCAATTTGGTGGAATAATTCTAGAAAAAATATATAAGATCGCGATATTGGGATAAAGGTTTGCACGTTCAAACATTTCATGAATCATCCGCTTTGAATGGTTTCAACCGCACTTGAATTTGGGGGTGTAAGAGCGACTCTCCATAATTTTCCCTACAAAACATTAAAAAATCCGAAAATTTTTTACTATGAAATAAGTATCTCGGAAAGTCAAGATTTTTATTATTTGTTCAAAAATTTTGGAAGTCCCGGGATGAAACAACTCCTAGGAGGGGGTTGAAAATCAAAAAACTTGCATGAAATACCAATTTAATGCGGGAAATAGTGGAAAAAATAAATATCACTCAACAATGAAAAAGAAGTTTGAGGGATTTAAAGATTTTTTAGACTGGAAGTGTTTTGCTATCCTCCAATATGAGGATTACCATCGATTCTTATGACTATCAATGATGTGTGGGGGTTGTCACATACCCTATCGGGAATCTAAAATTTCATAAATTGTTAAGAATTTTAATTCTAGAAAATATATAAGCTCAAAAATTTCATTCTACAACCTCCTTAAAGGGCCTAACTACCCCTGTTGGAATATCGATAACCCAACGAACTTTTAGGAACATCATCCCATTTTGCATCAATATTATAAATATTTGAGGATATCAGTGATTATTTTCGTGACTCAAATTTATTTGAGGAATTGGAGCTATAAAAAATCTCAAGAATTTCCATAATATAACACGGAAACGAATTCGTCATTACCAGACTGGTGATTCGAAAATTCGAAATATTGTCGAAATATTGTGCTAAGGATGTTTGACATTTCTCGATGTTTTAATTTAATTTATATATTCACGATTGAGTTTGGCGTTGACGTGTTCTTATTTCTTTGCGAAAAAGTAAAATATTTAATACACAAAGAACTCGAAAATCCGAATGAAATTGAATTGAAAATCATAACAAACAACAACTGTCAAAACTAAGTACACTACACTACGCCAAGTGTTCACGTGATGCGTAGTTGCAAACACACTACACTACAATACAGCATTTTAACCGTAGTTGTTAATACACTTCGGTACTGTTTTTTCTCTGTTCACGTGGTGACATAATACACTACACTACACTACACTACGGACCACGTGAACAAAATATATATAATTACGAGATCATGATTTCTTAAATGAGAACTCAAGGCACACTATAATTTCTTTTGTCTTCTCGTTTAGTTTTAAACAGCAATGGAGTAGACATTGACAAAAATGCTAATATTGATATTTAATTGACTTTAAATTGTCAAAAAGACTTTTCCATTGACAGAACAGAAACAAATTTGCTCCCGCCAACCGAATATCTCAATGACAAATAGAAAACTCAAAGGAAACTAGATTTGCTTGGTAAACTTTTAGTGTCCGAAATCTCCATTTTTGATGCATTCGGCGTTGTGAGCACTAAAATGCAAAGAAATGAGAAAAAATATCTCATTTCCAAACTGAGTTCAAATTTGGTTTGAAAATATGATTAAGCACGACACACTTGTACGAAACCATGATTTCGCGTTAATCATAGTTACGAAACCAATAGTTTGTCAATGATATAAGAGAAACGGTATATGTGGCTAGGTGGCTTAAGGTAAGAGCTATCAAACGACACCACCATCATATCAATACGATGACCATACCATATGAAGTAACGATGAATATGACTGTCTAAATAACCAAGGGGATGATCACTGTAAAAAAAATTGCCCAAATCTCAGAGATGTCTAAGAGAAACGGTATACGAGTATGTGGCCAGACACCACCCTTATATCAATACGATGACCAGAACCCATTTGTCGTTAACATTGAATATCGTAAAAATTGTCCAATTCTCATTGTTTTTTATAAGTACAGTATAAGTGGGTTGTTAAATCAAACCTTTAGTTTCGAGTCCCTCCCATCCATCATGATTCTACGGAATTGTTTCCCAGTACACTAGATCCTTTAATTTCAAATTTTGATAATAATCAGTAGTGATTTGTAAAAATATAAAACAGAGCCCTTTCCTCACTGGACGACCTTTTCAAAATTTTACCTGTCATCAGGACGCATCACAATCGATTTCTCCGACACTCGAAAACCTTTACACATTTTCAACAAAACAAACAAACTATCCTATAAAAAATCCGCAAAAAATGGAATTCGGACCTCCCTGAAAACCTTCGAGCTACAAATTTTGAATTAAATCATACAAGATTTGAAAAAAATGTAAGATGGAACCCGTGTTCCACCGGTCAACCCTCTACATAAATTTTCCTTAACTTGGGACTCACCCGATCGATGTCCGTCACTCGGAAGCCCCTCTCCACACAAATGGGTTCTGGTCATCGTATTGATATAAGGGTGGTGTCGTTTGATAGCTCTTATCTTAAGCAATCTAGCCACATTTACCTTTTCTCTTAGACATCTATGATATTTGGGCAATTTTTTTACAGTGATCATCACCTTGGTTATTTAGACAGTCATATTCATCGTCAACATTAAATGAGTTCTGGTCATCCTATGAATATAAGGGTGGTGTTGTTTGATCGCTCTTATCTTAAACCAACTAGCCACATATACCGTTGCTCTTAGACATCTCTAAGATTAATTAGATTTATAATTTTTTTAATTTCTCGTATAATCTTTTAAAACATGTGTACATTGAACGCACTTTAAACATTTATTTATTTTTTTTTTTTTTTGATTTTTACGACGTATAATTATCTTATTCGAAATCTATTACCAAATATATTTCGATAGTATAAGGAATTAGATGTACTATTGAGTAATTTTTGGTTTTAAAACCACATGTTTGGGTTTAGTAATAAAATATTTTTACAATTTATAATGAAATGTAAGTATAAAACATTTCAAATTTCGTATTAATCTATTTATTTTTATTTCTCATTTGTTTCCGAAGTCGCTAGTTTAGTAATTGCATTATTAACTATTCATAACAAAAAATTTTAATAAGCAGAACATTGCTTTTGCCAACTGTTTTACTAATACATGTGCATTTTTGTTATTTCGACAAATTTTATATTCCGCCATGTTTTGTTATTTTTTAATTTTGTCGGAAACTTCACAGTCATAACTTGAAATAGTCGATCTGAGTTTATAAAAATATATGATTTTTGACAAATTTTTCAAAACACTTCGGTAACACAGATGAAATACTTAAATATTGGCTTGATTATCGAACTTTTCCAAATCTTTGGGAAGCAGTCAAGTTGCAGCCTTCTATTAAATATACAAATAATTCAAAAAGAGCAATTATTGCATTTTGAGAACATAAGAAAGGATATAGAATTAAAGCCCTTTATCCAATTGCAAAAAAAAATATCGTTCAAGCCATTCTTCAGGTCGGTTGGTCAGACTGCTGTACATAAAGCCTTTTAAAATAGTTGACGAACCATTGACTAATATCCTACAAATTCTCACCAATGTTGTCCTCCAGTAACATCGATGATGGATGATACCCCATAGTGTTTCTCGTGCTCCACGAACTTCCAAAAGCTGTTAGGCTTTGCTTTACTATTTGATTTAATGTCTAAAATATAATTATTATAGAGAAATTCTTCTCTCAAGGAATCGAGCACAATGAATATCGATTGAGACGACAGAAGTTTAAATCTTTTATGGGCTTTCTCCTTGCGGTGTTTTAGGTTCGTTAACTGTTTGTTATGCTTTTTTTCGACTAGGAGAAACTAATTTAGGAATAAATTACCTTTATATCATTACTCGACCCAACTAAACTCCAGTTATGATTGTTAAGAAATGTGCTAAAGTAATCGTGTAACCACAAGGTAAAACTCTCAAGTTTGAAGTTAAAACTCTCTATACACAGCTATCATTTTTGACAGTTTCGCATATATCTCGGTTGGAATTAGCATATTTCATGGTGAATGCTTCATATTTGATGATCCTGCTAAATCCTCACGCAGACATCAACAAAAACCTCTTGAAAGAATACAAGATCCAGCACATTTCTGCAACCATTCCGAACTGGAAGAAATTTATCATACAAAGAAACATTTGAATTGTTTGGTATACGCGACATAAATAATTAACGAAAAAGAGTAATATCTCCATTATACTGCAATAATGACGAAGTCACCTTCATTCATTGATAAAAATCTATTGCCGACAACGATTACTGCACACCTTTTGCATTGGTTTCTTTGAAGAGATGTCTATTTCGACGATTGACAATGTATGACTCCATGATGCAAATGACGTCATAATCCTACTCAATTTATAGGTAAATTAAAACTTGCTTCAGTTATCGTTCGTTATTGAAAAATCTTAATTTGCAGCTGTCTGGCAATTAGCACACAGACGAGACAGATTGATTGTTGATCTTAAATGAATATGGTGGAAGTCTTCTTTGTTACTCTTCGGCACTGAAATGATGTATACTCTATTGCTTCTATCAAGGATCTGCATTCTCTATGGCTTCTAACTTTTTTCTGTACGGTAATGTTTTATTTTGTTACCAGACGATTGATCGCATCTTTGTCTAATAAGTATGAGTTTATTATCGCTCCTTTAATGAAGAGCGCTGCTCTCACGTTTCCTTTTTTCTCATCTTTGAGCAACAGGACAAAGTTAAACAATTTTTGTTGGATAACCGCGTTAATATCATTCTCTAGTTTTAATTGAATCCTGTTGTGTTGACAAAGGATTTTTTGTATTTATGACTTCTGAGGATTTCATCCCAATCCGTGGCGTCTAATAATCCAGCCATCCACTTCCAGGCTGAATCAACCCAGCTGATTGAACGTTTGACTTTCGATGGTTGCCTCTTGTGGTGATAGTGAAGAAATTGTAATTTCAGTTGTAATTGTTATTTTTATTGTAATTGTAATTTTAATGGTAATTGCAATTGTAATTGTAATTGTAATTGTAATTGTAATGGTAATTGTAATTGTAATTGTAATTGTAATTGTAATTGTAATTGTAATTGTAATTGTAATTGTAATTGTAATTGTAATTGTAATTGTAATTGTAATTGTAATTGTAATTGTAATTGTAATTGTAATTGTAATTGTAATTGTAATTGTAATTGTAATTGTAATTGTAATTGTAATTGTAATTGTAATTGTAATTGTAATTGTAATTGTAATTGTAATTGTAATTGTAATTGTAATTGTAATTGTAATTGTAATTGTAATTGTAATTGTAATTGTAATTGTAATTGTAATTGTAATTGTAATTGTAATTGTAATTGTAATTGTAATTGTAATTGTAATTGTAATTGTAATTGTAATTGTAATTGTAATTGTAATTGTAATTGTAATTGTAATTGTAATTGTAATTGTAATTGTAATTGTAATTGTAATTGTAATTGTAATTGTAATTGTAATTGTAATTGTAATTGTAATTGTAATTGTAATTGTAATTGTAATTGTAATTGTAATTGTAATTGTAATTGTAATTGTAATTGTAATTGTAATTGTAATTGTAATTGTAATTGTAATTGTAATTGTAATTGTAATTGTAATTGTAATTGTAATTGTAATTGTAATTGTAATTGTAATTGTAATTGTAATTGTAATTGTAATTGTAATTGTAATTGTAATTGTAATTGTAATTGTAATTGTAATTGTAATTGTAATTGTAATTGTAATTGTAATTGTAATTGTAATTGTAATTGTAATTGTAATTGTAATTGTAATTGTAATTGTAATTGTAATTGTAATTGTAATTGTAATTGTAATTGTAATTGTAATTGTAATTGTAATTGTAATTGTAATTGTAATTGTAATTGTAATTGTAATTGTAATTGTAATTGTAATTGTAATTGTAATTGTAATTGTAATTGTAATTGTAATTGTAATTGTAATTGTAATTGTAATTGTAATTGTAATTGTAATTGTAATTGTAATTGTAATTGTAATTGTAATTGTAATTGTAATTGTAATTGTAATTGTAATTGTAATTGTAATTGTAATTGTAATTGTAATTGTAATTGTAATTGTAATTGTAATTGTAATTGTAATTGTAATTGTAATTGTAATTGTAATTGTAATTGTAATTGTAATTGTAATTGTAATTGTAATTGTAATTGTAATTGTAATTGTAATTGTAATTGTAATTGTAATTGTAATTGTAATTGTAATTGTAATTGTAATTGTAATTGTAATTGTAATTGTAATTGTAATTGTAATTGTAATTGTAATTGTAATTGTAATTGTAATTGTAATTGTAATTGTAATTGTAATTGTAATTGTAATTGTAATTGTAATTGTAATTGTAATTGTAATTGTAATTGTAATTGTAATTGTAATTGTAATTGTAATTGTAATTGTAATTGTAATTGTAATTGTAATTGTAATTGTAATTGTAATTGTAATTGTAATTGTAATTGTAATTGTAATTGTAATTGTAATTGTAATTGTAATTGTAATTGTAATTGTAATTGTAATTGTAATTGTAATTGTAATTGTAATTGTAATTGTAATTGTAATTGTAATTGTAATTGTAATTGTAATTGTAATTGTAATTGTAATTGTAATTGTAATTGTAATTGTAATTGTAATTGTAATTGTAATTGTAATTGTAATTGTAATTGTAATTGTAATTGTAATTGTAATTGTAATTGTAATTGTAATTGTAATTGTAATTGTAATTGTAATTGTAATTGTAATTGTAATTGTAATTGTAATTGTAATTGTAATTGTAATTGTAATTGTAATTGTAATTGTAATTGTAATTGTAATTGTAATTGTAATTGTAATTGTAATTGTAATTGTAATTGTAATTGTAATTGTAATTGTAATTGTAATTGTAATTGTAATTGTAATTGTAATTGTAATTGTAATTGTAATTGTAATTGTAATTGTAATTGTAATTGTAATTGTAATTGTAATTGTAATTGTAATTGTAATTGTAATTGTAATTGTAATTGTAATTGTAATTGTAATTGTAATTGTAATTGTAATTGTAATTGTAATTGTAATTGTAATTGTAATTGTAATTGTAATTGTAATTGTAATTGTAATTGTAATTGTAATTGTAATTGTAATTGTAATTGTAATTGTAATTGTAATTGTAATTGTAATTGTAATTGTAATTGTAATTGTAATTGTAATTGTAATTGTAATTGTAATTGTAATTGTAATTGTAATTGTAATTGTAATTGTAATTGTAATTGTAATTGTAATTGTAATTGTAATTGTAATTGTAATTGTAATTGTAATTGTAATTGTAATTGTAATTGTAATTGTAATTGTAATTGTAATTGTAATTGTAATTGTAATTGTAATTGTAATTGTAATTGTAATTGTAATTGTAATTGTAATTGTAATTGTAATTGTAATTGTAATTGTAATTGTAATTGTAATTGTAATTGTAATTGTAATTGTAATTGTAATTGTAATTGTAATTGTAATTGTAATTGATATTGATATTGATATTGATATTGATATTGATATTGATATTGATATTGATATTGATATTGATATTGATATTGATATTGATATTAATCATGAAATTGAACCGAAAATTATACCGCTACTCTAGGGATCACCAAAGGTTCTCATCCACATTTTCGAATAGATCACACAGTATCACGATAAGTGATTGTTTTCATGTTTTAATTTGTACTGCGATTACCAGAGATGTCCATGGGATTGCGTCTACATTTTCAACAGATTATTAAGTTTAGATATATGGGGTAAACATGGGTTAATTGAATTCTATTAAATCAAACAATGAGTTTTTTAACTTTGAAGTTCAGCTATTTTTGTCATATTATTTTCCTCAAATCTTGCGAAATTTTCCAATTGAATTTTAAATTGACATTCTCAAACAAGCGATGAACTCGTTTTAATCGATTTATTTAAATATCGGGAAGACCAAATCCATTCACTATTAAGAAATGGCAAGCAAATCCTGTCAAGAATGGGCAGAACTCCGACGGGTTTTGCAATTTTTTCCGAAATAAGAAACTTTAAGAAAATTCTATGTGCCTTTTATTTTACAAATGTGTACAAATACTCCTAGAGATGTCCGCGTGTACTATGAATTTACATCAGAATTCTACTCAATCCCGCAACTTATACACAGTTTACCCAATTATTCCTTAATGGTGATCGCATTACCTACAACATCTAGTTTTCCAAATATGTATTTAAATAAATCGTTAAAATGGGTTCGTCGCTTGTTTAGGAATGCCAATTTAAAATCCAATTAGGAGGCTTAAATGTTGTAGACAGAAATAAAAATATTTTTTTTCTATTTCAAAAATTATTAGACTCGTTAGACTCATTAGAATTGACCAATATTCGCCCCATAGATAGAAAATATTATAAGTTGCCGAAGAATGTAGACGCGATTCCTTGTGCATCTCAAATGAAAATATGAATTCGATTATAGACATAGCAAAGTTCATTAAAATCGGATACTTATCACGTTAACGGTAGATGAGAATCTGTAGAGATCTCTAGAATCGGCTGTGTAAAATCGTTAAAAATAACAACTGTTAGCAGGTTTTGCCGAAATTTTACAAAACTGATCAGTACCGATATTGTTGGAAATTTAATTTAAAATGTAGTTTTATGATATTTTTCTCATATATATCATATTCAGATTATTTGCAAAAAAACTAACAAGCTCTGATTACAGCCAAAAATCACTGGAATCTCCCAAATTATGGAAAAATCTTAAGTATGAAATTTAGTCATAGAGAGGACATTCTGCATGGCACCACACGCGGACACGCCCACAGGGGACTTTTTAAAAACCACTTTTCGGACTTCAGCTGCCACAATATGTATTTGAAAAAATCTTTATGTTGTCAATTTATTATGTTTTTTTCAAAAGGTGAATTTTTATTTTGCCATTATATTACCCCGCTAATGGCCATAGGACACTCTATTATATTTTTTTACTACCAAATAATGACGTCGGCAGTTACATATTACATAAATTCTATTGTTTGATTTGAAAGAATTCGAAATGTTAATTTATTTTATTCATGATATCGTGTTTCGTATCAGTACACAACTCGATAATTGAAAATTCCCGGCATTTAAAACCTTAAGCAACAAGTCTCGTATAAAAACGTGAATTTTCGATCGACTAGTTATTTCGTATATTCTTACCGTTACCAAAATTGCGTAACTTTTCAAGCTCAGTCAAGGTATTTCTAAAATAAGAAAAATTATTTCGTGCAAGCCAAACGTAACAAAGAATCTTAGTATAAATCAATCCGAGCTACCGCGTCAAAAATTCATTCCATATTAGGAATTCTTTTATCCCTCTGATCGCGTTCCAGTATACCTATAATTACAAATTCAATTGTCTGTTAGGTAAAGGTATTGTACATAAACAAAATTCCATTATTTCTTAATTAAATTAACGTTTGGTGTTTAAAAAAAAAAATACAAAGAATTTCTGTATAGAAAGAATTATATACATTTTCCAGCATATAGTTAAATACCGAACAAGACAATAAAGAATCTCTTACATTATGTAATTATCACATCGGTGTGTACGTTGGTATATACCATATACTTATAGGTTTTATGTAAGTTAACAATAGACTGGTAATAAATTATATCGATATATACCTTCTGGATATACTGTATACGCTGACTCTCCTCACCGGGAGTCGTCTAACATTATTCAAGGCTATATTCACAAATTTCAATTATACATTATCGTTTCAAATGCTAGTAATAAATAATAATTTATTTGATGACCATATAAAATTTGTATATTTAACCGAACATAATTTTGTGCCTAAACACAGGCGCGTAACTTATGACTTTGAACTGTCCAAAGCGCGCTTTAAAGACGAATAACTCCTTTCAAATAAATTGCTAAGCGCATTAATTTAATTTACTTGCTTGCGTCCACATTCTTTTCATACTTATATTCACCACAACGTGCAATTTAGGAATGCAAATATCTTTCTGCATGACTTACGATTCGCGTAATACATGTAACTTATATGGGAGTTATGTATGCGCTTTATGTGCAATGTGTTGTTATTTATTGTTGTGATAATTTTTAATTAATTAATAATATATTGTAATCTGAAAACTAAATTATAAGAAATGGTTTTAAGACATATAGCGAGCATTTCCATTTATAGATCGTTTTATGGCACAATCACAAATATAATAATTTTTACTTTTATACGTAACACACATACACATGCATTACCAACTTGGAACATTAAATTAATCTCGAACGATAAAATGTCTTTTTAATTTTAATAATAAAATACGAGTACGAGTTGATATAGAATGAAAGAAATCCTTGAATTAAATTATGTCCGCGGCTGCTTTTACTCTTTTAATTTGAATTTATCTCGTATATATGCAGCGTATTATGTGTCCGAGATTTAGAATGGCATGACTTGCGTGCGCTACCTTGAAAATGTGTGTAAAAGAATATTCGGATTAACTGCTTTTCATATAGCGGTAGCAATCAACATCTGGTTTTAATATTGACCTCGCACTTTCGGGTGAACTTGATCGAGTTGTACTCGTATACATAAATGTCTCAATTATTTTTTTTATAAATATGTAAGTGGGCTTGGTTCAGTTTAATTGAGGATTAAAACCTCATGAAATGTAGTTTTGACTGCACGAGCTTATTTTTCAATGATCACACCATTCCGTTGACGTTCAGGCAAATAAAATATTGCCGATCTCATACAAATATTTTTGTCAAATTTTTTATTATTAAAACGCACGAATGCACAGTAACCACACCGTGCGGGAATTTATTTCATTAAATAATTGTAGCTAAGACATACATTTTGCGAGACATCTACTCTTCATGAACAAACTTTTACGATTTTTACTGTATGTGAAGGTGGCCCGAAAAGTGGCCCGTATGTGAAGGTGCCCCGAAAACAACAAGAATTCTTGAAAGCTTTGTATGTGTTAGATTTATTTTACACTATGTTAAGCATAAAGTTGAGTGAGACAATTAATCAATGATAAAAAGAGACAAACAAGACGCTGTGTTTTTATATCTTTTCAGACTTAAGTATATGACAATAGTGTTCAATATTATATTTGAATAACCTAATATTTCATACGGGTTTGGCTAATCAAAAAAAAGTTGTACCGTTTCATAATAAACTTGCTCGTGCCATTTTTTTGATCAAAACTGTCAACGGCTCTCTATCTGATTTTTGAAATTACATTGTGGCCAATAACGCGACGTCACAAAGATTGCCATATAGGACTCAGTAGCTTTTTTAGCAAACTTCTGATCGGCTCCTTCTGTGTTTTGAATGAACTGAATCGAATTTTGAGTGATGATCCATCATATAGAAGTAATTCCTTAGAGTCTTACCTATAAAACGATTTATGAATAAATGATGTTCATTTAGACAATTAACTAAAAACCCCAGATATTACACCGAAACGCAATGATATAGAAGTAATCCCTTAGGGCCTATATGATTGCATTTTGGTGCAATCTCTAGTTAATGTTCTGGTTAATGGCCTAAATGAGATTCACGATACCTAACTGTGATGTCTTGTTATTGTGACAAATAATGAGTTTGACTCAAAAATTCGGAGACGGCGATGAGAAGTTTGCTCAAATAAAAGTACTGAGCAGATCCACATTGGAACTAAACATGCTCCGTTTGATAGATGAGATTCGTAGAAGTTATTCCTATATGGTAGCATTTTGGTGCAATCTATGTGATTTCTTGTTATCGGCCACATGAGATTCGCTCCAAAATAAGAAACAACCAATGATCCAACACATCCTTATTTTTGTCAATTGATAAAAGCGACACTCTCATATTTGCAAAGTAAATTTATTCACAATTTAAAAAAATTTGAGTTTGTTAAAAATTTATTGATATATTTCGTGAGATTTTGAAACCAAAACAGTTTCTTCTGTTGTGGTTAAAGCCATCTGGAATTTAAAAAGTGTAACTCTATTTCTATACGATATGGAGAGAAGGATCGTGCCAGACTGTATAAGGACTTTCAACAATGTCAGTTCAGACAATGTTCAGACAATGTCAGTGTCGGTTTTCGCAAGGAATACTCTAAAACTTCAATCACTGTAACGAAGTAGTGTAAGCCAGTAGTGTACGAGCTGGAAAGGAGGATCGTGCCAGACTCAGTATGTAACGATTTTCAATAAAAAAATCATATTGAACGTTTAAACAGTGGCCGAAGTCTCCAGTGGCCGGAGTCTAACACGAGCTGCAATGGAAACTAGGCTTCACTTTTGATATTCCAGATGTCTTACTATATTTAGTCTGGCTTGGATTCCAAATGGCCTACACAACTTTTTGATAGTGGTCGAATTCTCAGGTAATGCCTATGAAAATCCCCACATAAGAGAATGTGTTGGAATTTTTGCAAAATCAATATGCTCGTAATTTTTTGAAGTTGGCGGTAAATTTTCTTTGTAGTATCACATATCACAGTATTTTTTTACAACGGAAAAGATTGAATATTGTGCAGTGATAAAATTATACTGTTCTAATTAAAGGTGAAAAGTTCTTATACACTTTTAACAATCGTTCATGAATTTGTTTTGGTGCTAAAGGATGTTATATAATCTCGATACCATAAACTAACCCAACCATCGTAGCTCTGTTCACAACGTGCAAACCAGTTTGAAAATAAAACTCGACTACTGACAATACGACTTCATATCTAATACTAGATATTTCGTTGCTGACCATCGATGCATCAAGATATACCCAGGCCGAATTACTATGAATATTATGGAAACTTAATACTACATTGACCCAAACCATCATAGTCTTGTTTTGAATGGAAAATATTCAGTTACTGGCCTCCGATCTAGCTGGACAGACCAGACCGGATGTTTTCTAAAGAAGAGGGTGAGGGGTGGTTACAAAACAGATACATACGGGCGAATGTGATCATTACTCATCCTTGGGTGATTTAAAAACAATAAAACTTTTAGGTGACCCTGCATTGGAAATCAAATCGAAAAAGGATCGAAATCAACAGACGACACAGACACCGATAGACCACGACGATAAGTAGTTGCTCGTGTTAACTTGTTCCATATTTTTTCTGAGTTGGGATACTGGCGCACTTAACAAAATGCTTTAGTCTCTTAATAAATTTGAATATAATTGACTATGACAGACTTATACGGACTAAAGAGTTTCTATAAGGGCTTCGTTGACTCGTTTTATAGTATGTGCGAAACCTTAAAGACGTTTAAGAATTATTTTACATTGAAGTTTTAAGTTATAATTCTTTACTAATAGCCCTATCAGTTTTTAAAAAAGTAGTTCTGTCACTTTAATGATTAAAAATAAATTTAAATTCATGGGGAAAAGAAATTAAACATATCTAACATCCCATGCAGGGCAGTAACCTTTATACGAGATAATGAAGAAATAAAAATAATTAAATGTCATAAGAAAACATCAAACAAAAATAATTTTAAACGGATGGACAGACAATGATCGCGGTACAGCGTATACTGTATATATCTATATGTTCATCCGATGAGATCATGCACAAAATAATTTTTTATCTCGTTTATAATAAGGTGCTAAAATTATAAAAATAATTATTCTTAGTTCTGGTAATTTTTTTGGAGATTTGGATGTGCGCAATGAACCTTGAATTAAAATATTAGATATAACCACCTGAAATTTTTAAATGATAAATTGCTTAAAAAATTATATAAGGTTATAATTACGTTAGAACATCATCGTTATATCATGTCCTTGGTAGATATCGGTGCGCCGCACTGATTAAATTATACATTTTTAGGAATTCACGCGATTTTTAAATACACGTTACATGCCAATACATAAATATTATTAAATCTGTGTGCATCCCCTAACCATATCTCTCTAGGTCTAGTCTCTCTATATATATATATATATCTCACATAAAAGATTTATTTATAAAATATTTTACTCATGTCCACAATGCGAATATAATAGAATTAATGGAATTTGAGCTAAATACTTCTTGATCTTATAAAATAATTTATTTCTTATACATTTTTTGTGTTCGCTTAAAATTCTGTTAAGGAAAGTTGAAATGTCTCAGAGCTAAGTACAAGCAAAAAATATTGAACAGCACAACATAAATAAAATTCTCACAAGACAAACTTAAAATAAAAAAAAAAATAAAAATTACATTTGTTATTTGCCTAATTAAGGAAATTTAATTGATTTATTTTCCATTTTTGATATATTGAACAATTAATAAATGAATATAATAAATAAATAAGAGTATTGAATATCGATCGAATGCTTAAAAGAGTGTATAAATATATCGAATGCAAATACAGCTACTTTCGGTTAATATATGTACGATCGTTAGTAGTATGTAGACAAAGTGAATTCGACTTGAATAAATTTCAAAGTTTTTGAATTAATTTTAATGTCATTTCAATATACTACAGTGGCGTGGGTAATAAATTTCCCTATATAATGCTAATATACACGATCGGTCTTCCCACGACCACGATACATTCGAAACCGAAATGAGCGATCAATCACGACGATTACTTCTATCGCGATCGAGTGACAACATCAAATTTTATATACATCATCGTAATGAAGATCATCACTGAAATAAAATATGAGGAGGTGGTAGCCGGATTTAAACGATCAATAATATTATAATAAAGTCAAGTGTCAAGGCCATAAAATATTAAAAATCACATGGTATTATTCGATGATACATCCGACGAAATATTTGTAGCAGCAGGTGGAACGATTTTTTACATGAGCAAATAAAATTAATTATTGTTGTCAGAATGACGCAGTTTATACATTTTTACGTACAGATAATTATAAAAGGTGTTCGGAGGATCGTTAACCTAAAATTAAATGCGGTTTTACTGACTACGAGTATTCATGATCCCGCCAAAAAATTGTTAATTTCGCAATATTTCAACAGTTCATTTCATTAGAAATTGATTCATCTGATACATTTGTTACTTAATTTTATAAAAAATTTGTTTAAGTTTTCTTATGAACAAACGGACAATGTTTAGCTTAAAAATTGTAACAATTGTTCAAGATAATGAAAAAAGATGATTTTGGGAATGTCAGACAAGCCTGAAATACCTCAAATAACCCTAAAGCGGAATTTCGGAATTTCACACTCAATTTTAGTTTTTAACCCTCATGTGAGTGAAGCACGAAATTTTGTTTCATAAACGTCCGTTTCAGAATTCTGCATTAAAAAATTTCTGAGTTTGAGACTAGAAATTCAAATAGTTCTCAAACGTTGAAGTGAAAGAGGTGACTAATATTCGCCGAGTGACAGATTTTTTGGAACTTACCTGATGGTCTCGTAGCTGTCAGAGTCTTCCACTCAAGCGTTATCTTAGAGATTAAAAATTGGTGATACGGTTGAATTGATAGTAACTTGCTTAAAGTGACCACCGACCGGACCGACTGAAAACGGCCCCTTGAAACCGGCCGGCAAGTGGTCACTATACAAAAAAAATACGTTAAGGGTCTTAGGAGTGAGTCTTATTTGTGAAATTTGGTTCCGCCTTTTGAAACTATTTCGGTCTGTAGATGCTTTGAAATGGGTTAATTTCAATTCAGTGGCACATTTTAATGAAATTTCCTTCAATATTGGTCCGGGAATTCGAGCATTTAAACCCGGCATCTTTTTAAACCAGTTCAATGTCAAGACGTTAATTTCATCAAATTCTGTGGCACGCCGTTTGCAAAATAGACTGAACTCATTTTCAACACTATTAAGAATTTCATTCTTTTTTTTTAATATTGTTGACAGTGGTTTTACTCATTACGAATTCATTAGCAGCGGTACGCTCACTATGCGTTTATAAAAACTTCAATAAATCGATTTTTTCTTCAACATTAAGTTCTTTATATTTTTTACTCGTTGGTGTCATCTACAAATCTTAAATTTTAGTAAAACACGAATTAAATTTCTCTAAATTAATTTAAGTTATACCTACCGAAGCTTGAGACTACCGTTCTGCACAATAATTCCCATTATACTAAAGTAAAATAGAAATAAAAAGAAGAGAAAATAATTTTCATTAAAAAAAAACTCAAATTGGGTTTCCCCGAATATTATGTTTGTTTGGTCACTTTAAGGGAAATATCCATTGTAAAATAGTTGCTCAACAGTGGTCAATGGTCACAATATGCAAGTGGTCATTTTATAGGGCAAAAATTCCATGTATTTATGTATTTTTTGTTCGGGACTTTCTGAACTAGGTCATATTACGCAACTGGTCACTTTGCACAGGTGGTCATATTAGAAGGTTTAAATTAAATTTTTTTTTTAAATTACAAAGCCAAAAGTATAAGTTTTTAATTTTCTTTTTGTTTGTGTTCATACAATTTCATAATTTTTCACTTGCCAAATTTATTAAGGGCTCGTGGACCTTATGCAAAATTATTTTTAGCGTATTACATTGGTCAATTACAACAACAATCGCATTAAAAGTTAACCCAAATGGATGCATCTAAATCCAAAATGATTTTGGATTTACGTAAATCCAATCCAATTTTTAGTACAAAAGGTGTGTACTAAAATATTAGACCTGATATTCCAATCTTCAAAATCGACATAAATATTATTATGTTTATAAAATAGAATTCAAACATTAATAAAATCACGAAAAATGCAAATATGCATAGGAAAAAACATTTTTATTTACAAACTTTGAAGCAAAAACCTAAATCCGAGAATAGCTGTTGATTTGGAAAATTATACATCCAAACCTAAATCCTAATCCAGTTTCACCAATGCAATACGCTGATTATTTTGGCAAATAATTTCAATGATTTTAACGCCGATGGTGCTATCTTCTACGTAGTATGGTAGTGTCATCTTTAACGTAGTAGATGTACCAACGTTTTGCGATGTTTTCTTCATTTTCGGTTTACATTTTAAGGCTATTACGCAGCTGATATATGAAATGAAATTTTCACTGGTCTCCAAAATTAACCAAATTAGGTTGTCGATTTTCATAAAAAATTTTAACGCATATAGATTCATGTCGATAATTTTTTTATAACTTCAGGTCAAAATATTTTTATGTGAATCTGTTTAACAAACAATAAAAATAATTCATGATATGTTAAAAATTTAGCTTACTTGCTTTAGCTTAAGGTCGGTATCCAGCTCGCGCTAAGATAAATTTTACATACAAATTTGACGTAAAATTTAGCTTAGCGAACTAACAAAAGGGTATTTAGCTCGCGATTTCGCAGATGCGATGAGCAGCTGACGCGAAAAGTTTATAGTTATCTCATTCACATATAGACTACGCTAGTGAAAACTACAAACGTTTTCGCAGCAATTTATCTGCCTAAAACGATAAAATTGAGATAGATTTTGACAGCGCAACGTGAAAACTATTTTTTTTAAATGGATGAACTAAATAATTCTATAGATTATGGAAGTTTCGTTTGACTACGAAGAAGTGGCTAGCTTTACTCGTACCTGCAGATGAAAATGCAGTGAAAAATGTGTAGAGTTAGAGGCATCTATATTCTAATACGAAAAGTATAAATTTCACAAGATGAACTGCGTACTGCCAAATAAAATTCAGCTGCGAAATTTTCATTTTTAAAGCTTATTACTCAGTTCAAAGTGAAACGAAATTTTACCGCGGTCTCCAAAAATCTATTCATTTTCGCGTGAAATAGAAATGAAATTTTATTTGGTGAATTTTCTTTAAGACATCTCTGAGATTAGGGCAAATTTTTTAGGCAGTACGCGTTTTTTGTTTTTTTTAAGCGGTCGTATAAGCTTTTAAAACCAATGGATATTGAACGAAATTTGAACATTTACTTTGATTTGTTGGTGATTTTTATGACGTTTAATTATCTTATTCGAAATCTATTGCCCAAAATATTTCAATAGTATTAGAAATTAGATGTACTCTTGAGTAATTTTTGGTTTTAAAAACCCCATATTTAGGTTTCGTAATAAAATATTTTTATTTGTTATTTGTTTCCGAAGTCACTAATTTAGTAATTGCGTTATTAACTCAAATGTTCAAAACAATTTTTTTTAATAATCCCAACATTCTCCCATTCCACACGAGGGTTTTTTGTATTTTGGCATTTTTTCAAACAAAACTAGTTTTATTATGTTTTGTTCTGCTCTCTCTCTCTTAAATAAAATTTTAACTAAAATGAGTCAAAAATGTCCTTGAAATATTTTTTATTTCATTTATGTTTGAGTTGTGTGGTTGAACAGAAAATTTGTTTAGTCGCAATTAAAACTTGTATCATAGGTAAACGGGGAAAGGAACGAGGAAAAATCCGGTATTTTTTTTTCTCGTGTGCCATCGCTCATTGGTTTTGCCAACTGTTTTACTAATACATGTGCATTTTTGTTATTTCGGCTAATTTTATGTTCCGCAATGTTTTGTTATTTTATATTTTATAATTTTCACTGGTCTCCGAAATTAAGCTGGTAAATAATTCCACGAAAAATTAGTTTGTCGATTTTCGTAAAACTTTAACGCATGTTGAGTTAATATTTTTATAACTTCATGTCAAAATATTTTATATGTGAGTCTGTTTAAAATTTAGCTTACTTTTATCGTACCTGCAGATATAAACGCAGTGAAAAATGTGTAGAATTAAACAGAGACATCTATAATTTAATACGAAGCATACCAATTTCACTAGCATTTTTGTATGAAAATTTTTATTTCACTTCAGCTGTGTACTAGCGATTTGCATTATGATCGTGTTTAAACTCTAAAGTTTATTAATTTTATTTGAAAATAAAATGATTAAATACGTTTGTGTGTACTTGAAATGGAGAACACATTACGGCGATAATATTCAGGATGAATGATTTATTGTAGCTCTCCGGTTTGAAATTAGTAGGCGGATCGCCGATTTGACTGTGCGGGTTCTCGATTCTGACAGGGATTGTTTTCTTATTAGGACAGCAGATTATTTCTTTAGTTGAACTAATCCGACTATTCGAACAACGCGTCTATACAATAAAAGAGAGAAGACCTAATTACCATTTCGGAGGCTCTTTCGATGTTACGCGAGAAAATATACCAGTAAATATACATAAGCATTCGCTGGATCTTGAAAATTTACTGTTCGGCCAAATAAGAGAATATCTGGGAAAAATGTAATGCAGCTGTCATAAAGCAACTGTTTATGTTTGGCAAAGAGTTGCTGTTTTACTTAAAAATAAGCTGTTTTTAATCTTAGTCGCTTGCCACGGCTATGCAATTTTTCTCCAGAAAATCTTGTTTGCTCCTTAGTGACATTTACTAAATGCCTTAGTTCATCGGCACACTTGATGGAATTTGCCACTACTAAATACTCCAATATGTAAAAGCCACTCTTAAGGAGTGTTCTTACCTCACATTCGAACGCACAAAATCCACAAGACAAACAAATAGTACATTAAATTTTAAATTTAAGCATATCCCTCCCTCCGCGATTGATGGATGAAGTTGGATGAATTTTCTCCAGAAGAACTTGACGAAATATTAAAATCTCGTAATGGCCGTTATCTCGTTAAAACAGTGACCATTTAACAGCTCAACTGACTGAATTTTCAGACAAAAAATGAAAATTCAATAGAGTAGCAGCACCAGTAAAGAATCACTTAACAGGAATATAATAATCCCAGAAGATGATTGGGAATCAATTTCTGATGTTTCGAATATGCTGAAATCGAAACTAAATATTAAAAAATATATAGATCAAATGGATTTGAAGTTGGCCAAAACTACAGTTGGTCAAAATTTCCCGAGAAGTATGAAATTTCAAATTCTCGTTAATGAATTCGATGATATCAAAAATTTCAGACCAGTCGACATTGACTTCAAGATGAGAATAGGATTCAAAAGAGATGAAAAATCAAATGAATGGTCAGATTTTGATATACAGAGAACTTTAGTCAAAGGTCGAATGATTTGTTTTAGATTTTTGGATTTTAACAGCGTATGCGTCCTTAAAGCATAGTTATTTTCCTAGCTTTATTCATTAAACTTGAAATTTTAAATTAAACATTCAACTTTTTGTAAAATAACTAAAGGGTCTTAATGTTAGTTTGGCCGGAATTGGTCCACCGGAAGTGGCAGCTTCAATCGGAGCTTTAACGGTTTTTACACAAATATTTTGAAAAGAATAACATTAACGAGGAAAACGACTAAGAACTAAAACATTTTAAATTAAATTTGCAACAATACGTCCAGATTATTATTCCAAAATTTAAGCGTAATGACGATTTTGGGCTGTTTTTAACAAACATTTGGTCCCTGTACATTAATTACGGATTAATTGATCGGGATGAAACTTGAGCTTTTTACATAAATCGGAAGCTGTCTACCGGAAGTGGCAGCCTTCATATTAGGCGTTTTTCAGTTTTGCAAATTTTTTGAAAATTATGATTGTAAATTAAATTTCAAACAAAATTGGTTCAGATCATTTTTAAATTAGGCTTCTCTATAGTCCTTAAAACCGTTATAATTAAACAAATTCCATATTAATTGGGAAATACTTGCAAAATTTGGAAGAAATCTGTGTACCGGAAGTGGAAGCTTCAATGGGAGCTTTTTATATTTTTGCAATGATGTTGAAAAGTTTAGCAATTACAAAAACGAGAAAGAATTAAAAATTTAAATAAATTCAAAAATTAAATTTTCAACAACCCCTCTGTTGTTGCTTTTCTGAAATTTAAGCAGCGATAATGTTTTTTGATTATAAAGACAGATTAAAAGACAGTTTTACCAAAATTCTTGTAAGTTCAATTTTTCGCTAGTGAAATCAAGCTCAGTATGTTCGAGATATAGGGATACGTTCGTGGAAAAAGAAAGTCGGGTAAGGCCACAACATATTCCCCCTTCCATTTTGAATTAATATTGAAGTGAGCAAAGTTAGGCTAAAAACATTTCCGCATATATGCCCATTAAAAACCAATTACGTGCGAACAGTTTTTATATATAACATGATAAGTAAATATTGGAAGTAAGTTTACTATTATATACTATTATCATTGAACTGGAAAAGAGGTCAAAAGTACTACCAATTACACCAATAGCTTTAAATGCTTAATTACAATGGTTGTGTAATATGTACATAGTTCCTATATCTACATATGGTACAAACGAAAAATCCGCTTACCGATACAAACATTTTCTAATCACCGCACTAAATTAATTCCGCTCTCTAATAAAAATCATTAGAAAATAGTTGTGGAATAATAGTAAGCATAGTAATGTGTATATATGTATAGTTTACATAAAATTTGGAATATCATGCATATAATTAATCATCGAAGAATTAAAATTACTTAAAACTATCTCGCAGCAAGATACGTAGTACGATTCGTCCGCGTATAATTATTTTAAATCATTTGTAGCGCAATTATGCTAATTGGCTTACCAAACTTACAAAATAAAAACGAATTAAATATCAAAATATTTGATTTAAATAGTTTAATATAGTAATAATGTGTGTGCGTGTGTAACTCTCTGCAGAGAAGTTAAATATTTTGAAAGTTTGTTCCATTGTTAAAATTTATACGAAACGATTTTAGTTTTTGGAAATAGACGACATTAATGATTAAGAAATCGCTTTTTGACACATCAAAATAGACTAAGACGTATTCGTATACATTAAGAACAGCTGGATTTGTTAATTGGCTTTAACTCAAATAAACAACTTTCCGATTAACATTTAACAATACACAAGTAGAAATAAGTCAACATTTAATTATTTGGTAATTTTGACAGTGGAAACAAAACAAATTAATTTTGTATCTCATTAATATTCCTCTTATACGTGTGTCATTTGTGTTGTATAAGCGTCTTTTACGCGGTTAGCCCTGAGAAGTGTTTGGGAAATATTTAATTAATATTGTTGTTGTTGTCATAAACGTATGTGACCACCTACGAAATATTTTTTTTTTTTTGTTCTAATAGATAATTTTATAACCACAGACACCACCTGTGGTGGTAGAATATAATGCTTGAACATAAAAGTAATCGTTTACTTATTTACCAACTGTACAATATATATGTATGTACATACATAGAACATATCTCGGTGAAATGAAGTTTAAAATCTATAAAAATTCGTTAGCGGTTAAAACCTTTGAAGGTAACATGCTTGATAATATATGCAGGAACCTTATTTACATGTAGATAGGTCAAAATTAAGCCAGGTCTAAATCTTCATCGAAGTCTGTTTATTGACCGAGTTTAACAGCATAAATGGTTATGTTCAGCCGAACTCTTATCATAAATATTAATGTACAATTGCCCAAAATTGAATAATTTTCCCAATGCACCCAGGGGTTCACCGGACAAGTGACCACCTCACTTGAGAAACGTCTTCGCAAAAAGCACCTCGCGTGTCGGATAGCAGGACACGGGACTGAGTTATTTAGGTGTTCAACTAATTTTTTATTGTAGTTTTCTTCTCAGCAACACTCTGCATACTTCAGAAAGGCCAACTTGATAGGCTTTTCTACTAATTAGTTTAGCCTACCTCAATCTGCTGTGTATTTTTCAGGGTTCTAAAATTCGCTCTATAAAAATATATTATTCTTTCTTTACTGATCGAACAAATAATTTTTACTACTGATCGTCTCGAATAGTGAATAGAAAGCAAAATTTTACTGATTATTTTCATCTTGCATAGAATAGAAAACAGTTAAAAATGTATTCTCTATTCTCACTGTACTGGGATATCCTATTATCCATTCAAGCAAATATGAAAAGTAAAACAAAAGAAGAGAATACAATTTTGTTTTAGTTCTCGCAAAAGCCAAGACGCGTTTTCCTTTATTTGGGATTTTAACCCTCAGTTAAAAGGAATATGCATTTATGTAGTTGATTGAACTTTAATAGGATAAATATTCGAGAAATAAAACTTAACTATACAATATAATTCTAGTCCACTAGCAAACGCTTGTATTCTAATATTCGACGAAATACACATAAAGTTTTTTCTTGAGTACTATATAGCTCATTGGATTGTACAGATGATTTTTGTACCGACGATGATCGCAATGTGATCAAATGCTTCAGAATGTAACCTATTACGGCTTATTAATACCGAATTTGTTCATAACGGGCTAATAATTATAAAAGTTTAATTTAGGTCGACCATTTCAATGTAGCATTCCCGTTCCACAGTACCAATATAAATTTAAATAGATGGCTAAAAACAATTCGAATTTAGGCCGTCGTATTATACTCAACATTTTTTTTACAAATGACATAATATTATTTAACATTGTTTTTAATCTATAAATAAACAACACATCTACATACGAAACTATGCAACCTATATACAACGAAAGCTTTATGTAAGTGAAGGTGGTTCGAAAAGTAGCCCGAAAACAAAAACATTGTGTCTTTAATAAATAATATTGGACTGGTCCAAAACAATTAGATTGCATTGTGACGTGGGTTGTATGAAAAGTTTCCGATCTTCACATGAATACGGCAGCACTCGTCAACAAAAGGATGAAAAGTGTGTTTGCACATACGTTGAAAGTCAGAAGTTGTTGTTTAACGAGTATTGAGCTGTCAAAAATGGTGCTAAACAACCGTCGAATTAAAGTTAAAGACATATAAGAGGCTACGAATATGTCCAAAGAACATCTAGAATCAGCTCCAAAAAAGTAAAAGCCTTTCCTGCGGTTAGGAAAGTGATAACGACTGTTTTCTGCTAAAGTTATGGAGTTGTCTTGATCGATTATATAGGCCTTGACTTTTGTGTCGAATGGTGTTGTGTAATTATGCTAAAAGGTTTACTTCTGTTTCATCTAATATCATATGAATATAGCTTTTCATTCGTATACATACTTTTAAGCAAAACAATGACTGGAGCTTGGATAAGTACAAATGGGGTACCTGAAAAGGCCGAACATAAAACCAAAACTTAGTGGAACTCCCAGTTTTAATATGATAGATGAAGAAGCTGACCATGCACATTTGAGGAAAGGACAAATTCTTGGGATTTTTCAATGACTGCATGTTGCATTATAAATGAGCTTTGATACTCAAAATGTGATGTGTAGTTGAAAGCTAAATTGTACTGGTTAAATAAATAAATAAATAATAAATGTGAATATCTCAAAAAAAAAAGGAAAAACCATTACAGAGGCATACTACGCATCATTAATTGACAAGAGAACTTTTTTGTATAAAAAAACCTTGCCTCACACCTAAGCGGTTGCCATGGCGAAAATCCACAAATTATTATTTAACTGCGCTTGACAACTATCCTTATTCACTAGAGTATCAATTTTGTATGCAAAATGATTGTAGCATTTAGCATGATGTGAAGGGTATTTGGATTAAAATTTAATTGAAACAAAAATTAAAAAAGATAAATGAAAATTCTAGCAAAGGCAACATAAAAAAAAATGAAGGAAAAAAGAAAAAAAAAGAAATACCGTCCATAACATGCTTGGCTATAGATTTGATCCACATAGAGACTTCGAAGCGGTTGTTGCGCGGCTAAGCATCACGGTATGGGGTGGGTTGAAGCATATGTGGGTTGGGTTTAACCGCAAAGATGGAATATATACAAAATAACTACATAAATATATATAAGCTTATACTTAGTAACAATAAATTAAATAAAGTTAAGTAATAATATTATTTCTCGCATTTTCTTTAATGTTTTTTTTCACCGGAATTTTTATGTTTTTTCACGTCTGAAATTCACGCCTAAACTCAACTTATCAAAAAAATTATGTTTATTTAAATAAATCAATTTTTGCTAAGTCATTTGCACTGCTGTATCGACCACTCGATATTTTTTCCAAAATTAATCGAGCTGAAATATCGATCGAGCGATATTTTACTTTTACGGTCACTCTCAATTACTGATTCATACATCACAATATCGTACATCACAATATCGTAGTCAACATTTAGGGATTTTAAATGAAAATTTGCTGACTTACACCCAATGTACTTTAGGCGATTCGCATACAAAAAAAAAATCAAACACAATTTAAAAACTTGTTACGATGCCATTCGGAATCGTTACATGAAAGCGCGAGTTGGCGAGGTGAACAAGAATTTCGTGTACATATGCGGTGTATAATACACAATTTTATATTTGTATTGTGCATTTTCCTGTCATTTTTGCAATGGTAGGTACCAAAATAAATGGATCCGGTTGAATCGGTTTACCTCGCCTCTTCTCTCACCTCATCTCTTCTCACCGCTTGCTTTTGAGCGTTGGAATGATCTAATATTTTATTTTTTTACGATTTTATGTTTTAATATTAGTTTGTAAGTTTATGATTTAATATTTAAATCTGTGAATTATTTTCAAATTAATCCAATATAATATGAAAATTGTGAAATGTTTACGCATAGAAATGTCAATCCAAAAAAATCAAAATATGATCATGTGCATGCGTCTCGCCTACTAATACAATCAAGATGCTCAATACTCTATTTTTTCAGTTTGCTCACCTCTCGCTTATCGCTTTTCGTACAAAATCGACACTCATATCTCGCGCCATGAGACTTTTTTTTTATTTCTTATGCTAAGCGGTGCACTCGTAGAGCAGAGATTTTCGCCGACTGAGGAAGAAAGACGCCAAGTTGGAGAGATGGGTTGAACGGAATGAAGAGATGCTAGCATGGCTGGATGTATTGACTTACTCAGTCTATAGACTGAAGATACAAGACATTTTTTCATCAAATTTATTTTTCTTTCTCTACATATATGTAGAGAAATAAAAATAAATTTGATGCAAAAATGTCTGGTATATTTGTGCGAGAATTTTTCTTTATTATGCTGTTGCCATGCGGCCAAATTTGTACTAATCCAAGGAACTGTTAATTATCTATGGATGGAAATTTTAATTTTAATTTGCAGCACTATTTAGAAGTAACGTTTTCAATGTAGCATGTCCCACTTAGAGAGAGCCAATCATTAATTTAAGATACAAAATAAATAAATTTCCGTTTCATAAAATATAAAATTTTAAAAAAACAAGGAATTATTATTATTTTATAATCATAAAAATTAGCGTTTCTACAGTTTTAAACAAAGTAATTTGATCTTAGCAGAGAGCATATATTATAACTGGGAAACGAAACAGAACAAAAAATTTCACCAACAAATTTCAGCCAAGCCATTTAAATTTTATGGTTTACGAGTTTATTGATGAAATTGATTCTTATTTTATCACTCGGGTAATCATTTACGAATACTGTGCCCAAATTATGTGATAAATATTTTTAATCACGAATATTTAACATTAACGTGGAAAATTCTGCCCTTTTGTGAAATTTTCTTCAATTTGCTGCCCAAATACTGTGATAGTTTATTGGCAAAATGTTTCCAACACCCTAAACACCTTTTTTGAACCTCATTTTTACCTTAATTTGAACCTCACTTAAACGTCATAGAGCGACCCGACGGCATCTAAATTTATATTTTGTATTACAATCAGTCCAAATCTCTTAACTAAAATTAAAAAAATTGTAACATTTTTGCTGTCCTGGATAGGAAGTTCTATTTAGGCTTGTTATGCTATTGGAACCTTATACTCCAAATCTCTAGGAAAACGGTAGATTGACCAATTACCGCTTTCACTCAAACTCATAATTGAAACCCAAAAATAAAAATGAGTGACATATCTAGCAACAATCTTAGTGCAAAATAAAATTTTTGATCAAATTTATATGTAGTTGAGTTTATCCTCGATCCTCGGGAATTTTACCGGTTAAATATTAATTAATTTACTCTGCAGAACGCCCAAAATGTAATGCAATTTTCTTACAGAGAGAAAATTATTATCATACCTTTTGGCCTGGAAGGGCGACATTTAGGCGACATTTTCCGGTGGGGCTCACAGAAAAATAAATATTTCAATAATTGTGAAATATGTATCAAAAATAATATCAAATATTTACACTGTTAAATTTAAAAAAACCCAATTGGATTTGTCTTGCAGTGAAATTAATCGAACCCAACCCAGAACTATCAAAAGTCGAAATTTTGAACTATCGAAAAGTAATCCTGGGTTTTCGTTATTATGGGTTTTACAATAATTTGGGTTCGTAGTTTATTTGGGAATGTCAATTTGGGTAAAATTTCAATTGAGAATAAAATTGAAAATGGAGCGTTAAATTTTGGGAACCACGAGAAAATCGTTATTCATTTCCCGTTTTCACAATATTGATAGAACATTTTCCGACCTATTTGAATATATGAAAGAGATATCGTGAACATTTCAGGAACATAGGCGATACAGTCGTAAACGTAGATCCCGTTCCAACGAGAGGAGTTTTGAGTGATCTATCTAATAATGTAGATGACACCTTGTGAACATCTTTAGGATCGGTGAAATAAAATTTGAAAATTTATTCAAATTCATGTAACTTCTAAATCGAGTATGGCACGATGTGCCATCATAACGTAAAATGTATCATCATAACTAAACCATGTTCATTTTAATGTTAGAACTTTATCTACGCCATCCCAAAATACATTTAAAAATATATGAACATCTTCTAGGAGCGGTAACAGAACAATTGGAAAATAGATTGAAACCAAAAACCATGCAATTGTTTAAAATACGCTGGAAAAATAAAAACTCATGATAAGTAAATTCCCTTCATTACGCACATGGGATTTTGACTTAGCTATTCGGTCATATAAGTGAGACCCCGTGACCATCTCGAGGATCGAGATATAAAAATAGAAACATTGTCTCTAATAGCCTTAGAATTTAAAAATCTTTTAATTTATCACAATTTTCTCGTGTTTATCTCAAACTGTGAGAAAGACTTGTCTAAGGATAAGAGTCAAAGATAATTTAAATATTTTGAAAAAATTACAAAATTCATATACGCATTCTTCACCAGCCTTTACTACTCTCAACATCTGTTTTCGCTTTGCATGAATCCAGAGAATAAAACATTAATAAAACTCTCGCAGGTGAACGTGTGGGCAGAAAAAATATTGTAAAAACCTTCCTCTCTCCTTCCAGCAACCCCGGGGCTTGGCCAGGACTTATCAACCATTAATCTGAAAATAAATATGATAATGTAACCTCATTGAGTTGAGGCCAGCAAACCCCTGCCTGCATGAGATGTAGTAGCGTCAGTGATATAAATAAAACTCTACCCAATCGCAAACGAATTCCTTTAAAGTAAAATCTAAATATTTAAAATGTTCGTCTGCAATTACCACATTAAACCAGAATAACTTATTAATACAAATTATAATTAATTAAAATTCATTTATAAATAAGGAATGTCCACCTTGCATTGCTTATATGCCATTCGTATACACATATTTGCACATACCACATTTTCAATTTATATATTCCAATTTTATTAATCGATTTCGCGACTAATAAAAAACCCATCAATAATTAATATTTGTCATAATTAATTACTTTCCATTTAAAAAGGCAAAAACTATAACAATCTTAGGTATTCGCGCTCTCTTATTTAATATTACTACCATTCGATTTCATTAACCGTATTTTTTTATATATATTTAGTTCCCACATACCTAACATACATTCAATCCATTCAAAAGTTCAAAAATCACATGTAATTTCATCATACCTAAAACTATACATATATACTTTGTAGTAGTAATGTTACGCGGTAAGAAATATTTAAGTTTTAGTCGTTTGAATGAAATCGAATAATTTCAATTTTTATTGCCTTATTAATGCAAAGCACTTGTATTCCATTAGATGAAAATCAAATACACTTCACACAAAAAAAATGCCAATCAATTCCAAAAATATAATATAAAATAGCTAAACAAACAGCTTGGTATAAATAAATATATAATTAAGAAATTAAAATTCTATCTTGGCAATATTGGGTATGGTTTATGAATGAAAAATGCATTAAAGACGACGATTCGTTCGCGCAGCGATTGCTTAATCAGGTTTCCCGCTTATTTTTAAAAAAAATGTTTTGTGTTCGCGCAAATCTTTCGTATCGATTACTATACATATATAAACATAAAATACAACTCTAGGACCGCGCACTCAAATGCTAATTTAACAATAATAAATAAATTTGCATAAATTACAGCGCGCATCTGTACAAAATCATCGTCTAATATTTGACATTATATACATATGCGGACAAACATAAATTCCATCAAATTGATTATTAAAATTATATTGATTTCTAATTTTTGAATTTTTTTTATCTATTTACAGTCAACACCAGTGGGGACGACAATATTTCGAAATGTGCAAGCAATCGATAAAGATGCCGGTATTAATGGGCTGGTGGAGTATTTTTTGGTAGAAAACAAAAATATACCGGTTGATGAAACTTTAATATCGGCGGATGGTTTTGGAACGTTTGCGATCAGTTTTCCGCATCAAGGACAGGTATGTTGCTCATTTATATTAATTTTTTTTTTATTTTTTCCTTTGTCTCCAATTTAAGAGCACATAGGGCGTCTACTAGATTCGGGCATATTGCTTTCAGTTCTCCCCATGTTTTATCGAGTTGTTAGGCTTTGGAGCAATATTCTTTCCCAGGTCATTGGCTGATGGCACACGAAAAAAATACCTTATTTTTCCTCGTTTCTTTCCCCGTTTACCTATGATTTAGGTTTTAATTGCGACTTAAACAAATATTCTGTGCAACCACAGTAACACAAATAATCGAAATAAAAATTAGTTCAAGGCCTTTTTTGACTTATGCCAGCGTTTCTCAAAGTGGAACCCCGTGGTTTCGTGGACATTTTTAGGAGTTCCACGAGCTAGTACCAGATAAAATCCGTGCCATAAGGTTTCATTTCATACATACACACATACATACACACTACATTTCATACCAAAATTAAACAATAACGATAATTATTGGGTACAAAATCCTTTCAACAGCAATGAAAACCTAACGGGACTACTAGCAGTAGAATACGAGAATTTAATTGAAATTAGTTTGGATACTCGCTAACTTCGAAGAGGTGCCGTTAGTAACTTTCTGCTGTAATATATTTGATGAATATAAAAATTTTGCGAAAAAGGCTATTAGAGTTGTATTGCCGTTCTTAAACAACACATTTATGCGAAAAAGGATTTTCGATGAATTGGGTTCCATGAAATTTGAAGAATCGGAAAAGGGTTCCGTGGCACAATAAGTTTGGGAACCGCTGACATACATTTTAGTTTAAATTTTATTTTCGAGAGACAAAGAGAGAAAACAAAATTAAAAAAATTTGGAGTTATGTATGCACGCACATACACGGATGATATGCGAAGAGATTTCAATATTTTTTTTTTTTTTGTAAATTTTGTTACACATACATATACATTATCTATTACGACTAGTTGGCGTTGAAAAAAAATACCAGATACCAAAAACCCTGTGTGGAATTAGGCATTGCTGGTCTACTTTCCTCTTTCCTTACGGATCCCATTTCAATGACTTTCTTCTTAGCGCTCAATTTCGATTTGCCTGGTCCGCCACAGTAGTTCTTCGTTTGTGATTGTGCTTAGCCGGAATCATTTTATTAGATGACCAAGTCATTTTTATTGATTTTCTGCGTAGGATTCCATGTTTCAGATCCATACCAGCAGTACTGATTTCGTACACGTATTGAACATTCGTAGCTTTGTATAGCAGGACGGTCGCATTTCAGATATTGTGTAGTAGCATACTGAATGTATTTCTTGCTTTGTTGATGCGTTCATTGTTATCCTTTTCAGCTCGACCGGTTTTCCCTACAGTACAACCAAGGAATACTAAGGATGTTGACATTCCTTCGAGACCGACTTCCTGTACCAAATCTGCTAATTTCTGATGCCTGTCTGCGTATTAATGCTTTTGTAGACATATTGCCCCCGTAATCCAGGTCATTGAGTCGATTTTCTTTGCCCCGCTGAATGCCATTTGGGAATTGTGGCAATTTTCGTATTACATGCATTATCTAGTAAAGGGTTTTTTTTAGAGGTTCACAATTTTAAATTAAAATAGAACAAAGAATATCATTTTGAATATCAGTGAAACTAAGTGCTTTAAACCTGCACCGACCAAATTAGCCCGCTTCAATGAAACCTATACTAATTTGTTACATATTTATTGCAATTTATCACAACAAATCCCGATTTTATTACAGTTACCATTTTCGAGGGACGAGTTAAGCTTAAAATTTTAGCTTTTTTCGTAGTTGTGATATCTGGATGATTCTTGGACCAGAATTTATTACAAATTAATTACATTGATTAATTAGTCCAAGATCAACCCTATAACTTGACTTAGAGTAAATTTCACTCCAAGCGATTATTTATAACAAAAAAGCCAGTTTTATCAACTTTAATAATTTATTACACCAGCCGCCCTGGTGGCAAAGTGGTCAGCATGCTTGCTCCAGCGACCGGAGGTCCCGGGTTCGATTCCCGGTGGTGACAAGGAAAAAATTTCACGGCTGGTTTAGGATCAATGAATTAATTACTCATTATCCGAAATGAAAATATGATTATGAAACCTCATTTGCGGCGGCCAAATCCCTTGATGGGATATAGTGCCAGAGAGAGAGAGAAAGTGTATTTTGTGTATATATTATTTTGTGGGAATTGCTTCCGGCTGATTTGTGGACGCAGTAGTAATCGATGAGTCTGCAGCATCCAGCGTGTTTTATTTTACCAATGATTGACGTCACATACCGTGTGTCCATATAGTCGCTTCTGCCGTACGTGCATAACACTGGAATGTCGTAATATTTTCTCTTATTTTCGACTGGAATCTTGCTTTTATTATTCTGCTATAATCTAGTGAGACTTGAAGATTTTAATATTGGCGTAGGGTGCTCGAAACCGAGCTGCGATCCTCGTTGATATGTCTACGGCAACCGTATTTTGTTCAGTTACCCCCGACTTTAGATATGTGCCATCCAAAGGAAACTCTCGACTGTTTCTCTCCTTGATCGGAAGCTCGAATATGTGAAGGTGAAAATTCGAAGGACAACTATTTTAAGGGAAACTGTATTGGAACCAAGACTCAGTGTAAGCTAATAGCTGACTCTATTTAAACAACTTCTCGAGGCTATGTTTAGTTTACGGATAAAATCCAGCAAAGACAGATTTAATTAGAATTGGGTAATTGGGTTCCGTACTCTCGATTTTATTTTGAAAGTTTCTGAAAGTTTGTCTTCGACTAGTATCCGGCATTTTAATCCATTCAATTAATCCGCCACATAAAAATCAATTTTGATGAGATCCAAAAATAAAACGAAATGTCCAATAGCATCTTCTCGGGATGTACTCCTATGCCTGTTGGAAGCCTACAAATAGACAAAGAAAAGAACATGGATGCTCTTCTCATAACATTTGTCTATCACCATTCCCCAGGGTAAAAGATTCACACTACATGTCCGGCGACTTACTGGCGCTGCAACACCAATACCACATCAAGTAAGCGTCTGTCTTGTAGCAGGCGACTCGTATGTTGTATCAGGTAAAACTACATGCCTTAAGATCTATAACTAGTACATGACCCACACGCGTAATAAGTGGATTGAGCTGCAAGCCACCTACTCACAAAAATTCGGTTATAAACCCACCTAAAGGCCTCTGAGGACGGACGGAATGACCTCGGAAAATGTACACGGGAATATTGAATATGGTAAGACTATCAAAATCTGAGATCTCCAGAACCTTTTGAGCAAATGTTCCGGAAATTTACACTCTAAACGTACTTACGCTACAAGAGCTTTGATGGTCGTGGAGTTGGATCCACAATTTCACAAATAGTTACACTCTACTACAGCGAACATCCTAAAAAAGGAACATTCGGGTTACACGTCCAACCAACATGCTGCTAAGAAAAGGCCGAGTATCCAGGTGTTTATTTTACAGAACTTCTTCAACTAAAACGAATCCCATATCCATCCAACATATCCAACACCATCAAAATCTGTTAGGAAATGGCCGAGTCCCGTCCCGGGATTTTTTGGAGCATCATTTTAGAATCTCATTTGCATACTACACAACCAATCTCATTATAATCGGTTAAGAAATGGCGGAGTTCCATCCCAGATAACCATTTTCTAGAACTTTCCCAAAAATCGTTTTAGAATTTGGTTTCCATCCCGGCATAATCGGTTAAGAAGTGGCGCAGTTTCTTATGTGGCCGTATAGCAAAACATCCGATAATCATTTTAGAATCCCATTTTCATCCAACATACCCAATTCCATCATAATCAATTAATGGTCAAGTTCTAACCCAGGTGGATATATTCCAGAAATTCTTCAAGAAATCAGTTTAGAATCATCCAACATACCCAACCCCTTTATAATAAGTTAATAAATGGCCGAGTCTCTTCCCAGGTAACCAAATTCCAGAACTTATTCCAAAAATAATTTAAGAATCTCATATATCTATTCAATATATCCATTTCCGTCATAATCGGTTAAGAAATGGCTGAGTTTCGTCCCATGTAGCCGTTTTTAAGAATTTCGTTCAAAATTATTTTAGAATCTTATTTACCTCCGACATACCCAATACTATTGTAATTGGTTAAGAAATGACGTAGTTCCATTCAAGGTGACCATTTTACAGAACATTTTAGAATTCCATTTCCACCTATCATACCCAATCCCGTCAAAGTCGGTTAAGAAACGGCCGCGTTCCGGCGGTCGTATTCCAGAACTTTTTCTAAAAATTAGAATTTCATTTCTATTCCACATAATTCCATCATGATCGGTTAAGAAGTGGTCGAGTTCCGTCCCATGTGGGCATATTCCAGAGATTATTCCAACTGTCATTTTAGAATTGGTTTCCCATCCAACATACCCAATCCCATTTTAATCGGTTAAGAAATGCCCGAGTTCTATCCCAGGTGGCCATTTTCCATACGGTAAAATGTTCACGTTAAACTGTTTACGATAAAGCGACCGTCACCCGTCGTCTAAGATAGGTGCTTAAATAGCCCCCCCCCCTATAAGTGCTTAAATAACTTTTCAAAATCGGCATTAAATTTACCACCTTAATCAATGCAGCCTTCAGAATCAAATTGGTACCAAAGGTATGGAAATTTACCCAAGTGATTATGATATAGCCAAGCCAAGGAAACCACCCAACTAAATAACGTCTCGTATAACAAAATTATTTAAAAGGCTCATTATAACTCGAATGAAATCACTAATTGAAAGTAAAGGGCTCATCTGGCTTTCGGGATAGTCATTCCACAATAGATAAGGTTCATAAGACAACAAACATCACAGAAAAAACAATTGAAGAAAAATCTTCTGTTCAGCAGTTTTCTTTGAAGTGGCTCAGGCTTTTGACAGAGACTTGCACGACGCCCTACTGCTAAAGAGATCAAAGCTGGAGTACTGGAGTACCTGTGGGGTTGTACTGAGCCTACTAATCTGATGTACATTGTTGATACTCCTTGGTACATTCGTATAATAGCGATCTCTATATAGACACATTGCAGTGGAAACAGTCGCCAACGAGATAAGCAATACAGCACGAAAGCATCAAGAGGGGCTCCACAAACACCCAAACTGCAAAGCCATTCACAGTTTGTCCACCGAGAAATAATAAGAAGGCTCGAAAGGGCAAAACTGTTTTGGTTTTGCTTTATAGCCAACGCAAAGTAGAACCAATACTAGATAAAACTTAAAAACCAAAAAATTGAGAAAGCAATTGAGGCATTCTAAACATGTAGCAAAGTAACAAACTAGGTTAGAAATTGTCACAAACCGATTACATAGCAATTACCGACGACGGAAAATAAAAAAGAAACTTAAAATAATTTAACTTTTTTATTTATATTATTTGACTTTTAAATCAACCGCAATTCCCCAACTTTGCCAATTTGACAAATTGAGATGTGGGGTTACCAACAAAATAAAATCGCGTAAAAAGAAGATCGTAATTCGTAATAAAAAAAATGTCGAGTTTAAAACACTGAAAGTTGCAACATTAACAAAAAATGTAAAAGTACAGGACTGCCTACAACAGGTAACAGAAACGAGTTGATCGAGCGACTAGAAAAATTTTATAGTAATGGGAATTACGAAAATGTTGTTAACAAACCAATGGCTGATCGAATATTTGAGTTAGAAAGGGAAAAAATTCACTTTTGAAACCGATATAACAAAAGGGGAATCCCGTTAATATATCGCAATCTCAGCCATCAATTGCATGATCGCCATGTATAACAATACGATTCCGAACTCTGTAAGTTCATTTGTGCTACCACACACACATAAGTTTCGTCACATCCCCGGATAGGAACCAAGCACACAATTTATCGATAAAAAAATATCAACCTAAAAAATAATTTTTTAGGTGAAACTGGATAAAGCAAAGGCTGCTAGACTTATTTTGATTTCAAATTGAACCGAATTCTATCAAGAAAATTATTTATATTGTTTTGTTTCTCGATCATCCAGTAAAATCAAAGGCCTGCTACAATCTTACTTAGAATTTTATGGATATTTTATTGATTTTTTTAATCGATAAAATTTGTGCTTGGTTCTTACCCCGGTTGCGTTTGTGACGTCATCACAATTTTCGTCTTCTATCACTCCGTCGCAACAAATTGATTTGAGCTTACCCACTCCGCAGTTTTTAAATAACAATACAACATAGGTCAATGCGAGCATGGTCAATCAATTAAATCAAGGTTTATGGGGCAACAACGAGTGTTGCATCGACGCGTTATACCAATTAGATTTCATCTAATTATACTACTCATCCAGTTCACGAATGGACTACCAAAAGTAGCTGAGTCATCCATCCCGCATTTTCGAGGGACGCCAGAACAACAATTTGTGTCAAATGTTGCGTCGGTTGGGAACAACGTGGATCGCAGCCCGTTCATAATTTTAGTGAAAGACGTTATGTCAATCCTTCCGGAAATTAACCTGACGTCGACATTGTGAATGAGTTCGGTCAAATGTATTCGGAAAATTGACAGTTTAAAGAATGCATATTGTTGAGACGACCGAGTTGTGATTCTTGCAGTTCAATCGAAGTTTTTTGGACTTGCAAAATATTGGATTGACGGCGATCACGAAGTCTTTGGTACGTGGCAAGAATTTAAAGAATTTACTCGAGGAGTATTATTTTAAGTTGTCGTCTCTGGGAGTACATCCGCACCGAAACCATCGAAAACTAAATAATTCACTCCGCCATTGAAACCTCAATGGTCGAATCCATCCGTGTCGTCAAATAATTCAAAACCGCCAATACAAAAAATGCAGATTCCAATTCCGTGATCTGCTACAATTGCTTCAACCCAGGACATTTGTCAATAAAATGGCCAGAGCCATAGAGAGAGAACGTTGTATGAATTGCCTTCGAACGACACACCAAACCGCTGCATGTCCGCAGAGAAACCAAAAATAAGTGGCGAATCGAAAACTTTTGCCAAACCGAATGTCCTTAAAAATGGGGAAAAATCGCTACCAACCGCCGACGTCGACGATTTCATTTCAAAAGAATACAAAATAAATGGTAAAGAGACTTCTTCATTTGTGAACCCTGGTATCAATGAACCTTGAATCCGTAAGTTATTCGCAGAAAATATGAATCCGAAATTTGATTATTCCAGCAGTAGACGTCGATAATATACGTACTATTCAGACGTTCTTGTCGTAGAGGACGAATTTATTTGCGAAAATGTAATGTTGGGCAGTGACATTTTGTGTAAAGAAGGAAATTGCCTTATAATCGAAGGAGACCGCTGTGCAATTGAGACTAGGGAAAATCTTGGCATGGGAAAGGACTTAAGCGAAACCGAACAAGAACGGCATTATTCGACCTTCTGAATCTCGGTACGCCTCGCCTATATCCTTAGTCGATAAGAAGAATGGCGAAAGGCGTAATGTGTGTCGATTACCGGCAAATGAACAAGGTCACTGTAAAGCAACAATACCCGATGCCTATTGTCGATGAACAGGTCGATGACCTGTTAGCATGTCTGTCCGGACAACACAACATAAATGTTTCAGTACATTGGATAAGAAGATGGTCTATCATCAGATCGAGGAATCAGATCGAATCGAAGAAACAACAGAAGGCCATTACGAATATAATCGAATACCTTTCGGTTTAGTTAGCCGTATCAGCCACGATCAGTAAACTCGTTTCGATAATGGACCCTGGTGAAGTGACTGTATATCTCAATGATGTAGTGATTCCGAGTAAAACCGTTAAAGATGGATTGACACGAATATACAAGTTCCTCACTGTTGTACGTCAAGCCGGATTGACTCTTCGTCTGGATAAGTGTAAATTTCTTGCAACCGAAATCACCTTTTTTGAAGTTAATCGAGTTTCTTTGTGACAAACCGTGTCTCACACTTTACGATCTCGTCGCTCAACACAAACTCACGGATATCAAAAGTGCGACGGTGAAAAGTATTTGAGAGAAGAATTTCGCCTGAAAGAAAATCGTTTGTTCCGAAAGGAGGGTGACGAACTAAAATTCGTTATGCCAAAAGCAGTTTGATTTCGAGTGGTACAACATTTTCACGATAACGTGGGGCACTTTGGTATCGAGAAAACAATCGAACGAATTAAAGAAAATTTGTGGTTTCCGAGAATCCAAAAGAGGAAAACCCGAAGGTCGCCTACACTTTGGAGCAATCGAACCGATACCATTTCAGGTGATGCATATCGACCACGTCTGACCGTTTGTAAAGAGTAAACATGGAAACACATATCATTGCGATGTCTGACGCTTTTAGTAAGTTTATAATTGTGAGAGCCGTCCGAAATTCAAAAACAGTGCTAGTAATTAAATTTTTGAACGACCTTACCGTCTATTTTGGGCTCCCTAATCGGATCGTCAGTGATATAGGTACGTCTTTTACATCTAACGCCTTCGATATTGTGCGCAAATATTCAGACGATTTTGTCTGAATGTCAAAGATTGGGATGAAACACTTCGAGATTTACAATGGATCGTCAATTCTCAAAAGAACTCAACGACGGGATTCAGTCCAAATGAACTCGTGTTTTACACAAAAGCTTGGTCTACACAAAGGCTATTATACACAAAAGCTTGGTCCCCGCTTTGAACGAAGATCGCGAATTTAAGCCAGAATGCAACATATATGAATAGAGAGAACAATCTCTACAGAATATTATGAAAGATAAAGAAAAGTGGAAAAAAAAGATTCGACCGACAGGATGCTGAAACAAAGAAGTACATTGAAGGAGATTTAATCGCCATCGAAAATGAAAAGTCCTCAACCGATGAATCACGAAAGTTAGATTCGAAATTCCGTAGTGTCAAAAGCATGAAATGAAATCTTGGTGCAGTTCATCGCCTGAATTGGATGGTATGGAAGAAGATAATTGCTCTAGCGACAAGTGGATCGAGGACGAACCAGTATCAGGTACGGCCGAACTGTCACAAACCGATAACATATAGCAATCACGCACGACGAAAAATAAAAGAGAACAATTGAGGAGAATTATTTCGTACCGCCGTTGCATTAACGTGTTTGCGACAATAAAACTAAATAAATTGTTTTCCTTAAATATAAAATAATTTAAATCAACCGCCTTTAATTAATTCCCCAACTTTGCCAATTTGACAAATTGAAATGGTGTTAGTTAATATAAAGATTCGTAAATCGTATTAATTTTATAAAATTAACAAAAACAAATAAGAAACTATTCGTTGCTGATTAGTTTAAACTTATTTTTTGTTTGTAGCACAAAAAATATAAAATCAACTGACACAAATTTGTTAAAATTTCATAGTCAGAGAACTAAAACAACACGTTCCTTTAACACGGAAAAATCGTTTAAGCCGGATTCATTGTTCGTTCGTTGCTTCCTTCCTTCAGAAATTTTTTTTTTTACTGAAACAAATTTACAAGAAAAAAAACTTCATTTTTAACCAATGAAATTGGTTTAAAAAATTTTCAGAACGAAGGAAGAATCGAACGAACGTAACACGTTAAGCCTTAAAATTTTTGTTGTTTTGTCATAGAGGACTCAGTTGTTCCAGTGCAATGCAATCTTATAATTAGCATATAAACACTGTCAATGTAATCTTAAGATTTATTAAGGAGTGTCAAAATAGTTTTTGTTTATCATACACTTTGGTCAATTTCTGTAGCCGCAGGTAAAACTCAGTTTAATCCAACTGCAACCATTTCGGCTTCAAGCATTATAAATCAAAATAAATTTTTATATACAGCAGACGACATTTACGATATTATTTATAATCGGGTACATCCAAAACTTAAAAGGTTAAAGATCTTATTTTTAAGAATATACCAAAACATTGAAACACCGTAAGGGAATAAACAAAATTTCTTAGAAATGTGCACGACCGATTATCTCATCTGTTGTATTCGAAAAGTCTTTTTTTGTAATTCCATATGCAAAATCCTATACACCGTATAAATCTAAATTTACCAATGCGGGATAATTTTCAATTTATCACATTGGCAACAAATTTTATAATTAAATACCACAAGCTATTAATATTTCTACAACAAAATAATAATAAAAACAAAATCTTAAAGACGATGAATTAACTAAATTTATGGTGAGCAAAATCTCTCTATATAAAACCATAAAAAATTAAAAAAAATTAATTTAATAATTTATGCACGATGTCAAAATTTGGGCTATAAAATTTATCACCAAATTATGACCGCGTTGCGCGCGCGCGCTCAACAAAATGAAATCATCTCGCACGATTTGACAAATAAATTTCTAATAAACTTGTCTATTTTATTTCCAGGTCACCGTTGTCAAAACATTGGATTACGAGAAAATTCAACGCTACTACTTGACTATCGTAGCATCGGTAAGTCAATCAATGCATTATTTATTGAATTAACACCGTTATTATAAATGTCAACCAAAACATCCAACTTTATAAAATTTCTAATAAATTGTAAGATTTTATTGGTTTAGGCGGCGGTTATCCACACATTAATCTCGTTACTTTATTTATTTAATAATTTGAACAAATTTACTAGCTACCAATTGCAATAAAATTAAATATTTTATTACGTTTACCACGTTTACGTTAATCATGATCATTAATTATTCGTTGTATTCTTAATCTTAATATTATCACCAAGTAGGTACAAAGTAGCAAGTACTCGGCTATAATTAATAAATTGCAGACGATACAAAGTATCGGGGGTACTCATCTGAACACGATTAATTTAAAGTAATCTGTCGCCACAGGAATTAATTGTTATTTCTAATGCAATTCAAATGATCATCAATCAAATATATTATAACCGTGTTTTGCAGTCTCGATACCGGAGCCCTGCCTAGCGCATTTCATATTATAAATTTTATGTGCATAGCCTTAAATGGAAAATTATTATTTTTTAACTGTTACGATTAAATTTTTATTTAGTTTCTAATTGAATCACGCGCAGCATTAATTTTATTACAGTTAATTAAGTATACATTATTGATATTAAGACGGTCGTCGTTAAATATTTAAATTGATCGATATCAATGTGAAATGCCATTAAAATTGATTGAATAATGAGCCAAGATGTTGAGGTTGGGCGATGAGTAAGGTTATATACGTTATAATTGTAATATTACCGTGTGAAGTGTTTTTATTTGCGAGTCAGCGTATTGCTGACACCTTTCGTAATAACAAATAGAGAACTAATAGTGTGAGAAAATGGAAAACGCATAATTGACGATATACTCAAAACCGATGTACCTATGAGCAAAAGTAAAACGAGTTTGAGAAATGCGAAGGCTGATCTCTCATGAATTTAATCTTCACGGATGTGCAAATTGCCTTTAGCATATCTAAATTGTTACCACCATTTGTCTTAAATTATGTACACCACAATTCAGTAGAAATTGACGTATATGAATGAATCTGGCCCGAAAACATCTCGGAAAACCCTTTTAATAGAAATGGTTGCGTCTTTGCTCTTATTTTTTTTTTATTTATTTATTACAACTGATTTACAAATCATCTAGTAATTGATCTTTCAAAATTTATATTCTTGTTTAGGTTTTTTAATTGCAACATTTTGTAGTTGCAAGATTAATAAAAAAGCAAAATTTTGGCTGACGGCTTCGATAACTCTCACGGGCACTTAGCCCTCCATCCAAATTCCATCCCTATTATTCATTTTCTAAAAACTTATTTTTGAATTTTCTCAAAAAATCATTTTCCCACATGCCAAATCTTAAAAATTCAAACCAAGTGTGTTTTTTATACAAAACCGGGATATTGAAAACCGACATTTTGAAAACCGAGATTTTAAAACCCTAGATTTCGTTACACACCCATTTATTATGTTTATAGAGTCAGCCCAGAATTTCTTCCTAACAGCCAATCAATCTTTCTGAATTTGATGTTTAACTCGTTTTTTTTTCTTTTTCACATGCTCTTTCGTTTTTAGTTTCGGCATCTAGGAGTCATGCCTAGATATGTATGTACGTTATCCAGTTGACCTTTTTGGTGGTAAAGTTTACCTTGTTAAAGTTAGCCGACTCGCTCCAGCCGAAAGATAATGCAGATAGTGTCTTGACTATTATTGAACTATCTTTATACTCTCGCTCCTATCGATTTTTAAATTCCTACAAACTGAAATAATTTCTCCTTCACCCGAATGATATAACCCGGTCCTAAATTCTCCTAAATTCGAGTTCATGACTTATTTTTGCTGTATTCAAGTTCATTCGAATCTGCATTATCGACATTATTCGGCTGGAGCGAGTCGGCTAACTTTAACAAGGTGTAAAGTTTACGTGAATAGATTTTGTTTCATTAAGTTTTATTCGCCATCTCTTCGTCCAGTGGCACTATTCTGGCAATTCCCCGGGAATAAAGAATTGGGGAACGATTTTATATGTAATTTCAGTTCAAATATTTTTTTCTGGCTTACTGAGGTAAAAAGCTAGTGCCTATACGAATTTTTGTCATTAAGTGGTTTGTTTGGTTTAGCTATCATGATTACTTCTGCGACTTTCCATTGGTTTGGAACGTGTTTAAGTCTGAACACTGTGTTAATTATCTGCAGTAATTTGCGTAGTCCTTTTTCAGTAAGAACTTTTACTATTTGTCCTGTAATTAAGTCATAATCCTTGAAATATCTTTTAATTTAGGTTAAGATTGATTTCCTCTTTTAATTCTTCTAATGCAACAGGAAATATATTGGCGTTATCCATTTTATTTACTGGTGGTATATTTTCCTCTGCAGTGTGTCTAGGTAGAGGCTGGAACATGTTCTCGAGGTGAGTTGCAAAAAACGAAGCTTTTTGCTTCGCTCTCATAGCCCATGTTTCATCTTCATTTTTAACTGGTGGAATTTGTAGTTTAGGTCGTTTTAAACTTTTTGTCTCTTTCCAAAGCGAGTACTCGGTACCTTTTTCCCCAGTAAGGCCACTTGGGTATTTATTAACGAATTCGTTATTGATTTCTTTAATTAGCAACTTTAGTTTATTGGACAAAAAATTTAGAGTTGTTTTAGATTCTGGCGCTCGAGTTCTTTGCCAGGCCTTTTTTGCTTTTCCTTTTGCTGCAACTGTTCCCTAACTTCCAAATAATAAATAGCGTTTCGACGGATTCCCTTTGAACTTGAGGTTGTATTTCTCCACGCCGCTACTTGTATACTGTTGTTGAGTTGCTCTAGTTCTTTTTCCAGCTGTATAGAATTTTTAATTGGAACCTGAAGATCGATATTATTCTCAACTAGTTTCTGGAATTTCTCCCAGCAGGTTTTTTTATTAGTTAGCGAAGGAGGACTAGTTTTTTTAACAATTGTTGCATTGACTGCCATAATAACCGGCGTGTGATCCAACAAAACCCCCCGCTGCTTTCTAGGTATGTGTAGTTTTCTTCTTTACCTTTTGTGACAAAGAAGTCAATGGTCAATGGTCATCTGGTATTTTGTTTCTATACATAGGGCAATAAGTTAGTTGATCTTCAGAATGAAAACCGCAACTGCATAGTCTTCCTGCTGCAAACAGCACTCTTCCTCTTTTAGTATTTTTACATTAAAATCAGGTAGGTATTTTTACATTAAAATCAACTCCGATTATGAAACTTGATCCAAGTGATTTAAATAATGTGCAACAGTACCTCTTCAATTTTAAGATCTATAAAGGGTTCGATGTTTTATTTTATAAACAGCGACGATTTTTCTCTTGCCCTTCCTGCTGGACGAATGGTGTGTTAACAGCTGTATCCATAAATTTTAAGATATGAAGTTGATGTAAAATATGGCTTTCCGATACTAGGCATATATATCAATTTTTCAGTATTTAAGAAAATTTCTAATTCTGGAATATGTTGCATTAGCCCATTTGCACCAGGTTACTATTCCCAATGTTTTATTTGTTGTTGCTCGCATCTTTTAAATAGAGCTTGGATTTCATTTCGTTTAGATCGTCTTGCTTATTTAACCTGTTGCTTGGAGCTTGAAGGTATTTCTCTTGTTGCTAGACGAATGTTAAGAACTTCCATGCTTCTTAGTATCTTTTGGAGCACTGCGGTATCTTCGATAGTACCCTTCGAAATAACTGGTTTTGTCATGACCACTTCCAAGTATAGTTTTTTTTCTCCCGTTTTACTAGAATGAGGTTTTGGTTGCTCTTTGGTGAAACTTTGATTAATTTATATCGGTGTTGCTGGATTTTGTTTTCGCATTTTATTTCTCATTCTTTGTGGTTCCTTAGCCATTTCACATCCTCGGTAGTTTGCGGCATGTGGCTTATTGCAATTTACACATTTTGTAGTAATATTTTTATTAACCGGGCATAATTGGGCATGATGCTTTCCGGCACATTTCACGCATCTAGGCTCTCGTTGGTAATATTTCTGCGTATGATTAAAACCTTGACATTTTTTGCACTGCGGTATTAAACCGCTATTTCGTTTCAATGGCTCTATTTTAACTCTCTTGTTTAGTATGCCTTGATATTTTTGATTTTTATTAAAAGTGAGCATACATAGTAGAAGCCCTCTTTTGTTAATTTTAACTCCTTGTTCAGTTTCGATTTTTTCTTTCTTAACGATGTTCACAGCATTTTCTATTTGATAATCCTTTTGCTTGAGATCCTCAATAATTTCCTCGTTTGTGCAGGTTGGGTGAAGATCTCTAGCAATAACTTTGATTATATGATTATTCTCATCCTCATAGGTAAACCATTGATGTCCCTCGGAATTAAGCATTGTAACCATAGCTCTAAGGTTTTAGAGTCTGCAACATTAATTTTCCCTCCTATTAGCTGGTTGTTTTTCTAGAGCTAGTTGTTTCTTGATGATTAACTGGTTTCTAGAAACATCTTTTGAAGTTGATGGTAATGTTCCTGCCATTTCTAGTGAGTGTTGAGCGTTCCTTTTCTTACTTGGTCTTTTATTCCGGTTCAACATCCAATTTGTTTCTCTTTTAATTGTTCCTCATCCGTATGAAAGGGATTATTGTCATCATTGATTGCAGGGCTCGGTGTCGTCCCAACTCCTGCACGTGTTTCAAGTACTTTTTTGAGTTCTTCATTCTCTTTCTTTAAAATTGTAAATTCTTCTTTCAATTTAGTTGTAAATTCCTTTATTTCTCTTAGTTGTTCACGTAGTTCGACATTGTCCTTCTCGTACTGAAATAAATTTCCAGTTGAAGATTTCGGTGATCTGGTTAATTTGGAGCTTCGTCCAAATGGATTAAACGATGATTGGCCCACCCCGGAATCTGTTGGGCCTGCTGGGGTATTGTATTCCGTATTTGTTGTACTCATTGTTTGTTTTAGCCAATTTATACCACTGGCGTTTGGTCCCCGATAGCACTTTGCTACTGCCGAAACAGTACCCACCTCCCGCAACGTGGACGCGACTACCTTGGTATTACCTAGGCGTACACAGACACAGCCGAAGCCCTCTGAGCACCCTAGGCTTGGGCGTCTTCGCTTCATGAAAAAAGCCTTTCAGCCCGAAAAATATTACAAAATAACAGAAAATTAGAATCCATCCCGAAAAATGGCCACCCGCGAAAGAAAGAAACAGTTCATCAAAAGAATTGTAATGCATATTAAAAAATATTGATCAATTTTATCTTAATGGTTCAATTGTGAGATACGAAAAGCAAAGTATAGGGAATCCTATCTTCAGTTAAAAAATAAAATTGTTTCGATATTCAGCAGAATTTGATGCGGTTTATTGTGATGAGGAGCATAATTTATTTGAAACCAACTGGTTTGCCATAATAATTCACAATTTTCTGGAACTTAAGGTGATGAATTCGAGCTAAGTTTGAAAATCTGAATATAAAATTACGGCATAGTAAATATCGCAAAATAATTGTAAAACTGTGTTAAATTTCTATATATTCAACTTATCTGTCAATCGTTGGTCCCACAGTTCATTTTTAAAAATCAGTGTAAATTCCAGGTAATACACATAAATATGTTATTTAGCATAGATATGCTAAAGTTCGTCTATCTAGAACAGTAAGCCGCTTGACAATTTCTTGAGTAGGAGCTGAGATATGAATATGTTCGTCAAGTGGTGCTCCAAAATTGACCAATACTCTTGTACAATATATTTCCTTATGCATATTCTTATTGTAATTCTGAATAGTTAAGTGATCGACTCGAGCAAACAATCTTTCAGGCTGGGGTTTGTTTGACAAATCCTAAATGTCATAACCGGTATAAGGATCACGGCACCGATACTTGGACCGATACTCGTGGAACTGTGAAAGGCCGAATCATCGGCACTCACCAAAGGCGTTAGCAATACTGAGAACTGACAGATTGCAAGTAGCTCTTCCATCGAAATGACGATACGAAAATCGGCAATCAGCCTTTAGAATTTTCTACAGGTTTAGTGGGAAAGAACCCGGATATGACAATAGCACCGAAAAGACCGAGATGCTAGGATCAAAACACAGACGGGGATGCGGGTTAGGTCCAAGACGTGTTAAACTATATGCATGCGCAGCAATTGCAAAGTTTGCGGTGGTAACAAGAAGGAAATCTAATTAGATCAAGGGCACGCGTTTACAGGGTAGACAAAAATATACTCTTCATTTTTCAAAATAATTAATAAGCAACCAGTCGCTAGCCTCTTCCAAATATGAACGGTGTTACAAATTTGACTTTGCACCAATAGCTGTTGGAGTACATAGAAAGCCGAAAATGATACAGGAGATCAAACTGAAGAAATTGGAAACTACCCAACCAGACGATAGTGCGGCCTGTGGTAGCGTGTAATGTGCTGGGCTGCGGGAATTAAAGGCTGAAACATGCTACAATTCGTAAAATCAGACTAGTAAAATTTAGAGAAAATATAGTTCTTATACAAGAACCGCAGCTTAATTCCAGATAAACCCGGCAATATTAGATTCATCAATTTTTGAAAACTAAAATAGAAACGTTTTACTCCTACCTTCTACTCGATAAACTGACGTGATACTGAAGCAGTCTAGGCCTACACAAACAAGTATTGGAGAGGTTTATGCGATAAAATGGGGGATTAAAGATATTTCCGAGCTCTCCCCTCTTATAGGTAGATTATTTATAATCGAGCAACTTCCATTTATTAAATTCGACTGCATGATTCATGGTCATTTTCAAGTACTAAACTATTAAAGCTTCGTATCGCAAGTCACTTCCAAGGAAACACCGGCATAAACCTTTACATGGTAGACAAAGGAATATCGTTGATAAAAAAGAGGTCGTGGGGCGATAGACGGATGGAAGTGATTTAGGGACCTGGACCAAACTGAATCTTTCCAGCACAAACGCAGAACAAAGAGGGGGTTATGCTTCTTTTGATGGAGGCAGTGAAACGGGGCTCCATTAATAGAAGCGGGTGGCTAGAAATAATTTGCAAAATGACATCTCTTGCTCCCACTTTTGAATAATCAACGGATTCCTGTTGGGATTCCTGTTGAAATTATTTTTTTTTATTTTGGAATTTATTATAGCAATTATTGAATTTTTGTCATCTACCTTATACTTAGGATTTGATGCCAATTGGTGGCAAAAATAGTGACAAAACCACTAAATTAATTTAGTGGTTTTGCCGCTATTATTAGCGATTTTTTAAAAATCGTTGCTACAAAATTTTTAACGATTATTTTTACAGATCTGCGATATTTAGTGATATTCACACTTATTTTGAAAATTGTATTACTTTCCCCATATCTTCCCTTAGAATTTTTTTGTGATTTTTTTCCATTATAAATTTAAAAATTGATTAGTTCTATGAGCATTTTTTCTGGTTGAAATTTTTGTTTTAGTTTTCTTGGTTGGCAATTTGTATAAAGTATAAAACACCACTCAAACTCCAGCAGTTGCTTTTCTTTACTTTTTGATCCATTCTTGCGTAGGACTTAGTTTGAAAATTTTTGAGATATGGAGCAAAACTTTATGCATATTTTTTCGGAATAATTTCTAATTTTGTCTTATTTTGTATTATTGTCGGGCTAAAGGGCCTTTTTAATTAAGCGAGGACGCAAACTTTTATAATAAAGATTTTTTCGGGATGGTTCTTGTGCCATCTTCATATACGTTAGAAATTCTATTCAGTATGCAGGCGCTGGAATGTCCTAACGTTACATTTTTTGTTGTTTAATCGAAGTTTACGTTTCATCTTTCTTCTTTATCAAAAATTTTGAAATGGTTTACATTATCAATGTAAACTTCTTTTAAAGGTAAGTTTGAACTGATTTCTTTGGGAATTTGATCATTAATGCTGTCGGGAAGAGGATAAATTATTTCGGATTGCTCTGCCAGACCCCACAATGCAAAGGGGTTTACCTAAGTTATTTGACGCGATGTCGGCCAATGAAACTATCATCTAAATCTGCTCCTCCCATATACCGATTATCCTCTTTCGTAACTTCTAGACACAAATAAACGTTTCGCGGTTATGTTTGTTATCAGTCTTTAATGGTGGAGATAGGATTGGCACCAACATATGAGGAGACCAGAGTTATAGATCCTTCCGTTGTAAATGCGGCATCGTCAAATATAGAATGCTATTCTCCGTAGCATACACTAGCAACTTATTTCTCGTTCAGCTCTCAGCTTTGAATTTGGAATTCGATTGCGTCGTATATATACAATATATCTCCTCCGTTTGAACAAACAATATTGGTGGTATATTTTGGGGGATCGGCCTGTATAACCGGATTACTATATTAGAAAATGCTCCCAAGTGTACATTTCAAAGCTATCAATATAACCTGTGAATTAAGCACCCATGAAATAACCCCCAGAAACCTAATCAAAAAAATATAAATAATATACCTGATGGTCCTCTTATTAAGGCGAATATTTTGAAGCCCCTCACATAACTCTATATCTTTTGACACACATTTGCTCGTCGACCGAGACATGTTTCTCTAAGGATTAGAGCATATCTATTTTCTAAAAGCTTTAAAAATATTCTGATCTTGAATAAACCAACATGATGAGAATGAAATTTTTGTTGTGCTGATCCATTATCAACGAAATGAAGAATACTTTTAATTTTTTTAAATGTTTTGTAAAACATGGCTTCCTGTAAAATTTTATTTCCCACATAAGAATTCCAATAAAGCTCTGTGTTTGGCAATTGATGAAGTTAAGATAGTATAAAAACTCCAGAAAATTTCTTAAACTCTTCTTTCTCCAGAAGAAAAGGGTTTGATTTTTTTGTATGCGGAATATAAATTTGTACGGATTTGAAGTTTGTCCTAACTTGTACTAAAACCAACAACAACGTTTATAATTAAAATTGATCGTGTGTATACCTAAAAATCGCTTTAAAGAGCTTTGTCCTAAAATATTTCGCAGAAGTTACTACGACTGAAATGGGGGTTTTTACTTTGTTCTAGGTCAAATTCATTTAAAAAACCCGAATTTCTGAAAAATCTAGGGAAACACTCCAATCCAATTAAAAACATATTTTCTGAGTGTTTAGGATAAACTTTACTTGATTATATTTATAATAGTCGTATGAAGTTTGTCCTAAAATTCATTGTTGCTTTAGGACACACCCCCTCACCACTTAAATCTGTTTTTCCATAATGATTTTTAGTAAGTATAAGCTGAACATCGATCAAGGAGTTTCACGGTTTGCAATTTTTAGGGGTATTGAGCAGCGGCGTTATCTAGTGATGTTCTACACGTTCGCCGAACGACTAAACAATTTTTGATTTTAATTTAATTCTTAAAGTTTTATTTTTATTAGAGAAATTTTTATTTTTATTATAAATTTCTAATATTATTTTCTTAATTAATTACTATTATTTTAATTATTTCGGGTGATCAAAATCCGAAGCAGAACACCTTGAGAGCACAACCAGGACACGCCACTGCTATACCTATATGTCATGTCAGTTGGAAATCTCTCGGTACTGGCCAATCCTCTCTCTCTCCCTCTGTCTCTCTGGCACTATATCCCATCAAGGGATTTGGCTGCCTCAAATGAGGTTTCATAATCAAATTTTCATTTCGGATAATGAGTGATTAATTCATTGATCCTAAAACCAGCCGTGAAATTTTTTCCTTGTCACCACCGGGAATCAAACCCGGACCTCCGGTCGCTGGAGCAAGCATGTTGACAACTTTGCCACCGGGGCGGCTGGAAGATAATTTTTATTTGTTTAGGATGTCTTAAGCTAACTAGACATATGTGCCATGTCATTTGGAAATCTCTGAGTGCTGGCCAATCCTTGATTCAGTGAATGTGTAAATTCCATTTGCAAAGATTGAACACCTTCGGGGTCAATAACAAATGGGTCTACCTCATCGTATTAAAATGGGGATAATTTTTATTTGTTTAGGATATCTTAAGCTAACTAGACATATATGCCATGTCATTTGGAAATCTCTCGGTACTGGCCAATCCTTGATTAAGTGAATGTGTAAATTCCATTTGCAAAGATTGAACACCTTCGGGGTCAATAACAAATCGGTCTAGCTCATCGTATTAAAATGGGGATCATTCTAATTTGTTTAGGATATCTTAAGCTAACTAGACATATGTGCCATGTCAGTTGGATATCTCTGGGTGCTGGCCAATCCTCGATTCAGTGAATGTGTAAATTCCATTTGCAAAGATTGAATATTTTCGGGGTCAATAACAAATGGGTCTACCTCATCGTATTAAAATGGGGATAATTTTTGTTTGTTTAGGATAACTTAAGCTAACTAGACATATATGCCATGTCATTTGGAGATCTCTGAGTGCTGGCCAATCCTTGATTCAGTGAATGTGTGAATTCTATTTGCAAAGATTGAACAACTTAGGGTCAATAGCAAATCGGTCTACCTCATCGTATTAAAATGGGGATAATTTTTATTTGTTTGGGATGTCTTAAGCTAACTAGACATATGCGCCATGTCATTTGGAAATCTCTGGGTGCTTGCCAATCCTGATTCAGTGAATGTGTAAATTCCATTTGCAAAGATTGAATATCTTCGGGGTCAATAACAAATGGTTCTACCTCATCGTATTAAAATGAGGATAATTTTTGTTTGTTTAGGATAACTTAAGCTAACTAGACATATATGCCATGTCATTTGGAGATCTCTGAGTGCTGGCCAATCCTTGATTCAGTGAATGTGTGAATTCTATTTGCAAAGATTGAACAACTTAGGGTCAATAGCAAATCGGTCTACCTCATCGTATTAAAATGGGGATAATTTTTATTTGTTTGGGATGTCTTAAGCTAACTAGACATATGCGCCATGTCATTTGGAAATCTCTGGGTGCTTGCCAATCCTGATTCAGTGAATGTGTAAATTCCATTTGCAAAGATTGAATATCTTCGGGGTCAATAACAAATGGGTCTACCTCATCGTATTAAAATGGGGATGATTTTTATTTGTTTAGGATGTCTTAAGCTAACTAGACATATATGCCATGTCATTTGCAAATCTCTCGGTACTGGCCAATCCTTGATTAAGTGAATGTGTAAATTCCATTTGCAAAGATTGAACACCTTCGGGGTCAATAACAAATGGGTCTATCTAATCGTATTAAAATGGGGATAATTTTTATTTGTTTATGATAAGATATATTATATTAAGCTAACTGGACATCAGCGGCGTTTTCTAGTGATGTTCTGCTCGTTCGCCGAACGACTAAACAGTTTTTGATTTTTATTCGAATTCTAAAAGTTTTATTTTTATTAGAGAAATTTTTATTTTTATTATAAATTTCTAATATTATTTTCTTAATTAATAACTATTATTTTAATTATTTTGGGTGATCAAAATCCGAAGCAGAACACCTTGAGAGCACAACCAGGAAACGCCACTGGTATTGAGGTGTCTCCGATAAAATTACTTATTCGCGATAAATTAAGCGGCACATTTTTCGAAATCAAATTTTCTCGCCATCGTGGAACTTGAAACACAATAACAATTTGCTTCACGACAAAATTATCACCAAATTCAATAGAATTTACGACCTAATAATAAAAAAAGACGGGAAAAGTTTTGAGCCGAACTCTATAAGCATTTGAATTTTAGACATATAAATGGCAAAATGTGTAAGAGAATATTTAATTATCTTACACATTTTGCCATCAAGTCTAAAATTCAAATTTATCCGCGATCCAGCGTTAACGGAAAGAAAACCATGGGTTGGTTCAGAAGTTGATTGTGTATAAGTAAGTGTCGATTATCATAGTTGTTTTTACACTGAAGAAACACCTAGGTGGTGAACCGATGGCGATGGATTCTCATTACCTAAAAAATCGTATAAGGGCTTGTCTGGTGGGCCCCGGGTTTATTTTTAAGTTTTTTTTTAGCTCAAACGATTCAAATGAAAATTGTTTGAATAAGGTTTTCTAGTACCAGGAACCGATGGCGATGTATTCTGATTTCGGGAAAACCGGTGTAACGGGGCCGTCTAGTGGGCCCGGGTTCATTTTCAGTTTTTTTGTGAGCCCAAACGATTTTAATGAAAATTGCAGGAACGAGATTTTTTAGTACTAGGAACCGATAACGATAAGTCCTCAGTACGGGAAAAATCGTGTAAGGGGTTGCCTAGTGGGCCCCGGGTTTATTTTTAATTTTTTTCTTAGCTCAAATGATTTTAGTGAAAATTGCACAAAAGTGGTTTCCGAGTACCAGAAACCGATTACAATGGATCCTCATTTAGGGGAAACTCTTGTAAGGGGTTGCCTCGTGGGCTCCGAGTTTAACAAATTGGAAAATCTTGCGGTTTTTTATGCGAACAATTTTATTACAAAGAGCACCTCATACCATCATTTGATACTAGTTACTATGCGGTACTATCTCTCTGATCTGGCTACACTGAAACCCGAAAACCGCCTAAATTTTCTATGCGATTCGATTTTCTAACGCATTAACAAATGAAAAATCCTTTAGTTTACATGAATTTACATGAAATGTTTTGTCTTACTTTGTAAATACTTTTAAATTGTAAATTAAGTTTTTTTATTTCAATCATAATTAAGTTTTGATAATAGTTTTCAATTAAAAGAAATTCGTTTGTTATCAGGTTTCCATTATTAACATTACTTTTACCGACTGTTTGTTTTTTGTTAATTTTGCTGTTTTGTTAAAAAATCACACCCGTACCATACTAAAAATTAATCAAGGAATCATTGCTTAAAGAAGACACACTCCAGTCCATATAACAGCCTGTATAGAAAAGGTAAAAAAATCATTTTTAACTTTCTCAATCTGATGCACCAGTTTGTCTTGTCTTACCTCTCTATGTTATTATTTCATATTGTTCCATAATCACTAAAATACCAATTCACCATACCAATAAAAAACTACTTAACAAAAAAGCAACTATGCGCACTATAGAACTCAGACCCATTAAATTTCACAGCACGCGTTCACATTTCTATATATCTCGGATATATATACATTAGAAATTTTGTTGTAAAATTACATCTATTTAGTAAGCTACACAGAAAGCCCCGCGTGCACCTTGATTACCGCAATTATAAATCTTTAAAATATAATTTCACCAAAGTATAATTTCATAAAAATACGATGCTTGATAAATTGTATTAATTTTTATCTTCATCTTATGTTTATATGACTTATAAAATTAATTCGATTTGCTGTTGTTGTATATATTTTGCTGTGTATATAGGAGGTAATCATCAAGATAGACAAAATGAGGAAATGTTTCATAATTTTATAAAAAAAAAAAAAAAAAATTATAAATAAGAGATCGCACCGCGTGTGTTTGCACGCGTACTTGCACCTCTTGCAAGCAAAAGTTTAAAATTTTATAAACAAAAAATTTAATTGCATATTGGTTTTAATCTAATTAATTCAAAATCGTTAATTTATAACCTAGAGTGTTATAATAATATCAAGTGCTAAAGTAATAAAAATAATTTAACAAGCTTTCTTGTAAAAAATTACTCGTAAATGTGTAACAAGTACACTAAAATTAAATTGCATGTCTATGTACTTGTAAACATATTTGACATTCTAACTATATTATATATTCGTACATACATGGTACCCTTGGAAACTATCGTATATAATTAATTAATTTATATATGTACATTAGAAATTAATCCACGATGCAATATAAAACAACAACAAATCAATTTAATTAAGTATCGAGCTTTGGCCGCGTGCTTAATTGATTATCACATAAATTTGTACAGATCTCTAAAAAAAAATTCTAATTAATTTGAATAATAAGTCAATTGCACATAAAAATGTCAGAATTACGCAAGACAATTTTTTTAACCTGTCTCGCGTTCTTGTCTCTTTCTTTATATATGTAAATACTTGTTGCCCTGTCCATTCTCTCCAATTATATTCGGTACATAATATAAAACTATTTGACTTGACATTGACAAATCAAATAGTTTTTGTTATGTCGAATTTATCGATATGACATCGCTTGTTAATTTTTTATGTACTCGTAGATGACACATTCATTGCATTCAAATTGAATTTTGATTTGTGACAAGTCGCCGCACTGCATTATTTTGATATATCAGCAAAATGATTGAAATTCGTCAATATTTGTGTTTTGGATCATTTTGTTCACTGATTTTTATCGTTGTGTATATTTTTTTGATTCTTGAGTCACCACCATATAGAGACACAAAAAAACTAGTATATTGTCTTATAGCTATATGTAAAAAGTATCTGATAGATACGAAATTGTTTATAATTAATTGTTGACATACATTTTAACAAAATAAAAGAAAACGATTAAGGTGGAGAGATTTTTATCTTGTGGTATCAGATGTGTAATGCTTTCGGTTTATTTGTTTAGATTATGTGGATTAACTTTCATCCACAATCCGTGTCGTGTTGGTACAGGTGTACTAATCAATTTTTCTTTGTGGTTTTAAATAGCCTGAAGGTACGATATCTCTATTGGATAATGTGTGATTTTGTATGAAAGAAGATGCTAAATATATTTTCACCTTTATGTAAAATATATAAATAGAGTTTCTAATTAAAAATCCAAAAATAATGTTGATTTGTTGTAAGGAGATGATTTGTAGTTGATTTCCAATTGCTGCCGAACTTTTTTAGCCACATCTCCAAGAACTCTGCTAAAACGTAGTAACTAAGTTTTACTTGAGACCACCTGATATAACTTGACAAAGCAAGCAATTTATATACAAGAAATACGGAATGTAATATGTCAACATACTTCAAGATCAAAAAGAGTTTTGATCTTGAAGGTAAATGAAGCTAAAGCCATGGATTTCTGCTGATTTATTGAGACTTTTACGTAAAAGAAATAATATTTGTCACCTTGCAAAATATATAACAACAACAGTATAGCTTGACATTATTGCTTGGCTCTGTGTTACTCTATGTTAACCTACAAAGTGAAATAGACAAAAAAAAGTGTTATTCTCAAAAGTTTAATAACAATGGTGGTGATGCTTGTAAAAATTGGAAAACAGTCAAGGAACAATAAATGGACAGCCGGATCCAGTTGAAATTAAAGAAATTATTGATCAATGAGGTTACAGAATAACTGGTTCAGTGCCAATAGTCAATGAATTCAACGAGCTCTTTACGAGTGTTGGTGGTGCAAATGCTACTTAAGTCTTCTCATGGATGAAACTGACCAAAATAGATTAATACGTCAATATTACCAAAAAAATATCGCATATGCGATGAAATTAGGATCGTATTTGACTCCCAATCAACAATGTATCGTTAAGTCACGCTGACCTAACATCGATTAAAATAATGTTTAAGCTACATCAAAATAAGATGCAGCTTACAATAAATTTAAATATGACACACTTTATTTTAATTTAAAAAACAATATGATAGAAAGGTCCAGAACGTTTTTAAAAATCTCTTCAAAATGTTGAACAAGTAGATAGTGGTTTGCTTTTAAATAGTACATCTATCGACGCAATGAATAAATTGTTCGCTATGTAAGAATGTAAAGATCCACTATCCAGCAACTGATCTTGAGTTAAATAGGCCTATAAAAGAAAAAAACGGCAAGTTAAAAAATTAATACCAAACGATCACTTAATAACGATCAGTTAATATTTATATGGCAAATTGAAAACGATTTTAATACTTTTCAAATTACAAATGCGATTAAAAATATTTTATTATTTAATATTTACCGATTTAAATGAAATGATTGTGCTACTTACTGATGATATACCGGAGATTATGTAAAGCAAAAAATTTAGCAGGTACAGACACGACATCGAGGGAAGTAGATCTGAAAATATATAAGAATTATAACATTTATATGCATGTTGCATGAAATAACACAATTTTAATTTATCAGCCAGTTCACGCAAATCTTTAAAATTAATTAATTTTCTTTCCCGGAATACTTCAAAAATGAATAGCGCGCAAATTCTGGAAATCGTAAATCCAAACACAAAGAGTATCTGACAAAAAAATAATAATCTAAGTAACGAAACTTAGTTAAACGGATTTAACGTAACTGTGTACTATTAAAATAACTTACCAGTTTCGGTGACGAAGAAGAAGAATGGAAAAAGTTTAGAAAAATTTGGTAAAGTTGAAGGTGATGATAGTTTAAATACAGGAACACGAAAATCTAACATTTCCACCAGCTTTTGATTTATTTGTTCTGTTGGGTGGTTGTATTTAATTTTTTCAAAATTAAAAAGTTTTTTTGGTTCCTAATACATTATTATCGCCGTATTGTGGTCGTCTACTGGGGCAATGCGCTCACAACCTATGTTTTCTTTCCAGCTGGTTGTACCCGTTTCCGCCTGGATCATAAAGGGGTTCTATCGAACTGTGTTAAGTCGATCAGGTAAAAATCATCTGCTGGTATTTTACTTCTAGAGTGCTTCCTGTATAAAAAAATAAACAGAAGCTTATGTTGGTTTAATTTATTATTGTCGTTTACTAAGTCTATCGACTCTTTTACAGTTGCCCCCTCGCCCCAGATCTTTCACCTTGTCATTTTCTTTTCTTACAAACAATAAAGGAATTTTGTGTCGTTGAATTTAAATTAATCAAATTACTTGGTCTAGGTATAAATGTACCAATCTATGCAGACTGTAGAACTCATCTACAACTAGGTGTTAATGATAAATTTTGGTTATCCAGGAAGCTTTAAGCAAAATATTCCAGAAACAATTTATTATTGTTTGAATCAGATAATGTAATTCTAACTGCGAGTTCATACGACGGATAAAAATCTCGGATTTTTCTATCCCAGATTTTTTTTTTCAATATTTTCAACTTTTTTATATGAAAAGAGGCGTACCCGTTGTATAATTTACATGATGTAATTGGTTAAAACGATGGGATATTAAAATCCGAGATTTTTGTCCGTCGTATATGAACTCGCAGTAAGGGTTGTGCCCATTGTTTCGTTTCGCAGAGGTTTTTTCAAACTATTTTTAATTTCTGAATGATTGGTATATTTATTATAAATACCCATAAAATATTCTTCATTTATTTGTACATCTGTATATAGATGCTGCAAATCAGAAATAAAAAAAAAGTAATGTCAAAAAGTAAACATTTTGAACATAATGTAAAATTCGCTCGTTAATGCAATATTGCATCGCTTAAGAAAATTGCGATGGATTGTTATATCGTATATCGAAAAAAAATGAAAACGTGGCTAATAGTGATTTTAACAAATGAACGATTATATGTATGTATATTATTTCATATGCAAAAACACTGATTGCACGGGTTCATCACGAGTGAATTGTACGAAGTGCAACTAAGGTTAGTTTAAAAAAATCTGCGAATAAAAGAAAATACGAATTGAGACAGTTACAACATCATCACCAACGACCACTTTACGATCAACGGAAGTTCGAACGAAAATAGATATCCGCAACGATGGGGTTCATCACCTTTCAACAAAGCCATTTATCGAGTAGATGTAAAAAATCCGAATTGTTGTTTGATTATTACAACCGATGAGTTACTTTGTCGACATATGTTGACGAAAGCTGGCGCCGAAACCGTTCTCCAGAGGTCAATTTGTTTAACAGATTTGAATTCAGCGCCCTTCAATTAGTTAAGTACCATCATAATTGAATTAATTCTTTTAAAGGTTTGAGGCCTGGTTTCAATGGGATATACAACAAAGAACCACATAAAAAAACGTAAACATTTAATTGCGATGTAATATTGCATCGTATTCGAAAAAACTTCTTAACGTGGAGATTTTGGGAATTGTAATTATTGAAACACATACCAGCAGCTCGTTTCTGATTTTTCCTATATGAAAAGGAAAAATATTTTCATAGTATTTTTGTCACAAAAATTTTATTTCTGGCATACTATGGTAAAGAGTTAGTGTAAATTTTTTCAAAAACAAAATTAAATTGCGACTATTTTTCCTATCCGATTTCGGTACGGAAAAAATATTTCCTAAATTATAAACTTTTAGATCAAACATGATTTCTCAGTAGGCCAGAAATTGATATTTTTGTCAAAAATACTATGAAAATATTTTTCCTAATTCCTTTTCCTATATAGGAAAAACCAGAATCGAGGTGCTGAGTGCAGATTTTGTTTGAAAACTGAAACTTGAGAGGTGGGAGTTTTGCTGCTGTTTCACTATCCTACTAGATGCACAAAATTAATATTATTGTTGATTGATGTAAATAATAATTAAATTTTATATGTACATCTAGTGAGCTGATGAAACAACATAAAAACTCCCACCTCTCGAGTCGCGGTTTTCGAACAAAATTCGAATAATAAAAAATGTTTGTATTCGAGAAATTCTTCGAGTTTTGTAATTTAAACAAATTTTGTTTTTCTTAGAACTTCACGATATTCACGAAGTCGTATTCTATTATTACCACTGAAAAATAAGTACATTTTTTCAAAACTATTTCACTTTAATTTAATGTACTATATAATATATTAAAATTACTCGCACAAATGAATTAGTTTTTAATAAAACTATAATATGATTATAAAATATAATTTATTTAATATTCACAGAACACGTTTAAACGCTCAAATACCGATACTCATACGAGACAAACTAAACCACTGAAATATGAATAAGCTGTAACGAAATAAAAACGCATTTGAAACCGTTGTATGTACAGGAAATGAAACAAATATAGCGCTATTAGTAATTTACTTTAATTAATTTGGTATTTTCCACATTGGCGATTTAATAAACACTTTATAAAACAAATAAACAAACGAAAATTAATCGCTGCATGATTCTATATTCAAATTAATTTTATGTAATAGGGCGATCTCAATTTTACAGATTTATTTTGCTGAATGTACAATCACTAAAAAAACGGGGAAAAAACTATCTTGCCGAAAGTAAAGAGACTCATAAAGAGAAACAGAGAGCGTATTTACAAATCGATACTCGCTACTACGATTTTTGATTCCAATCGTGTAAGAAACTTTTTACAAAATATTCCAGATTTGGGGACATATTAAAACTGATGTACACTTTATAGGTTACACCAAAGCAGAAAAATTATAAATACAAGCACACAGTTTTTCTTAGCAAAAACAATCATGTTTTGTCAAAAATCAATGGTTCCTGTATCGTTTTTTCCGGAATAGTGGTTTAGTTTCAGGAAACAAACATTTTCCTATTTCCAATCGGAATCAATGGAAAATAAATTCGGTCTGTTGTCAAAGTATCTACTAGATATTCAAAAATATCTACTGCAGTTTTCGTTTCTGCGACATTTGTATATACTGAACTGATTATAGACTTTTTATCAAATACTGGTAGGTACAACTTCAATTATTTTATTTAGATATAACTAGCATATTTCGTTACTGACAAATAATGAAATAACGGTAATGTCGCTATACAATTTGTTATAAACTTCTTTTCGAATTATAATTCAAATTGTATCTTATTTTGGTCGATGCAAACCTTCCTACGAAAAATACAGGAAAATTTTTAAGTGTGTAGTTGCGTTCTTTCGAAAATTTCATCTGAAGAACAGTATTTTACCATACTTTCGCTTAAAAAAAATCAACTCCTGGTTTGGATGGTATTTCCAAAACTGTTGTTAAAAAAATGTCCTGGTTTTTAGCCGATATTCTATCTTTTATTTTTAATTTAAGATTAACAACTGGAATTTTCCCTACATGTGAGAGAGGGAGAGTTTCATTGTTCTTAAGGAGCTACTACATTGAACCCACTAATGTTGCTATGGCTGTCACAATGATCGAGAATGACTACTCTTACCGCAAAGTGGCCAGAAGGTTTCGTGTGTCCACGTCTACCATTTATATCAGTCTGTTCAAAGCTACAGGCAAACGGGTTCTTGCGAGAGAAAACGAGGCCAAGGCCGAAAACATTGTACTCGCTCCGCAGAGATGACCGTTTCGTTGTCCTTGAAAATTTAAGAAACATGAGTCAAACAGCAACTCAAACTCGTAATGCTTTGAAAGATATACGAGGAGTCCGAATAAGTGAACGTACTGTAGTAGTGTAGACGAAGGCTTATAAAAGTCGTTTTAAGATTATATATTGATGCAGCCAAGGCACCCCTACTGCAGAGAAATGATCGATTGATACTCGGTTGATTTTTACTCAAGACAACCGATTATGAACTTTGAATTATTCAACCATATTTTGTTCACAGATGAGAATCTTTTCTTAGTGAATTCGATCGATGAATGGCAAATAGTATGAAGACGACCAGATGAGCGGTATTCTCAATGTAACATTACGACAACCGTTGCTTATGGTGGAGGCTCAATGAAGTGAATTAGTGATGATTGATGGTGGATCCTTGTACCATTTATCCAAGAATTTTTTTGTTTTAAAGCAGGATAATGATCATCGCATTCTGCACGCTCTGTAACGACCTGAGTCTCGGTCTATTGCTCTCGTCCTTCAGTTTGTACATCCTAATACGAGTAGGTCTTGTACGATGTCGTCACGCCAGCGCAGTCTGAGTTTTCCTTTACGACGCACTCCAGCTGGTTATTGATGGAACATTTTATTGATCGTTCGTTGTTGTGGAGACCTTGCAACGTGGCCATCGCATTCCGATAACTCAAATAAATCTTACTAACAAAGCCGAGGTAAATTCGTGGATCTGATTTTTGCAAATGATGCTTTGTATTCTTCATATGTAGATTTAACCGATTGATCTAGCATACCACATATATCGATCTTAATCCCAGCAAATATTTTTCATGAAAAATTTAAATATAAGTCATTACCTAGTCTATATTTTATCTTACTTGCTTTATAATTTGTTTCTCGATTTTTTAATATCGCTGGCACGTAGAGATCTGCCACTCCTTTAACTTTCAAGAATGTGGATGATTTTTTCAAAAAATAACGTGAACTTGGTCTCGATACAGAGTACATTTGGATGTTTCCTCTGAAAGTCAATTTCAATCTGCAAAACTAGATCAAAAGAGGAGCTCCGTAGCTGCCAAAATATTGAATTTGGAGCTTTATGCCCATGAAGACTTTTGTTCAAGATGACAAAATACACAACATATCAAAAATTCAGAAAGTTTGACCGAAACCCAATTTTCATAAGATTATTGCGGGGTCCTTTATAGAACCCCTTTCGAAGTTGATACTCTAGACCTAACGGATTCATGAATGAAATCCATTGAATCCCAAACTAGCTCCAAAATCAAGAAAAAGAATTTTGCACGTGATTACTATGAGAGAAAAACAACACTTTATAGTCACAAGAAGCGTATCATTAAAAAGTCATCACCACAACGATTTCATATTAACGTTCTAGTCTTTTATGTTGAGTTGTTTTTTGGAATTCTAGAAAGGACCCAATAAACAGTTTTAATCAAAATCCGCCTATATTATTATGCCATTTATTGTAACGGTATGCAAATGTTTCACAATTTCTTAAATTATAGAGGTTGTTGCCGGATTTTATTCCTAAAGTCGTAATTTCCACTAAAATGTTAGAAAAATAATGGAGTTAATTTTGTTGTAAACTTAATTTAGAAACCATTATTGTTCTTAATCGATTGTTTTAAATATTTGGAAAAAATAAAAGGTCCTATGAAAATGCACCTTGCGGTATACCGGTTTCCGGAAATTACCGTGGGATTTCCTAATATGTCTTTTTAATCCGTTCTGGCGCCGAGGCACTCCCAACTCTTTCGCGGTTCATTTTTCGCGCCTGTACCTTATGCAGTTGCCAATCAAATTAAGGACGTGCTTCTATAGGTCCGATTTACTTAGAACCATCTGCAGATTGCATAGCTGCATGCCAGCTAACATTTGTTAGTGGTCTAGGTCGAATTTCCATTTCCAAAAGTTATCACAGGTTTTATACGTGATTTGTATAGTGCGAGCTTACCCCTTTTGAGTTTTACTAACACAATTGTGTGGGTACGGCAAAAGTACCATGTCAAAAATTTATTTTTGTATGTGTTTTGCACCAACTTACATATTTGTGTATTCCTTTCAAACTTATTTTCGTTCGAAAAAATACACTATAACTATACACACAATTGTGTTGCTTGTACTTCAAATCAAGTGAAATTTTTATTCAAAAACGCCATTACATACTATGATTTTTTACTCACATATTTGTGGGGTTTAAATTTTAATAAAGCCATTTTTTTTTTTGGTTGAAAAAGGGTTACTCGACTGCGGAAGATATTTTAATTTGACAAATGACGAAGTTAAACTAGCCCAAGATATTTAAATTCTTCCATGTTATCAAAGTTAGTTTTTTGTCGTCCACATTCAAACCCAATTGCTTAGCCATTAGGATAAGCGGTAAAGCGTTGTCCTTTATTTGATTTCTCATAAGGTCTCCGGCCAAGAAGCATGATACCATTTATGTATCCAAGAATTTCACTTAACTTATTGAACATGCCGCGCGATGATTCAAAGCAACTCTTCTTACCACGTGTTCGAGCGCCAAATAAGCCAGAACACGCGAGAGCACTACTGGTTGTCATACACCTGATGGTATTTCGAAGAAATGAGACAAAGTCTCTTCAACTGTAATTCGACCGAACAGCCAGATGTTGATAGGTAATAGAAATAAACAAACTTGTGTTGAAATCGAAGGTACGTGAGCTCGGTTTGGAAATTTTCGCGGTAGATGCTATCATATGCTTGTTGAAAGTCTATATAGAAATGACTGTTTGTTGTACTCCAAACATATTTCCATAGCAAACAGTTTGTAGGTGATATTTAACAGTGATATACTTCGCTAATTTTCATATTTGAAGCAGGCGCCAATTTTATTCCAGTAGACAAATAATTTCTGTCCTAGGTAACCATAATCCAGAACTTCTTCAAAAACTATTTTATCATCCCATTTCCATTAAACGTATCCAATCCCATATTAATCGCTTAACAAATCAGTCCAAAGTAGCCATATTTCAGAAAATCTTCCAAAAATCATTTTTGAATGACATTTCCAATCAATATACCTAATTTATAATAATTGGTTAAGAAATGGTCGAGTTCTGACGTAGGGGGGCATATTCCCGAATTACGTGTTAATTTTATTACGTTCATGCGAATTTATAGATTTGTTTAAGGCATTAAAATCTATTCTATAGATTGCTTGAGCAAGATCATAATTACATAATTGAAACTTGAACTTCTGAAATTTCAAAATTAAATGCTTAACATCCCTATTGTCTATAAAAGAACTGTTTGTCTTTGTTTAAATCTGGAAAATGTAGCATAAAATAATCCTGTCATGTATACATATATGAAGTCTGTCAGATCAACGGCAGCCAACATTTCCTGAAACAAAATATGTAATGTATTAATTACTCTTAAATTGTTTACATACTACTTTAATTTATTATACACATGTGTTTACTTTTCATAGCTTACTCTTATTAATTTAACCAAATCTGAAAAGAAAAATGTAATTTAATTAATAAGTTAAAATATTGTTATTAAAATTTACTTATCTTAAATTTGGTTATGTATACAGCTTCAACTTACAAAATGTCAAAAGTATAGCTGGATGCAAGACACCTTTGTGAAACTTATAATCACGACGCGACATCTGTGTTTAAGCACAAGGTTCTAATTTTAGAACATAAATTTCAGTAGTGTTGCTTTCACTAATCTAATCGGATTAGCTAAGAAATGTGAAAGCAACAACTTTTGGCTTTAATTTTTAATGCGTTTTAATTTTTCCGTGTTGGTTCATTTTATTAATATTTTTTTAGTTTTTTTTATTTTATGAAATAGATCAAATTAAATTCGGTATTTTGCTATCAAATAACAAATGCCAAATTTTACTAAAAGATAAATTTTTCGAGAAAAATAGAAAAAATAACGCCTTGCGGTAAACACCATAACCATAAAATGATTTTATTTCCCCTAATCCTAAAATTTTTTTTCTTAACATTCTAAGAAAATCGGCTTTAATACTATGCAATTGTTGTTGTAAAATTTTGAAAGCAACACAGCTTTCGTGTACATTTTGTTAATATTTTTTCGAGACTGTACCTTTTTTCGTTGTACATGTAGTCTAAAAAATTTTGTACTCAAAAGAACAACAAGATCATTACCTAACCTAAAATTAATAAAAATAAAGTTAAAATTAATTTGTGCTGCCTTGTATTCATTACCAATTATACCCACCAAATATAGTAATACAAGGAAGTGTAGTGAAATTTAAACCAAATAAAACAATTTTGATTGTACGATCATCGCGTACGATAAAGTAATTATTTTCTGCGTAAAAGTAATTACAACAGTCTTGATTTATGGCAATTATGATTTATTACTCAGTCGGGTGTCCAAACGCACAAAGGAACAGACACTTCATTTTAAATGTTTATTATTTTATTATCCGAGTAAAAATAACAACACATCGTTAGAGTTATGTAAATAATATTCTTAAAACACCTTTGCGGAATTTTCCTAACTATGTACGTACATAATTAAATTCTATGACAGTTGGAATTATAAAATATACAAAATTTTATAAATCGCACGTAAGGATTTATAAAAAAAAACTAAAATTTCGTAACTAATTTAACAAAAACTATAGTAAACTGAAATATTTTCCATCTTTCAAGTTCAGTAAATTTTACAAAAATATTAAACAATTTATTTGCATTTTGTAATATCTAACAACTTTTCGAAATAAAATTAAAAAAAATTAAAATTAATTTAAAAATATTTTTGTTTAATTGATAAAAACAATTTTTACTTTGAAATATTTTCAAAAACAATTCTAATAATCACATTTACAAAAAAATATTGTTTATTAATTTAGAAAATTTTATTATATTTCTAAATATTTATATAAAAAGTACAAAATATAGGGTAAAATTGAGGATGCTGCTTTAAATTGGCAAGGCGCTCTTTTTTCCTCGATGGCATGAACATTTTCGCTCGCGCTAACATCGAAACCGAGTGTAAGATGTTTTAGATTGAATTTGTAAATGGTCCACTGACAATAAACTGCGCCTTAATGTGAGTAAATGTAGAAATTTGAACTTTTATCGTATCCACTTTGTACTAAAAAGTTTTTGACAGATTGTAATTTATATCTGATATAGGAGTAGTTTTTCAACTAATGCGACTTTTTACATGCATACATATTAACACTATTGTAAAATTGTAAAGATTTTAGCGATCTGCAAAATCCAATTAAATTTAATCCAATTAAAAAACAAATTTTGCGGAAAATCTAGAAAAACTATATACATAGTACATAATAAAAGTACCCATTCCAGCCGTAATAACCTCTTAGCAATATCTTAGAACAAAGCACTTTTAATGCGATTTTGTGGTATACGATTTGGAACCGGAAGTGGACGCTTCCATTGGAGCTTTTCCGTTTTTTGCAAATATTTTGAAAAGTGTAACATTTACAACTTAAGCGGAGATGAAGATTATTGGCAATAAAAAATCGATTGCTGTATAGCCCAGATGGACTGATCGATAATGATCGTGATAAATTTTGGCCGAAATCGGTCCACCGGAAGTGTGAGTGCTTTCATATATTTTTCCTTGTTCCACCGGAAGTCGCAGTTTCAATAGAAGCTCTTTCGTTTTTGCATGGAAATTACGACTTTTGCCAAAATACTTTTTTCAGTAAAAATTTAATTAAGATTTTTCCATAAATTGGAAGATCTCACTGATGCTTGACCGAACTCAGTCTATCGAAAGTGGCAGCTTCCATAGAAGGTTTTGTGTTTTTACAAACATTTTGAAAAATATAAAACATTTACGATAAAACGATTGTATGTAAATCCAAAAAGGATTATTAATTAAATTTCAACTAAAATTAGTTCAGATCATATTTTAAATTTTACGGGAAAAGACGAGTTTTGATTTAAAAAAAAACTGTATTTCATCAAAATTCGGCATCTCTATAGACGAGGGGCTTGATTATTCGGAATAAAATTTCATACTAAAGTTTTTTCCATAAATTGGGAGATCCATGCAAAATGTGGTGGACATCTGCGTACCAGAAGTTGTAGCTTCCTTAGAAGCTTTTTTCAATTTTTGGAAAAGAGTTTAAATTTTCAGGGTGGATATGTTGGTTTTCTGAATTGTAACCAGGAATAATGATTTTTGATTATACAAGACAATTTTTATCGCAAACCCGGTAGGTTGAATGTTTCACTTTTAGAAATTAAGTGTGATGTAGAGTATAACAATTTCAAAAATTACACTCCTCCATTTTTTGTATTTTTTGATCCGATTTGTAATTTTTCCCAAAATTATTTCTTAATAATTATCTGAATATTTGACGGTTTCTGCCGTATATTTCAATTTTTCGGACAACTCTAGTTCAGAGTTTTTGGAACCAGGAAAGTCAGGTCGAAAATGGCCTTTATTCTGTTTATAGTCACCCACTCCCAAACTGCATTAACCAATCAATTTAAAATCCACTTTTCATCAAAAATCGAATTTCATTTCAACACTATTTTTTCTTGTAGACCTTTTAAATTTTGGAATAATTGGGTAAAATTTTCCAAATTTATGCCGAACTTAATCAATGAAGAATTTAATTGCCAAGAAATATTTTGTACAAAATGGAAACATTCCGATAAATTTTGAGTGCTCCAAAAATTGATCATTGCCTTAAAACTACGAATCACACCTGGTCCTTATAAAAGTATAACTTCATTAATTCTAATTTATAATGTGCTTTACATAATATTTTTCCGAATATCACTGGTTGTCAAAATATTTCTGAAATTTTATTGATCATAATTTGAATATCGTAAATTCTGTAAATAGACGATTTCCGTTTATTAAAAAATTGTGAATTCTTTATGGTGGTACGTAGCTGGTGTGCCCACCAATAAAATTCTTAATTTATTGAGCTGTTTTATATTATCCGAGCCGCGTCTCAACGAACAGGAAATGCCAAAGCACATTACTAACGTTCGATGATATATTCAATTAATGTTGTATATGGTCGGACCACGGCATAATTATGTTGTTGATTTGTTTAGTCATTCTATAACAATATCCAAACATATGTTAATTTTCTAATAAGGTAACTTATGTTAGCGAGCGTCTTAATATTGCGATGACGCATAATAAAAGTAAAATAAAATCTACATTTTGGTGTAGCGTCTGTGGTTAATTGAATACATTTATGTAATCGAAATGAGATCATTCTGTGTACGGCAGCAGCATTATATATCAGTCTTAATCCGCTTCTCAAATCATAAACATGTTCAAATCAGCAAATTATGTGCGGTAAAAGTTGCAACCTATCATTAAAATTCCCGCAACAAATCCATACGATTTAAAGGAGTTAAATTTTGTGTGTGTGTGTGTCTGTGTGTACGCTTCCCCGCACTGAAAAAAGCATCTTCAACACTTAATTTAAACTATACAATAAAATTATAAAGCATTAAGGTCTATAATTACACGAGATTGGATATGAAGGCACCGTGCAATTTAGATCCGCATGTCTATATAGAACTGCGATGTTCCGCGATGAATTTTCAATTTATTTTTTTTTTTCGCAAAATCTTCATTGTGTTAGTTTTGGAATATAGAGGAGGGCCCAGCCTAGAATACATTTTAATTATAATAATTTAATATTATAGGTTTAGAAATTGTTGCTATTTGATAATTTTTTTTACTATGTCGTGTTTTTGTTGTTGTTGTACGTAAAACATAAGATTTGCGCGCTTCATCACGCGATCCATATAATTTGCAAACAAGTTAAAAACGATGTAGCATATTAACAGTGAAATATTATGTTTAATAGCGAGTGCATATTATGCTTGTCTAAATATTTTGCAGTTGTACCAGCACCCCGCCCTGCGCTTAATAAAATTGGATGGAAGAAAATTGGAAAAATTGTTTGCTATACGTAAACAAGTAAACATAAATATTAATTTCATTTAAATTTTTTTTTGTAGTAAAATTTCTGTAATTAAAATTAATTTATGTGCGCTAACATTGTATTGAATTTATGTATTGAACAAACTTTTCTGTAAATATATTTCTATACTTTGTACAGATTTTAGTGAGATTATACTAACAAACATGTTACAGTGAAAATATTGGATAAAATTGCGATTTCAATCCAAATTCGGAGCTTTTTAATGAATGTTAGAACTTGAAACCAGACCGACGGTTTCAATAAAAAAAAAATAATTTTGCTCCACGTAACATGCCTTTTGAATGTTGTTGCGTGTGAATTGTTGATCATCATCAAACAAATATCCTGGTTGCGGATTTTCCTTTATGCGAGGAACCTTTACATTGTTTGCGGTTCTCGATCGAGACTATGTCTTGGAAAACTGCCGTCTCGCGATCGATGCCAACACTGTCAAAGGCCTGGCCCTGCGCTTTGTATTGTTTTCGTAAACTGGGATTATCGGAATTTGTCTTTGCTTCCAAATAAATGGCAAAATTGTATCCGTCGGTTGAAAATTAGTTTGCGGAATGAAGACGTTGTCACCACAACGATGACGCCAGGCTTCAACAGTAAAACATGCGGGGCATACCGGATAGTGTCAGATTGTTCAAGCACTCAACCGGATAATTTGCTGCGTCAAATAATTGAGTCCGCACTGTAGTTGGTCTGTCCTGTAATCATATCGATGATCTTGCGGTTCAACTGAAACGCCGCCGAGTATTGAATGCTTACATATGCCAATTTGAAGAGGTCGATACAACGATTGCCACTGAACGTTAGCTCAGTGAAGCAGCTTCAATGACTGCTCCACTTGATGCTTTTTCTTGGCAAAACACGAAACATTTGTTGAAAGTCCCCACTGACAAGTTGCTTCAAAAGTTGCTCAATGCATCACCTTCCGTCTTTAGCAGGCATGTGATTTCTACGATGACGACGAGTGAAGTCTTTCTGCCACGATGGTTTTTCCAAATGCATCGACTTGCTTGTCCTCTGAATTTGTTCTATTGAAATTGAGACCATAACGAGCGGGAACTTGTACTACAGGTGAACCCGCTCAATTGCAAAAACTGCAGATATAAGCGAATATGTATCGGGAAAATTTTTTCTTCTGTCAAGCGAATATAAAGTGGTATTCATTCATGTAAAGTCTCTTCTTCATGCCAACTTTGAAGGCAATTCTTTGTTTGTTTGGTAGATGAATGGAAAGTTGTATCACAGTATGTGAATAATCATATATATATTCGATTTTAGAAGTCTCCGCATTGCTTAATGAAGTTCAGGTTGGCCGCATGCTATGACGGCGACGCTGGCGCAGTCAAGTTCCTTCAAAAAGTATTTGAAAAGATACTTTACAGCGCCTGACAATCTCATGCATTCGCGTCTGGAATCTTAGCGAATAATTATTGATCTATGTGAAACTGAATCGGAAATGCCGAAGATTCCATCCCTGACCAGATCGTCCACTCGCGCTACCAAGTCTGGTCGGTCAGCTGGCACCTCGTCCGGTGCCAAGTTGTCCTAAATTTCATGCGAATTTTGTTTTGCCTGGAACAGATGAACAGATTTGAAAAAGATGGACATTACGAAATTGCACCATTCGCCTATATTACGGGGTGATCCTTCGAAGCTGGATGGGAGAATGACTGGAATGACAGTTGCAATATTCTCGTTCTGGATCCAGTTTGCGACGTGATCGGCGATCCACATTAATGTAGTTGTATCTGGTTGCTTCGACCTCAAGATATGAATCCATCAACCATTGTTGCGAAGTATTTTGACGAATCGATGTAATTCTTGATGTTAACAATCTCAGAATTTTATTAAAAATAAAATATTTTATCTTTATTCAATTATTCACAAAACTGCGTTCTCCCAAAACAGAAAGCAGAAATGCTTGTTTTAAATATGATCGTCCAATAAAATAATGCCAACCTTCCGAATTTTCTTCAGTTACAGGGAACTGCATGCTTCATTTTTGAATTTGACAATGCTGAGTGAAAAAAATCGTTTCTTTAAAATGAATGCATGAAATGGTTTATTGGAGGATGGGATCTGGGAAATTTGATCGATTTGAGCACTATCCTCCCATCCTCCAATAAACCATTTCATGCATTAACTTTAAAGAAACGACTTTCCACTCAGCATTGTCAAATTCAAAAATGAAGTATGCAGTTCCTTGTAACTGAGTTTCAACTTCCAAAATTCTGCTCACCAAAAATTAATTTAAATTCTAAATTTGTCTCAAAAACTCGATCGAAATCAGCCAGGAATAGGCCTAGTTTTATTTAGTCTATGCTGCAAAACTTTGCCGCCAAAATATCATCCTTGATTTCTAAAAAAATGTTGTTTGTTCTGGAGCCAGTAGGCGCTGAAATTGGCCTCCCCAACCTTGCCCGTTCTGGTCGCACTTAAAGTGTCGCATCAACCTTTTAGCAAGTCATCTGCCGTACAGTTGACCCTGTTGGTCCGAGTAACCAATAACCCAAAATCTTATTGAGAGACGAGTGGTTCTAAATCCCGCTATAAACGCCGCAGTTACAGATTCCAGCGATTTGATTATCTCCCGAATATCTCATCCGAATATTCACAATCTCCTCCTTTGGCGGTTCATTAATCATCGAATGTTCTGACCGAAGGCATTTCCACTGATCTGCTGCTTTCAGTCAGTTAGTTTAGTTCACTGCCTACCAAAAATATCCACCACGCGTAGATGTCGTTCTAATCGCCACATATACTCTCTCCAAAAAATTCCCCTTCCCCTGCGTCATCCACTAATTTTTATGTGATCGTGTCTAAAATTTGTCAACAACATCGACAACTCATAGACAACGTACATAACCATAGACAAGGTCCACTACTCATAGAAAACATCGTGCACTCGTAGACAACGTCGATAACTACTGTATAATCCAGGGCTTGTATAATCCACATATTTTAAACTTCTGTTTCCAGAGATTTTAACTTATCGTGTATGTCTTTTTCGACTAAATTACTGATAAAGCTGAATTTCCGTTTTTTTGTACTAAATTTTTAGTAAACCACCATCGACCCTTCAAATTAAATTATAAGAATAAGAAAAAAATTTATTTTATCGTATTTAGCGCCATCTGTTAATTACTAATACGGACTAAGTTTAAATTAGTTTAGTCAGTTATTTACCCCAAAATAAAGATCACAGCACACAGCATTAGAGTATACGACATGATTAATTGGTCCAAATTTCTGAATATCTAAATTGATGATTATAGTTCACATCAGCCGTTCATAGATGGCACGGCATACCACATCTAAGTTTTAATTAAAATTGTCATAAATAAATTAGAACTTATCAATTAAATATCAAGCTAATTTTGGATTTTGAACATTAGAGACCTCCATCAATAACTGGTACGGACTATAATTATCAATTTAGTTAGTCAGAAATTTAGACAATCATATATGTGTCCGACACACAGTATACAGACAAATTGTTTAATTTTCGTTTGAAAACCATTTTCCTAGAATACTGAAAATAGACCAATGTACAATCACAATAAAAACGATTGCAATAGAAAATCATAATTAAGAATTCACAGCGCCATCTCTTTTATTCTAATAGTAATAAAAGTTGGAACCATATATATTGTGCTGACATCTTCTGATATTATTCAAAAACTAAAAAAATCTGAAGATGAATTGAACTATAAATATTTTGCTCACTGAATTCATTTTCATCGCCGCTCAAATCTGTGACTGGTTTTTATTTTTGGTGAAATTTTAAGTGTGTGTGTGTTAATTTATTAACCGTGCACGATGAGGATGATGTCTAGGTTCAGCATGCACTCACTATAATTATACGTTTAACGTGATTGTTTTTAAATCTCCCCATTGCGTGAGGCGGATTTTCAAATACCTCCAGAGTTCACTAATATATGTCACTGATAAAAATTTTCCATCGCGATAATTAAGTCTATTTGATAAGAGATGGCGCGCAAAGCAAATAATATTTTAAATAATTTTTCTGTACGTATGTATGAAGTCGAACTCCTCCTAAACGGCTGGACCTGTTTTAATGAAATTTTGTGTGTGTGTATTTGGGTGGGTTCCTGGGTGGTTTTAGATTCACAATTTCACCCGGTAGGTGGCACTATGATCGGTTTCTACAATTTTTATTTTATTTTATGACGAAATTTTATTTTTTAACTCTTTACGATTTGTTGCAGAACATACAACCCCGACATTTAACCACCCCCCCCCCCTCCCCACCACCACCCTCAATTTTTATATATATAATTCTTTTGTACGTGTGTATGTAATTCAACTCCTCCTAAACGGCTGGACCAATTTTAATGAAATTTTGTGTGTGTGTGCTGGATGGTTTAGATTCACAATTCGGCCCGGTAGGTGGCACTGCGGTCGAGTTCTAAATTTATTTTTTACTTTTTTAAGATTTTTCTTTTCGCAAATCAGAACATATAACCCCAAAATTGTAATACCGTTTTATTGGTTGTCGTCGTTGTCTAAATTGTCGACGTCGGGGATGCTAAAAATTGATGCATAATCTACGTATTAGGATACGATTCGACAAGCGCGTATATTACATTGCGTAATCTACCTCACCGTTCCCTGTCGTTGACCTCTTCTGATGAAATCTTACCGATTACGAAATGTGACTTGATGATATGTAACGATACTTTAGCAGAAAGTCGCACCATACTGTGAATTAACAGTCTCGCTAGTAATTTAACCAGTTGATATTAAGTTGTATTTCAAAACTAATTCAAAAATTAAATTTTTTTTATTTACAAATGGGTATAGAATACAATTCAAAGAAAGTGCTCAATATGTAATAAATATATAGATATATAGCTCTCTCTAGTATATATTTATAAATATATAGACAACATAAATAAATAAATATATCAATTATTTACAACAAAATATCTCTATAAAACAAGTTCCTAATGTGTTAATCAGTAAATAAATTAAAATACCCTAGCCGAGTCCACATATTAAGATAACACCAATAAGAAATTAAATCACAAGAAACATGTTATGCAGATTTTTTGCTTTTCGTTCGCATGTTTTCTATAAATATATACACAAATCGTATATATTGATGACTAATAGTTTATTGGTTCGAGAGCGCGTCGTAGCCGTAGTCGTCGTTGTCTATAGATCGCAGAATCTTTTCCTGTTAACATGTTTCTTTCCAATATGTCGTACACTCGTGTAGCCACACAACAAACCAACAGCAAACGATTTTTTTTTTCTACATCATACGTACATTGCAGTTTTATATTTAAATTATATGTAACAACACCTACGTGCTTACACGTTCTTGAGTTAATACACAAAACAAATTTATTAAACTTTCAAAAGCAGATTTTCTTGTGATTACACGTAGGATATATACAGAAAATATGTATATGCGCGCAATGCCGGAAGGTACACGAAACTAATCCAAATAATATAAAATATACGTTAATGTTATGTTTAGTAGTCTTCTAGATATAATCACCTAGATAAAGTGATAAAATGTATAGGTGGTCACCCTTTATTGCATACCTCCCACGCTGCGGGTTTCTGCTAATCCATTAATTAAAAACAATAAAAAAATTATTTGGTACTGTGGCGGCATTTAAATGTTATTCAACTAAAGCTGATTCGCGTCTTATGTATCACTAACCCATTTTTTCGGCGAAATTAATTTGTCACTTTGGATTCGGTTCAATTAGCTACCAAATTTGGCACAAACGTAAAAATTAAACCATGAATATATTCTTTGTGGGATGCTGATCACCATATTAAATTGGATTCACCTAAATTTATAATAATTTGGTGGAAACAACTGTTAGATTGATGCGATATACATAAATATTTACAAGAAGATGGTTTATTGATTGATGCAAAGCAAATATCGCTAAACGTATAAGACGTTAACAAAATATTTGATTTGGTGCTGAATACATAAATTATTGAAAAATCCATATAAATATTGGGGAGGATAGGTGTAGGTCATTGACCAGGTAAACATATATAGGCAACCTGGACACGTAAATTAAAATTCGATGGTTATTTGAATTAATGACTTTAAGTTTTGGTAGTGCTAGTGGTCACGTAGCAGACGCGATATGTCTACATAAGGTTTAACTGGAAAAGTACAACGGGTTTGGATTTTTAATAAATAACAAATTACAATAATTCGCAGAGGAAATAATAAAACAACAAATTTGATACAATCAGGAAATGTTGAATACTAATTTTAATTTTGTAAAATATAGAACAAACAATTGTAAAGTACAGAATATGAATTAAATATAAATTGGATATGAGTTGAATATGAATTGAATATGAATTGAATATGAATTGAATATGAATTGAATATGAATTGAATATGAATTGAATATGAATTGAATATGAATTGAATATGAATTGAATATGAATTGAATATGAATTGAATATGAATTGAATATGAATTGAATATGAATTGAATATGAATTGAATATGAATTGAATATGAATTGAATATGAATTGAATATGAATTGAATATGAATTGAATGTGAATTGAATATGAATTGAGTATGAATTGAATATGAATTGAATATGAATTGAATATGAATTGAATATGAATTGAATATGAATTGAATATGAATTGAATATGAATTGAATTGAATAAGAATTGAATTGAATATGAATTAAATATGTATTGTAATTCATATTCGATTCACATTCAATTCATATTCAATTTATATTCAATTCATATTCAATTCATATTCAATTCATATTCAATTCATATTCAATTCATATTCAATTCATATTCAATTCATATTCAATTCATATTCAATTCATATTCAATTCATATTCAATTCATATTCAATTCATATTCAATTCATATTCAATTCATATTCAATTCATATTCAATTCATATTCAATTCATATTCAATTCATATTCAATTCATATTCAATTCATATTCAATTCATATTCAATTCATATTCAATTCATATTCAATTCATATTCAATTCATATTCAATTCATATTCAATTCATATTCAATTCATATTCAATTCATATTCAATTCATATTCAATTCATATTCAATTCATATTCAATTCATATTCAATTCATATTCAATTCATATTCAATTCATATTCAATTCATATTCAATTCATATTCAATTCATATTCAATTCATATTCAATTCATATTCAATTCATATTCAATTCATATTCAATTCATATTCAATTCATATTCAATTCATATTCAATTCATATTCAATTCATATTCAATTCATATTCAATTCATATTCAATTCATATTCAATTCATATTCAATTCATATTCAATTCATATTCAATTCATATTCAATTCATATTCAATTCATATTCAATTCATATTCAATTCATATTCAATTCATATTCAATTCATATTCAATTCATATTCAATTCATATTCAATTCATATTCAATTCATATTCAATTCATATTCAATTCATATTCAATTCATATTCAATTCATATTCAATTCATATTCAATTCATATTCAATTCATATTCAATTCATATTCAATTCATATTCAATTCATATTCAATTCATATTCAATTCATATTCAATTCATATTCAATTCATATTCAATTCATATTCAATTCATATTCAATTCATATTCAATTCATATTCAATTCATATTCAATTCATATTCAATTCATATTCAATTCATATTCAATTCATATTCAATTCATATTCAATTCATATTCAATTCATATTCAATTCATATTCAATTCATATTCAATTCATATTAATTTCATATTCCATTCATATTCAATTCATATTCAATTTATGTTCAATTCATGTTCAATTCATATTCAATTCATATTCGGCTCATATTTAATTCCGATTCAATTCATATTTAATTCGTATTCAATTCGTACTCAATTCGTATTCAATTCATATTCAATTCATATTCAATTCATATTCAATTCATATTCAATTCATATTCAATTCATATTCAATTCATATTCAATTCATGTTCCGATTTAGTGTCGTAATTCTGCTGGTTATTGTTGTGATATAGCACCATCCAATTGAATTTTGGCTTAGTTGTTGTGTGAGTGTTACTGATTGGTACTCGTAAATTAGCTTACTGAACGTACGCCGGAATCAGGTCCACTTTTAGTAATCCTCAAAAAAGTTCGCTTTTGAATTCGAGGCAAACAAGTGTCAGTTGTATTTGATGTTCTACATATTTCCAGTCCTTCTATAGTTGTTGCCACTTGAAGGATGATTGTTTGACACTATTCATCAATGTCCCCGAAATATCATTCTGTGAAATAAATTTTAAATGTTCTTTTTCTTCCCCACTAAGTATTAGAAGTGCTGCCATTTCGAAGAAAGGGTGTTCCAAGTTCAATCAGCTGCATTTTTTTGCAAGTTTGAATTGGGTTTTCTCTGATTGCTACCTTTTCGATAGACTAAGCGTGAACAATTCTATTTAGATTTGGCAATTCTTGTTTGAATGTCGTTTTCTGCTATTTAGGCTTTCCTTTGATTTTCTCTCGTTCTTGATGGCTCGAGGAACCACCAGTTGTAGTTGAGCCTCAGCTTGTCTCAAAATTAATTATTATTTTTTCGTGTTTTGTCCACCGAGTCCGTCTCGATTATAATCAGGTAAGATCCCAAACTAGCCTTGCCCACTGAGGAACTGCCTTGGGACATAGGTAATTTGCCCATGTTCCCTTTCGATGCAACATTCGGATTTAATCATCTCGTTCAGCGACATTAGGTGATCTTGATACTTCGATCTTTGCTATCTAATAACCGCGCATTCTCTCTCTCTCTCTATTCTCTTATCTCTATTTCTTCTTCTCTTTATTATTTCACTCAATGTACATTGCGTTTTTTCGGTAAATTGCGTGGCTTCCATTGCTAGAAAGGAGGTAACGCGTTTGGTTGCTTTGCCCGCCGTGTTGTCCAACCTCAAAGGTCCAGTATTGGACCGCTTGTTTTGCAGTCACCTTGCATACTCTTGCATATTTTATTATTGCGCTTAAGCTGAATCACATCTCGAGTCATGTCGGTATCAGAGCAGTGATGTAGTGGCAAACACGTTGTCTCAGATAATCCCTCTTCAAGTGATGGAGGTATTATGTTCCTTTAAATAGCATCTCTAACACGACAATATACCGAGAATAATGATTAGGGTCCTCTGCCTTGTTTTCCACCTTGTTTGAACCACTTCCATAATAGCTTCCATTGTTGACAGACCTGCTCTAAAACCATGTTGCTTTGGAAGGAGGCCACCAGTGAACTCGATTACTGGCAACAAACTCGATCTAAATAATTATTCAGGAACTTTACCGACAGTGTCTATTATACCCATAAACAGCTCACAATATGCTGACGGTAGTTGCGAATCTCCTTCTCCCTTGTTGGTGAACACTAAACGAGTCTTTTTCCATCTATTTCAGAAGACTTCTCTGATTAGCCAGATTATGATATATAACATGTCTCGCTACCATTTATAAAGAATTATCAGTACCACGATCGCAGATCCGCCACAGAGGTGGGGTTCTAATTGCTCTCTTTCCTCTTTGAAAATTGGTACTTCGTTGTTGCACTTATAATTCGTGTCTTTGTACCAGCTAATGATGCAATCACTTAATGACGACGTCTGTTGAATTTCAACTTCTGCACCGAAAACTTCCTTCCTTCATACCGTTTAGAGTTTCCTTTTCTGGAGTTTTTATGTATGGCCTCCAAAACTACTCTGGCGGGTTTTTTTCTGATCTGCACCTCGGAAGAAAGTCTCGATGGGAAAACTAGCCAAAATTCCACACGGGGTCTAAACTTTGAATGCCATCCATAGGTGATGGACATTAGCTGAATCTTTTCCTTGAATGACATATTAGACCAAACGTAACCCATACGGAAATTGGCTACGAGCTATGCCCCTCAAAATCCATAATTTCTTGTGAATCCAAAAAAACTAAGTGTAAAATAAGCGTGGCAAATTTACTATGTGTATACCTTTCCTTGAAAACCTGTCAAAATTCCGCGTATTTTAGAGATTTTAAAAGTTTTCATCATCGATCGTATTGAGATGTCCACACAAATCAAGAAAGGCATAACTTTATAGTTATTACTTATTTATTACCCATCAACTTTAAAGGGTTAAGCTATAAATACAACAGCTTTCCAGCGCAACAACAGCAATAAAAATATTCACGTTTTCTTTCGTTATATGTATAAAACCAAAATCGTTTATGTTAAATGTTAAATGATGATGATGATATACAACAGCATCTTCATTCGCCGGTAAAGCAAATTTTTCTAGAACAAAAAGTGTCATGTGAAAATTTTTTATTTTTAAAAATGCAGAAGACAAAACGAAACCATAAAAAAATTGTTAATAACGTGATTTATGTTCCACTGAAAATCGAAGCGAATTGCGCGCGGTACTTTGCGGACCCCGTGAAATATTTCTGCAATAAAACATTATGATTAATGATTGATTAAGTTACGTTTTTAAAATCTTTACAAAATTGATCGACCGTGGACGCATTCAATGGGCAATTTTAATCGTAAAAATTTTATTAAATAATTCTTAAGTGGTTCTCGCGAAAAAAAATACTTAACGCCATCGAAATGGACAATCAATTATCAACTTAACGTTTCAAATTTTCTTGTAAATCATTTTTTTTTGTTGTCTTGTTTATCGAATTGATTATATGTACTTTTAAATGTCATTGATCTTTGGTATACAATAATAACAATCATAATATAAAAAAAATTAAAGATTACCATCTTGTTGCTAAAAATCAATCGATTTGTTTCTCTTTATATACAAACTAGAAATTTTGGTATCTTCCTCAAGATGATATTGTTAATAAAATACCACACCCTTAGTGAAATATGTATTAACAACTTGTTTGGGTATATACAAGTATTCAGGTTTAATGACTTAGCACGAACCATATTCTTCTTAAAATGATGAACTTCTATAATATGTAAATCTCGCGCCTGGTCATGTTCGCAGAATTTCGGCTCCAAATATCCACATTCAAAATTATGTATAATCTGTTGTGTATCAATAAACCGCGGTTTATTTTCTATTTTCAAAGTTAATTTACTGGAAAAGCTATTCGCGCATACAAAGGCAGAAATGTTTATTGTTTTAGTAGATGTATATCAAAAAACACGATTTTATAGAAATAAATGAAATTAAATTTAAATTAAATAAAAGAAAACGGGAAATTAAGATTTTATAAAATTGATTTTCATTTTATTACCGCGCACAATGCAATTTAGAAGAAATTCTATAAACAATCACAGCATAATATCCATGGTGGATGCGGATTAAAAACCAGGTCGTAATAGCAGGTATTATGAAACAAATTGTTGTACACAAAATGTGGCTGTTATTAGGTATTGGGAAGGTACAGTAAACGAAATAAATATTATGGTGGGAGGCTTCCAATCATTCTCGCCAGCGAGACACGTTGTTTGTCAACGGTACTCTTATTGTGTAAAGTATGGGGTTCCTAAAATGTGCTGAATGTGTTTCGATAACAAGCTTCTGGTATTCGCTATTTGAAAATGTCCATGATCTAGTTTTTAGAAATGGTCGGACTCTGGGTACTTCGTGCTGCAGGACAATCCCCAATAGGAAAAAATTTCCTTCAACTAGTAGCAAAATTATTTTTTTTGAAAAGTGTTATTTCACCAAAATACAAGCGTTCGAAGTCTGGGTATTTTTTCGAAAAAATCTCTGTTTCGACTATTTTTTTGCGTAGTGTATATTGACCGTTGGTAGTATTACTGGATGCATGAGTTAAGTTAATTTACTGAGCCGCCCGCCTATACTCGTTGTAACCCGCTGGTATTAGCTGTATTTCTTGATGCTTGGTCTGATCCGGTTCAGTTCATGTTTCACGCTAAGGCGCTTACTAGGTTTTAAATCTAAATTTGTGATCTAGAACGAAATTTGGATCAGGCTTTCCATATAAAATTTCAACTGATCCGGATCAATGGATGTCAAGAAACACGGCTTTGATGCTTGCTTTTTGATGTTAATATTGACTTCGTATGTAGGAATGCGGATTTGGTATACCAGCAATACGCTTTGCTGGTCTTTGCCTAAAATTGCGGGTTCTGTATCATTAAAATCCGTTGGAGTGAAATAAACCATTATCTTGAGTCTTTTGAACCAGGAGGAAAATTTTGTAAGTAGATTTGGAGCTATACCATCTTTGTTGGCTACTTCTGCCAACAAGCTTACTCATTTAGACCTTTCTTTCAAAGAGGCACCGATCACTGCCACTGCTGTCGATTTTGATTTCGGCCAATTCTAATCAGGTTTACTATCACCACAGTTGAAGTTTGGATAAAGCCTGCGCTTTTACTCCTCTGGTTGTACCATCGGCGGGATTTTGTTTTGAATCTCTCGCGAAACATCAGATAGCCAATTGAGCACTCTCATGGAGCGAATACATCCATGTTTCTGTAAGACAAAGTGTTAATACAAATTTTAAGCAAATTACATAAAAGGACTGCTCCACACAGTTGCACGCATCAAAAATCTGCTTTATCGGTGCCACATAGGTTTGTCGTGGAGGTTTCGTTTGCCCTTGCCATAGTTTAATGACATTTATTGGTAAAATTGAGTCCCATTCCAACTTAAGCAACCATAATTGCTCGAGTAGCATTTTGAATAAAATAATTGTAGTTGCAAGCCAACCCTAGCGGGTTGTATATTTTTTGGGCTGTTGACAATAATTTTTTTTTGGTACACATCTTTGTTTCACAACGTTTGTGTACCTAGGAACCCCAAGCATTCTGAAGGACGGATCGTCCTCAATTAACTTTGATATATTACTCCGTGTTGTGAAAATGAGTTAACAATTCTTGTGAATTGAAAGTCCATTTTCTTAGGTTAAAGCAGCTTTTGTTTAAATATTGGATAGTTGTTCTTAGAGTAATATCGCTTCTTGAACATTGTTGCATCCTCAGTGCCTCAGGTGAGTACAGTTGAGTAGCATTTTCGGGCTATTTCTTCTGTATTTTGGACATATAAGCGATAGTGTTCGAGGCAAAGGTCGTGTCTACCTAGTACCCCCCGCATGTTTCTTGGAAAAAATGAAATAATTAAGTCATCCCATTAATTGATGCTGAGTTCTGCCCAATATTTGAACACTTATTCTCCTCTTGTTTGCCTTTGCAATTAGTTCCTAAAGTTTATTCGGTGGAACCTTCGTTTTTTGGTTCATGTACACTGATATCAGCCAGGTCCTGTAGACACTTACCACTAGGTCGGTCGCGGTTATATCGTCGTACTTTGGGAGTAAAAATATGTTTTTATTACTTCTTTCAAGAATTCAAAATCCAATATTAACGTTACATTTACCGGCGGTTCTAGTAGAGCTGCCGAATCAACTTGATGTTATGCAAGTTGATCTAAATTATTCGAAGCGTTTTGTAGCATTTCATCTCCAACTCTGATATTGCAAACTAATTGGGGGCGTTGAACGACAAGGCTCGGCAGATTCTGGGAAGAAGGTTGTACATCCTATATTAGTTCTCGGGTGCATGTCCAGTGTACCCATTATTGTTATTCACTGCAGGTGCCACCTCTCTTGAATGGTTAAATTAGCCACTTTTTTTAGGTTGGCTTTCTGTATTTTATTTCCCTTCTGTTTGAAGGATTGATATTAACCCGAATTCGTGTGGATTGATCGAATGCTTCTGCTTCATCCTGGGACCACTGTCTTTTTAATGCTGGATATAAGCTAGTCCCAAACCCAAGCCGCCACGCGACTAATTATACCAGTCATTGGTGCCTTGAGATTTTAAACCTTCTTTTAAATTTGATAAGTATCCTCTTTAAGGTTTGAGACTTGGTCATGATTTCTCTGGCCATCGGCAAGCTCCGGTGGTCTTGGTCTTATTATAAGGTTTGTATATTTTGATCATACGAGTATTGCGAAGAGAACATGTTATGTTTGCCATATATAAAGATAAGCAGATCGTCGGCTTGGTCACTTTACACCTTGATTCAGCCCATAATTTTTTTCTGCATAAGCCCCATAGATCTATGGTATTTAGTGTAAGCAGTGTCACCTCGGATATAATAGCGTGTTATATCACGTAATTAATTAATTGCAACATTCCTCAAAATGATACACGGAAAAGTATGAACATAGTAATGGACGATGTGTCTAGTTTGCAGCGGTTCTGTAGTAAATATGGCAATGGATTAAATAGCACCCTATCCAAAATCGACAAATCGCTCAAAAAATAGAAAAATCAGAGAAGAGAAAAACCGAAATAATGGATAAATTAGAAGAGATATTTACAGCAATGGTCCCACTCTTCTGTTCAACCAGAAGAACATGTCGGTAGCCTCCCTCTAAACACCAAATCTAGTGAATTAATCCATCCCATGTTATAACTAACATCACCAACAGCGACAAAAAATATATCATTAAAAGCCAGCACGAAGCGCGCCCGAAAGTTAATATGGTGTCTAAACCAAGCTTTGGGTTGAAATATGAATACAGCAGGACTGTTTGTCAGGGAATTTAACTGGGGTCAAAAAAGATTTTGTTTTTTTTTTCAGTCACCTCGTACGCGCCAGCTAATTGGGCGATTTAACGAATCCATCGATCGAGCGATTGTATGTTAAATTTAACAAAAATAATAATAATTTCCATCCACCAATCACCCCTCCCTGGGGGATTTTATTATTATTATTTTTTGAATATAATTCGGAGGAATTATAAACAAGGATAAAATGAAATGGCTGATTTTATGTGTACTAAGTTTAGGGGTATGATACTCCGTCGCAAAAACAGGAGAAACCGACCGGTTGGTCTGCTTAAAGCAAGCAAATATGATTGTGGTGGAAAGAGAGAAAATAAAATGAAATAATAATAAGTAAAAATAAAATTAAATGAAACGCAAATGTATTAAAGGTCTATAAAAAATGTATTTAAAAAAATTAAGTTTATTAGTCTATCGGTTGGTATCAAATAATAGTTTCTTAATAGCGATTTTGCTAATGTCATCAATTAAAAAATCCGAAATATTTATTAGTCTCTTGCAGCATTTCTTGTAATAAGCTCATTCTGATCTTAGGCCGTTATGTGAGGAGCAATTCTATAAGTAGGAAGCGTTCTGAAAGCACGAGCATTTACATTAAGAGTTATCTTTTCGAGTAGAGCTGAAGAATCTACCCCACCAGATAAATTTGATGATTGAAAACGATATCTGCAACAGAACGTCGCTTATTCTGAGTGTCTTTAAGTTAATAAGCTGCAAGCAGCTCCAGAAATCTACGTTGACCAGCTTCAATTCTTCGTATGTGCACTTTATGGCTTGAGGACCAAACCTGACTCGAGTATGAAAAACCGAACGAATGTCATATAAATAGCCCTCGTAACATAAAGGGTTCAAAAATTCTTTAGACCAGAGTTTGATCAAATCCGAGCGAAAGGTTTGTTTTGTTGACAATAAAATCCATGTGATCTCTAAAGTTCAGTTCGCGGTCACAAATTACTCCTATGTTCCGTATGGTTAAAAGTTTCACAAGATCATCGCTGTTAATGGTACACAGTCTGTGATATAATTATGGAAATTATCTATCCGGCCGATCAATCATACGTAATTTTAATAACTGGGGATTTCAATCTCAGAAATATTAATTGGACTTATATTGAACAAGCTAACGATTTTATGCCTGTAAACTTGAATTAGGATAACGAGTACCAGTTCATCGACAACATATTCGACTCAAATGTGAAATATGTGAGAGAAAAAATCGACTAGACCGAACGTTGGGCCTAATTTTTATTAATGAACCAGTTTTATTAAAAACAGAGCAATCACGACATCTTTCGTTATTAATGATGTTCACCACAAAGCAATCGAAACAGGAGTTGAAAACAATGTGAATAACGGGTTCCAAAATTACCAAAGCAAGAAACCTGATTACAACTTCAAAAAAGCCAATTCCAATAACAAAGATCTAACCGCTAGTAAATTTAGTGTATTTATATTTACTTCACATATTCTGGTACATCTCGTGGCTCTGTCATTGAAATTTTCTACTTTTCCACAAAAGTGGAAAAACTGGAGTGACGCCTATTTTCAAAAATAATTCGAGAAATAATGTTTCTTGCTACAGAGGTATTCCATCCATATCTGCTATACCTAAGTTATTTGAAACATAATAAGCAACTCATTCAAGGCTCCCTCGGTTGTAATACCAACATGGTTTTATAAAGTCAGTTATCGACTAATCTCACAGAATTTATCAACAATTCTCTTAGAAGAATTGAAAAGCACAAACGAGTTGTGTAATATGCACCGACTTTGCAAAATGCATCAACTCCGTCAGTCACTATAAAAATTTTTACACTTAAGTGATACGGCATTGAAAAGTGCAAATCTCTATAATTTCAAAGAAAAACTACTATGACGAACTTAAAGTACCAAAATTGCTTTCATTGTAAACATGAGATTTTCTAAACACATTGGGCGGGTAACATTTTTGATTTTTTGACAATTATGATCCTTTATTGTGCTTACGTTTAGTCTCAGCTGGAATATCCTGTAAATATGTGATGTCCATCATAGAAGAACTTATTCAAAATATTGGGAAAATTCAAAAGAAGTTTACACGCTTCTTGATCTCCATGATTTACCACACCACGTAAACATAGAGCGACAACCACCATAATTATCTATATGTAAGCTTACAACAAGGCAACCCTAGAAAATACAATGCCTAATTGACGTACCGGAAGTACTAATTTCAATTAAAATAAAGGTTCCTAGTAGACAACTAAGGGATCTTAATTTCCTCTACGTATAGACACAGAACCAACTATGGCGATAATGAATCAGTGAACATGATTTGAAAGTTTTTCAATAAAATGAACTATTTTTTTTTGATTTTTGTTTAACGCTGAAACCAAATGCCGTATGTTTTTTCTTCTTGAATTCTGGGTAACAAAAACTCGTTTATCATGGCTCTTTAACCGTTCCCATTGACTGTAAGTGCGGCTCGTTGTACATTTTCGGAAAAAAGGAACCAATGATGTCGCCGGTCCAAAATCCACACCAAACGTCACTCCTTGTACACGCATCGGCTTCTTCATGGTTACGTGTGGATTTTCTGAGTCCCAAATGCGACAATTTTGCTTGTTGACATAACCTCCGAGGAGCAAATGAGCTTCGTCGAAAAAGATGATTTTTCTGTGCTGAAAATGCCTATTTTCTTCCAAGGATTCCACAGCTCAAGTAGCGAACCGAAAACGTTGCGGATAGTTATTTTTCTTCAGCTCTCGCACTAATTCAACTTTATACACCTTTATACCGAGGTCTTGCCTTACAGGTATTTCATTTCTGATGTTAATAGCACGAAAAATACTCATTTTTTAACAATTTTATGGAAGATAATACGGAGAGATGCATGCCTTGTTTTTCTTCATAGTATTGACTATAGATTGTCGCCCTCGACAGCATGGTAAATAGAGCGCTTGCTATGTAATTCTGGGGTCCCGGGTTCGATTCCTGGTGGTGGCAAAAAAAGTTACGACTGGGCGTTTTTAATGTGTTATGTGTAACATTGTGCATTGTCTTATATATCTCAAGCCATAGTTATTGGCTTTCTCCATAAATATATTTTTGATTTTTTTATATTTGTTTTTTTAGAAAGATTCACCCTAGTAAATCCTTGGCTAGAGAAAGCGATGTAAAAAATGTTCGGTAGTTACTTTCCTTCCGGTGTTCTTGTATGGAGCAACTAAATCGTTCCTCTCTGATGTTTCCAATTTTACCGGAATATATCTATCCGTTCAAAGGGTACGCCGTTTCGGAATCGCAGGCCCACCAAACTGAGATACCATACTTTGCTGGATTCGAAGATATATATTGCGTGAATTTCGTTCGCCCTCTGAAGGAGAACTGCTGCTCATCGATGGTTATGCCTGGTCTGCAATTGCTTTTCAGTTTGGCATTTATCATTTCAAAAATTTCCGAAATAAGTGCTACCTTATCGCTTTCCATTCTAGAATTTCTGGTGACATTGAAATCAAATCGAATAAAACGCAATATAGCGAGTAAGATTTTTTTTTCCAAAGTTGCCGAACAGCTATATAATTTGACTTTTGTGTCCCAATGAAAATAAGAATTCCTATATCGGCCAAGGCGCCCAGGTTATTGGTTTTTCATTTCGATTCGCCACATTCCATTTTGCAAATTCCTTTCCCGCCTTCCTATTTGTATGTCTACAAATTATGTTCTGCATTGATGCGCCAAACAAAGTGAAAAAAGTATCGACATCGTAGCTTGTTTTAAAAAAATCCCGTATGAAATACATTAAATTCACATTCATATACCCTGGTATTTATAGTGACGATTAAGGATTTTTAATTGGTGTGACGGTGAAGGTTAAATTAAAATGAGTTTTTTCTGAATTTTGTTCTGGTAAATTAAGTCAATTCGATCGTTATGCGTAGTTTTAGTTTAACCATTTGAGTCTCAAGCAGCGCGATCGCGCTGTTGAGATTTTCTATTGAGAAAATAAAATAAATAAATGTGACGGAGCGATGAGAAAAAGACGAGAACCGCGCGTTATCTAACAAATACAAGAAGCGATTGTTATCTGCGATGGAGTTTTTGTTTGCGTTTGCACCACAAATGGTTTTACGTTGTTTGTAATGCGCTTGCATTACCTTCTGGGTCTCAAACGGTTAAATAAATTCCAAAAATCAAATGCAATTTCAAAATTTAGAGTAGGAGTATCGTTTTTAAGTTCTGAACGAAAAAAGGTTACTCCTCCTCATTTCAATTTGACTCATAGAGATGATATCCAGAATTTATATAAACTAAAACTACCCAAACCAATGCAATCGGTTTGATTTACGAGTTCGAAAAATGATACCCGTACTGTCCATTTTGAAAGGGCACTTGACCTTGGACTGGCCTAGGCGCTTAGGTTTGCACGTAGTGGAATTTTCAAAATATAATTTTCAATAATTCATTTTCAATATTGGGCCCGATTCTCAGGACATAAAATTGCTGTTATGTTCTTTTATATCCCTGCTTCCTATTGGAATTTGTTTTGAAAAAAACAAAAATAACATAACATAGCATAAAATTTTAGATCCCGGAATCGATCCCATTTCTGTTCTAAGATCCCATTTCTGTTCCAACTTCTATTCTAAGTTGATACTTAATATTCTTATAGGAATTCATAGAATTGCACAGTTTGGAGTTGTAGGGTTTCTTTCAATTGCTACCGAAAATTAAAAAATATTGCGTCTATATTCGTCTATTTCTATTGCAATATAGATATTCGGCAAAATGTTGGTTTAACAGTGTAATTACTAATACATGTTTCGTATTAATGATTTCTTATTGAATTACGTACTCGGGATTTTTGGTGGGACAAATTTTACATACGTAATAAACGAATTAATTAATAAATAAATTTAAACATTTTAAGGTTAGTGAATTTTGGGCTAAAATATAATTAAAAAACTACACTGTTGAATTTATTATTTTTCCTATTGGAATTTATTTTCAAAAGAAAATTTTAAAATTGGACTAATTCTAAATGTTGTGCCGCCGAATTTAGAAATATTTACAGGTTATACCTGTAATTTTTGTGAAGGTAAAGCATAGACCTATTCCTAAGATTTAAGTAAAGTATATTTTTGAGATTCGTTTCAAATAATATTCAGGTTTCAAATAATATTCCAGCCAATTCTGGAGATGTCCACCGGGTTTCACTTACATTTTCAAAGAGATCATTCAATAGAAGGAGTCTGTAGAGAATAAGCTAAAATTATGATGGGTTTTACTAAGCTAAATATTTACAGTTCGTGGGCAAAAATTTCCTCTTTTATACCACCGATCGTAGAGATGTCCACAGGGCCTCACCCACATTTTCGAATAGATTACACAATATTCAACCGTTATAGTGATTGGCATCCGATTCTAATGAATTTATCTATCCCTATAATAGAATTCATGTTTTTATTTGTACTGCCATTACCAGAGATGTCTAACGAATCTCGTCTGCATTTTTCGACAGCTTATTGTATTTTCTGTCTATGGAACGAAAATGGGTCAATAATGAGTAAAACATTGGTTTTTGGAATTTTAAAATTCCATGACTTTGACAGAAATATAATTTCCTTCTACAAGATTTTAGCAATATTTTCGATTGGACTTTAAATTGACAATCCCAAACAAACGAGCCCGTTTTAATAGATTTGTAGTACACGTTACTCGCTATCGCTTCCGATGAACCTTATTTTAGTAACAAAAAATTTTAATTGTTTAACAAATTTTCAAATGGCCGTTCTTCGTTGCACGAAACTTCACTGTAAAATTTTGTTCTACAGAAGACATAAGTCCCATATATGGACATGGTTTCTTATGATTTCCTTGGTATGGGCTTTAATACAAAAATGCCTAATGATTGGTCCCTAGAATCGGTCATATAAATAACAAGCAATAACTGCAACAGAAGGCCATCGTAGAAAACCATGTCTATATATGGGAATTTTGACTACTGTAGAACAAAATTTTTCATTGAAGTTTCGTGCAACGAACGGCCATTTGAAAATTTGTAAAAAAAATTTAAATTTTTGTTACTCAAACAAGGGTCATCGGAAGCGAAAGCTAGTAACGTATACTACAAATCTATTAAAACGGGCTCGCCACTTGTTTGGGATTGTCAATTTAAAATCCAATCGAAAATATTGCTAAAATATTGTAGAAGAAAATAATAATATTTTTGTCAAAATCATAGACAGAAATCATTATAAGGTGTCGCGAAATGCAGATGAGATTCCGTGAACATTTCATTCCGTGGTAATGGCAGTACAAATGAAAACATGAATTCTATTATCGGGATAGCTAAACCCATTAGAATCGGATGCCTATCACTATAACGGTAGAATATTGTGTGATCTATTCGAAAATGTGGGTAGGAAATTTTTTGTCCAGGACCTGTAAATATATTTAGCTCGCTCTTTATTAAACTAGAAATATTTGTCAAAATTGTGAAGTTCTTAACATCTGTAAAACATAGTAAAACCCATCATAATTTTAGCTCATTCACTACAGACTCCTTATATTGGATGATCTCTTTGAAAATGTTAGTGAGACCCCGTAGACATCTCCAGAATTGGCTGGAATATTATTTGAAACCCGTCAAAAATGTGTTAGAATTTGTTCAATTTTATAATTGTCTTTTGAAAATAATTTCCAATAGGCAAAATAATAAATTTAACAGTGTAATGTTTTAATAATTTTTTTGAACTTCACTATCATAACATTTTAAAATTTTTGTTTAAATTGGTTTAAGAATTTTATAGAAATTATTTCTGTCATTTAAGAATGAATTTCTTGATTCAAGAAAATTTGAAATAAAATTTTCATATTTAAGTTTTAAATCAAGATTTTTTTTTCGAAGAAAACGAATCTGAACATTATTTGAATTAAGAGCATTTTAGATTCGCCAATACCTTGAATTCATGAACAAATTACAAAATATTGCGAATGTCTCTTATGCGCACTTAGAGATAGACTTAAATTAAATTATCCCATTATTTATCACCGTCTTAATAGTTTCCGATCAAATGTTGCAACATAAAAATTTTAGTGTGTATAACACGAAATCCAATAAACTATCAGAATGAGGAAATATAAAATGCATACACAAAAAACCAGTAGATGTTATGCACTTGCTGTTATTTTGTGGTCTTTTAGCAAATCTTGGATTGGAAATTTCGATTATCACACATCTCAAATATCAACAACTATGTCCGTTATAATTTCAATAAATCAAAAAGCACTTACTTCCTTATAAAATAGCATTTATTTTTATAGATCAAGTTATGCAAGCAACCGACAATAATCCATCGTTAATCGGTTTACGATCCAATACCAATAATAATAAATAACATTTAATTGAATAATTGGCAAATAGTTTTTACTATTTATTCAAATTAATAAAACATTCAACAATTTCAATAATATTTTTATAAATTGTTTTATTTATTAATTACGCGATATAAAAATTCATATGCATACAAAATTATTTCATGAATAATTTTACACTTTATACAAAAATTGCAGTTGCCGATAGTATATTTTATAGTAGTTTTGTAATTATAATAATAAACGTTGTTTAAACGACCGCGAATATAGATAAAAATAATAATAATAGTCTCATTTGCATTTAAGCACAACAATTTATTTTATATATGTAAGTTTAAATCTGTTCATAGGTTGTATATAAACACTTAAAGCTACTTGCATTTATGTATATATATGAAAAATGACGTTCAATGAAAAATATTCGCGCGCGCAATTTACATATGGTCGCCTGAATATGTAAACCGCGCGATTTGTTGATTTGAATACGCCGATAAAATATTTGTACATACTAGGTTTGGTCATTATGTTCATATACTATACACAATTATTTTAGTGGATTGCATATCATATATGCTTAATACTAAATTCATTCACATTTCAGAGTTAGATCAAAGCATATATTGATTTAATGTCGTCGTGCCAATAATTTTCTTTCCTTGTGTTTTGGATTTGCATTTACTTGTTTAAAATATTTAAATCTACACAAACTAAATATTTATTTTCATATATGAAATTTTCTTTCTATTTCTAGGTAAGTGAATTTTTGCATTTACAACACGTTATTATAAATGGTCGTTAAAATGTGTAAGTTATTTTTTTGTATCAAGTTTTAACATTACAATGCCCATTTTACTTGTTTGTTACTCTTATTATTATTGCTTTTTGAACACGGTCGCATCCTTATAAGGATTAAAGTAATTTTCCGAACACAAACTTAAGAAATGTTTGGTTTTTAAAAAAAATGTATTGAAACAGTACTGCTTATGAATATTAATTGATGTTGATTTAATATATAAAGCAAATGTGTACCTCGCGTCTAGATTCCTGCATCTAATAATATATGAAAACGTGAAAAGCAATTTTAATTATGCGTGTAACGCGTACAAGCGATATCAATTAGTTTCTCTATCTCCAGCAGCGAGAATGTGATAAGAATACGTGAATTTTATTATATTTCAACGACTACAGTGAAGGCATGGGTTATTATTACATTTCCAACTGCAAAAGAGGCAAACTATCACAATTATCTAGGATTATCACAAAACCCCAACAATCGGAATGGTTTTAGTCGACTATTGTTGAGAACTGGTCACTAAATGTTTTCGATTGGTGATCCCTACTTAATTATTTACTACGAAAATGTTTTAAAAACACTCTCGCAGTGATAACCAAACGAAACAACTACTAACCAATTCTCAACGACAGTTGATCAAACGATTCCGTTCGTTGGATTTATAAAGTTAATAGTGATGGTCAACTTTCCAGACCCGAACACTTCGACTCGGACGGAAAGATGAAATTATAACAAACTTTCGCATTGAACCAAACGAATTCAACCAGTGACAGATCTTCAACGACACTCGATCAAACGATCTCGATCACCGGATTTACAAAATTATTAGTATTGGTCTATTCGAAAAATATAATTTTGACCCAAATGATGTGGGTAACTGAAGCAGAAGAGAAGCTTTCGAATATCAAAATGAAACTTTGCATAACGATTAAGCCCAATTTGTGCTAATTAGTGGTCACGGGGAAAAATTAGTGCTAGTCCAGGAGCCGAGAAAGTGGGAAAAGAAAATTTCAAATTTCGCCTGAAAGACGAAACAAATAAAACGTGATTTTTAGAAAAAGCCAGAAATAATTTAAGTTTTATTTTAACACTTTCTAAAGACGGCTAATCTAACAAAACTTGTGCTTATCATAGAAAAATAATTTTCATAAATTTTCATTCATAAATTTAAAAAATAAACTTGCCTCTATAAGATACTATATTAAACGAACAAAATACAGAGGTATCGCGTTCAATAATAATTGTGTTGAATAACAATAGAAGTAGAATGTTCTAAAATCAAAGAATAATCGATTCAGATAGCATATTCCAGTGGCCTGTCATTGCCATCCAAAAAGTATAGTGGTTGACTTTGTGCTAATCCAGAATTGGCCCAATTCCATTGATTAGCAGAAACCGGTGAATGAACGGTTTTCTGGCATAAAGTGTTCTAGAAACCAATGAAGTTGGCACTTTTGATTGCATTTTCCTACCAAGTATGTTCATTGCCATCCGAAAAATATGGTGGCTGAATTTGTGCTAACCCAGAATTGGCCCAATTCCATTGAACAACAAAAACCGTTGAATGATCTGAATTTTCTGATTGGGCCAATTCTGGATTAGCACAAATTCAGCCACTATATTTTTCGGATTGCAATGAACATGCCACAGGAATATGCTATCTGAATCGCGTGTTCTTTGATCTTAGAGCATTCTACTTCTATTGTTATTCAACACAATTATTATTGAACGGGATACCTCTGTATTTTGTTCGTTTAATATAGTATCTTATAGGGGCAAGTTTATTTTTTAAATTTATGAATGAAAATTTATGAAAATTATATTTCTATGATAAGCACAAATTTTGCCAGATAAGCCGCCTTTGGAAAGTATTAAAATTAGGCTCAAATTATTTTTGGTTTTTTTTTAGAAATCAGCTTTTATTTGTTTCGTCTTTCAGGCGAAATTTGAGTTTTTCTTCCCTCATTTGAAATTCCAATTGGTTCTGTTAGTAATTTTGAAAAATGAAATTCCCAAATAAGCGACGAACCTGATTTAATTTTGTTTTTTTGCAATAAAAAATTACCCATTGGTGATCAAACGCCAAAATGTGCTGACCAATCTACCACCAATATCTACCACATTTCCCATGGATCTCCCAATTTATGGGAAATACTTTAGTATGAGGTTTCATTCCGAATAGTCTATTATCCTGTTCTGTAAAGATGTAGAATTTTAGTGAAATAAAATTTTTCTACTAAAACTCGTCATTTCCAGTAAAATTTAAAATGTGATCTGAAATAATTTTATTTGAAGTTTAATTAACAAACTTTTAATTTTTATTGCTTTCCGACCAGGCAACTTTTGGTGGACGAATTTCGGCTAAATATCACTGGGATTTTCCAAAGTATTGAAACAGCTTAAGTATTAAGTTTCACCCTGATCAATCACTCCGTCTGAGCTGTATAAAGGATACAGAAATTTAATCAAAAAATTCGACGGCGAACATTTTTGGTGATTACTTCTGTACAAAGAAGCAGTTTTTGTCAAAAATCTGCCTTTCCGTGCATATTCGAATTTCTCATAATTGAGATACTTTTCAAAATATTTACCAAAAACAAAACGGCTCATATGGTAAATGCCAGTTCTTGTGAGCCAATTTTGACCAGAAATCACTGGGATCTCTCATATAATGGGCAAACAATCTGCGCTGTAGAGGGGACACAACATTTAGTCTACCCGGAACTACACACATCCACACTCAGAGAAAAAAGTTGTTGAAATAACAATTTTCATATGCAAAATCAATAAGAAACATAGGTTGTTTTTGGCCAATAAACGAAGTTATTGCCGTAACAATTTTATAGTTATTGATTTTACTACCTTTAAATCGACACAATAATTGTTATATCAATAAGTATTTAGTTCCGTTCAATAACTTGACGTTTTAAATTGAACGTTCTTTAGTTATTATTCCAAAAAATTTAATTATTAATTTTTACAAAGAGCGTAATAATCATATCAAAGAAAATTCTGGATAATATGGGAGATGATGGTACCTACTCTGATAGGGTGAGGTTGAGGTGAGGTTACCAAGACGTTGGAATTGGAACGTATTTTGAATATGTATATATAATATATACTATATATGTTCAAGACCATCTTGAATGGGGGCATTTGCCCATAGAGGGTGCGAGGCCCGTGTAGAGACTATAATCTACCTGAAAAAGAAATCTCTACAGAGTCGTGTTGCTGATATTGCGGCACTTACTTGGAGATGGAGTTTACCACCAAGTTAGAGCTGCAATATCAGCAACACGACTCTCTAGAATTCAATGTTTCCATTAGTGCGAAACACTGAATTCTTTGCATTAAAAATTCGATCGTCTCATCAGACTGCAGTGACCAAACTACAAAAAAATTGAAAATTTGTGAACTTACATATAAAGTATAAGTAGTTATAATGCTTTAACGAATTTTAATGATGAACGAGAACAGTCACGTTGTAAATGTAATAACTTTAGTTATTGAATTAGTAATTTAATCAAGTCCTAATGTTTATTTTAACAACGAACATTGTCCGATCAATAAATTTAGTAAGTTTAGACTTGATAACTAATACATTGTCATTACAATAAGTGTATTTATTAGTAAAACTATTTTATTTTATTGATAGAATACATGTTTTTGTTAAACTTAAAACTAAGTTATTCATTAAACAATTTTATTGCTGATTTTCGAAAAATACGATTCAATAAGTTAAAGTTATTGAATTAAAAACTTTTTTTTTCTGGGTGCACTTGTTCATTTTTTGACCTCCGCGATATCTTTCGCGAGTTCGAAAATTTTCATTATTATTGAGAGTTTTTTTTTGTCAAAAATCGATCATTCCGCGTAAAATATTGGAAAATTGTTTTGAACCGATATTGTTGCAAATTTAATTTAAAATATTTTAGTGTATAGTCGATTTTCTAGAAAAAAGTTTAATTATTAAGTTCCAATCCGATTCATCAATTCGCCTGGGCTGTATATAGGGTCCGAATTTATGTCCATACCTTCAAAATAGTTAGTTTTAGTCAGGAAACGTCATTATCGATTAAATGTTGTGTGCCAATATTGTTGCAAATTTAATTTGAATCAATCGTTTTTCTCGTAAATGTTATACTTTCAAATTATTTACAAAAAATACAAAATATCTTATAGAAACTGCCCCTTCCAGTTGACCGATTTCGGCCGAAAACCAAAGACGATGTCTTTTGAGAATTTCTTCGTCCGTTCGCATGTAAGTTACCGTTTTGGGTGCCCTAAATCTGGGTTTAACCAAATTTGTCTTATTCGTCCTCCTTTCATTTTCCGCGGATTTCTTTCTTTAGCATCAGTTGTGCTGAAGTAAGACCGCCCCACTGTCATACAATTATGTTACTTTTGGAAGGCCCTACCTATAAATTCGCCGACCCTCCAGTTGCACTCTATGTCCGATTTACTACAGCCCCAGGACTAACTGAATTTTGGAATGCTCATCCATCTCATTGAGAGTGAAATGGCAAGTTAACGCCACTCTAGACGTCAGACTAAATGATTCCAGCGATTTTATTGCGATCCGACTATCAATGTCAATCGGGTTACAATTGTATGCCTCAACCAAGTATAGACCTCTCCAATCGCTATCATCTAAACCTGGTATACGGGAAACAGCTGTTGCTATGCCATATCGAGGCGTTAGTGAAAAAATCAACTGCTACGGTTTTTGATACCCAACCGCCTTTCCAGAGTTCTTTAGTAACATTCAGCAACATAAGGTGCAAGTATGTATCAGTATCATATTCAGGGCCCTGGTGACATTCATATTTCATTCTCTGTACCTTCTCATAACTTTCATGTATTTGATTTTATTAAAGACTGATTACCATACGGGGGTGGGGGGGAGGGGTGGGGGTAGGATAGAAGGCAATTTTTGATATCACTGAATAGCTTTCTAAAAACAAATTAAATGTCTGTTTTTTATTATTCAAACAGATGTTTATTTCTTGCACTTTCGCTAGAATGATCAAGTCTAAGCAGGTCCATTCAAATGACTTATTATTGCCCGTAGGATCCGGGTTTTACTTAGCTATACCTCCACGTGTAAAGTATCTAGTTTCGGATATCTGAAGATTAGAATCTCTAACGAACTAACGGGAGTATAGGATTTGAAGAGGAAATCTCCTTAAGATTGGAGACCTCGTAGACCCCTTCCAGTTTAACACAGAAAAGTTCCTAAGCCTTCCAGTCATTTTTCACTGTTTCCGAAAGGTCATAAGCCCTTGGAGATAGCTCCTCAAAAATGTTATGTGGATCTTTCTTTTCTTGATTTATATTGACTGTTGCCAGTCAAATGTTGTGGTTTCCTACTTCTAGGCTTAAGGACGTAAAATTTTATTTTCCTCGGATTACCTGAAAATAAATTTTCACCGATTTAACTACTGTGACAAAGAAAGCAACCGATTCAGCTTTGGTGTGATGTAGGTTGGCTTGTTTATTAACAGCATCTTGCAACCTCAACTTTGCATACCGCCCACTATTATATGCAAATTGTTTGCAAACTCTCACTGCGGATCTGACATGTATTTTTCGTCAGAAATATAGAAAAAGGCTGGTCAAACTCGCTATCGCAATTGGGAAGTTTCCTAATCCGTCTGTTTGACTTCCTGTACCCTTCGGTTCCAGCTTCACCTATATTCTAACAGTTTGTGACGAAATTAGTGAAGCGAATAATTCCGTTAGTGCTACAAGAGGGGCTGGGAAGTCCTTATCGTTATTATGTAGTTTCCATTTTCATTGACCAATTTTATTTTTTTACAAAATGTTTTATTTACCACCATAGTGAAATATCTAGAGCCTCCTTTGGTCCCCACGGTTTGATGATTTTCCAGTTTTCGTCAAAAAATTAGGATTGTTGGTTTAAATCAGCCATTGAATATCTTGAAAACGTTGGCTCGGTTCGCCAACCACGTGCTCTGGTCTCCTGGTATTTTGATGCTGTTAGATGCTGTCTTCTTGTAGATGTTCGCTTATGTTTCGCCAGCACATGCATCAGCTTGACGCGCCCTTATTAACTGCCTGCATCCATGCCGATTTTTTACTTCAACCGGGACCTCTGTTTATCGACGTGGTAAACCGCAGGTTAGCACTAAACCTTCCTCAATTCTGAACGTCGAGCACTGATCTTAGCAACATCGCGTCGATGGGGCTACTCACTATCCTGAACTGGAGCTGCGAGAAGATTCATGTAGAAGATCCATATGTCAAAGACCTGAATAAGCAAATAAGATACTTACTACAACTGGCAGGTGCCAGGCGTTCAGAAGATTCCGTTCGCGAATGGGCTTTGTTAAATGAGTCTATCCCGACAGATCGTTGGTTCAATTTAGATTGGAATATGCCGCAGAATAAAACCTACAATTCAGTTAATGCAAGATACATAACGCACCTCGACGCAATTTGTTTTAACACGACAGAACAAAATGCAACAATACGCAAAATGGTGCAAACTGACAATTTCACTGGAGCCCCTTATCTGGAAATTACATGTATTTTCATTTGCTTTATGGTATTCGAAAGCCCAATACACCAATTTTTAACAAAATCGTTAAATCAGAATCGTTGAATCAAAACTTAGAAAAATGGAATACGGGCCCCACCGGAGAGACCTCTAATCGCATTTTGCCGAAATCAAAACGCATCGCCATCTGAGAAATTGAAGAAAATGAGGGCCAAAATGATTAAGAGCTTTGAGTCATGACCAACCTCAAACGTTTCCTGGTAGTTGAAATCCCCATTGTATTAACTTTTATGAAACCTTTTGTACAATATAAATGTTTTGCTAGACATATTCAATTAATTAGACAAATTATTCTCTCTACTGGATGATCCTCTAAAACAATTTTTGTTATTTAGGACCCATCACAATCAGTTCCTGGTACACAAAAATCCATTTCAGCAGTTTTTATGGAAATTGTTCGAGCTGTTTCCAAAACATTTGATATAAACAAAGGATTATTGCTGATATTATAGATTAGATAGATTAGATAGATTAGATAGATTAGATAGATTAGATAGATTAGATAGATTAGATAGATTAGATAGATTAGATAGATTAGATAGATTAGATAGATTAGATAGATTAGATAGATTAGATAGATTAGATAGATTAGATAGATTAGATAGATTAGATAGATTAGATAGATTAGATAGATTAGATAGATTAGATAGATTAGATAGATTAGATAGATTAGATAGATTAGATAGATTAGATAGATTAGATAGATTAGATAGATTAGATAGATTAGATAGATTAGATAGATTAGATAGATTAGATAGATTAGATAGATTAGATAGATTAGATAGATTAGATAGATTAGATAGATTAGATAGATTAGATAGATTAGATAGATTAGATAGATTAGATAGATTAGATAGATTAGATAGATTAGATAGATTAGATAGATTAGATAGATTAGATAGATTAGATAGATTAGATAGATTAGATAGATTAGATAGATTAGATAGATTAGATAGATTAGATAGATTAGATAGATTAGATAGATTAGATAGATTAGATAGATTAGATAGATTAGATAGATTAGATAGATTAGATAGATTAGATAGATTAGATAGATTAGATAGATTAGATAGATTAGATAGATTAGATAGATTAGATAGATTAGATAGATTAGATAGATTAGATAGATTAGATAGATTAGATAGATTAGATAGATTAGATAGATTAGATAGATTAGATAGATTAGATAGATTAGATAGATTAGATAGATTAGATAGATTAGATAGATTAGATAGATTAGATAGATTAGATAGATTAGATAGATTAGATAGATTAGATAGATTAGATAGATTAGATAGATAGGTAATTCATTTTGAGATGTTTTAGGGCACATTTTGTTGAATGGTTTTTGGTTTTTATATTAAAATAATAATTTCAAGTGTAAATTTTTTAATCAATGGTTTTTTAGACATTATATGTATTTTTATATTCGCAGGTCTAGTAACCACTGTGTATTTAAAAAATTACATGTATTATAAAGCATGTTATGAATGATTTTTATAACCGCCACAACAACAACAACACTAAAATCGTTATGGTTGGTAAGCGTGTAAAACATCAATAAAACAAGTCATGTTCACAACAATAGGAATTTGGTTCACACAATGTGTGCGGTATATCTTCGGTCGCATTTGAATAATTTCTGGTGTTGTTTCTTTTATATTTGTACATTTTACTTCCTCTCTCACTGATTTAACATTTACTTATATTATGGTATGACAAATTTCCGAAGTAAATTAAACAAAAATAATTTGAAAGATAAAAACTTGTACACGTTATTAATTAAAAGAGCATTGTCATTTATTTTAAATATAAATAGAAATACGAAAATAGGAATTTCTTAATGGATCTCGCAAAATTATCTTATAAATTGTGCTGTGTGCATTTCGTAGGAAAAAGATGTGCATTTCAATTAAATGTGCATGTGTGGCGGTGCGCAGACAGTTTTGATAAGTAATATAAATGGTTTCATCATATGTGGTCATTAATATTGTGGGATTTGTTCAGGATAAATAGATATGGTTACCGTTAAGCTTAATTATATGAGAATGAACCTTTCGGGCAGTTTATGTTTAAGTTAAAAGTATTTTCATGCGGAGTTAGTCTTAATAAATTGATTTTTCCTAGCATGCCGAAACTGGAACAAACAGAATTATCTCGAAGTTTCACTAAAGAAAACAAACATAATTTCAATCAAATCATTCCTTAATAATTTATTAATCGTTTGTGTTTGTACAAAAGTGCGACTGTGTTAGTATCTAGCGCGTATAGCTTCCGGTTTCTTGTCGAAAACTTTGCATGCACTATTCTTACAGGTTCACGTATTATATATTTTCGAGAGTTTCTGTGTTCTACGTGTCTATATGTTGGCAATTTGTTGGCTTAGTTCCTCATGATTATTTCTATATCGAGACTTTGGGGATAGTTTAGTAAATTAGATCGGTGTTGAGATAGCGTTAAAAAGTTTTAGCTGTTGTTCATTGGCTTATCGAATTCGGGAAAATTGTATGGTGGTATTATCAAAATTTTTAATTTTTAGAATTTTATACAGAGTTTGCCTGCAGACATATTTTAGGTCGGTAGTTCGAACTTTTCAATACATTTGGTCAAGAATTTGTGAACCGTTGTGAATTTTTTACAAAATTAATAGTGGATGCCTCACAATTTCCAGATATCGATTGTCTTTATTGTCTCTTGAATGATCTGAGGATGCTAAATATTGTTCTGCAGATTTGAGGTAAAAATGAAGCTCTTCATCTTGGAATCAAGAAAATAGAAACAGTAGTTTTTGTCATTATTTACATTGTCGATGCCAATTTTATAATTGTTTACATGCATTGTTTACGTTTAAAATTACAATTGACCAAAAAAATCTGTTCGATTCGTTATGGACTCTGATTTTGTCTGCAGTAGCATTTTCTCCTTTAATGATCATTTCTGATCGCTCCAAAATGTTTAAATTAGACTTCTGTGTGCCTCATTGCTTGTATTGCCTGCCAATAACTCCTTAATCAAATTGAGGCTTTTTTTTTATTTTAATCGACTTTTTTTGCCGCAAAACGTATTTATTGTATTTTTTCCTTTAAGAACATAAACAAGGTAAAAAGACAAACAGGGCGACGCACATCCGAGTCTCAGTGTATTTGAAGAATGGTATGGTGCTCTAGCGGAAAACAATGTGATTGTAAGGTCCTATATCAATTAAAAGTTAACGTCAGAAATGGTTCCTTATGCTTGGAGTTGGAAAGGATGAGGAAAAACTATAGTGGGCTTCCCAATCCCAGCCGTATGTTAGGATTGGCACAACCTTCAAAATTCGATAGCTCCATATAAATTTGTATGAAAATCACGTAATAAAGTGCATGCTGGATAGGCGCCCAGCACCTGGAAAAGTTTTGGAAATTATAGACGAAAAAAGCATTTCTGGTCTAGGACGTTCTTAAGAACCAATTTTTTTTAACTTCACTTGAGATTTTTGGGATTGGCCATTTACTCAAATTTGAATATACGATTGGTGCTGGCCATATGGTCAGACCACTCATTCTACTACGTACCATCTCAAAACTTTAATCACCATTTTCGGTCCAGGAAGGTTTTGGAAGTTATAGACGATTCTATATTTATTTTTATGAAGCCTCATAGAAGCTGGAAGATTGTACTAATTCTAATACACAACTGGCACGGATGAGACAACCAAAGTTTGCCCTTATCATTACCAATTCAAAACATAAAGAACTAGGAAGTTCTACTTCCGCCTAGGAAGTTCTTAAGAGATACAAATTTTTGTTGGCCATTCACTCAAATTTCAACATAGAGCTAGTGCTGATCACTTGGTCAGCATCAACTCCATCACGTATTTTCTCAAAACATGAATCGTCATTTCCGTCCCAGGAAGGTCTCAGTAGTTATAAACGATCTTAAATAAATGTATATGAGGCCATATCTAACTGGAGGATGGTGCTAACCCCAACATACGACTATGACTGTAGAGCCCACCAAAGTTATCTATTATCATTACCAACTCAAAAAATATAGAAGCATTTTCGACCTAGAAAGTTCTTAAGTACATAATACAAATTTTCATTAAACTTGACTGGAGGTTTTGGAACTTAACCATTTACTCCAATTTGAACATACGGCCTGTTGCCACTTGGGGTGACCGATGATTTAAATAAAATACGATTAGTCTGGATAACAAATACTTTTATTAATTTATTAATCACTTGTTTTTGACAGCAGCATCTTAAACAACGCCAACATCTCTCCCTTTTTAGATAGGTACCTCGAAGTCTTGTAGACGGACAGGCTGTGTTGACGGACGTTGTGGACGACTTACCAGTCTCGGTGAATTCTGCGTATCGCAATTCCTTGGCGGTGTTGTTGTTGCTGCTTCTTGGTTAGCATCTGGAACTCTTGAAAGTCCTGGTTGATCAATGGATGATGCTGGTTCTTGACCGAATGCTGAAATGTTTCTGGTGAGTGTTATTAATACGTCAGTTTATCGACGAATCAGCTGATGGGCAGATGATCAAATCACACGATTTGTTCTGGTTAGGCGCACAAGATACATCACCCAAGTCGCTTGATGATTTCGCCTGGAGCCCACGAACCATCGTTACGATGATACACTTTGACAAATACTTTTTCTCCAACTTCAAACTGGACCCGATCACAACCTCCGGAAACTTCTTACTAATAAAGGCTGGAACCAAATATGACCGAAAATCTTAGTGAGATCGATGACCAACACCGAAAACCTCAACTTCAACTAAATATTATGGTTGTTCATAAAGCGGGTGAATATAGGCCATATTCTCGGCGTGTGGACCCCATCACAATCTCCTGAAACTTCTTACTCGTAAAGACTAGAACCAGATCTGTCTGAAAAATTTAGTGAAACCGATGACCAACACCGAAAATCTCAACGTCTGTTAAATATTATGGTTGTTCGTAAAACAACTGAATACAGGCCATTCTCGGTATGAGGACCCCATCACAACCTCCTGGAACTTCTTACTCTTAAAAACTAGAACCAGATCTGTTCGAAAATTTTAGTGAGACCGAGACCAACATCGAAAATCTCAACTTCCATTAAATACTATGGTTGTTCGTAAAGCGGCTGAATAGAGGCCATTCTCGGTATGAGGACTACATCACAACCTCATGAAACTTCTTACTCGTAAAGAACCAGATCTATTAGTATTTAATTTCATCTGAGATTTTGGACGTTGGCGATTTACCAGGGTTGTGCGTCTATACGTTATTTGGAACTGTCTACATATTAGTATCGAAAAAAGCGTAGTCAAATAACTTTTACGTAGAAACTTTAGACAACTGGTAGATGTTGAAAAAAAATCGTATATAATGTAGTATTATAGGACTAATGGGCATTGTTTTCTACTTACCGGAGATATTAAAGTGTTGGCCACAGATGTTGCTATAATTGGTGGTTATTTATTGTACACACCAGCAACATCGTTAAATTGTGGAAGGATTATTTTTTCACCCTTTTATATCGACTTAAATCCACAGGCGAACAATTACCTTCATTGTATGTCAAAAATGAAAAGCAACAAGAGTTCTGGTCAGATAGAATTTCTTGCAAAATGCTAAAGAAAGGCGGCGATCAAATGTAAAAAGATAGGTAGCTAACGAAATAAGTTTGTTAAACGCTGGTCATACGGTTTTGGTCAACGTAACGGTAGCAAAATTATCGATATATAGACAAAAAGATTAGACCTTCACTCTGAGAATTATATTGGAGAAGTGTTTTGAAAAGAGCATCCCTCCCTGTTCAAAAAACGTTAAATTATTGCAATTTATTGAAACGTTGAAATAAATTAGAAGACCTATCCAAGTTAACTTCAACTTACCGCGGCTGCCTATCCATTTCATCTTGAAATAATTTTATGAAGAGATTATAAAATATTGCTGATTGTTAACAAAAATAATAATTTGCAAAATTGTCAACATATTATCAACATTCTCTGCTGCCACTCAAATTTGGAAATACGGATGGTACCGGCCACTTGGTCAGCACTCACCCGGCCCAGGAAGTTCTTGGAAGTTATAGACAATTTTCAAATAAATAAATTAAACAGCGTCTCGATCTTGTGTTAACAGAAAATTAAATTTATCGTTATTTTATATTCATCTTCATGTAAAATTTTAATTAAGCGATCCCACCAACAACTTGTCTTAATTTCAACCTGTTTACATAAATCTGAATTACCTTTAACAAGAAATTACGTACATAACTTGAATTTTAATTTAAATTTCCTTTATCTAACACTCTATAGCTATGTGCGATTGATGCAAAAATCAGCAGGTGGGCTAGTTAAATATAATTTCTACTGTCATTTCTGTTTTACATCAGCCGTGCTAAAAAAACCAGTCCAAATTAATTTCGCAGAAATCCAACTCAACTTCATTTTGTTTTCTTGCTGAATATTTACAAAATCTTGATTAGTAACTTATAAATCATAAAATAAAATTATCGATTTGTAAAAAATCTGCAATGAAATCTTAAAAATTGCGCGCACGGTTTATTAGTATTCCCTTAATAAAATCAGGTGTTGTTATATAATTTTTTTTAACTCGATCTCGTATGCTGCTTTACAAGAAATACCTTAAGATGTTGAACGCGTTTAGAGTTATGCCAATTTTTTGTTTAACAGATGAAATTCCATTCATCTCTTTATTGTGAACTTTACAGTAATACATTTCTTTTATATAACTTTGGAGGCATTGTCTTTCCTTCTTACGTATGTAAGACATTTAATATCTTAATTTTTATATTATATAAATCATGTTAAACCTGTACATAAGCATATAACAAAATATTTTTTTATACCTACGAGTACAACAAAATATGATTTGATGTAAATTTTAATTGGATATATAAAAGATGCGGATTTACTTGCAAAACTATTAAAAAATTACATCACCAAAAATAACGTTATACGCCAGGTGTTTAGATTAACGTATAATTTAGAATATAAAATATTAGATCATTCAGAACTTAAATATAATATTTACATATGTACAAAGTATATGAAAGGGAAAATTATTTCACACGCCACCCACACGGCACAATCTCCGCGCAATCATGCTCGGTACATAAAAAATTTGTTTATTTATATTAAAACTGTTGTAGTTTTAGACAACCGCGATAAAAACATGTACACAAAAAAATATATATATAATACATGGTAAAACCGTTCCTGCGCGCGTGTAGGCTGGGCATACAAGATTTTTAACACCCTTGTACCAGATTATAATATATTATGTCGTTCAAAAACTATATGTATGTGCAATATGTCAATACGCACTAAGGTTAAATGTTGTGTCATTACGTGCGCGTGTACCCCAACAAATCTTCTAGGCACCCTATATACCGATATAGGTAAGATAAATTTGCGTTTCCAAATCACGCAAATTTTTGTTAATTTTATTGTTCAACACAAGGTGTGAACTGTATGCAAATAAATACTAGTATATTTAAGTTACATTCTCCTTTTGTTTTCTTTGATAAATTACCGTAGCAATTTATGTACGTATGTATATTTTAAATCTTAATACTCTAAGTACTCTACATATTGGAAAAACTGTAAGCAACTATAATACATGGTGCTTGGTATGTTTGTTTGTTGAGCGCGCGCGAGTTACAAAATCGTAAAACACACAGAAAAACCTTGATCTAAATTTTAAGATAATTTAATTGTAACAAAAGTCTAAGATAATAGAAGTAGTGTTGGTACGTGTATATATCTAAAAACAAAGAATTGTGTAAGACAAGAACTTTATGTATAGCGAATTTAAAATTAAACAAATACGCGGATTGATTGACAGCCGCAACCCTAAAAATCAACATACAAAAGTGAACAGTGAATTGTAAATTACAAATTATACGGGCTAGGGGCCGAAAGCTCTTAAGGTACTAAAAATTTCGGTCCATTCCACTCATCTCCACAAATCTCCACAAACCGCTTTAGATGAATATGCTGATCACTAGGGCAACCAAAAATATGCACTAAAAAAATTGTTTTAAACACTTAAAATATGCTTTAAAAATATGGTTTTATGCATTAAAAATATGCTCTAAAAAATTATACAAAAATGCAAAAAGCACCATGCTAAAAAAAATAATAAAATCACATGCTCATGTTTTTATTTCATTTTATTTTATTTTTTGTTTTAATTCAAAGTTCATTTACAAAACTGGATTCCAAAAATTATTAAATGAATAAAACATCAAATTAAAAAAAAAATTAAGTAAAAAAGTGTATTTTTACATTTTTTAATTTAAATTTTCATTGCAATAAATCACAAATATCTGACTTAAATTTTCAAAAAGAAAGCTTTGTCTATTTGAACGGAAAACACTTTTATACATTGAGAAGCTTCTTTCCACATCAACAGAAGTAGTTGGTGCAAATTTAAATATAGCATTTCTTCAATAGTATATGTTTCTGGTGCGCTGCCCATGGAAGCTGTGACAATATTAGCAGAAATACAGCAAACCCGTAATTCTTATCGATTACGCTGGTAAATTTTCGTTTGATAGCGTCAGCTGCTTCTCCTTGTACATTGTTTATTTCTTTTGCAGCATCAGAAACAATTTTAATTTGGTCATCAAGCGGAAGACCGGAAGTCTCCAACTAGTGATTGATGTCTCAAGAAAACAGTAATTCACTGCAATAAAGATTATATCAGCCTTTACTGAGGGGTCAAATAATAATTCCTTTGAGATTTTGATTGAAGCTGCCTCCTCGTCGTCCAATGCGTTAAATACAATAATTAAACTTTAATTAAATTATTATGTTTACTTTTTAAATCAATTTTTAAAGTAGTAGGGGAGTTCTCGAACTCTTAATAGTATTATTGCAACGACCACATACTGCTTCAGTTTCTTATGTAACGGGATTTTTCCGCTTAGTAACATAGTTCCATACTAAAGACATATAAGTATATATGCGGATTATAAAAAAAATATTTTGGGCCATTGGTCCATTCCACACTAGATTTCTTTTGAAATCATTTCTGTTCAAGGCCAACTAGCCATAATAGATATAATGTCTATGTATGTGTAACAAAATTGACAAAGAAAAAATCATTATGTTAGAGAAATAAAATATCGCCAGAAATAGAAAAAACCGTTTTCTGTTTTTGATTTTTAGAAAAAACAGCTGTTTTTCAGTTTCTGTTAACAGGCTTGACAAACCCTAAATTAAGCCCAATTGTTATATATCATAATTAGCACTTTAATATCTCACAGCTGCAAGCCATGTTCCCCATCGTGTTGTTATTGGTTGCGGAGGAAGTGCGATGCCGGGTGCTATTTCTTTAAAAATCTCTATTCTTGATGGAGCTTTTTTTAATATTGGATATTAAACGATCCACCTTAGGATAAAATCCACGAATATATTCACATACATGATGAAGAGCGTGTGCAACACATGTTAAATGTATAATTTTTGGGTAAAAAATTTGAATTGCCCGAGCTGCTTTTGTCATATAAAATCTTATCTTTATCAAAATTTTCGCCTAAAATATTGACTAACTCGTCAAAAAGCCGGGCTATTATAGTGGTGAGATTTGCTTTTTCAAGGAGAGCTGTGTTTAACAAAAATTTTTGGTTGGAGAGTGTCTGGTCGGGGTGCATAATACGATAATATTAGCCACATACCTACCAGCATCATCGGTGGTTTCGTCAATGGCTATCCATACAAAATGGTCTTTTTTATTACGTCTAATGTTTTCAACGGTTGTTTTATATAAACCGTTGACATAATTTGAACGTAAAGTGGTTTCTGATGGTAGTTTATGGTACTAGTATATTTCTCCAAGAATATTCGAATATTAGTATTGCGCATTTTGTATAACGGGATGTCTGCTCCAATAAACGCCAAACAAAAATCTTTAGCAAATTGGTCATCTTTGTTAACGGTCGAACATTCACCAAAAAGCTGTTGAGTAGATTTTTTAGTTAAATCCCGCTCCTTGAGTTGGATATGTTTAGCAGTTGCTAAGTGCTGTTTCACCATGAAAGTAGTATCTGCGGATACCACTCTATTACATTCTTTGCAGAACAAAATTTTACCATCAGTTTTAAAATCGTTATACTCAGCCACATAATTTTTTAATTTGTTTGAAAGGGATTGTTTCACTTTCGGCATGTCCTAAGAAATAATTTTATATATACATTTCGGTATTATAAAAATAAACTGGCTTCGAATTTTTTATATTTATCCGTATACTTACTCGGTATTTTAATCAAAAATTTTATTCAAATAAATTTAAAAATTCAAAAAAAAAAATCGTGTCTTATTGGTTTTATTTTCAATAAACAAATAAAATAACCGCGTCGGTACTTTCCCGTGAAACTGAGATATACAATGTATTATACCATTAAGACTGACACAAACATTGGTATAAAATAGAGAAAAAGTACCACATGGTGAGCATTTGAAACAAAAAATACCCAAGAGGCAAATAAAACCTTTTAATAAATACTATGTAATTTCTGCTAGTGGCGCTAGTAAGCTTAAACAGAATATGTAAAATTTTGAAATTGAACTTAAGGCAATATTTTTAAAAATATAACCAAAATATGCTTTTATTTTTAAAAATATGCTTTTTAGGCGAAATATGCAAAAATATACACTTTTGGTAAAATATGTAAAAATATGCACTAACAAGTAGGCTTTAAAATGCTTAGTTTTTCATGAAACGGATTTGTATCTTGCTCTTTCCAAAATTCGTGCACTGGACAAAAATATATAATTGCATATTTTTGGTTGCCCTGCTGATCACTATATATTGATATTGTAAATATTTGACTTTAATCTACACGATATCCGTCTTTGGATAAGTGGCTTTTTGAGTTAAACTATTTTATGGATGAAGGTGATGGGAAGTACTTTGTGATACTTTTAAAAATATAATTTCATATCATTACTTGTATAAGTTATAACATTTATCACGTGCATTTAATATGCCTGTACATGCCTTATCCTCAAGATCTATGAACATTTGAAGGGTACGTCAAAATTTTACGGGATTTGGAGTGTTGTTCGCAACAAAATCATCTGGAATGCTGATATAGCGTTCGAATCGTATAATACGCCTTTAAAATGAGTAAATATTTCGAGGTGCCTAACCCTGCATTATGCAGATAAGAGGGACATAGGAGTCCTCGAATATCTTTGGTGCAAGGACACCACACAGTGTACCAACACTTTTCACTAATCCTTGATAAATTGCCCTGTATGGACATGGGCGATGAGTCACTAACCAACGAGAAAGGAAGTTCGTCCACCCTGTAACGAAACGACTCGGAGCAAACTAAGGTGCGACAGAGACGCAACTACAAAGTAGCCTATTTATCGCTTCATTAGCAGAATTTCTCCGTGATTCTACATGTGTGACTTGCAGCACGTTTGCCGGCTAGAGTGAAGAAGGTGGGCGGAGTTCTTGTCACGAGAACCACAGAAAACTAGAAGTGCTGCTATACTTTACTCACACGTTATACGATTCACTTGCAAAATGGGAAGACAAAAGAACAAATTAATTAAATAAGAGCATTAAAGTATTTTAAAACAGTTAACATGAACAGTACACAGCCATTTTCCGATGTGAGTGGTCATGATGGTGGACCACTTGCGCACACCTCCCTTCCCATGGTAATATCAAGCGCTGAAATTTGATAGACCCCCAATATTGAATTAATACGCTAGCCCATACTACCTATGAATATTTAATTATACATCATGACATTCAAACAGGCAGACATTTCAAATCAACGCAGGAAATTCGCATAAGGAAAAAAAAAATTCAAACGGCGAAACATGAGATGACATGGAGTAGAATTGCAATAGTAAAAATAAACAAAATTCATCTAGCTCGCATAATTATTGGTATTTAAAAGCTTTTACAATTTATGTTTCTTATGCAACAACTAACCTAACCTAAACGTCATATACAATGATATGAACTAACAATATTAATAAATACAAATATACAATGGTAATAATGGTTATGTAAATATTTATCTATTATAAATTATTATAGAACATGAAAATTTAAACGGATCCGCGGATCAAGGTCTTAAAGTATTCGTTATAAACACCACATGACATTAAATATTATAACACTTTGTTTTTGGTATATAAATGAAATATAGTTTTAAATAATATAGTAATAAATATAAATAGCATGCAAATATAATATGATATGATAAATTAATGCAATATAGTGTATAAAAAAAAACTTAATTTAGACAGTTATAAACACTTAGCTGGTTTAAGATCCGTTGGTGATGGTCGTTAGTAACGCGTACCTTACTGTTATCCCGTACATATTAGCGTTTGATCAGTAGGTGTGTCCAAAAGATCCCGCTATTGCGCGCGCTTTTTTTTTTTTTTTTTTTTACCGTGATATTGATATCCAAAAAAAAAAAAAATCCCAGTTTGGCTGGTGAACAAATCGTAAACGCCGTTGGACTTCACACAAAATTGGTGTAGAATCAAAAATAACTGATCTATGTGTTGGTCCCAATACTTGTGATCATCTTTAATGTAGGACCTGATTGCTGCCAATACAGATCTGTTTACTCGTTCTGATGCGTTTGACTGTGGTGCATAGATTGCAGTAAATTCATGACGAACACCATATTTTTGTAGAAGATTACTAAGCAAAATAGACTTAAATTGCGGACCATTGTCTGAGAATAATACTTCCGGGACACCAAACATTTGGAATACGTTCTTTTCTAAGAATTCACAGACTTTAGCGGCAGAGGCAGAACGTAGGGGCTGTAAAATTGGAAATCTTGAAAAATGGTCCAAAATGATGAGAACATATGAAAACCCATTGGTGGTACGTGGGTAGGGACCCAGAAAATCGACATAGAGCCTTTGAAATGGTCGAATGGATGAAATAGCTTTACCCATCTCTGGTCTTGTAGAATAATTGACTGGTTTAGACGTCTTGCAAATTTCACATCGACTGACAAAATCTTTTACCTGAATCGCCATTGAGGACCAATAAAATTGGCGACGTAGTATTTCCAGGGTCTTCGCGGTTCCTTGGTGAGCTGCCGACGGTGGATTATGTGCTTTTCCTATCAGGTCCTGCGTGAGGGCCTGCGGAACCACTAACTTCCATGGTAGGATGTCGGTTTCCGTCGGAGTTGCGTCGTTTATGTTTATGAATAGCTTTCCATCACTAACTTTGAAGTTGGTGCTTGCTTGTGGGTTCTCGGCTAAAGCACTCATTTTATCAAGGTATTCAGGGTCTCGAAAAGCTGGAGATTCTAAGTCGATATGTAGCGGTTCATCTGTTGTCACTGTCATCTCATTCACATTCACTCTTGATAGACTATCGGGGACCGTGTTTTGCGTACCCTTTCTATATTCTATGGTGAACCTATGGGACTGAAGTTTTAAAGCCCAACGCGCTAAACGGCCAGAAAGGTCCTTTTGGTCCATTAACCATTTCAGGCTGGAGTGATCGGTGATTATGGTGAATGGGTATCCTTCGATGTAAGGTCTAAATTTTTTTACACTCATCACTGCAGCCAAGCACTCCAACTCTGTGATAGTGTAATTCCGCTGTGCTTTATTCAACTTTGCAGACATGTATGCAATGGGGTGTTCCTCATCTCCATTTTTCTGGAACAGTACACTGCCAATGCCGGTGGTACTCGCATCACACTGAATATAAAAGTGTTTACTAAAATCAGGGTTTCCTAACACTGGTGCTGAAATTAGAGATTGCTTCAATAGATCGAGTGCATCTTGCGCTTGTTGATTCCATTTTGGTTTAACGCCTTTTTTTAACAAATCGGTAATTGGAGCAGCTATAACAGAATAATTAGGAATGAACCTTCTGTACCATCCAGTCATCCCCAGGAATCTTCGGATCTGTTGCGTCGTTCGAGGTACAGGGTATTCGGCCACTGCCTGAACTTTCGACTGGTCCACTCTGAGGCATCCCTCCCCAATCACATAACCAAGGTATTTTGTCTCCTTGAGCATGAATTTGCTTTTGTCTACATTTATAGTGAGATTTGCTTCTCGCAAACGTCTCGCTACTTCAGAAAGCAATTCAATGTGCTCTTCAAACGTTCCCGAAACGACTAGAAGGTCATCAAGGTAGACAAAAACCCGGTCATGCAACTGGTGAGGGATGACTTTGTGCATCAGTCGACACATCGTTTGGGCTGCATTACACAGCCCAAACGGCATGACGACAAACTGGTATAGTGGACGTCCGGGGACAGTGAAAGCTGTCTTATCCCTTGACCCCTGATCTAAGGGTATTTGCCAAAAGGCATCTTTTAAGTCGATGGAGCTTATGAACCGTGTTTGATCCAATCGACTTAGCAACCCGTCGATCAGGGGTAAAGGATAAGCATCTGTCACCGTAACCGCATTTACTTTGCGAGCATCCAGACAGAGCCGAACCTTTCCGTTAGCCTTATTTACAATACTTACTGGAGACGACCACGAACTTTGGCTTTCTTCGATTACGCCTAATGCTAGCATCCTGTCTAGTTCTTTATAAAGTTCTGCTTGTTTAGCTGGCGATATGGCGTAATACCTCTGTTTTACTGGTGGCGAGTGTCCAACATCGATCTTGTGAGTGACAAGGTGTGTTCGTCCCAAGCCCAAATTTTCACATGAGGGAAACTGCTCTACGGCTTTTGTTAGGATGGTTTGTTGATGGATACTCAATTCGTGTTTATTGGTATCGGTTGGTAGTGGTTCAAAAGAATTTTCAATTTCACTCACCATCATAGGAACTAATCCAAATTCATCCCAAAAGTCAATACCTAGATAGAGCGGCTGGCTTAGACCGGGTGCTATGTGGATTCGTAAAGTTCTCGTTTTTCCACCATAGGAGACTTTTGCCATGATGTGCCCTATCACGCGTTGCATTTGACCACTTGCTGTCCACAAAGTAGATGGTATGTAATTCACTTTCATATGCTGTTTGGTCAGGAATTCTTCGGAGCCACACCCTAAAACTGATACGTTCGCACCGCTGTCTAGGAGACCGTTGTATGGCGCTCCGTTAATAAGCACTGTAACATAGGGTCTCTGATCAATTGTATTAATGACTGTCTCGTTTACCATCTGTTTAACTAATTTTCTGAATTGAAAGTATTTTATTGAACGATCATGTCTTGGTTGTTTAATTATTTGTGTTTGGGTTGATTTGTCTTGAAACGTCTGATTTAGTATTCCTTCTTCTGATTGGGATCCCTCCTTAAAATATAGCGGTATAATTCTGGATCCGTATTCGTCGCTGCTTCTTCTTGGAGTGGTCTGGGTGAAGTTGGTGGATTTCGGGAAATCAGAATCCCAGGATTTCTGAAGTTCCCCTTCATGTTTCCCTGTTTATAATTCTTACAGTAGGTACACTGCGCTTTTAGGACGTTAGGAGCACCACAACCAAAGCAGAATCTATGTCTAATTGTAAGACCGCAATCTTTGAAAGTATGCCCAGCGGAACAACAATTCCAACAAGTGTTGGGCGAGTAATAGTTTTGGGTGTTAGGACTGGTTTCCCTCGGAGTACATGTCGTATTGTTGAAATTTTTAATAGTTGAAATAGCACACATAGAATTGGAGTGATTAGACTGCTCAGTATAATTAGACCCAAAGGCACCGTCGCATCCATTTTCACCGACAACATCCAACTCACTGATTTGACGCGGTTTCACCTGGTGATAAATTTCTGGAGTCCAGCCTAAACGGTTCCATGTATCCTCTACTGATACGCACTTCCTTACCATTTCACCAATGTTTGTAAACTGACGTCCCGCAAAATTTGCCTGCAGTCCTCCGCGCATATTTCGAGTTATCAACCTAATAAGTTCGTTATCCGACATTGGCTTTAGTAAGGAAAGTGCCAAGCTTCTAATAGCGTGGTAGAAATCAAGGAATGGTTCTCTAAATTTTTGCCTACGTCGTTCCATCTCTTGCTTTACATCGTCATCGATCCTCCTTGTTTTAAAACGCTCGATCATCGCCTCCTTTAAAACTTCCCAGGTCACCACCCCATACGTCTCCAAATACTCCCAATACCAATTGAGTGCTCCTCCCTTTAGTAACACGCTAAGATTAGCTACCAGTCTTTCTTTTGCTAGACCATTTTCAGATGCCATCCGTTGAACACGATATATAAACCTTTCTATCGGCAGTTCATCTTTTTCATCGCCATGATATAGGAGTTTCCAGTTATATATTTCTATAAATTGTTTAGGCAATTTAACACTTGGACCTGGTGGCAAAACATAAGCATTCGGTGGTATTCCAGGAGGCGGTGGAGGTTTTGTAGGGTCAAAATCATAATATGTCTGAAAATTTGGAAACTGGTAATCTTCGTATCTGGTTTGGGAAATCGGTTTGTTTGGTGGCGGAACGTTTGTAAGGCTTAATCTCCTATATATTCGATCAGCAATCAAATCTAACCTTTCCTCTTCTGTAAGTTCGGTAACTGGCTGACTTACTAATTTTGGGCTGGGAACACTAATTTGTCTGGAGGTTGATGGTTGCGGGTTCGTCGGGGCTTTAGGAGTTCTGCTGTCGTCACCGCTGTTATCACTTGTCACGTTCTCCTCTATTATAATCCCTTCAAAAATTTGTTTGATAGAGTGGTCCATAGTGTCCGATACCGTCTGTTCTGTGTGGATATCCTGCAAACAATTCAATAATTTCTGGCAAGCGTCAAATAATTTAGAGGATGCTGCTGATACCGACTTTGAACTGGTAATACGACTTAGTCGATCACCAATATGCAATACACGGGTTGTTAGTTCTAATATTCTATCAGCCTCAACATTCTCCCCATCGTATATAGCGTGTAATTGACCCTCTATGTTGCGTAATTTGTCACTGCATAATTTTACTTCCCGTTTCGGGCTTTTCGTTGCGGCTTGATGAGCTTTTACTGGTGGGTCAAGTTCCTTAGACTTTTCTTTTTCCAACATTTCTTGTAGTTGTAACATTTTGTTTGTAATGTTACCGGAAATGTTTCTGATTTGGCATTCGACGGCCAACTCGTCGCAATCCAAATACTTAACATCCATTTTAGTTGAAGATTTTTATACTTTATTTTATTATATATTTATTTGTTATGACTTGAATCTTTCAAAACACTGACAAAATTAATATCAATAATCTCAATATTTTATTAACCAATACGATACAAAATTAATAGATAATTTGATTTAGATTGTAAATTTAATCGATAGTTGGGCTAACATATAGTTCATACTAAGTACACAAATGGAAATGGCTTGAATTGTAATCGGAAGTTTATTTACATTTCTAATAAGCATGAAGTCATGAGTGATCCTATATCCCTCAACGCTCATTTGCGGAATTTCATACTACGAAATGAATAAAAAAAAACAAAAAAAAACATTTGTTATGTATACTTCACTAACTCGCTTATACAATCAAAAACTCTTTCGAGTGAATCTATTAGGGAACGAAATATGTAATATGTCATGTACACATAAATGGAGTTTATCAAAATCACTTACAAACCAGCATAATATTAGATTGCTAAAATCTAGAGTTGAGTATCTTACATTTTAAACATAAAAATGGATATTAGCAAAAATTTATTAAACAAGGCATGCATTACTGGGGTTTAAGGTTATATCCTAACATTATAATTCAAAACACATAAAAAAAATGTGGAAAATAACGCGAAAATCCAAAACACCAGATTAATATTAAATACATTAATTTAACGTGCAATATACAACTTTATGTGAAAACGTCAACGTGAGTAACAACTGATTTCCACTCATCGGAGCGAAAATCCGAACTATGATTTAAATATGATTTACCGAAATTGGGCGCCACTGTAACGAAACGACTCGGAGCAAACTAAGGTGCGACAGAGACGCAACTACAAAGTAGCCTATTTATCGCTTCATTAGCAGAATTTCTCCGTGATTCTACATGTGTGACTTGCAGCACGTTTGCCGGCTAGAGTGAAGAAGGTGGGCGGAGTTCTTGTCACGAGAACCACAGAAAACTAGAAGTGCTGCTATACTTTACTCACACGTTATACGATTCACGTCCAAAATGGGAAGACAAAAGAACAAATTAATTAAATAAGAGCATTAAAGTATTTTAAAACAGTTAACATGAACAGTACACAGCCATTTTCCGATGTGAGTGGTCATGATGGTGGACCACTTGCGCACACCTCCCTTCCCATGGTAATATCAAGCGCTGAAATTTGATAGACCCCCAATATTGAATTAATACGCTAGCCCATACTACCTATGAATATTTAATTATACATCATGACATTCAAACAGGCAGACATTTCAAATCAACGCAGGAAATTCGCATAAGGAAAAAAAAAATTCAAACGGCGAAACATGAGATGACATGGAGTAGAATTGCAATAGTAAAAATAAACAAAATTCATCTAGCTCGCATAATTATTGGTATTTAAAAGCTTTTACAATTTATGTTTCTTATGCAACAACTAACCTAACCTAAACGTCATATACAATGATATGAACTAACAATATTAATAAATACAAATATACAATGGTAATAATGGTTATGTAAATATTTATCTATTATAAATTATTATAGAACATGAAAATTTAAACGGATCCGCGGATCAAGGTCTTAAAGTATTCGTTATAAACACCACATGACATTAAATATTATAACACTTTGTTTTTGGTATATAAATGAAATATAGTTTTAAATAATATAGTAATAAATATAAATAGCATGCAAATATAATATGATATGATAAATTAATGCAATATAGTGTATAAAAAAAAACTTAATTTAGACAGTTATAAACACTTAGCTGGTTTAAGATCCGTTGGTGATGGTCGTTAGTAACGCGTACCTTACTGTTATCCCGTACATATTAGCGTTTGATCAGTAGGTGTGTCCAAAAGATCCCGCTATTGCGCGCGCTTTTTTTTTTTTTTTTTTTACCGTGATATTGATATCCAAAAAAAAAAATCCCAGTTTGGCTGGTGAACAAATCGTAAACGCCGTTGGACTTCACACAAAATTGGTGTAGAATCAAAAATAACTGATTGTCGCAGAAAAACCCTCGATATCAAGCGTGGCCGATTTAGGTATATATATATATATGTAGTTGTATCCACTTGGAATTTACTGGGGCACTGTTTTCGAGAAATAACAAACACAATTTTTCTTAATTTTCGGCTTGATGAAAATCAACAAGTTGTTTGTAAACTCAAAAAAATTGCATTGCACAATAATCAAGGTTATAATAACAAGACACAAACAAAAAAAAAATCATACCTGTTTTCCCCGCGACAATCGTATATTTTGTCGAGAACACCGATCCACTTTAAATATTGTGACAATTTGTCAAAAGGCACAGTGTTTGTGCAAATAAATAATTTAGCCCAACTCACGTTTGGACGATCACTTACACAACTTAGGATAATTATTTTTACTGATACAGATTTTGTATATCACTATAAATATAAATAGCTATTTTATTTTTATTATTATGAACACTTTGACTAACTGTGGTAGACTGATACGCTAGCTACCTTGTATTATTTTCAAAGAGCAAATGACCAATAAAAATTTTAATTTTTGATTATTGTCTTGTTGTACGAAAAAAAGGAAAAATAAGAAGACAACAAAACAAACATTTACGACCAGCATCACCATCTATCTTACAATATTTTGTTAAACGAGCTAATTATACCAATAATTATTATGAGTGCTAATCAATTATGAGTGATTTTCTAAGCCCATATCATTGAGTGAAAAAAAACCCGAAGTATTTGTTTAATTTTTTAAGGAAAGTAAGTTATCAGCCTGCTGGAACATCTCAAATGTTACAACCCTTACCACCTCGGTGAAATTTCGTGCAGGAAGAGATTCGAGCAACCATTCTACTCTGAACTCGCTCACAATCCGCACGGACCACAACCTATTTTCGCCAGATAATTTCAACTCTTTTACAGATCAAGCCTTCCACATAACTCTCAATTTCAAAATAAATTCCAACCTCCTAATTGATCTCAATGGACCTAAATCAAAATCATTCTTTATATTGTAAACATCCCGATAACGGATCATAAAACCTATCAAGAGATTATATTAAAGTCCGTAAAAAGAAAAAAAATTGCCAGCAAAGTATTGCATGAAAATATTACATATAGGAATGATAACGAAATTTTTGCTTCAAAAAAAAAGACTGTAAAGCTTTTAAGTTTGTTTCTATATGTAATTGTGTTCCGAATATCTCTAAAAGTCTTTTCGCGAAATGCAACGTGACAAATACCCAAACATATCCCAACTGTAGAAGTAATCTCTCAAAGAATAATCCTCCTAAACCATTTCAATGCTACATTTCTCATAGGGACTTTGTCCCAAAAATTAAACGGTAGATATATCGTTAAGCTAAGTCGGTGAAGTTAGCCCGAAAATCAATCCCGAATTTTTTGGTGTATTTCTTGGCTAAAGTGTAGTCAACTCGAAAAAAGTGTAGTTGTTACAAAAATGTAGTGCTATCCCGAACTTTTTGAGCATATTATCCCGAGATTAAAATCTAATACAAATTTAATTTTAATTTACACATTTTTAATAAAAAAATTTTGAAAACTGTCAAAAATTGTTGCAACCTTTTATTGTGGACTAACCGTGAAATATTATACTTTTATAAAAACATTCTTAAAATCCTAAAAAGCTCAAGACCTATTGGAATAAAACATAAGAAAAAAATAAAATTAGAAAATTAAGCTAAATCGAAAAGTGCATTGACAATTCATGACAATAAAATAAGCAAACCATAATACCAGAGCTAAATTGCACTAGCGGTATATACGGCTATTTAGGTTTTGACTGTGCACAATAAACCCTGCGAATTTCATTTTCATATCAGGTGGAAAAATGATGTCAACGTTTGATGTGAATGTGTGTGGATAAAGAATTCTCAGAATGTGGGCACATAATAAATTGCCAAAAAACCGGAAAATATAGTTAAATTGCACTTGTGCTGTTCACATATATCACATACAACTGCTGGTGAATATTTGTTTATATTTTGAAAACTCATCTGTGGCACTATTCTGGTAATTCCCTGGGAATAGGGAATTGGGGAAATAATTTATATGTAATTTCATTTCAAATTTTATTTTTCCAGCCTACTGAGGAGAAGAGTTTCATATAAATATTTATAAATTGGGAATTATTTTTCCATATCTAAATTGGAAGGGAAAATTATTCCCAATGTTATTTTGTTTTCAAAAAAATTACCACTAGCTTTTTACCTCAGTAAGCCAAATTTTTTTTTTTTAAATAGAAATTACATATAAAATCCTTTCCCAATTCCCTATTCCCAACGAATTACCAGAATAGTGCCACTGGAGCTCAAAAATTTATTAAAGAAGTTATGGATTCTTTAATAGTAGCCCCAATTATCAAAATTTGAAAGAGATTGGGAAAAGTTATCAATTTTGCTGCAATCGAGGCAGGTTAAAAAAGCATTTCATAATTCAATTGAATAAATTGGAGCAAATATTTTAGAACAAGAACAAAATTTATTTTAATCCAATAAAACTATTGATGGTAATCAATCAACAATTAGACAGCAAAAACTTTTTTAGCCCAATTTACAAACAAACTCCTTTTTATCGCGACTTACAGTTTCATTCCAATAGGCCTTGAGCTTTTTAAAATTTTAAGAATGTTTTTTATAAAATTATAATATTGCACGGTTAGTCCACAATAAAAGGTTGCAACAATTTTTGCCAGTTTTCAAAAAAATTTATTAAAAATGTGTAAATTAAAATTAAATTTGTATTAAATTTTAATTTCGTGATAATAAGCTCAAAAAGTTCGAGATAGCACTACACTTTTGTAACGACTACACTTTTTTCGGGTTGACTACACTTTAGCCAAGAAATACACCAAAAAAAAACGGGATGGATTTTCGGGCTAACTTCACGGACTTGTTATGCTGAATAACCTTACACTGAATAAAGACAGCAAGTCATTCATTTCCAGAGAAGTGTCCAAACTTCAAGTCCTCCCAGCATCCATATTACATCCACTTCCATTAGACGAGCTCCACATTAATAACGCCGACGCAATAGAAGCTACATTTGTATTGCAGATTCCAACATCAACAAATTTTCAAGCTACGCACTCATTTTTATCGCAATGTTGATGTTTCTAGCAATAATCCAGCTATGCTTAAAGAAAAAGTACCAAAATAATATCGGAAAGACAGAATTACCGCAACTTCATAGATGAAGCTTAACGATATCCCGTATTTTTAAGCAATCGTGGACAATGGCATTTAAGTCCGGAGGAGTTAACATTCTAACATTTATCACGCGCATAAAACATGCCTACTCTTCGTCACAATTCCTGACAGACATTCCTTTATGGTAATTGTACTCTTTTAGCACGTTGCAACTTGCAAGTGAAAAATTTCCAGTATAAGGTATTTTTCATCTAATAAGCATAATAAGCATTTTCGATATCATATAATATAATTTACAATATGTAAAAACTTAGAATAAGAATTTAGTTGTAAATTTGTTGTAGAATAATAAAACAAAAAAATTTTTTTTTTGATTTTAATAATCTAAAAAGATTAATTTATACCTATATTCTAAAATATTGATATCGAAAGCGGTAGATTTGTGAACTAATGTTAGGGATAGATTTTCGTTTTTATATTTCAATATAAATAACTGTTTTTGAAATATGTTGTCCGAACCTTACATACAATTTTAATTAAGTTTCACTGTAAGTCCTTAAAATTCTGTCCCACTTTGTCCTTCTCAAAACAAAACTGTTACTTGATTCAAAACCTCTGAATGAATATGTAGCCGCTATTTCCTCAGCTATACAAGAAACACCACTGGCAACTCACAGTTGAACCAAATATTCTCAACTTACCGTAGCGTAAATTATTTTGACCTCAAAATTGTATCAATTAGAAATACAAACAAATTATGTAAAATCATATTTTTGGTTTCGCAAATAAAATTCATTTAAAACGCACAAATGCAAAATGAAGATACATACATCTACTTCATAAAAGATGGCAGTGTATCTACTATATAGTAGATGGCACCATCGGCAGTAAAAGCAACGGGATATTATAGTCCAGTAGATCAGGTTGTCGCACTGTCAAGATTATACTTAAATCGACAGTACAACAATCTTTCGAAAAATATAAATCATTTAAACATACATAGTTGACGCGAGATGGCTCTAATACGTGTGAGTAACTGTAGCAGGGAAACTTTCGAATTCAAAATGAAACTTCGCATACCGATTAAGCCCAATTTGTGCAAATTAGTGCTCACGGGAAAAAATTTGTGCTAGTCCAGGGGCCGAAAAAACGGGAAAAGAAAATTTCAAATTTCGCCTGAAAGACGAAACAAATAAAACCTGTATGTATATCGATTTTGTATCGAAAGGTGTGAAAGGAAATGTGTGTAACTGGAAAGATATAGTAGTAGCGTTTGTGTTAGTTTCGTGGGTATGAATGTTTTGTTGCATATGCAAGTCACGTGTCATTCTTTTTTTGGTTTATTCATATTAATCCTTTGAGTGCCAACATGATTGAGGAGCACAATCGCGCTTCTTGGCACTTAAAGGGTTAACCATTGTAAACGCCAATTTTTTGTGTTTTTTATGTATTTTCGATTTTTTTTATAGTTAACATTTTATTTTTAAAATTTATAAAATGTTATTAAAACATATAAAATTAATTTATGATAAAAAAAATTAAATATAAAATATATTAGCATGTTAAATAATGACACTCCACAGCTCGAGAGCAGACGTAATGTGCTGAGGAAAGGAAATAAGCACCATAACAATTATGGTGAAACTGTTCATCATACAAATGACACAAATACGAACAAAAGAAAAATACAAATACAAAGACATAATTGTGTACTATACACTGTGTACGTATTAGATTTTTTTTGCTTCACTCATTTTAAATGAGGAACTAACGAGACAAAATCGATATACTGATTTCTAGAAAAAAACAGAAATAATTTAAGCCTAATTTCAACAAAAATTCAGCCACTATATTTTTAGGATAGCAATGAACATACCTCATAGGAATATACAACAAGATGTGCCAACTTCATTGGTTTCTAGAACACTTTATGTTAGAAAATTGTTCATTCAATGGTCTTTGTTGTTCAATGGAATTGGGCCAATTCTGGATTAGCACAAATTCAGCCACTATATTTTCGGATGGCAATGAACATGCCACAGGTATAAGCTATCTGAATCGCTTATTCTTTGATTTTAGAACATTTTACTTCTTTTGTTTAATTTGATGTTCAACACAATTATTATTGAACGGTATACCTCAGTATTTTCTTTGTTTAATATAGTATCTTTCAGGGGCAAGTTTGTCTTCCTCAATTTATGGAAAAACAATTATAAAAATTATATTTCTATGATGAGCACAATTCTGATTTTCAAAGTACATTATTTTTTTGAAATCCTGTACATATATCGATTTTGTCTCGTTAGTTACTTATTTAAAATGAGTGAAGCAAAAAAATCGAATACGTGCACTGTGTATAACACACAATTATGCCTTTGTATTTGTATTTTTCTTTTGTTCGTATTTGTGTCATTTGTATGATGAACAGTTTCACCATAATTGTTATGGTGCTTATTTCCTTTTCTCAGCACATTACGTCTGCTCTTGAGCTGTGGAATGTCATTATTTAACATGCTAATATATTTTATATTTAATTTTTTTTATCATAAATTAATTTTACATGTTTTAATAACATTTTATAAATTTTAAAAATAAAATGTTAACTATAAAAAAAATTGAAAATACATAAACAACACAAAAATATGGCGTTTACGATGGTTAACTCTTTGAGTGCCAAAAAGCGCGATCATGCTCTTCAATACACTAGCCGAAATCATGTTGGAACTCAAAGGGTTAATATGGATAAACAAAAAAGAATGGCATGTGACTTGCATATGCAGCAAAACATTCATACGCACGAAACTAACACAAATGCTACTACAATATCTTTCCGGTTACACTCATTTCGTTTCACACCTTTCGAGACAAAATCCATATACTGATATTTTTACTTTAAATTAACACTATTCTATTTCCATGAAAATTGGTTTACTATTTTTTTATAATGAGTTTTGTATGAAAACACGATCAAAATTGATTATGAAAAAGAAAATATATGGATATTTAAATTTAAATTAGAACAAAAAATTGAAGCAGAACAAAAACAATCTTATTGGTTAATACTTAGTATTGTCCCTCCACTTTACTATGGTTTTGACAAAGGCTTGGAGGATCGCACCCCACTACTCATCCAACGCAATCTTGAGTCCACTGCTGTTAGATGGTACCGGATTTCTGACTCGGCTTCTTCGTTTTTAGTTCGTCCCATAAATGCTCAATTGGATTCATGTCTGGACTGAAGGCTGGTCACTTCATCATCATCTCGAGCCCAACCTCATCCTTGAACTGCCGCGTGGTTCGAGCTGTGTGACACCGGGCATTGTCATGCATCAACATGAAATCTTCCCCGATATATCCTACGTAGAATACTAAAGGGTTATCCACTTTGTACATGGTCCAAGAGAATGACCTCGATATATGTATCTTTCAGCGATCAGACCTCCTCTACGGCCTCCATCAAGTACGAAAATAAGATATGTTTTCCCTCATGCGATATGCCAGTCGACACCATGCACGAACCGCCACCGAATGGACCTCCATTGTTCGATATTCCAATTGATGTGTTTGTGAGAAAATTCGGGTTGCTGTTGGGGATGGCGTGCTGTGAATTTGGGGCCTATAGCGGGCCGTCTTGGACTGAAGTTGGCTTCATTCGTCTTTTTACCGTCCATTGAGGAGCAACTGCATCTCAAACTTGTCGTAGCTCCTGCTGCATATCGACGCCCGTGAGATGGCGATTTCGCAGTGAAGTTAGGACGATAAATTGATCGCTCCTCTCAGATATACAGTGATACCGGCTGGTATATGGTCTCCGATTGAAGGCACTAGTTTTCTTAAACCTCTTGGATACTCTTAAAACAGCAGATTGGCTCAAGTTTATATGACGAGTGACTTCTGCTTGATTGCGCCCTTCTTGCAATAAAGCAACAACTTGTGCGGTTTTTTCTGGACTAAAATCCATTATTTTGAGGAAACAACGAATGAAACTGACAGATCAATATTTCGCTCTATTATAAAGGGTTTTCCAATAAGAGGTTTCATTTTGAATAGCCTACTATTTGGGCAGCTGTCAATTTTGGAGGTGTCATTTTTTGACATTTGACAAGTATAAACTACGCCATTACTAAAAATGGTACGATACACGCTTCAACAATGCACTGAATTTGATAAAATTCACTACAAAAATGGTGAAAATTTTGCAGTCACCGTTCACAAAACTAGAGCACTTTTGGTTCGTCATGAAACACCAACTCGGCCGGCAATAGTGAAACTGGTGGAAAAATTTGAGCTATTGGGACAAGTTAGTGATGGGAAGAATCGAAACCGTGTGCGTCACTCAAGAACAACTGAGAATATTGCTGCTGTAGCCCGTAGTGTTGGCGAAAACCCAGGTTTGTCGATTCCTCGTCGATCTTTGGAATTAGACATTCCACAAACGACATTACACCGTATTTCGCCTAAAAAGCCTTAGGCCTTAAGGCTTTGAAAGTCCAGTTAACACAAGAACTCAAGCCATTCGATCACCATAAACGTCGTATCTTTGCTGATTGAGTCCTTCACATGCATCAAAATGATCCGGATTTTCATCGAAAAATCATTTTCAGTGATGAGGTCCATTTTCACCTCGGAGGCTATGTTAATAAGCAGAATTGTCGTATTTGGGGCTCAGAAAATCCAAGAATGATTGTTAAAAAGCCCCTCCATCCTGAACGTGTTACTGTTTGTTGCGGTTTTTGGGCTGGCGGTGTGATTGGACCTTACTTATTCGAAACTGAGGCTGGTGCAACTGTTACGATGAATGAATTGCGCTACCGAGCTATGATTGGAAGTAATAACGAACGAGTTATGTGTTGGTCTAACCTTCTATTCCTCTTCAGTTTTATTTTTTACGAAATAATCTTTAATCGCTAAAGACTCGCATTCATTATTTTCTGTATTCAAAAATACCACTGGTAAATCTTCGATTCGGAAATTCGACTGATCCGTTAAATTGAGATTTGGTACCTCCTCTATAATTTCAGCTTCTATTTGAATTTGAATTTTTTTTTTTTTAAGGATAGTTTTAATATAATTAATAAAAATTTCTAAATATCCAACTTTCTGATAAAGCATAACCCCAATCTTTAGGAATGTGCAGAATGCGTTCCAGAAGCGGCAAACGTAAACATTACTGTTAAACTTTCTTTTGCCTGGCCTTTGTCAATTTCAAAAACATTTGTGGCTCCTTTTCGCGCTACGACTTTTAAGAAATTGGTTTCATCTTCGTTATAAATTCTCAATGGATCATTAAAAATCGAGTCGTAACCTTCGGATTGTAGCTCCTTAAAAACATTATCGAACCAATTTTGATGTCTGTTTCGGACTCGCGCGGAGGCTACCGTCACTGCCTCTGGAACACGTTCGGTAACGATCGGAGGGCGGCTTAGGAATGATTTGTACCATTTCTCACCAGGAGTATTTTCTTTAAACTGGTTCTGTCGCCCAGCTTTGTCCAAAAATTCTTTAACGGAGTTTTGGATGTTGACTTTACGCCGCGGAAAACCGTTTCTATGACTTTGAATGATCCAATCGACAGTTTTCTCTTCCTCCGCTGTAGTAAGAACCGTTTCAGGCCATTTTCTGGCTTTTTTTGCTCTACAGGATATACGGCCTTATATGGTTTGGCATGGTACCTTAAATTTTCTTGCAGCTTCTTTTTTAGACATTCCAAGCCTAACAGCATCCAGAACATTTTGAAGCATGCATTCAGTATAATTTTTGATATTTTTACTGTAGAGCTTCTTAGTTTTAGACATACCTAGGTAGTCGAAAATGAAACCTTTTATTAAAATATATCGATAGTTTACAATAGGTATAAGTACCGCTAAGGAAGATATGTATGTTTATTGTACATACATACTGAATAACTATAGTGTGTCAAATTATTTATAATCAATTCTCACAATCCTAATTTAAACTTATTATTTCAACATTATTTCCAAATTTAACGATAATAAAAAATTAAAATTGAAACAAATATGCCCACTGCGCAAAAAACTGATAAATTTAATAACGAGCACTATGCTTGGTATTGGTAAAAATTTTAAACAAAAAATTGCCTAATTCAAGCATGATGCTCCTTTGTGGGCACCATAAAAAACAAAAGAAATTTATATTTTACATGTAAAAGTTAATTATTTGTCACTTCTTTAATATGTTTTTAATTGAATTAAAATCTTATTTAATTATTTATTAAAAAATCAACACTGTAAACATGCAAATCTGCTTACCGGTATGTTTAACGAAACCACAACACTTTACAAATTTAGCAGGAAAAGAAAGAGGTACGTCGTTTCACATGCAAGTGTAAATTAAACTGAAGAGTTAGATCAAAGAGCTCTATGATAAAAACGTTAGAATTAATATCGTTTAAAGAGAGGAGCATATTGGAAAAACACGTGTTTTGGCATTCTCTTAATATATACAAAAATATAAATCATATGCTCGCTGAAACCCATGGTAAACTTATTTTTCTATGGTATTAATTTGGCAAAACATTCTCATTTTCTCTCGCTTAATTGTGGACGATTCTCACCAGAATGGTCGTATTCTAGCAATATAATGAGAGTCCTAAATTCGCCATATAGAGAATAAACTAATGCTAATTCTGGCCCAAGTTAATCATAATTGTATAAAAAATTTAAAAAATTCTAAATTTGGTATTTCCCAAAATTCTTATACTCTGAACTTTGCCCACAAAGTCGATTGACATAAAAAAATGCATCCTAAACTAAATTATACACATTCAAACTATGGTCAACTCTAAATGGACACACGCCTTTAAACAGTTGTTATAGTCTTAATTTTGTATGGCAATCACCCATAAATTAATTTTTCCACCTAATGAATGACTTAAAATCGAACGTGCTATGAGTTGAAATTTAAAAACTGTATGGCATTTAAACTTCATATGAATATCGTTATTTAAATAATGAATTAAGTAGATGTCTTGTTAATAAATTAAAATATATGCTACCCTGTGGTATCAATCGCACAGATTTTTTACCATTACATTATTCTGTATTTATGTACGTTAACCAGCCGTTTCAAGCAATTTATCTGCTAACCCAAGTACATGATGATTGTTGTATAATGTCCGTGGGCATTAAAAATCTGCAATAAATTCACTTTACACAAGAGAAACGATTGATTTTGTTGTCTATAAAACATAAAACAACAACAAAAAAGTTTTACAGCAATTATAACACTTGGAAATCGTTAAAATCATATCGAAATGCCAAAAGGATTTACATCGGCTTTCAAAACCAAATAATAATAATAATAATAAAATGTTTTTGAAAAAAAAAAATCGTAATTTGCCCAAGTACACAACTAAATCAGAATGTAATAAATATATTATTTTTTTGTTTTGCTTAATCTCATTCTCTGATTTGGTTATATGTGCACTCGTTAAATGCAATGAAAGATCTCAATAAAATTCCTAACTAGCCACAGTTTACCTTTAAAATGCAGTTTTAGTGTTCAAAGGTATAGGAATAATATTTTTTTTTTTTTATTAATAATATTCTTGCGGGCAATAAAAATATTGAGGTGTATATGTACGATCGCAACTAGTTAAAAGGAAATTTTATCTGCCCCGTACATGATTTTCAGGTACTAGATACACTGAAAATTTAAAAATTTAAATTAGAGATAATTGGCTGTCTGTGTCTATTTGTGTATGTACTTACAATAAAATACTTCTGTTTATATCGTTAGAATGCAGAGCCTCACATCAAGTCATCAAGTGACACTTTAAAAAATATGCAAATACAAAATAAACATAAAAATGACAAATCTAATGTTTATATCATAATTTAGATGCACATCGTAAACTGTCTAATCCCAGCTTTTGTAGTTATACATTTTTGAACGATCTAAAAGCTTTTTCATACTTAATTTTATTGTCTTGTATTAGGTGATTTGCCACCATTAGTTTATTAGTATTACACTATACACTAAACTGTATCATTTGCTTGTATACGCATAAAATTGATAAAAATGTTAATTTTAACATTTAGTATTTTAAAACGAAAGATAAGTAAAATGATTTAAAAGACATTAAATGTTGTTTGTTTTTCATTTTATAATCTTTAATAAGCCAAATTTTTGGGTTAATTACCGAATCAGAAACTACTTAAATTTTATGGTAAAAACACATTTCAGACGCCTTTTTAAATAAGAATTGATAAAATATTAATTGAATTTGGATAATTTGGTTTTATAAAAACACTGATTTGATGTGTCGACATTATGGGACTAATGCCTCAGCCAGCGAACAATTAAAAGCTTAAGTTGCACGCTGATTGTGCCATTTCGGTCAGTGCTACAAGTACCAAAATTGTATAGGCTGTTCGTCACAAATAAACAACTGACCTTTATAATTTCGGTGGTGGAATACCACTCCCTTAAGTTGTTCAAACATAGCAAAACTTAAGTGTTCGCTGGCTGATGCTTAAGAATAGAAAACTGTGTGCTATTGAACTGAACTTGTAAGGGCTTGTTACTTCAAATATAAGAAATACCGCGCAATATGATCAACTACAAACGGAGAATGCTGCGTAGACTTGAGTTTCGATTCAGTTCAAAATCGGTTTCCGTTCTTTGCCTAAAATCAATCTTCAATTAAAAGTTTCATAATTGCTATTGGTGAAGGCAACTCTCTAGAGGTTATAGTAGATCTACTTGCCAATAGTAATTACTAAACTTATTTAATAAAAAAACATTTAACAAATTAAGCGACAAAACATCCTTAGAACTTCATCCAAGGATAGTTTTAAAATCTCAAATCCACCGAAAAAATCATAAAAATATCCTATACCGAAATATATTAACAAGTAGAGATTTGCCTTCACCAATAGCAATTATGAAACTTTTACCCACAAACGAAAAAACAGAATATTTATCCGTTCGTCTGGAGATCTGGATGGTTTAATTGAATTCTGAACTGCTGATTTTTTTCACCAATTTTCTTTTATTTTTAATTCATAGAATTTTAAAGCTTTTGGGATCTCCATTTCAAGGTGGTCAGATACCTGGCACAAGAAATCACCATTGCATTACATTTTTTCCATATACTCGTGCAGTAGGTATATCCAGTATTTCGATTCATCTTTTGTTCATAAATCCACCATTTTGACACATTTAATTAATTTTTTGTTAATTATGGAGTATATCCTTGTCGAATATCGTTTAAAAATCATCTAGAAGGCCGTAAATTTTTATGAAAACCTTAGTACTCAAAACGACCGTTGTGGTGCTGGAAACTGTTGAAACTTTTATTATTCCAAGGTCTTGGAAAAAGCAACAATTTTGTAATGATCGAAAACATCTTCAAGAATGACGTAGATTTTTATGAGTATTCAAAACTACCGTTGTAGCGCTAGAAGCAGTTACAATTTTTCTCATTCCCATAAAATCATGTAGCTTATCATTTGAGCGTTTTAAGTAATAAAACCACCTTATTGGCACTGGCCATTAATAGATTTATTATACAATATATAAGTATGACATGTCATTTAAAAGTTCTAGAAGAAAGTCACAAATTTAGCAGAAGCATATTAGCACTCCAAATTTTCGTTGTGGCGCTGATTAAAAATACTTTTAGTCTTATTCTAATATGATCATGTGGCATATCGTTTTTAAGATTTTGCACCGTTTTGGCGCTGGTGGCAATTTGTTCCTATGACAAAAAATGTCGCAAAATAAGTCGAAAAGCGCTAGTACTTAAACTACCGTTTTAGTGCTGAAAGCAGTTACATTTAACTCATTCCAATAAATCAGGCATGGAAAAGCCATAATTTTATTTACAGCACTTTAGTTCACAAATCTATCGCTTTGAGAGCGGTTTTCCTAAGGAAAATATATACGAAAAAAATGTGTTCTCTCGAACCATGTAAAACAAAGCAAGTTTATTGGATTATTAAGAAAGACAAAAATACTATTGAAAAATCTAAATTTGATTTTATTCAAAATTAATTTAAATTTATAAATTTATTGGAATTCAACTGCAACAGTTAAATTCATTGTGCTTAATATTGAAATAAAAAAATCAAGTTACGTAAATTAAAACAATTAAAATTAAATTTATATTAAATCCTTATCCGAGCTGTCAAAATCGAGGAATCGATTTTTCTTTGGCACATTTATTGCATTACTATCGGAATCACAGGTAGACCTTTCATCAGCTGTAGTGGGATTATCGGTTTCAGAATTGAGCATTGATTTTTATTAGAAGCAGTTCAAAATTCAGTAATTAACATTTTTTTTATAAATTTCTTCATATTGCATGAATACATTTTTAATAGTTCTTTGACATTTTATTGCTCGGTCTGTATCAGGATCTGTATGTTCATAAAAAACGTTTGCCATATTCTGCCTAACTGCACAGACCCTCTCTAATTAGTTTTGGTGTAAATTTGTCTACGGCGTCTTCGCTATCGCAGTTAATTTCTACTACCTCAACAGTCACCTTTCATGCAGAGTGAGGAGTGCATTTTCCTAAAATATAAGCAAAACTACTTCTAATATATAATATGCCTTATAAATTGAAATTATGCCCTGGTCTTGAGGTTGGATCATTGATGTAGTGTTGGGCAGTAAAAACTCAATTTTAACATTTGGATGCCGTAAATTTATTGTATGCCTTGGTAAATAATAAAAGCACTTTAAACTCCAGATTTTTTTCAAATAGCTTTTGGTAAATTATTCATATTTCACTTCGGTTACTTAAAGAGTAACTTTAGCATTCGATCCTCCGATACGCTGCTACAAAATAGCAACGCGATTCTATATTTTGCCGCCTTAAATCCACTGGCAGGTCTTTCATTTTTGGAGCCATAAGTTCTTTTCGGCATTTTCTTCCAAAAACAATCTGGTTTCTTAAGAATTTTCTTGAATAATTTAGTTGATATTCTCTGGCTGTGTCATCACCGGATGCATTTTCACCTTTTAGTTGAAGATTATGTAAGTTATGCCGTTTTGGGAATTTTTCGAGCACCGTCCATTACTAGCGGAAAATTCAGTTGTTGTAGTAGTGGGTGTCCTTTCTTTTATTTGGTTAAAAAGTTGAAGTGCTTTGTGTTTAATAGAATTACTATCTACCGGTATTCTCTTTTTAACGTTATTCCTCTATCCAAATAATTAAAGCTTTTCCAACGGCTTCCATAATAAGATCTCGTTTATAAGTTAAAAATTTTGCACTTACTGTTGTACAACTCGCCACACTTTTACGAACATAATCTTCCATCCGCTTTATTGTTCTTATAGTCGACTCATTCAAACCATTTTGTTTTTTGCCACAACGGTTGATCCTTGCCTCGATTATAATCTTTCCAAAATTTCAATTTTGGCTTCCTACGAATTTACATGCCATTAAGTAAGATTTGTTTTCTTTCCTGTTGTCGATATGGTAGGTCTATAAAAATTTTATGTTAATAAAGTTAAAAAGAAATTGAAATTTGCTAATATATAATAAAAAAAAATTCAGCTTTTAAAATAAGAAATAAAGTTTTCAAACGTGCAGTTCTTATGAATAAAACGACACAAATAAAGGAAATTCTCCATTACAACCATTTTCGATTTTGACGTTTCCTTTAGTGCGTCTTGTGGAATAAAATACAAAATTGAAATGACAGCGTTTAAAACACATTGTATATCGAAATATTAGTACTTTTTTTAATTATTTTAACAGTGTAGTGTAAAAGCGAAGTTGCGTAAATCGAGTACCGTATAAATCGAGGGATAAGTGTATAATATAACAAGATATTTTGAAAACCAATTTTTGACAAAAACAATGAAGAATCAGAAAATGCTTCTGAGTTGTTTTTTGAAGAATTTTTTAATGGAAATTTTCGATTTTCATTTTACGTGAAATTTTTGGGTTTGTGCAAACGCAATTAGCTAAATTCTTAGAAATGTTTTTCTTCATATACAGACAGCATGTTTCCTGAGTCCTTTCGCGACCATTTTGCTTATTTTGTTAATTTGCAATGTTTCCTAATCTCCAGAAAATTGTGAAACCCGAAAAATTGGGTTTCACAATTTTCTGGGCGATGTTTTGATTAATTTGTTAGGTTTAAAAAAATCGGCATAACATGTGTACGAGTATAAAGCTATTTCTGTTTTTCGTTCCAAGAAAAATGAAAATGTTCATCAGGTAATACTAATTTCATTCTATCCCCGATTTTTAAAATCATCCTATCTCAGGATTTTGAAAATCATCCCATCCCAGGATTTTTAAATGTTCCAATTAAATAGGACCTTTATCAAAATACAACTTTAGCTAAACTAAATAGGCAGGCGTCTAAAATTGACATAAAAAAATTACGGGGTGCATGCTCAATTACATATATGGCCTGCCATATACACTGCAGTTCACTTGAATAGGAACGACCAGTTTTTTAGAATAGTTTTAAATTGATGTAACTTTTGTAAGATCTGTTTTTACAGGATGAGCACTTGTTCAAAATGGTAAAATATTTAAATAAAAAAAAAATTTAGTAGGCCAGAAGAAATTTATTTTATTTTGTTTTTTCTTAAAATGTTTATTTTTTGTTTGTTTCACTTGAATAGAAACGACCATAGTTATCAATAAAGTGCAAGCAAGTGCTAGCAAATTTAAGCTTAAATTAAATTATTTTTTTTTTTGAAAAAGTTAGCGTTTTAACATAAAAAAATATAAAATGGGTCGACGAAAAAATCTTAATAAGGAAGAAATAGCCCAAATTCAAGTGCTACACAACGAAAAATATTTTCTACAAGCAATTGCAGATAAAATAAGAAGAAGTAAGACTGTAATCTGCAATTCTATAAAAAAAATCGAAATGAGTATGGCTTAAACAAGAAATGCCGATAAGCGGGCCATACTCTAAGGACAGTATCCAACTGCGCACTATCTTGTGCAAAAATTAAAGCGAGAGCTGGTACAGAGGAGGCCGAATAACAGTGTGAAGAGTCATTAAAAAATCAGATCACCTTATTCGAAGATAGCTTCAAAAGAAATCGCCTCTAAATCAGGACAGGAAGAAGAAAATATTATATTTCTCGAGACTACATATGACATGGGCTGAAAAATAGAAACGTGTCGTTTTCTCTGATGGAAAGAAATTTAATCTTGATGGTCCCGATGGATTTAACTATTATTTCCACGACCTTCGAAAAGAGGAAAGTTTTTAGCAAAACACCGTAGCCGCGAAGGAGGCGTTATGGTGCGGGTAGCTGTATCATTTTATGGTTAGAGAGCTTTCTAACCGGGCATCGCAGCAAAACGTAGAGCTTTACCATGGCCACCGTATTCTCCCGATCTCAATATCATGGAATACGTGTGGGGTTTCCTGTCTCGGAAAGCTTACGAAGGTGGTCGATCATTCGACTGCAAAGAAAGCTTTATTAAGGCGATAAAAGAAGCTTGAAATTAGATTTTACTAGATTCTTTAAAATCTTTGTATGACTCCATCTCCAGCAGGTTGTATGAAGTTATTTTCAATAAGGAAAGTAGTACGCATTACTAAAACCATGCAAATCCAATTAACTATTAAAAATAAATCGAATTTAATTATATTTTTAATCAAAAAAATAACTTTTTATTAAGATTTGTAGAAAAAATCACAAAGCACTATTAATCAAGTAAACGTACATTTTTTTTTCTTTAATATTTACTGCTTATTGAAAAACCAATTTTAAAATATTCCAAAAAAACGGTCGTTACTATTCAAGTGATCTGCAGTGTATGTAATTTAAAGAAAATGCTCAATAAAAAATTAATAATTATTTGGAAGCTATGGAGTGCCTAAATATTTGACTCTCGATTTTGACTCGAAATGAGCCTGTAGCGCAAATCCTATCATACGGCTGATATCCACATTTTGATTAGGACTGGTAGACATCACATTTGTAATTGAGCATGCACTCATTAATTTTTGATTTTATATCAATTTCAGACGCCTGCCTAGTGGTTTTGACTAAAACTGTCGCCACCTTTGACAAGTATTTCGATAACGATCAGAATTAATTGGATGTCGTCCTGGGATGAAAGTCCTGGTATAGGATGATTTCAAACATCCTGGCATGAAACTAATATTACTTGACAAATATTTTTAATTTGCCTGTGGCACTATTCTGGCTTTCCCTATGGGAATAGGGAATTTTGAAAAATATTTTCATAGGATTTTTGCTTTAAATGGTTTTCTGGCCTACCGAGGGAATAAGTTTGGTGTAAAAATTTTCAAAAGTTAATTGGGAAACTCTCATTGAGAAAAATATTTTCACATTTAACTTTGTTTCGAAAATATTTAGACCAAACTTATTCCCTCAGTAGGCCAGAAAAATACAATTTAGACAAAAATGCTATGAAAATATTTTTCCCAATTCCCTATTCCCAGGTAAAGCCAGAAAAGTGCCACTGGGATGAAAAACTGGGATAGCTTCACACACTTGAAATAAACAGTAATTTTTCTTGTAGTTACATAATAATTAAATTATGTTGTGTGCTTAATTTAATTTTTACACCAACGAAAATTTGTGTAGACAAATTTTGTTTAATTAAAATAATCTTTATACAAAAAACGGGTTCGTCTCTTACTCTTCAACTTTATATTAAAAGTGTCAGTCTTTCATTTTTTACTATATGATCTAAAAGTGTCGTCATTATTATTTTATTTCTTACTAAAAATATGTCTTTGTTTCTTTTCATTCTAGGTAAGTCCAAACTATTTTACATAAAGTAATGTACGAGAACCATAATTAAACCGTAAGTATATACTCACATCATATAGGACACTTTATGTCTTGAAGCTAAACACAGTCGTGTTCAAGATAGTTCTAACCATTGTTTATAATATCTTATTAAAGTATGTCACCTTGGCAAATTCATCAGATGAACAAAGTTTAAAAAATTTATGTATAGCCTTTAACCATTTTACTTATTTATGACACATCGTCACTCAACGTGATTAATGTACTCGTATATGCAGATATAATATTCGCAGAGTCTTGCCGTAAACTCAACGACGATATACGATACCCATACATAATTTGATTTTCTGAAATAAGAACTGAAATAAAAACTTTATCAAAAAAAGGCGGCAATAATATGTCAGATTAAGTTCTTCGAACTGGTAAAACCTACGCAAAACATAAATAAATCAGTCACATTTTAACCCTTTTACGATTACAGTCAACCGGACTCTAAAAAATAATTAATAACAATAAACTCAAGCAATTCATAATCTTAAATAATTTACTACTAGCGCGCGCATGTAAAAAATTCCGCATGTACCGCTGGAAAACTAACGATCTATATTCATTTTCATTGTTGCTATTTAATTTTAATTCTGTTCAATAATCAAGCGCACAAACAACATTTCATTAAATAAATAAAATTTACAAAATCAAAGAAAATCTAAATTATGTGAATTTCTTTTACTTAACCAACTCCTTGGTACACGTAAAAAAACTAAATCTTAAAACCCATTTCTCTTTGCAACCATATTTAGTCATTATTCAACAATTTATTTGTAACAAAAACAACAACAATAAAAAATCTGTAACGCGATTTGTATAGTTAGATGATTAAAATAGTTTTAAATCAATTTAATAGTACGATTTATTTTTTTTTTTTGTTGTTGTTCGTTAAATGCGAGATTGCGGCACACTTGAAGAATTTTAAGTTTTCGTCTAATTTTTTATGGATGCGAAGAAAACGTGTTTTAAGTCTTACAGGTACGCGCGGCGCAGGTACACTCGTGGCTTAATAGCTTACTCGCGCAGAATCATTTTAAATCGTCTCGTAGCTTTATTTACGTAAGTAGACAGGTAACAGAAGATTTTATTTATACCAGGGTGTATCAATATGATTTAATAAATTGATTTGTAGTTTAGATGTTGATGACATTCCGATGGTTTGATTTTATTATGGCTTTGATTGATTTTGATCGGATTAATTTGAATGATGCGTTGATATATAAAATCGGTTGTTGAATCGATTTATGTTGGATGAACATTTTTTTAAATTTAAGCAGGATATTAACTTATAGGCTAATAGAACAGTTAATTTACATAAATGACCGAACATTATTTTGTCTTTCTTCTAGTATCCATTAAATTATATTTTGTGTTTGTTCGTCAATAAATTTGCTGGATGTAATGTTGTGAAAATTTATATTAAAAATAATTGTTTACATTTTTTTATGTAAACAATTGTAAAATACGGTAAACATCTGTAAACAATATAATAAATTAGTGGAAAAATATTAATTAATTAAATTTACTTTTTTATTAAAATCTTGATTTAACTGTAGCGATCGTAGTTTTGTAGTTTTAAAGGAGATGACGGTAAAGTAATAAATATGATTTTCATGAACTATTTCCTAAACTATCCTAAAATATAAAATTAGGAAGATTTAGGACAAACTTTACACTATCATGTAACTGAAGAATTCCCTAAACTTACCTAAAAATTTGAATTTGCCATTTTTGTTTCAATGTATGGGTATAACTTCGTATAAACGAGTAAATTGTAATTTATTATTTATATTTTTTGTATTTTACTGAATTAAAATGAAAAATATTTTAATGGTGGTTTTAAAACTTCTGTGGGATTAAAACTGTTTCACCTTTGTATTTGCCAGTTAATATGGTTGCTCGAATTAAACTTGTTATTAATTTTTTAAACAGTAAGTCATATACTAATACAAAGTTTTAGTTAGTTAACACTTCGTATTAAAATGATTAGTACACCAATTTTTAATTGAAGAATGTGGTGGTACTCCAGGCAAATCAGATGAATTTAAAAACTTTGTAAAATAATTTACCATTTCGTCTTGATCTAGTGAGTTTGACTTTAGGGGGTATGGTTTCCGGATATGGCCGACTTTATACGGTTTCGGATGAGTTTATAACATTTCGGCTGAAAAAACAATTAATGCACAATGGATGCACAATATACATCGTGCTATTTTTGCCATTGTTGGGTTGGTTCCGCCTGATATGAGCCCGGCTCGCGTGACAGACACCAATATTTGGGTATACGTTTTCAATTAATTTTTCTTTTGATTCTTTTAAAATACAAAAATTGTGGAAATGTTTTTAAACCTGTTGCAATATCAAGTTGAATTTTTCTATTTCCAATGTCTAATAATTGTTTACATATGTTACAGTTGATTCATCGTTTTGCAATGGAACACGCATTGTTAAATTTAATTTTTGATCCTTTTCTCATAAATTAGATGTTCTTAAACTAGCATTTATTTCATCAGCTGCAGTTGATCATATTATAACAGGTAATGTCTGTCTAAAATCACCTGATGATAATATTGTTTTTTTATCCCTGCAATCTGTTCTGGGGCCAAGGCACTCCCAACTCTTTCGCATTTTGCTTTTAACTTTTTCGCATTTTGCTTTTTTCGTCTTTACTTTTACGCCGTTGCTAGCCAGTTCGATGACGTACGGCTATAGATCCGATTTTTGTAACCATTGCATAGCTCCATGCTAGCCTATATAGCATGGAAGATGGGTAGGCCATAAACAATATTGCCCCCACATCTATAGGTTTGCAAAAAACAAAACCCAATAAAGTAACCAGTTCCTCAGAAATTACCCCCATTTTCGGTATTATAGGTATGTAGATAGTAGGTAGGTAACAAAAACCTTTATCTCGACTTGCAAAAAATTAAAGTGAGTAACGTAATCACTCCGGAATATGACAGCCATGTCAGCACAAAAAAGAGTAATGCAATCATTACCTCGGAAACTGACACCCATATTGGCGTTGATAGTATAGGTCAACTCCAAAAAGGGATCCGCCCTCAAAACCCCGAAAATGACTCTCATATCAGCATTATCATTGTAGATAGTAGTTAGGTACCAAAACAACACGGTGGACCCGTCCCTTTATCACGACTTGCCAAAAAACAAAAGTCAGTAACGTAATCAGTACCGCTGTTGTGTAGAGCGGGTTGTGGATAGGGTGTTTTAAAAAACATCATCTTCTTCACTGTTGCGACTACATTTTTTAAAATTAACTTCACATTATAGTTACACTTAAAATAATTTTTGTTGATTACTGCTCTGACTAATACTTTATAACTATATCTATATCTTAAAACTAAAATGTCTTATATACTAAAATTTTGAGGAAATGAAAATGCACAAGCACTACGGAAAACAAATGTACCTTTTCCGAGGTTGCAAGATTGCATTTTCATTTCTTGTACGCAAATGTGTTTATTTTGTTAAAATTGAACGACCTTACTAATTTATTAACAATGCGGAAAACAAATAAATGAATCGACTTTTACGGTATAAAACACAAACACAACACCGTGGGTATCCCGAAAATGATACACATATCGGCACTACAGGCGTAGATATTTTTAGGTCCCACCTCGCCTTGCATAAAACAAAATTTCGCCATCTCGGATCTTAAAACGGATGCAATATTGCTAATAAACACTCCCGAAAACCAGAAAAAGGGCATCATTTGTCCGAATTTTTGATGAAAAACAAAAAAAGGAACTCATTTGAGAAAACCAACATCACGAGCCGAATTTTTATTGAAAAACAGTTTCTTGTTAAAAATCCGATTAATTTTTTTTTTAAAAATCGGTCTGGACCGGTATCGTTGCAAAATGAATTTAGAATCTTTTGGTTCGTATTTTCTCTTTGCAATATATTTCCAAAAACCGAAAAAGCTCCAACGGAGCCACTTCCGAACCATTCTCATCGCTCATAGAACATACCCACTAATTTTTATCAAAATCGGTACAGCAGTTCTTGAGTTTTGCTGTTACAAACACTCACGTCATTTTTATATAATATAACGATGATGTGATATTCAACCATCCTTTGAAAAATTATAGGGGTTAAGGGTGTTTAGGATGTCCAATTCGTAATACAATAAATTAAGAGAATCATGAAAAAAACAAAACGTCATTACAAACTACGATCATTTGCATACACATTTGTGTATGGTGAACTTAAATATAAGCAAATAAAAAAAAAATCTGGCCGGAAAAGGGATATAAATTATAATTTACCCGTTCATTCGGATTTTTACTCATACATTGAAAGAAATATGGTGGTTGTAAATTTCTAGGTAAGTTTAAGAAATTTTTCACTATCATAAAATATGCACAACTTTGTAAACCCGCTCTGGTTTGGCTGACTTTCTTTCATTTGTGTTTGGTTTATACTTTATACTGTAAATATGAACCACTATTATAATTTACATAAAAATCAAAAATGGAGAGGTATGTTGTGACCAACAACCGACGATTTTTTACCACGAATGTAGATAAATCTCGAATACATCATACAAGATTTCCAAGGCAAAAATACAACTTACCATAAACTCTCTTGTTTAACTAAAAATAAACTTCCGTCAAAATTTAATCAGAAAACCTACAAATCCTTCTAGAAAAATTAATCTTTAAATTTAATAGAATCTTATAAATTTTGGTCAGTTTTCGTAAATGGTGTGCTTTACAACAACATTTCAAAAATTATAAACTTTCTACGAAAGCTACCACTTCCGGTACACTGACCTTTGTCAAATTTCACTAGGACCTCCAAATTATGAAAAAAACTGACGTATAAAGTTTAATACCGATCGGTCAGTTCATCAGAAACTTATTCCTTCTTAAATTTTAAACAAATTTCGTACCAAATTTTATTTAGAATATTTTTGTTTACTCGTATAACAATTTTTTAAAATATTTGGGAAAGGCTATAAATATCGAGAAAGCGAGAATCGAGAATCTTATGAGGTGCCAGTTCCGGACCACTGGTTGTCTCCACATATCACTAGGATCGTTGAATTTATAGCATAATACCTTAAGAACGAATTTTCACCCCGATCAATCGCTACGTCGGTGATGCCACTAACTGTTAGTCTCCTCAGATCACACCCACTTGAGATTTTTTTAAAAACTAGTTTTTTCAAGGTCGAACATTTTCATGATTGCTATTATTTAACTTAGTAAAAAAAAATAAAAAGCTCTTAATCATTGCTAGTTCTGTCTATGCTTAGTTCTTGATGAAAAAAATTACTTAATATTTTATTCATTTACATATCGTAGGTATATAGACAATTTACTCTAGTGAATTATAAAAATTATCCGGTAAGCTTATAACGGTTATACGGTTAGTTAGTCCGGAATAACCCTACACAGATATTCATACAGAATCGCAAAAAGATTCTAGATTACAAAAAATTAAAAAATATTTAGCAATGCACGGATTCACACTTTAATTAGAGAGGCCTCATTTAATGTTTTATGAAACATCTGGAGGTTTTTAGTGGGCAGAATATACCCAATATTTATGCGTGAATAATATATGGATCCATAATGGATCTAACTATAGCTTGATTCGGTTTTTATAGAACCGTATTTTACTTTCTTAGTGCTGGCGCTACATCCCATAAAGGGGTTTGGTCACCTCCCTTGCATTGAGTAGGTGATCTTCCAGGAGGATCCGAGTTTTAAATCGTTGAACCTCAATTCGTGTTCGATGTCGTAACAACTTGAACGAATTATTAGCCCACCGCAATTCCTATGTAGAAAGACCAAAACTCTCACACATTTTGCATACCCTTCTTTCGTGTGCTGGAGTTGTACACTGAGGTGACACAGAAGGTTAGTTTTGCAAAATTTTGCAAAATCCAGTATAAATAGGTGGAAATCGCTAGTAGGCCGAAAGTGACAGTTTTTCATTTTTCCAAGAATTTAGATATTCGCGATTTACTTTTATATAGCCATGGCACAAGAAACCTAAGTGTTGACCACATTAAATTCACCAGTTAATTTTTTTTTTTTATTTTTTCGTATGGAGTCTTCGCTTGTTGCTTCTAAGCTTACGTATAAATTAAAAATTTTATAAAATTTAATGTCAAATTTCTCAATATATTTAGATAAAAATCCCCTAATTTGATGAAAGTGGGGTTCCAGCAGGAATGTCAAAAAATTTATATTTAAACGCCATAAAATTGTGTACACACTAAAAAATTTTCGGATATTCTATAAATTTATTTATATTTTTGTTCAGATAATTTATATTTATATGAAATACTATATAAAAATTATAAATATTGAACCTATATAATTCGTTTATATAATTCTGTAATATATTTTATACAAATTCATATAGTATACATACAATTTCTATACTTCCATTTGTATACTTTTTATAACCTATAGTATAAAATTTCACTTTTTATACATAGAATGGTATAAAATTAATATATTTGTCATATACAAATTTTGTTTTATACGATTAGTTTTATAAAATTAATAGAAAACGAATATTTTTTGTTAAAAACGGGATTTTTATACGAGAATTTTCAGGATCGTTTGATTTTTTTATCAGTTCTGTGGATATCGTGTAGTGAGTAGAAGTGTTTTTAAGTTTTATTGTAGATTTGTGAAGTTGTTAATAGTGGTAACTAATATAATTTGTTAATTGTATATTGAGATATCATTAGTTAATTATTCGATTTATTATTATCGAATAATTAACTAATTTACTGGAACACTGAAAGAAATTGCGCGGAGATATTTACATATTTTGCTGTGTAAACCCAAATTTGTAATTATTACGAATAATGTCTTAATAAAGTACGAAACTGCAATTTGCAGTGCAATATTTACCGTGCATTTTTAAATATTAAAATTATTGCTGAGCAGCGTCTTATGATAAATTAGATTAATCATATTGCAATGCTGCTAGGAAAATTTGAGCTGCTCAATTTGAATATATCATTTTCAATGCAAACATTTTAAAAATGAAAAAAATTTTTTTTTTCGTTGTGAATACAAAGTGTTTTTAAAATGTTCAAATACTTTTCAAAATTTACGGGGAGATTATGATATAACCAATCAAATCATTTATTCTATCCAATTTTGTTTTTTTTTACTCCAAATTTTATTCAAAATTTCAAACAAAAATTAGTAGTGAATTTAAACCAGTACAAAATTGCCACAAAAATGCCAGTTGGTCTAGTTTCCGGATTTGTTAAGAAAATGGTAATTATTTCAAAATAAAATAAAATATAAGTTATATTTATTTTTATCCTTCATTTGCAGTTTTTTTAACCTTACTTCGCGTTGCAAGAAATTGCCGCTATAACCTTCAGGATTAAACCAAAAAAGTGCTGAAGCGATATGGTAAACACAAATTTACAAAACTTTATGTGCATTAACTTATGTTTGTTGCTTTCTTGTTTAAATTTCAGAATTTTATAAAGAAATTTTAGAGGACCGGACCAACTCAGTTCCTTGAACATTAATGCTTATATGAAGAGAATTTAATTATTAGCAACATTACAACAATTCAATATCTTTCAAGGCAGTAAAGGAAAAATAAGTTTGCTCAAAATTCACACGTAAGTTTATTGTCAATCCGGAGATTATCTTTATTTTAAGAAAAATCGATTGCCTTTTGTGAAAAGTGAATAAAATAAATTAATTATAAAAAACGTGTTTCATTAAAATTGATTGATAATATGTTAAATATTAAATTCTGTCTCCTCCAATCTAGAAGTTTCGAGGTTTGCTTCCATGCAAAGTAAATATTTATGCGCTGCAATTTAGTCGATCCTCAAATTTTAAAGTGCATTGTAAACCATTATCAACCTTTCTGTCATTATTTACCATGCGCTCGTTCTTCTAAATGTCTTCTTCGTAACTTCTAAATTATTTTACAAACTGCAGTGAAATAATAAACACACTATCCTAGTATAATATTGAAAATGGGTCCTGTAGCTTACATGTCATTTATCCGTTATGAGTTATTTCACCAATATTTTAAAATTTTAAATAAAAATCAAAGGAATTTTAAAAATGTTTACAGAAGCTTAGCAATTCGCCAACAATACAAGTTTTCAAGTACCATAATACACACTATCACCCTGAATTAGTCTGAGCCTCACCAAAAAATGATGACGATAACCATAACGAATTTTATGAAATAACGTTTATAGTTTTAGAGAATGAGGGTAGCTTTTGTATTTTTATCTCAATAGAATTATTTAGTTGCCACGTTTGACAAATTTCATAATGCATATGAGATACAAGCTATGGCACAGTCAATACTAAATAAATTATATTTGAAACTTTTTAAATTCAACAGAAGTTACGACACTGCCGTGTGACGAAAAAGAAACAAAACATATAGTAGCATATAAATTACTTTACACTTAATTTAATCGTAGCTCTTTTACACTTTTGTAAGTAAAATTAAATAATCATAACACTTATGTTAAAAAAATAATATTATTTTGATAAATATATCGACTTTATAAAATAATCTAAAATTGTTTTTTTTTATGTGACAAACATTTCATCAGTATTGAAAACTGAGTTCAATTCTAGCATTTAGAATTTCCGAAATTTCTATACTAAAGCAACTAAATTTTATACGATAACAGGATTGATATTTTCTATAAATAATTTATATAAATTTAATACTAATCCCTTATGAACAAAAATTAACATTTAATGGATAAACTTTATATTTTGTAGTATATACAGATATTTATACGTTGGAGTATCAAATGTATACCAGTGACCTATCAAAATATTTATAGGGAGTATTATAAATTTTATACGATATTTTATAACATTCAGTTATATGTTAAACTTATACAAAATCTATAAAAAATTAGTACGGAATTATATTTATATTATAAGTGTATTCATTTTATATGAAAATTTTTTAGTGTGTAGAATAAAATTTATGCCCAGAGTTTCGGAAATGAACGCCCTAGTTTTTGGTTTTTTTTTCAATTTCTGTGACGATTAGCTCGATTTTTTTAATGAAAATGCAACCAAATTCTTCTGGAAAATGGGAAATTTTAATAGAATTGTGTGTGCGATATAAATGACGCTCCTATCACTGCTGCAAATTAAATAATGCGACTGGATTAAATTTTTGGCCAATAAAAAATATCCTTTGAATAGAAAAAATTTAAAAATTCTAGTAGAGAATTCAACTGGTAACATTATGTTATCTTAAAAGAGCGTTCCGAGAAACTAATTATCTACCAACGTTGGATTAAACTCACCGTTACAGCATCCCAATAATTTTAAGCTATCCGACCATCGACCACCGCCTATTCTAATAAGAAAACAGTTCAAAAATTTTAAATTGTCTCAATCGCAAACTGAATTTTGTTCATCTCGCTATCTTTTCATTTTCATTTTTTAAAATAATTTACAATTGCTGTTCACTTATACGGTGCAAAAGGTTTAACGGCAGGCCAATTTTAGGTGCTGACTTTCTATAATGAAATTCGAGTTTCGTACCCGGTTTGAGGAACAGAAGAGCGTTGTTTCGGTTATGCTGCGGCTGCGTACACAACCATGCATGACATCTCAACTCGCCAGCACATGTCTATAATGAGTGCTTTATAAAGTGCGAGCTTACACGACTGCGGCAAATAATCTTGATTGGGCGTGGAAAACTCGATGTCCGGCGGGAATTCCGGTTTTTATTTCTGCCTGCATATCATTTGATGATATTAATACTGGCCCGGGATATTCAAAGTTACCAACGCAATTAAAATTATGGTCGCCGATTTCCGAGTTGCTACTGTTCACAATTTCACATCCAAATCAAATCTTCTTGCATAAGCGATCGAGCGGTATGACACTGTCCATCGCTAGGAATTTCGGCCAACTTATTAAATATGTTGCGATATGAGAATTTTCAATGTTGCTTTTGTTTATAATAGATTCTACATATAAACCCAGACGTTGTTAATTGACACAGTAAAACGAGTTTCTTTGTTATTCCTAGACAAATAAGCGCGAACCATAGGTTCTCTCGGTTGATGCTGTCATATGCCTGCTGAATGTCTATAAATTGTTTCACTCTCTCTCTCTCTCTCTCTCGCACTTATATTTGAAAACGACAAGCATGCGTGAACGCTGTCCATGTCAGCACCTCTGTAAGATCTAAGTTCGAATATGCTGGTAGAATGTCACTTAGAGATCTTGACGTGATTAATTTGTTTTTCCTTTCTTCCGTCATTCGATCTCCACGTTATTTTGTCAATTCTTTTATGAGGGAACAACGTACTATTAGTTCGTAGTACATTATTGTTAATTCAGTGGCGTGCCGGCAATTGTTATTAATGGTCTGGACTGGTTTGCGATGTAGTTTTTGCATTTCTACCGATTTTTGCATTTCATGGTGCGGAATATTATTGATGACTTCCTTCAACTCAATAAAGAATAGATCTTTCACGTCATTTCATTTATCTTCTGTGGGTCCGCCATTACTTTTCCAATAGCACAATTCGTTTTCGCACATTTTTCGATTGATGATGATTACAAAAAATATTTTAAAACTTGTACGTTTGAAAAAAATTGCTGATTATGGGAAAAACGGGTTTATAGGGTTACTGCTCTAGATATAGGAAGGACCATCCCATAATTTATTTATTTATTTATTTATTTATTTAATATAAATGTTTGAAGTTCTTATGAACTTATTACATTAGTGGCAACTACTTATTTTAATTTATTTCTAATTTATTAATTGAACTAACCTATAGGTGTGCAGCAATATTTTAGCGATTCATCAACTTGAAATTGGCAAAAAAAATAGAATTATGATTTTATTAAGGTGAAGAAAAGTATTTTTTCCGAAACACGGCAGGGGATTTACATTTCTTAACGTTATTACTTAACGAATTCCACATGCTAACTCCCCTCACAAAAAATGATGAATTCATCAGATTACATTTATTAATAGCCGGAGTCAAAAGATGAATGCGACGATTGGAAGACGAAACCAACTTCCCTACAATATAGGTGGGTTGTTTGTACTTTAAGAACTTGAAAATGTATAAACAAACTCGAAACTCATAGAATTCAGCAAGAGAACAACCAAGTAATGAATTACTAAAATTCGAGATGTGGTCGTACTTTCTTAGCCCGTATACATATCTCACACAAGAATTAAATATCAATCGAAGTTCATTAAAGTACTTCTTCTTTAATTCAAAGAAAACAATATCGCCGTACAAAAAATGTGGAAGGATGTAAGATTTCACCAATTGGAGTCTAAGATTGGTATTAAAACACTTCGTGGTAGCCCATAACATTCTTAATAAAAAAATTACTCGATTACAAACTGTTTCGATGTGGTAACTCCAGCATAAGCACTTGTCAAAAGTTAAGCCTAAATTATTCACAGAATCAGAAAAATCAATCTCTTCTCCTAGTACGCTGATTTTAGGTAGGTTGTGCGTATCACGAATTGTAGAAGATATAATAATAGATTTGGTTTTTCCAGCATTAAGTTCCAGATTATTTTCTATAGACCATTTTGTAATCAATTGAATTTCGAAATTAACAGTTCCGATAGAATTAGTTATCTCGTTGGGCCTACAAAATCTATAAATTTGCAGGTCGTCCGCGAAAAGGTGATATTTGCATTGAGTGATAACTGCAGGTAGGTCGTTTATATACATCATGAACAGAAAAGGACCTAATACGGAACCCTGGGGAACACCGCAATTAGTATAACAAGAGCTTGAGATTCCTGAATTAGTTCTAACCAATTGTGATCGATTTGATAGATATGACAAAACCAAACGACAAGCCGACATTGAAAATTTAAAACTGTTACGAAGCTTGCTAACCAAAATTGAATGATCAATTTTATCGAAAGCTTTACTGAAGTCTAGAAGAACCAGCGTACAAAGATAACCCTTATCTATGGCCCTGCGGATGTCGTCATTGATATGTAGTAAAGCACTATTAGTGCTGAAATGACGTCTGTAAGCAGACTGGTACATTGATAGTAAATTTTCCGATTCAACGTAAGTTAATATTTGTGACTGTAGTATTTTTTCATAAACTTTAGACAAAGCAGGAAGCAGACTAATAGGGCGAAAATCAGATAAGCATTTGGAATTTTTATTCTTGGGAATGGGAATAATAATTGATTGCTTCCAACTCTCTGGGAAAATAGAAAACGTTATTAAGCTATTGAAAATATGTAGTAAGTAGCAATCAACCTTTGGTAAAATAAGTTTAACAAACTTAATTGGTATTTCGTCAACTCCAACAGCGTTTGATTTAACGGAATCTAAAGCATCCATAAGGTCAGTGATATCGATGTTTTTAAAACTAAAGTTACCTTCCATCGCACGAGAGTTCATTAATACATCAAAAGTTGGTAACCCCGCTGAACCTGCACTGTTAAGAGAAAAATAATTATTGAACTCATTTGGTGAAAATTGTGGTGATGGTTTTTCGTTGGATGATAGAAAGGGACCAACAGATTTTAAATTTTTCCAAAAAACTTTTGAAGGAAGGGATGGGTGCAATATAGATGAAAAATATTTGGCTTTTGCGCGTTTAATAATATTATTACCCCTATTTCGTAAAGCTTTATATTCTTGGTACAGTTCCGCTCTTCTTGTACGCTTCCACCGACGTAAATCCCTGAAATTTATGGTATCCCTGATCTCATCATTGAACCAAGGCGGCTGTTTAGGTTTGGGTGATATAATCCTTAGTGGTACAAATTCTTCGAACAAGTCTACAACTAGTTCTGTAAAGTATACTACTTTATCAACAGGGTTGTTAAAATTGTAAACCATGCTCCAATTTAATTTATTGCATTTATCAAGCAAATCTGATAACCTAATGCTATTGTAGTCGCGAAATGTAATTTTAGGAATAGATCTCTCATGTTTAATATCATAGGAAAAATAAAGAAGATCGTGATCACTAAATCCAACCGAGATTTGGTTATGAAATACAATTTTATCCGTATTAGAAATAATACAGTCCAATAATGAACTAGAGTGTGACGTGAAATATGTTGGCTCGGTGTTCACAGGAGTGAGAGAAAATTCAGTTAGCAACCTTTTAAATTTCTTCGTTGTCGATTTAGTTTCTTTGAGGTCACAATTGAAGTCACCGCACAATACAATATCATTATAGTTAACACTATAATTTTGCAAGAAGGCCCCAAAATCTTCAAGGAAACGATGAGGATACACTGATTTTTAAAAATTGGTGATCACACCGAAGTGTGACAAATAATTTGAATTTCTGAGGTTTACAATTTTTTCCCACATATTGTTTGTTACAGTTTTAGATTCAGCTGTCCAAGCTGAACTTGAACACGTCATAGTAAAAAATTAAAAAACAATATTTTACTCCTGCGATATGGTATATTTTCCCATAATCAACTAATTTTTTGCCAACTTTTTCATGTTTAGAATTTTTTTTTCGGTTTTTTTTGTCAATTTTCATGTTTCTAGTGGAATTTGACATCAAAACTGACGTAGTCACGCAAATAAATTTGGCATTAAACAGTCGGTACAGGGGGTAATACCGGGGAGTAATCACCAAAAGCTAATGGCTGGGGGTAATGGGCCTGGATTGATTGGCTAAGGGGTACTGGTTGGGAGGTGTTGTATGAGTAAAGTCACCTAAATTTTTATAAGGCAAACAAACGTTCATCTTATTATGAACTAATTTTCTTTCTAAGCCTCTTTCCAATTGGATCAAAAATTTCCTTAGTTTTTTATAATGAAAGATGAAGTTTTTGAAAAATTATTTAACTTAAATTAGAAGTACCATACCGCAAGTGCGTCTTTATTTCCGTATCTTCCGCGTTTTCGCCAGTTATTCTGTTTTAAATTTTTAAAATTCGAAAGCTTTTGACATCTGTCCTGTAAGAAATTCGAATACCTTATCTCCTGTATGTGAAGTAAGTTATCCCACGGTTCCACCCCAGGAAATAAAAAAAATCATCAGGCAACACTAATCAATAAAAGCCTTATTTCTAGTGTGTAAAGTTAGCCCAGCCCGAAATTTATTAAAAATAACATAAAATAGAAAAATTAAATTCGTTACTTTTAAATTTTGACGAATTAAAGCGAATTTTAGAAATATGGCTTAAAATTTGTTTCGACTTCATCGGAATACTATTCGAGATTTTGTCAAGTTATCAATCTCACTATGTTTTAATGTTAAATCTATCAAATGCCAATATCCATTACGATTTTCAGGATTTTGCCATAGTTGTGGCATTTGATAGATCTAACAAAAAAACACTACACACAAATTTTTTACTTAGGATTTTTGTTAGGAATTATTTCATGCTTGTGTACAGGAGCATGAACATTTTCCTAAACCATTCCTAATTTTTTGTTTTTTTTTTACTTAGAATAGAGCTACGAAGTATTTCACGCGCATATAATAGAATCGTGGGCTAGCTTCACATACGTAAAACCTTGACATTTCGACAATGTCTTTTACAAGATATTTTCACTAAATTACTTGTATTATGGTAAAATTGAAAAGCGTTTGTGACATTTACGACAAAGAGGTTGGAGACTTGTCATACGAAATGATTTAAAAACAAAAAGAATTGCTGCACGCGTCGCAAGTCGCATATCATTATGAATTATGTCTCAAAAATAGCGCTCTCGCGCTCTGCCCAACACTAAATTTTTTTAAATTTCAAAATGTTTTTCTCAACATGACCTTTAAATGTTGAGAAAAAAACGATTCAAACTGTTGGATCTGTGAGATGATCAGAATTTGTTCATTCGGTTTTTCCGGGTTTTCAATTTTTGAACCAAAATTCTGATCACCCCGTAAGATTTCAGTCTCCAAATTGTATGTTTTAACCGTTACACCAAGTTTCTTCCGCGTCCAATAAACTTCATAATGCACCTTTACGCATATCTCATTAAAAACGTAAATTGATTGATTCTTGTAATTTCCTCTGCAGCCAATGCAACCAGTCCACCAAACCCTAATTAATATTAAACGGTTAGTTTATTTGAAATATTTTCGTTTTCTAATTAATTTTTGTAGTATGCGCACAGTGCACGCAGACCGACTTAAGTCGATATACGTACTTAGACTAGAAACAAATTTATTTTGTTCGTTAATTAACAATTTTTTTTGTTGTTGTTTTGATTTAAAAACTTTTAACGATTTTTTGTTTTCATGAAATCATCGAACTTTGCGAGGCGGCACAAGAATATCGATGTAATGTTAAAATTAAATCGAAAGTTTATATAGAAGTCACATAGCACATAATCAACCATTCGTAAATACACCAAGTCAACTGAGCATAATTGTGTATTACTATAATAGGAAGCTTAATTGATTTTTCTCGGTCATATTTTCCATTTATGTACTTATAATCTGTGTTTATTTGTTTTTCGATTACAACAACAATTATTTTATTTAGAAAAAATATAAATAAATACAATTTTTTATTTATTATATAGATCTACATAAATTTTAAATAACAATTATTACATTCTCTAATAATTTTCTAACAACTTGTCAACATTTAAATATTTTTTGCTTGTTTGTTGCTTTTATACAAAAGCACAACTTTCACTTAAGAATATAAAAAATATAAATATATTAAAATGATTTTAATCGATACCAAAACTATAAATATTAGTTTTTAATATTACAACAACAAAAAATCCGATTCAAATTTGTATATTGGAGTGTTTTTGATGATCAAAAGAAATTGCTTTCGATTTATTCGTGTATACGTCACAATATATACACGATTATCTAACGAAATATAAATCGTCTTTGGGATGATAAATACACGCCGTCGACATTTCAAAGATTGAGATGTTTGATCAGTCTTTTATGTACAAATACGTTATTTTCTATAGGTATTATAGGCAGGTGGGTTGGCATTATTATTTGATTGATTTTGGTGATATAACAGAGGCATTAAGTCTGCCGTCAAATATATATTGAAAATGAAACTTTCGATAAGGGGATTGTTGTCTTCTGAAAGTTACATCAAAATGCTAAGTTTGCTAAACTTTATCTTCGATTTTGATTGGATTTTAAAAAGCTACTCTCCATTCGTATCAAAAACTCTATACACTGCCCAATAGAGTTGGCACTACATTGCATTCCGCATTCCCAAAACAGTTGAGTGTTTGAGTTCGAGCAACGCTCAATAACCAGATAAGTTGGTTCCTCGTTCTACGTTGCAGTCAAACCGTCGTCGACATAAATCGGAAGTATCCATCATTCCCTTCTTCTCATTACACAAAAATACACAATATTCCGATTTACTGGCAGCAAGTTCCAATTTTTTAGTAAATGATGAAAACTTTTTGTTCCAGGGACGCTTTGCCTGTTTCAATCCATACAAGTTCTTGGTACACTAGTCAACTGCCATCATCATATCCAATCGATCATATAAACGTTTCTCCCTAAACCACGGTTCAGAAAACTTATATTTATGTCGAACTGCTGAAATCACATTCGTTTTGATGCCAATACCAAAATTTCTCATATCGATGTAAACTTAACCGCAGGATTAAACTTTTCTTTATAATCGATGCCACTCTCCTGCATGTGAACCCTCACATTACCAATCGTGCTTTGTATCAATCAATGCTTCCTTCTGGAATTTGCTTTGGTCTGTGGATTCAACGATTATCAAACAGTTTTGATCTTTTTGTGGATTGACCAAGCTCGACGTACGATTTTTAATAAGCGTATCGGAGCAATCTCAATTTTGTTCATCTCCGAATTCCACACTCGATACGATTTCAAATAATTATCATAACCGACGAACACCCATTTGATTCTCTTTGGATCCAGTTTATGTTCTTTTTCCATTGGAATACGCACCTCTGATCTAAAAAATTCGCAAATGATCATTTTTCGCTTTTTTACCATGCCATAATTCATATGGTGATTTTTAAGGCACTGTGATCGTTCAGGTTCGATTCAGTACATCATGTCAGAATTTGTAGTCTGTCTGCTTTGCATGAAACGTTATTTGCGCAGATTCTATAATTGTCAGATTATCGCGTTCCACACAACCATTCTGCTCCGGCGTATATGGTACAGTTCACTGATACTCAATGCCTATCTCATTGAAAAGCTTTTCCAATTCCGCTTCAACGAACTCTGTCTGATCGAAAACTGTGTTCCCCTTAGTCATTTGTTTTGCTGCATTCGAAAATGTTAAAATCGTCCTGTTTCGTAGTATGTCGCAGTATGCTCTCGGTGAAAATATATTCATATGAATTTCCGAATCACCGTTTACCGCAAGAATGTTGATGTCAACTTTTCCTCGAGCCATAATCTTTTCACCATTTCACACCGTTATATGTGACGATACCTCCACAAAGTAGCTCCCGAGTCCAATACCTAAAGATTCTTGTCCCCACGTGATGTCGCCACTTGATGTCGTGCTTCGTGTCCAATGACCAGTTTTACCGCAATAAAAACACTTGTGTTTTGCGTTTGCTACTACCGCCTTTAGCTTTTCCTTATTTGTTCTGCTCCTATGAATGAAACTTTTTGTACTGGAATTCTTGTTCAAAAAATTCATTTTGAACCTCATCTGCCATGAATTGCGCACGTAAATTTATCATAATTTAATTGTTCGCACTCTTTGATTCCCACTCACTATCAAAATGGTGATATCTGGCGAAGACATTAAAACTTCGCCATAACCATCAAATCAGAAGCCTCGTCATCTTGATTCTTTATTTGTAGCACGACTACAATAAGTTTTGACATACACGTTGCAATATCATTGCCCGGTTCTTTTGTGAAACTGTAGTACCACCGTTGCAAGTTCATAATATTTGGCTTCGATGTTTGCTCATACAGCCCACATTGAAGCTGCCGTGTCATCCATTGCGTAAAACAATTCACTGGCCTCCGGAATTTGGCGCATCTGTAATTTCCATGTTAGCCAATTTTCATCTCCTTTTTTACTTTTTCAGATCATTTTCCATTTTTTATATTTGTATGATTAAATCTGTTCTGAGCCGAAGCACTCTCCACGCTTTTGCATGGGTCGGCCCATGAGTTGTACACTCCAAGAGAGGGTCATAGTTCCATTTTGTTTCGCTTCAAAATTTGTACAGAAATCACAACTACCAAAATTTCAATTTTAATTCGATTTATTCGTTGCCATGGATTGGGCCCATAATGTGCTGAATTAACCTTAATCCTACTAATTCTCCAACCTTCAGCACAATGCGCAGTGGATCGAATAAAATATATTCTGACGTGTGTAAAATAATATTTTTGCTTTTAAGAAAAAACTATTTCAGCGTGTTCTTGTTCGTTGTTAAAAATGCAACAAGACTCTTACAATTACTGGACGCCGGCCCATTCTAAAACCCAGGATACACACTTTCATAAACACAATGTTAAAAATTCGTAAACATAACAACCTGTCACAACTTAAAATAAATTACACCATAGAGTGCGTTCACTAATTTCAATAATTCGTCTAAGCCGTGGACGAGCTACAGACATTTCACAGACAGTCTGCACACACATACGCACATTGTTTCCACATGATCCTACCTCTCTTACCTTAATGCAACAAATTTAGTATTAAAACTGCGAGATTTTTATAAAATTTTAAGAGATTTTGGAATTCAAACTTTTAAATTATGGGATTTAGTAATTCGGGATTTCGAAATACGAAATTCTGAAATACAGAATTTTGAAAAACAGAATTTCAAGTCCAACCCACTTTATAGGTACCATTTCTTGGTTTACTTCAAAATTCAATATTTTCAATATTTCAAGTTACGTTCAAATATTTGTTTAAAATCAAGTTTCTTTCAAATTTTATTAAAATTAAAGTTTTTAAATTTTCATAAAGTATTGTACATGATAATTGTGGAGTTGGGGTGCGAAATACTGAAATTAGAACAATGCAAGAAAGCAGTTCTAATATGTTTTAGATAATATGGAAACTTTATACGAGACCGCACTAGCACATATTTTTTTTTGTTTTAATCCATGCTATCTGTTTTGGGGTCAAAGCACTCCCTGGAAGATGGGTCGGCATGGCCTTTCGGCCTTAACGGAAACCGTTAGGGTTCTTTGTTTGTTGGAAGTGAACACAGTTTTATAATGGGTCACTTTGGAGCTATGGAGTTTGCAGTTTTTACTGTCGGTGCCCTGGTTTTCCCATCGTCGCCTCTATGAATTTCTGCAATTCTGTTCATAGACCATTTCCATGGCGATAATTTTTGGTCTTTTATTAACTCGAAATCTCTATAGTTTTCAAATTTTTCTTTTGGCTTTTCCATTTGTGTCGCAGATGACTAAAATATTCCAGCTGATATCTTTTCCAAAAACCTTGCAGTTGTTTTTGAATATTTTGCCATCTTGAAAGGCGATTATCTGGTACTTCAAGTAATTCTTCATCGGGAATGGAGTATGGAGTTGCACCAATCAAAAAAATGGCTTGGTGTAAGAGCATCGATATTGGATTCGTCTTCACCTATATGAGAAATAGAGGTCTGGAATTTTTAATTGCATCTATTTAGCACAACAGGATGTCCATCTCTTCGAAAGTACGGTGAGCATTTGTTGTCGCAAACAGACGAGTCTTTACGGATCTGACCATTGCTTCCCATAGTTCTCTGAAACGAAGCGCAGCAGGTGGAATGATATGCCATTGTATACCCACATTGTCTAAATATTCTGGAATTACATCTCATCCAGTTTTCTTCTGGCTCCCAGAAAATTGGTCTCGTTGTCGCTAAATATATGGGCAGGAACCCCTCTTCTCGCTAAAAATATTCGAAGCGCTACAATAAACGCTTCTGTGGTTAAGTCGCTTACAAGTTCCAGATGTCCGCCTTCGTCACCATACACACGAAGACAGCGATGTAAGCCTTAAGTGGTTTCACCCCTCTTCCTCGTTTAGTCCATACCGCATCTACTAAATGGCCTGGAAGGGTTGAATCGCTCGGCTGGTAAACTTGTCATGATCTGTTGGCTTGTTTTAGCTCGCATTCGGGTACACATTACATAGTTTCATAATGTATGTCGCACCAAATTTCCACTATTGATTATCCAATACTTTGCTTGACTAAATGTGACGTCAACGAAGGACCAGAATGGAAATTTTGATAATGAACGTGAGAGTTAATCAATTTACCCAATTTATGAGATTTGGGTAAAATTATTTGATGCATTTGATTGTATGCAACATTCGCCTTCTCCAGTCGTCCACCAACTCGCAGTACACCATCTGAATCTATGAATGGACTCAATGATTCCAATTTACTTCTTCTAAGAACACAGCCATATTTGCGAAGATGATTTATTTTAGGTTTAAATTCTTGCTCTTGAACGCAATTGCTTCTCTCCGCTCTTGGACTGAAAGGATGATTTTTTTACAGAGTGATTTGTCTTCGAATTGTGACGACATCTCAGAAATTCTCTGTTTCAATCGTTGCTTTACAGTTCGCCAATGGATAGGTTTTTCGCTGTTCTTGATGTAATTCGATCTCTCGTTTATTTGAAATTACTTTTCGATTGTCGCAGCCAGATTGACCCGTCCCACCATAGTTTGGAGTTTCCAAGAGCTGTGAGTCATAATCCTCTCGATGCAGGATCAGCAGGGTTTTGTTCTGACGGTACATAGTTCCAAATAGCCGACGGTACACTTTCCAGGATTTCACTGACTATTGGCCACAAAGATTTTCCATTTTGATGGATAGTCAGATAGCATTTAGTCGTGACTGGCGATAAAAATCCAAGGAGGTCGAACATTTTCGAAGACTGACAGCATCTTCCTCTTTGTAGGTACCGACTCAGCTAACAAATTCACTTTAAATGAGAACGCACCCATTAAATGATTTCATTGAAGTCCCAGAACTTTTATCGTGCATGAATCACCCATGGATATCGTCTTATCAGCGGCAGATTCTGATAATTTTGGTAGATTTGACTTTCATTTTCGGAGATGAAATCACCCTTCTTTCATTGCCTTGTCGTTTGAATAGTCATATTTGCCTTATTATAATTTCAATATTTTTTCGCAAGAGGGCTTATACCTTACCTTATTGAAGAAAAATCTCATGAAGGTATGTGGTGTAGGTTCAGGGGTAACATGGAAAACGACTACTTTAAACTAATGGAAACTTGTGAAGTCTGCGTGGTTTAAGTCATCTTAAACCACGCAGTCTGCTTTTCCGTTCATCGATCTTTTACGGTTTTGCCCATAAACTTCGTGATTTTCGTCACATTTTGTATCAAATTGGTTTAACCTAAAATATTTTTATTTGGTTGTGTTTTCGTCAATATAACCCGTGGGTGCCGAAAACGAAAATGAACAGCGTAATATGGACGAGTAGCTGGAGCGAATATGGCTAGATAGAGCAGCTAGTTTAATTGGGACCTAGCTCTAAACGAAAAAATTTAGGTTGTTGTATTGTTACGATTGCACTATATGTATGGTTATTTGATCATCTTAGTGCTTTTAATTATTAAAAATTCCAAAAATATTATTAATAACCTGTGTTTTATGTACCGTGCAAACTGATGCTAGAAATTTTTTTTTCGATCAGAAAATTATGAAATTAATTAAATTTAACGCCTTCAATTAAAGTAAATAGTTAAGCAGAGAAATAAGCAGAGATTTTTTTTATTTTCAATTGACTAAAAGAACGTTTACCTTGCTCGAAGGACAAATTTGTATTAGCATACGTAAGGGTTTACGAAACCACGTTGCTCGTCGTTTTAAAATAGCGTGAATATTACGGCAGGACAGTATATTTCCGTTTATTTCTAATAACCACAATAATTTCAATTAAATGGTTAATCCTAACACCATTGCTGGATATTCAGAATGGTATGGAGTCGCCCCAGAATATAGGGTTGGGCCAACCAACCTTTCTAAAATTTTAAACCAAATTTGACCTTGAGCAAGAAATTTGTCCGCAATTTGCTTCCATCGTTTTATCTTCCTCCAGCTGCTAATTTTGATTCAAAATCAGGTTTTCAGTTCACTTCTCGATAAATTGCTCACCAAAGGTCTTCGATGACTGGTTTGATTCAGGATTACATTCCGATAGAGTGTTTCAATCTAATCCATAGCTTCTGTTTGAAGTGCTGGTAATTTCTCGCACCACAAAAGGCTAATTACAGTTTCCTCCAGTGCAGAATATATATAATGTGTTAGCTCCACCTCCAGTAGTAACGGACATCTCTTCTTTGTTGTGGGCTAATTTTTTTCTAATTTAATAACATAACATATTTAAAGTCCCAATTCTGTCCCAAGCTGTTCAACTTGGGAGCATACCCGTTTCATTTTGGATTATACTGCTGTTTGGAACTCCCGAATGTATAAATACCCTTTGGTAATTTCCATAATTTTAACACTAGAACACAAAAAAAAATTAATTAAATTTAAATTTTACGTACAGTGAATCACAGTGAAAATGGTCCATCCTTAATAAAAAAAAAATTGGTGAAAAATTCCTAAAAAATCAAATAATGTAAGAAACGAAAATGAATGTTTTTAAAAGTTCATTTTATTCCAGTTTTAACAAAAAAATTTTTAATTCAATAACAGTAACAACAACAAATACCGCATTCAGGAATATAAATTAAAAAATCATATCACATTGAAAATTGTTATTTTACAGTTATAAAATTTATAACAAAAAAATAAATAAATAGTTTTAAGCGGTTTGGAATAGATTCTACAAGTCTTCTGGTGCATTCGAGGCTAATTTTATTCCATTCCTCCAATGAGACTCTTTTTAAATCTTTTTTATTGGATATATTATGTTTACTAATTTCACACTCCAAAATATGCCATAAATTTTCAATTATATGTAAATCAGGCGATTATGGTGGTGTTTTGTGCTTCAGTCGGAGTGTGTTTCAGCCGTGTGCTTGGTGGGATCATTATCTTGATATTAATGAAATGTGTCTATAATATCCAGTTTATCAGCACTCGGTTTTAATTTTTCTTTTAAAATATTGCTATTTGTCCATGTTTCCGTCTATAAAATGAAGTTTCCCTACTTCAGCCGCCGAATTCGCATCCCAAACCAACAAATGACCACCACAATGTTTAACTGTGAGACGCGAACAGTGTGGATTCATTTCTTGGTTCGGTTTTCGCCAAACGTTTATCCTGCCATCAGACGAACTCCAACCTAACCTTCTTATTTTTCTCACTAACGAAGGAGTTCTTCCTGGCAATTCATACATGTAAACCACTTTTGCGTCGGACTTTTCGAGCCGTTTCAGCATTGTAATTAATTTCTAGATGTTGCTTCACCATATTTCGGAGTTTCGGTGCGCTCAGTCTTGGGTTATTCTTCGTTTTGTTCACAATCCAACGTTCATCACGGTCAGAAAACAGCTTTTTAGAGCTTATTTTTAGCTTATTAATATTTCTTTTCTCGCCAATAATATTTTGAATTGTTGTACGAGCTTCGACTTTTTCCATTTTTATAATGCGCAATACATAATTAATTTTCGCAACTCAATTGACGTGTGAGGTCACATTTTTCACGACTAAACTTAACAAAAAACTATCGACGACTAATGCATTTGCATTGAGCTACCGGAGAGCATAAAAAACAAATAAGAAGAGAACAAAACAAAATTTTAAAAAAGTACCGTTATCTGAGAAAGTTTTGTAAGGTTTTGTCTCTTTTTGTTCATTTCTTAATTGTAGTTGCTATTGCTATTCAGCCTAGCTACACACGATTTCAGCTGCTGGTTTCAAACTAAGTCGTAATTGATTTTTATTGTTAATTTAAATCCTTATTTCAAAATACCAATTATTTTTCTATTGTTTTATTTTGTTCTCTCTAAAATAAAATTTAAACAACAATCAACGTCTCAAAAATGGCCTTAAATTTTTTATTTTCATTTCTATTTTTTCAATTCGGATTCACCGAAAAATTTAATGTCGCAGTTAAGAAAGGTGAAGCCTGTCTTATGAAACTGTGTGTAGCATGGCTCATTAAATTCACAACATATTTTTAACAGACTAACCCGGATACTTACCTTTTGCCATAAAACGCACTCATTTGTTCACAAAAAAAAATCAACCATATTTTTTGATTCTGGTTGTCAAAATTTGTGTACATTTTATTTCTAATGATAATATTTTACATGGACAGTTTACTCAACTAATTACTTGTTTATAATTATTCGGATGTCCATGTGCTAACGTGGACTACGATGTACTGACCAAGTTTTTTGTATTAGCTAAGAAAAGGTGTGAAGTTTAAAACTATTGTGAAACACACTTAGGAATTACATATTAAATTTTTGTTATGACAGCGCCAGTAATGTTTTGACGTACAAAATCAATTTATATAATTATGTAGTTCACTCGGGTTTGACATAAAATTTTACGGAGTGAAGTTAGTGTCACAAAGAATATCTTGATAATTTTTATCATTTTGATCAGACTGAACACACCCTATTAAAGTTAGCCGACTCCAGCCGAAAAATGTCGATAATGTAGATTCAAACTAATCAAACGAAAATGACAGCCGATTTTTGTCGGTAACATCCCAGCCGAAAAATGTCGATAATACAGATACGAATTTAATGCCGGAATGAATTAATTTATATTACAAATGTTTATTTTGTTATTCATAAAAGGTTGGTTAACTAACAAAATGTAAAATAAATTTTCATTCGAAACAATTAAAACTAATAAACGAATCCAAAATTTTCTAAGTGCCGAATTAGATGTTTGGGGAGGTAAGGCGTGAAATGCCTCTATAGTAACAAGTTTGGAGAATATTTTAAACAGCACTTCATCTAATAAATATTATTTAAAAAGGACAGGTCAATTTTCGTGTGGAGAATTAGGGAAAACTTAATTGAATATATCGCACACACAAAATTTGAAAATTTCTAAAAACTGACCGTTTAAAGTGTCATAGCTGGAAATAGATTCAAATGAAAGGTCTTATTGATGCTCACACCTGGAAAAAATTTCAGGTCGATTTCTATGTTGGAAGTCCGGGAAAAGTCGATCGAATATATCGCACACACAAAATTTGAAAATTTCTAAATATTGACCGTTTAAAGTGTCATGGCTGGAAATACATTCAAATGAAAGGTCTTATTGATGATCACACCTGGAAAAAATTTCAAGTCGATTTCTATGTTGGAAGTCCGGGAAAACTCGATCGAATATATCGCACACACAAAATTTGAAAATTTCTAAAAATTGATCGTTTAAAGTGTCATGGCTGGAAATAGATTCAAATGAAAGGCCTTACTGATGATGACACCTGAAAAAAATTTCAGGTCGATTTCTATGTTGGAAGTCCGGGAAAACTCGATCGAATATATCGCACACACAAAATTTGAAAATTTCTAAAAATTGACCGTTTAAAGTGTCATGGCTGAATATAAATTCAAATGAGAGGTCTTATTGATGATCACACCTGGAAAAAATTTCAGGTCGATTTCTATGTTGGAAGTCCGGGAAAACTCGATTGAATATATCGCACATACAAAATTTGAAAATTTCTAAAAACTGACCGTTTAAAGTGTCATGGCTGGAAACAGATTCAAATGAAAGGTCTTATTGATGATGACACATGGAAAAAATTTCAGGTCGATTTCTATGTTGGAAGTCCGGGAATACTCTATTGAATATATCGCACACACAAAATTTGAAAATTTCTAAAAATTGACCGTTTAAAGTGTCATGGCTGGAAATAGATTCAAATGAAAGGTCTTATTGATGCTCACACCTGGAAAAAATTTCAGGTCGATTTCTATGTTGGAAGTCCGGGAAAACTCGATTGAATATATCGCACACACAAAATTTGAAAATTTCTAAAAATTGACCGTTTAAAGTGTCATGGCTGGAAATAGATTCAAATGAATGGTCTTATTGATGCTCACACCTGGAACAAATTTCAGGTCGATTTCTATGTTGGAAGTCCGGGAAAACTCGATCGAATATATCGCACACACAAAATTTGAAAATTTCTAAAAATTGACCGTTTAAAGTGTCATGGCTCGAAATAGATTCAAATGAAAGGACTTATTAATGATCACCTCTGAACAAAATTTGAAGTCGATTTCTATGTTGGAAGTCCGGGAAAACTCGATCGAATATATCGCACACACAAAATTTGAAAATTTCTAAAAATTTACCGTTTAAAGTGTCATGGCTGGAAATAAATTCAAATGAAAGGTCTTTTTGTTGCTCACACCTGGAAAAAATTTCAGGTCGATTTCTATGTTGGAAGTCCGGGAAAACTCGATCGAATATATCGCACACACAAAATTTGAAAATTTCTAAAAATTGACCGTTTAAAGTGTCATGGCTGGAAATAAATTTATATGAAAGGACTTATTAATGATGACACATGGAAAAAATTTCAGGTCGATTTCTATGTTGGAAGTCCGGGAAAACTCGATTGAATATATCGCACACACAAAATTTGAAAATTTCTAAAAATTGATCGTTTAAAGTGTCATGGCTTGAAATAGATTCAAATGAAAGGTCTTATTGATGATCACACCTGGAAAAAATATCAGATCGATTTCTATGTTGGAAGTCCGGGAATACTCGATTGAATATATCGCATCGCACACACAAAATTTGAAAATTTCTAAAAACTGACCGTTTAAAGTGTCATGGCTCGAAATAGATTCAAATGAAAGGACTTATTGATGATCACACCTGAAAAAAAGTTTAGGTCGATTTCTATGTTGGAAGTCCGGGAAAACTCGATCGAATATATCGCACACACAAAATTTGAAAATTTCTAAAAATTGACCGTTTAAAGTGTCATGGCTCGAAATAGATTCAAATGAAAGGACTTATTAATGATCACCTCTGAACAAAATTTGAAGTCGATTTCTATGTTGGAAGTCCGGGAAAACTCGATCGAATATATCGCACACACAAAATTTGAAAATTTCTAAAAATTTACCGTTTAAAGTGTCATGGCTGGAAATAAATTCAAATGAAAGGTCTTTTTGTTGCTCACACCTGGAAAAAATTTCAGGTCGATTTCTATGTTGGAAGTCCGGGAAAACTCGATCGAATATATCGCACACACAAAATTTGAAAATTTCTAAAAATTGACCGTTTAAAGTGTCATGGCTGGAAATAAATTTATATGAAAGGACTTATTAATGATGACACATGGAAAAAATTTCAGGTCGATTTCTATGTTGGAAGTCCGGGAAAACTCGATTGAATATATCGCACACACAAAATTTGAAAATTTGTAAAAATTGATCGTTTAAAGTGTCATGGCTGGAAATAGATTCAAATGAAAGGTCTTATTTATGATCACACCTGGAAAAGATTTCAGGTCGATTTCTATGTTGGAAGTCCGGGAAAACTCGATTGAATATATCGCACACACAAAATTTGAAAATTTCTAAAAATTGACCGTTTAAAGTGTCATGGCTGGAAATAAATTTAAATGAAAGGTCTTATTAATGATGACACATGGAAAAAATTTCAGGTCGATTTCTATGTTGGAAGTCCGGGAAAACTCGATTGAATATATCGCACACACAAAATTTGAAAATTTCTAAAAATTGACCGTTTAAAGTGTCATGGCTGGAAATAGATTTAAATGAAAGGTCTTATTAATGAACACACCTGGAAAAAATTTCAGGTCGATTTCTATGTTGGAAGTCCAGGAAAACTTGATTGAATATATCGCACACACAAAATTTGAAAATTTCTAAAAATTGACCGTTTAAAGTGTCATGGCTAAAAACAGATTCAAATATAAGGTCTTATTGATGATCACACCTGGAAAAAATTTCAGGTCGATTTCTATGTTGGAAGTCCGGGAAAACTCAATTGAATATATCGCACACACAAAATTTGAAAATTTCTAAAAATTGACCGTTTAAAGTGTCATGGCTGGAAATAGATTCAAATGAAAGGTCTTAATGGTGATGACACATGGAAAAAATTTCAGGTCGATTTCTATGTTGGAAGTCCGGGAAAACTCGATTGAATATATCGCACACACAAAATTTGAGAATTTCTAAAAATTGACCGTTTAAAGTGTCATGGCTGAATATAGATTCAAATGAAAGGACTTATTAATGATCACCTCTGAACAAAATTTTAGGTCGATTTCTATGTTGGAAGTCCGGGAAAACTCGATCGAATATATCGCACACACAAAATTTGAAAATTTCTAAAAATTGACCGTTTAAAGTGTCATGGCTGGAAATAAATTTAAATGAAAGGTCTTATTAATGATGACACATGGAAAAAATTTTCAGGTCGATTTCTATGTTGGAAGTCCGGGAAAACTCGATTGAATATATCGCACACACAAAATTTGAAAATTTCTAAAAATTGACCGTTTAAAGTGTCATGGCTGGAAATAGATTTAAATGAAAGGTCTTAATGATGATCACACCTGGAAAAAATTTCAGGTCGATTTCTATGTTGGAAGTCCGGGAAAACTCGATTGAATATATCGCACACACAAAATTTGAAAATTTCTAAAAATTGATCGTTTAAAGTGTCATGGCTTGAAATAGATTCAAATGAAAGGTCTTATTGATGATCACACCTGGAAAAAATATCAGATCGATTTCTATGTTGGAAGTCCGGGAATACTCGATTGAATATATCGCATCGCACACACAAAATTTGAAAATTTCTAAAAACTGACCGTTTAAAGTGTCATGGCTCGAAATAGATTCAAATGAAAGGACTTATTGATGATCACACCTGAAAAAAAGTTTAGGTCGATTTCTATGTTGGAAGTCCGGGAAAACTCGATCGAATATATCGCACACACAAAATTTGAAAATTTCTAAAAACTGACCGTTTAAAGTGTCATGGCTAAAAACAGATTCAAATATAAGGTCTTATTGATGATCACACCTGGAAAAAATTTCAGGTCGATTTCTATGTTGGAAGTCCGGGAAAACTCAATTGAATATATCGCACATACAAAATTTGAAAATTTCTAAAAATTGACCGTTTAAAGTGTCATGGCTGGAAATAGATTCAAATGAAAGGTCTTAATGGTGATGACACATGGAAAAAATTTCAGGTCGATTTCTATGTTGGAAGTCCGGGAAAACTCGATTGAATATATCGCACACACAAAATTTGAAAATTTCTAAAAATTGACCGTTTAAAGTGTCATGGCTGAATATAGATTCAAATGAAAGGACTTATTAATGATCACCTCTGAACAAAATTTTAGGTCGATTTCTATGTTGGAAGTCCGGGAAAACTCGATCGAATATATCGCACACACAAAATTTGAAAATTTCTAAAAATTGACCGTTTAAAGTGTCATGGCTGGAAATAAATTTAAATGAAAGGTCTTATTAATGATGACACATGGAAAAAATTTTCAGGTCGATTTCTATGTTGGAAGTCCGGGAAAACTCGATTGAATATATCGCACACACAAAATTTGAAAATTTCTAAAAATTGATCGTTTAAAGTGTCATGGCTTGAAATAGATTCAAATGAATGGTCTTATTGATGCTCACACCTGGAAAAAATTTCAGGTCGATTTCTATGTTGGAAGTCCGGGAAAACTCGATCGAATATATCGCACACACAAAATTTGAAAATTTCTAAAAATTGACCGTTTAAAGTGTCATGGCTGGAAATAAATTTAAATGAAAGGTCTTATTAATGATGACACATGGAAAAAATTTCAGGTCGATTTCTATGTTGGAAGTCCGGGAAAACTCGATTGAATATATCGCACACACAAAATTTGAAAATTTCTAAAAATTGATCGTTTAAAGTGTCATGGCTTGAAATAGATTCAAATGAAAGGTCTTATTGATGATCACACCTGGAAAAAATATCAGATCGATTTCTATGTTGGAAGTCCGGGAATACTCGATTGAATATATCGCATCGCACACACAAAATTTGAAAATTTCTAAAAACTGACCGTTTAAAGTGTCATGGCTCGAAATAGATTCAAATGAAAGGACTTATTGATGATCACACCTGAAAAAAAGTTTAGGTCGATTTCTATGTTGGAAGTCCGGGAAAACTCGATCGAATATATCGCACACACAAAATTTGAAAATTTCTAAAAACTGACCGTTTAAAGTGTCATGGCTAAAAACAGATTCAAATATAAGGTCTTATTGATGATCACACCTGGAAAAAATTTCAGGTCGATTTCTATGTTGGAAGTCCGGGAAAACTCAATTGAATATATCGCACATACAAAATTTGAAAATTTCTAAAAATTGACCGTTTAAAGTGTCATGGCTGGAAATAGATTCAAATGAAAGGTCTTAATGGTGATGACACATGGAAAAAATTTCAGGTCGATTTCTATGTTGGAAGTCCGGGAAAACTCGATTGAATATATCGCACACACAAAATTTGAAAATTTCTAAAAATTGACCGTTTAAAGTGTCATGGCTGAATATAGATTCAAATGAAAGGACTTATTAATGATCACCTCTGAACAAAATTTTAGGTCGATTTCTATGTTGGAAGTCCGGGAAAACTCGATCGAATATATCGCACACACAAAATTTGAAAATTTCTAAAAATTGACCGTTTAAAGTGTCATGGCTGGAAATAAATTTAAATGAAAGGTCTTATTGATGCTCACACCTTGAAAAAATTTCAGGTCGATTTCTATGTTGGAAGTCCGGGAAAACTCGATTGAATATATCGCACACACAAAATTTGAAAATTTCTAAAAATTGACCGTTTAAAGTGTCATGGCTGGAAATAGATTCAAATGAATGGTCTTATTGATGCTCACACCTGGAAAAAATTTCAGGTCGATTTCTATGTTGGAAGTCCGGGAAAACTCGATCGAATATATCGCACACACAAAATTTGAAAATTTCTAAAAACTGACCGTTTAAAGTGTCATGGCTCGAAATAGATTCAAATGAAAGGACTTATTGATGATCACACCTGAAAAAAAGTTTAGGTCGATTTCTATGTTGGAAGTCCGGGAAAACTCGATCGAATATATCGCACACACAAAATTTGAAAATTTCTAAAAATTGACCGTTTAAAGTGTCATGGCTGAATATAGATTCAAATGAGAGGTCTTATTGATGATCACACCTGGAAAAAATTTCAGGTCGATTTCTATGTTGGAAGTCCGGGAAAACTCGATTGAATATATCGCACATACAAAATTTGAAAATTTCTAAAAACTGACCGTTTAAAGTGTCATGGCTCGAAATAGATTCAAATGAAAGGACTTATTGATGATCACACCTGAAAAAAAGTTTAGGTCGATTTCTATGTTGGAAGTCCGGGAAAACTCGATCGAATATATCGCACACACAAAATTTGAAAATTTCTAAAAATTGATCGTTTAAAGTGTCATGGCTGGAAATAGATTCAAATGAAAGGCCTTACTGATGATGACACCTGAAAAAAATTTCAGGTCGATTTCTATGTTGGAAGTCCGGGAAAACTCGATCGAATATATCGCACACACAAAATTTGAAAATTTCTAAAAATTGACCGTTTAAAGTGTCATGGCTGAATATAGATTCAAATGAGAGGTCCTATTGATGATCACACCTGGAAAAAATTTCAGGTCAATTTCTATGTTGGAAGTCCGGGAAAACTCGATTGAATATATCGCACATACAAAATTTGAAAATTTCTAAAAACTGACCGTTTAAAGTGTCATGGCTGGAAACAGATTCAAATGAAAGGTCTTATTGATGATGACATATGGAAAAAATTTCAGGTCGATTTCTATGTTGGAAGTCCGGGAATACTCTATTGAATATATCGCACACACAAAATTTGAAAATTTCTAAAAATTGACCGTTTAAAGTGTCATGGCTGGAAATAGATTCAAATGAAAGGTCTTATTGATGCTCACACCTGGAAAAAATTTCAGGTCGATTTCTATGTTGGAAGTCCGGGAAAACTCGATTGAATATATCGCACACACAAAATTTGAAAATTTCTAAAAATTGACCGTTTAAAGTGTCATGGCTGGAAATAGATTCAAATGAATGGTCTTATTGATGCTCACACCTGGAAAAAATTTCAGGTCGATTTCTATGTTGGAAGTCCGGGAAAACTCGATCGAATATATCGCACACACAAAATTTGAAAATTTCTAAAAATTGACCGTTTAAAGTGTCATGGCTCGAAATAGATTCAAATGAAAGGACTTATTAATGATCACCTCTGAACAAAATTTGAAGTCGATTTCTATGTTGGAAGTCCGGGAAAACTCGATCGAATATATCGCACACACAAAATTTGAAAATTTCTAAAAATTTACCGTTTAAAGTGTCATGGCTGGAAATAAATTCAAATGAAAGGTCTTTTTGTTGCTCACACCTGGAAAAAATTTCAGGTCGATTTCTATGTTGGAAGTCCGGGAAAACTCGATCGAATATATCGCACACACAAAATTTGAAAATTTCTAAAAATTGACCGTTTAAAGTGTCATGGCTGGAAATAAATTTATATGAAAGGACTTATTAATGATGACACATGGAAAAAATTTCAGGTCGATTTCTATGTTGGAAGTCCGGGAAAACTCGATTGAATATATCGCACACACAAAATTTGAAAATTTCTAAAAACTGACCGTTTAAAGTGTCATGGCTGGAAATAGATTCAAATGAAAGGTCTTATTGATGATGACACATGGAAAAAATTTCAGGTCGATTTCTATGTTGGAAGTCCGGGAATACTCGATTGAATATATCGCATCGCACACACAAAATTTGAAAATTTCTAAAAACTGACCGTTTAAAGTGTCATGGTTTGAAATAGATTCAAATGAAAGGACTTATTGATGATCACACCTGAAAAAAAGTTTAGGTCGATTTCTATGTTGGAAGTCCGGGAAAACTCGATCGAATATATCGCACACACAAAATTTGAAAATTTCTAAAAACTGACCGTTTAAAGTGTCATGGCTGGAAATAGATTCAAATGAAAGGTCTTATTGATGATGACACATGGAAAAAATTTCAGGTCGATTTCTATGTTGGAAGTCCGGGAATACTCGATTGAATATATCGCATCGCACACACAAAATTTGAAAATTTCTAAAAACTGACCGTTTAAAGTGTCATGGCTCGAAATAGATTCAAATGAAAGGACTTATTGATGATCACACCTGAAAAAAAGTTTAGGTCGATTTCTATGTTGGAAGTCCGGGAAAACTCGATCGAATATATCGCACACACAAAATTTGAAAATTTCTAAAAACTGACCGTTTAAAGTGTCATGGCTAAAAACAGATTCAAATATAAGGTCTTATTGATGATCACACCTGGAAAAAATTTCAGGTCGATTTCTATGTTGGAAGTCCGGGAAAACTCAATTGAATATATCGCACATACAAAATTTGAAAATTTCTAAAAATTGACCGTTTAAAGTGTCATGGCTGGAAATAGATTCAAATGAAAGGTCTTAATGGTGATGACACATGGAAAAAATTTCAGGTCGATTTCTATGTTGGAAGTCCGGGAAAACTCGATTGAATATATCGCACACACAAAATTTGAAAATTTCTAAAAATTGACCGTTTAAAGTGTCATGGCTGAATATAGATTCAAATGAAAGGACTTATTAATGATCACCTCTGAACAAAATTTTAGGTCGATTTCTATGTTGGAAGTCCGGGAAAACTCGATCGAATATATCGCACACACAAAATTTGAAAATTTCTAAAAATTGACCGTTTAAAGTGTCATGGCTGGAAATAAATTTAAATGAAAGGTCTTATTAATGATGACACATGGAAAAAATTTTCAGGTCGATTTCTATGTTGGAAGTCCGGGAAAACTCGATTGAATATATCGCACACACAAAATTTGAAAATTTCTAAAAATTGATCGTTTAAAGTGTCATGGCTTGAAATAGATTCAAATGAATGGTCTTATTGATGCTCACACCTGGAAAAAATTTCAGGTCGATTTCTATGTTGGAAGTCCGGGAAAACTCGATCGAATATATCGCACACACAAAATTTGAAAATTTCTAAAAATTGACCGTTTAAAGTGTCATGGCTGGAAATAAATTTAAATGAAAGGTCTTATTAATGATGACACATGGAAAAAATTTCAGGTCGATTTCTATGTTGGAAGTCCGGGAAAACTCGATTGAATATATCGCACACACAAAATTTGAAAATTTCTAAAAATTGATCGTTTAAAGTGTCATGGCTTGAAATAGATTCAAATGAAAGGTCTTATTGATGATCACACCTGGAAAAAATATCAGATCGATTTCTATGTTGGAAGTCCGGGAATACTCGATTGAATATATCGCATCGCACACACAAAATTTGAAAATTTCTAAAAACTGACCGTTTAAAGTGTCATGGCTCGAAATAGATTCAAATGAAAGGACTTATTGATGATCACACCTGAAAAAAAGTTTAGGTCGATTTCTATGTTGGAAGTCCGGGAAAACTCGATCGAATATATCGCACACACAAAATTTGAAAATTTCTAAAAACTGACCGTTTAAAGTGTCATGGCTAAAAACAGATTCAAATATAAGGTCTTATTGATGATCACACCTGGAAAAAATTTCAGGTCGATTTCTATGTTGGAAGTCCGGGAAAACTCAATTGAATATATCGCACATACAAAATTTGAAAATTTCTAAAAATTGACCGTTTAAAGTGTCATGGCTGGAAATAGATTCAAATGAAAGGTCTTAATGGTGATGACACATGGAAAAAATTTCAGGTCGATTTCTATGTTGGAAGTCCGGGAAAACTCGATTGAATATATCGCACACACAAAATTTGAAAATTTCTAAAAATTGACCGTTTAAAGTGTCATGGCTGAATATAGATTCAAATGAAAGGACTTATTAATGATCACCTCTGAACAAAATTTTAGGTCGATTTCTATGTTGGAAGTCCGGGAAAACTCGATCGAATATATCGCACACACAAAATTTGAAAATTTCTAAAAATTGACCGTTTAAAGTGTCATGGCTGGAAATAAATTTAAATGAAAGGTCTTATTGATGCTCACACCTTGAAAAAATTTCAGGTCGATTTCTATGTTGGAAGTCCGGGAAAACTCGATTGAATATATCGCACACACAAAATTTGAAAATTTCTAAAAATTGACCGTTTAAAGTGTCATGGCTGGAAATAGATTCAAATGAATGGTCTTATTGATGCTCACACCTGGAAAAAATTTCAGGTCGATTTCTATGTTGGAAGTCCGGGAAAACTCGATCGAATATATCGCACACACAAAATTTGAAAATTTCTAAAAACTGACCGTTTAAAGTGTCATGGCTCGAAATAGATTCAAATGAAAGGACTTATTGATGATCACACCTGAAAAAAAGTTTAGGTCGATTTCTATGTTGGAAGTCCGGGAAAACTCGATCGAATATATCGCACACACAAAATTTGAAAATTTCTAAAAATTGACCGTTTAAAGTGTCATGGCTGAATATAGATTCAAATGAGAGGTCTTATTGATGATCACACCTGGAAAAAATTTCAGGTCGATTTCTATGTTGGAAGTCCGGGAAAACTCGATTGAATATATCGCACATACAAAATTTGAAAATTTCTAAAAACTGACCGTTTAAAGTGTCATGGCTCGAAATAGATTCAAATGAAAGGACTTATTGATGATCACACCTGAAAAAAAGTTTAGGTCGATTTCTATGTTGGAAGTCCGGGAAAACTCGATCGAATATATCGCACACACAAAATTTGAAAATTTCTAAAAATTGATCGTTTAAAGTGTCATGGCTGGAAATACATTCAAATGAAAGGCCTTACTGATGATGACACCTGAAAAAAATTTCAGGTCGATTTCTATGTTGGAAGTCCGGGAAAACTCGATCGAATATATCGCACACACAAAATTTGAAAATTTCTAAAAATTGACCGTTTAAAGTGTCATGGCTGAATATAGATTCAAATGAGAGGTCCTATTGATGATCACACCTGGAAAAAATTTCAGGTCAATTTCTATGTTGGAAGTCCGGGAAAACTCGATTGAATATATCGCACATACAAAATTTGAAAATTTCTAAAAACTGACCGTTTAAAGTGTCATGGCTGGAAACAGATTCAAATGAAAGGTCTTATTGATGATGACATATGGAAAAAATTTCAGGTCGATTTCTATGTTGGAAGTCCGGGAATACTCTATTGAATATATCGCACACACAAAATTTGAAAATTTCTAAAAATTGACCGTTTAAAGTGTCATGGCTGGAAATAGATTCAAATGAAAGGTCTTATTGATGCTCACACCTGGAAAAAATTTCAGGTCGATTTCTATGTTGGAAGTCCGGGAAAACTCGATTGAATATATCGCACACACAAAATTTGAAAATTTCTAAAAATTGACCGTTTAAAGTGTCATGGCTGGAAATAGATTCAAATGAATGGTCTTATTGATGCTCACACCTGGAAAAAATTTCAGGTCGATTTCTATGTTGGAAGTCCGGGAAAACTCGATCGAATATATCGCACACACAAAATTTGAAAATTTCTAAAAATTGACCGTTTAAAGTGTCATGGCTCGAAATAGATTCAAATGAAAGGACTTATTAATGATCACCTCTGAACAAAATTTGAAGTCGATTTCTATGTTGGAAGTCCGGGAAAACTCGATCGAATATATCGCACACACAAAATTTGAAAATTTCTAAAAATTTACCGTTTAAAGTGTCATGGCTGGAAATAAATTCAAATGAAAGGTCTTTTTGTTGCTCACACCTGGAAAAAATTTCAGGTCGATTTCTATGTTGGAAGTCCGGGAAAACTCGATCGAATATATCGCACACACAAAATTTGAAAATTTCTAAAAATTGACCGTTTAAAGTGTCATGGCTGGAAATAAATTTATATGAAAGGACTTATTAATGATGACACATGGAAAAAATTTCAGGTCGATTTCTATGTTGGAAGTCCGGGAAAACTCGATTGAATATATCGCACACACAAAATTTGAAAATTTCTAAAAACTGACCGTTTAAAGTGTCATGGCTGGAAATAGATTCAAATGAAAGGTCTTATTGATGATGACACATGGAAAAAATTTCAGGTCGATTTCTATGTTGGAAGTCCGGGAATACTCGATTGAATATATCGCATCGCACACACAAAATTTGAAAATTTCTAAAAACTGACCGTTTAAAGTGTCATGGTTTGAAATAGATTCAAATGAAAGGACTTATTGATGATCACACCTGAAAAAAAGTTTAGGTCGATTTCTATGTTGGAAGTCCGGGAAAACTCGATCGAATATATCGCACACACAAAATTTGAAAATTTCTAAAAACTGACCGTTTAAAGTGTCATGGCTGGAAATAGATTCAAATGAAAGGTCTTATTGATGATGACACATGGAAAAAATTTCAGGTCGATTTCTATGTTGGAAGTCCGGGAATACTCGATTGAATATATCGCACACACAAAATTTGAAAATTTCTAAAAATTGACTGTTTAAAGTGTCATGGCTGGAAATAAATTTAAATGAAAGGTCTTATTAATGATGACACATGGAAAAAATTTCAGGTCGATTTCTATGTTGGAAGTCCGGGAAAACTCGATTGAATATATCGCACACACAAAATTTGAAAATTTCTAAAAATTGACCGTTTAAAGTGTCATGGCTGGAAATAGATTTAAATGAAAGGTCTTATTAATGAACACACCTGGAAAAAATTTCAGGTCGATTTCTATGTTGGAAGTCCGGGAAAACTTGATTGAATATATCGCACACACAAAATTTGAAAATTTCTAAAAACTGACCGTTTAAAGTGTCATGGCTAAAAACAGATTCAAATATAAGGTCTTATTGATGATCACACCTGGAAAAAATTTCAGGTCGATTTCTATGTTGGAAGTCCGGGAAAACTCGATTGAATATATCGCACACACAAAATTTGAAAATTTGTAAAAATTGATCGTTTAAAGTGTCATGGCTGGAAATAGATTCAAATGAAAGGTCTTATTGATGATCACACCTGGAAAAGATTTCAGGTCGATTTATATGTTGGAAGTCCGGGAAAACTCGATTGAATATATCGCACACACAAAATTTGAAAATTTCTAAAAATTGACCGTTTAAAGTGTCATGGCTGGAAATAAATTTAAATGAAAGGTCTTATTAATGATGACACATGGAAAAAATTTCAGGTCGATTTCTATGTTGGAAGTCCGGGAAAACTCGATTGAATATATCGCACACACAAAATTTGAAAATTTCTAAAAATTGACCGTTTAAAGTGTCATGGCTGGAAATAGATTTAAATGAAAGGTCTTATTAATGAACACACCTGGAAAAAATTTCAGGTCGATTTCTATGTTGGAAGCCCGGGAAAACTCGATTGAATATATCGCACACACAAAATTTGAAAATTTCTAAAAATTGACCGTTTAAAGTGTCATGGCTGGAAATAGATTCAAATGAATGGTCTTATTGATGCTCACACCTGGAAAAAAATTCAGGTCGATTTCTATGTTGGAAGTCCGGGAAAACTCGATCGAATATATCGCACACACAAAATTTGAAAATTTCTAAAAATTGACCGTTTAAAGTGTCATGGCTCGAAATAGATTCAAATGAAAGGACTTATTAATGATCACTTCTGAACAAAATTTTAGGTCGATTTCTATGTTGGAAGTCCGGGAAAACTCAATCGAATATATCGCACACACAAAATTTGAAAATTTCTAAAAATTGACCGTTTAAAGTGTCATGGCTGGAAATAGATTCAAATGAAAGGTCTTATTGATGCTCACACCTTGAAAAAATTTCAGGTCGATTTCTATGTTGGAAGTCCGGGAAAACTCGATCGAATATATCGCACACACAAAATTTGAAAATTTCTAAAAATTGATCGTTTAAAGTGTCATGGCTGGAAATAGATTCAAATGAAAGGCCTTACTGATGATGACACCTGAAAAAAATTTCAGGTCGATTTCTATGTTGGAAGTCCGGGAAAACTCGATCGAATATATCGCACATACAAAATTTGAAAATTTCTAAAAACTGACCGTTTAAAGTGTCATGGCTCGAAATAGATTCAAATGAAAGGACTTATTGATGATCACACCTGAAAAAAAGTTTAGGTCGATTTCTATGTTGGAAGTCCGGGAAAACTCGATCGAATATATCGCACACACAAAATTTGAAAATTTCTAAAAATTGATCGTTTAAAGTGTCATGGCTGGAAATAGATTCAAATGAAAGGCCTTACTGATTATGACACCTGAAAAAAATTTCAGGTCGATTTCTATGTTGGAAGTCCGGGAAAACTCGATCGAATATATCGCACACACAAAATTTGAAAATTTCTAAAAATTGACCGTTTAAAGTGTCATGGCTGAATATAGATTCAAATGAGAGGTCTTATTGATGATCACACCTGGAAAAAATTTCAGGTCGATTTCTATGTTGGAAGTCCGGGAAAACTCGATTGAATATATCGCACATACAAAATTTGAAAATTTCTAAAAACTGACCGTTTAAAGTGTCATGGCTCGAAATAGATTCAAATGAAAGGACTTATTAATGATCACCTCTGGAAAAAATTTCAAGTCTATTTCTATGTGGGGTGTCCGGAAAAATTCGGTTTAATAAAATATATAAAGTGTTCAAAAATCCACAGAAACATCCAGCCGAATAATGCCGATAATGCAGATTAAATATTAGAAAGATTAAATGACAGCCGATTAATATCGACAATGCAAATCCAAATTTTATGTCGGAAAATAATTTTTTTATTATAAATTATGATTGTATTACTTCTTAAAATCAACTAAAACTATTAAAATATAAATTTTATACGAAACTATTAGAACTAATATAACAGACCAAATTTCTGTAAGTGCTGTATTAGATGTGTGCGAAGGTAAGATGTAAAACGCATGTAAAGTGACATATTCGGAAAATATTAAAATGAAGTGCATTAATAATGTATTAATTAAAAAAAACGTCAGGGTAATTTTCATGTTGAGAGTCCGGGAAAACTCGATTGAATATATCGCACATATGAAGATTCAAAATCTCTAAAATTGACCGTTTAAAGTGTCATGGCTGGAAAAGGATTTAAATCAAAGGTCTTATTTATGCTCACACCTGGAAAAATATTAAAGCCAATTTTCATGTTGTGAGACCGGGAAAATTTGATTGAATACATCACTCACATATAATTTGGAAATTTCAAAAATTCGACCGTTTAGATCGAGTCTTTGAGTAGGATTCATAACTTTTATGTTTTTTTTTATGTTTTTAATCTATGCAATCTGTTCTGGGGCCGCAGCATTCCCAACTATTTCGCGGTTCGCTTTTGACGTCTTACTTTACGCATTACTTGCCAAATCGCTGACGTACGGCTATATGTCCGATTTTATCACCTGCACGTTGCATAGCTCCATGCGAGCCTATAGTGGTATGGAAGATGGGTCGGCCCATTAGTTTTGCACGCCATCAGGGGTCATAGATGTGTTCCATTTCACCACAGATCGTAATCTGTTGATAAAAATTACCTTTTATCCTGCCCCTATCGGGATTTGAACCCGGTACCTCCCGATCCAAATGCCAAACCACTGTGCCATTTGGTCGGTGATTCATAACTTATTTGTCTTTACGAGAAAAGGTTGTTAGTCTGCCACTGAACCTACTAGTTACGTTTGCAACCTTATGGCATCCAGTCCTACCGAGAACACATTTATATAGCGAGCCGCTTGATAACACATGAACAGGCGGTGATTTGGTATTGGTTTTATGGCACCAATATCTCGCCGTGACATGTAGTGTCAATGACTATAGGCCGTTGGGATTCCCTTGCATCGCCCCCTTACGCTGCCTGATTCATTTTGAGTGACCCAGAGAGCACCACGAGGAGGTATGAATCTAGGACTTCGCTCTCCATATTTTACATTTTTTTTTAGTTTTTTAAATTTTATATCTTTTTTTTTTGTTTTTTTTAATTTTTTGCTTTTTTTTATTTTTTAATTTTATATTTTTTTTTTAGTTTTTTTTTAATTTTATATTTTTTATGTTTTTTGGAATTTTTATGTAATTCATTTTTCAATATATTTTCTAATTAAATAGTTGATTATTTAGAACAAAGTGGACAATAAAACGGGTCGTTTAAATTAAAATCGTTAACGTCCACACCAACTTCAATGTCATGACTATAACGCTGGCACTTCGAACATCTAATAGAATTCCCAGTTAAATTGACATTTTCACCACACATAAGGCAAATATCTTGCATACATTCGCTATTTTTTAAAATGTCATATTGAATCTGGATTCTTTTGCGCGAAATATTAATATAATAATTTTTGGGTACAAATTTATACTTCATGTATAGTTCACTGTGGACCATCATGTAAACACCACAATCATTGTTTCCGGTCTGCTTGTAGCAATCAGGAAAAAATATGGGGTTTATTTTTTGTGGAAAGTAATTATTTTTTTCCATTTCATTATAAAATGAAATAAATTTTATGAAGTTGTTGAAACAATTTTCATAATATATTTTTGCACTTGTTTTCATATCTGCGTCTAGTTCAATCGAATCATATACGAGATATTGACTCTTTCTGCAATCTACGATCACTAAATGAAAGTGTCGTTTATTTTCGTCAAAAATTGGCATTACCAAAATTTGCTTGCATAATATGAAATTTTTGGCCATATTTTTAAACTCTTCAGATGTGTTATTCGAAAAAAACAGTATTGAACAAAATGAGTAGGATTCCACTTGGCAATCCGAATACTGTTTTGCGACTAAATTTAACCAAATATCGGCAATTTCATTTTCGATCCAGTTTTTCCCAGATAAAGAATTGAAGCTGTCGAAACGTATAATTTTATTGTTTATTTTCCCCACTGCGTAGTTGACGTACGTATCATCTATTATATAATGTTTATAATAATGTTTAACGTCTTTTAATAAGTTATTAGAAAATTTTTTGTTGCGCGGATCATGGTCATCTCCCACCGTTGTATCCTCAGAACATTGGCTAATCGGCGAATTTCTAGAAGACAATGAAACTTTTGAAAAATGTTTCATGGCTGAATTTTTTTTTGAATGCCGCCAATATTCAATTGGATCAAGTTCATCTATAACAGGATTCTTTCGTTTTGTATTTGTAAAACCTGATCTAGGAAACTCGTTAAGAAAACTTTCGATTTTGAAATTGATTGATTTTTTCGTAAATTCTAAAAACCTGCCTGCTTTAAGAGGACGTTTTCCTATTTTGACTGCGTTTTTATCAAGATTATTTTTCATTTCTCCAAAATAGCTTTCAACGGCAGCATTTGTAAAATGTACGGTAGGGATCTCACGCTTTTCTAAATACCGTAAAATTGGCGTCCATAATGGAAGAAAAGGTATAAAATCTTTTAAAATCTCAAGTAAAAATTTCGGTTGGTAAAATATATTTGTGATGCTCTCCGAGTTCTCATGTGGCTTAAAAATGGAAATTGAAGAAAATTCTAAATAAAATTTGCTGGTTTCGTATAACCTCTTAATTTTTGGATCGTCATCTACGTCAAAATTAGGGATAATGGGAATGTCGTCAACATTAAAGGTTTCGTAGTTTGGCTCATGAAATTGGTTTTCTTCCAACATTATGGCTAAATCAACAATTGAATTTTCAGCAACTGCTGCATCCTTTTCGTCGCAGATGTTAAATAATAAAGTCCATATTTTCTTAATTCTTTTAAAATCAGGTTCATTCATTATTGCATCTAGGCAACCCAGAACTTTAAACTTGATGCTTAATGAATGCTTACTGTTATTAAAATGTTTGTTTATAACACGCGAAAAGTTTTTTTTCAGATGAGCATAGCATAAATGTATATGCACAAATGAATTGAATTGTTCTAATTTGTTTCCATGCAACCATTCGTAACTTAAATTTATATAATTTAATAAATCGATCTGATTCCATCCCAAGGAAACGGCGTTAATTATTGCACGACTAAAGTCCGTGACTACATGTTGGAATACAGGCCAACGGATGTTCGATTTTTTTTTAAACTCATTTTTAAAAAATTCCAAAAAAATTCGTATGTTGAACGAGGTTTGTAGACTAGTGATCATCTCCATAAATGGAAAATTCATACCAGTTTTGCCATCAACATTTTTGATATTCACTACTCCCGCATAATAAAAAATTTGGTGTTCAACTATTTGTGGCTTACGTACAACGGACCCAGTAGCATCTATGTGGGCTACTAAAATAATATTTTGACTACCTAACTTCGATAGCACTTTTATTTGACTATTTGACAACGAATAAACTGTAAACGGCTTTATCATTAAATATTGTAAACACGAATCATTTTTGTTCATTTTTTTTAATAAATCTTTAATGTCATCACGGTCATCATCTAGAGCTGCAAGAGCTTCAGAGCGCGCAACATTAAGGACAGTAAGGCCTTTGTAGCTGGTCAGATTACCTTTAGATTTTAATTCTAAATTGCAGTCTTTTTGCAACTCATTCTGCAGGTCGGTGGCATAACTAGTTGATAATCTTTTTTTAATGTTATCTCTACTTTTACCTTTTAGTTGGTTGGTTAACTCTTTTGTGTGATGAATTTCACCCCCATAAGAGTGGATTGAAAACATTTTTACGTCCGATTTTCGGTTATAAGTAAATTTATAAAACCTTGGGCAAAGGAAGTGTGCACATTTTCGTGTATAAATAGTTAGAGTATTCTCTGTTAATTTGGTGTCCCTTACATTAATAATGCAAGGGAAAAACAATACAAATTTTGATCTAATCATATCCATATATGAATTAGTTTTTAATTTTTGTGAATATTCATCTAAAATTTCGGTTTGCCATTCAATCTCTGTAAATTCCATATTACACTTGGTATTAAAAAAATTTTTTTTTGAATTATATTTTATCAATTTTTGTTTATTTTCAGGTTTTTTGACAGGAACCTTCAGTTCATCATAATCACTATTAAAAACATCAAAATTATTATTTGCGGGGAATTCGTTTCCGTTAGTTTGAAGGGCTTCTAATGGATTAGTATCTAACAGCTTGAGGCCTTCATTTTCATTTATTAAATAGGAGTATTTATTTGAACTATTTAATATTTCTACGCTAATAATGTTAATTTTTCCTAAACTACAATCGACTTCAGGTTCAATAACATTTAGCATTACATCCGTTTCCTGCATAATATTTCCATTATCATTACTAATATTAATCGGTTGAACTTTAACATTGCTCTCAAGTTTTTCTATAATCAAATTTCGAAAATCAATATTTTGTTCAAATAATCTTTTTAATTTTAATCTGTTAGGATTGGTACAGTTCAGGCCAACAATACTTTGACATACTTTATAAAATAAGGAATTAATATTTATGGATCCAAACCTTACATCTTCAAATACAGCGACTTCTTTAGCTATCGCTTCTGCAAGAACTACTATATTGTTGGAATCTACAGTAAACGAATTAACTGGCATATTGATTTTTTTAAAACACAAATGGTAATTATAGAAGAAATGCGATTTTATATTAATACAAAGTAAATTGTTCAAAATTAACAAAAAAATTATTTCTATTAATTTTGTTAAGATGGCCAGGAATAATATAATAATAATAATAATAATAATAATAGTATCTATTAAACACTATCAAACACTAGAACCGACAAATAAGAATATCCAAAATAGAATAGCAAATAAGGTCAATATTTAGAAAAGGCAGTTGTAGAATGTCCAAAATCAAAGCGAGGGTCGGTAGTTTTAAAAAAAACTTGTAAGCGGCACAAAAAAACTAAAATCACTTTTGAAAAACACTAAACGACGTTTACAGCACGAAAACTAAATCAGCATTAAATACATTGAGGAAATTTTTTTCTTATATACTAAAACGAAAAAAAAAATTTTTATTTTGTTTTAAATCGAAAAAAATTGTTTACTCTCTCAGAGAGTAAAATTACAAAATTGTGTTTAATACATAATTAATAAACTAACAAAATAGAATATTGCTTATTTCTTACACAATACGACGATAACTAATGGCTACTAAATCATTTAAATCACGGGTATTTGTGTAGTGCATACTGTAAAGTCGATAAAACAACCCCTGAGGGTTGCGTTAACATTATTATATGTGATAATTGTCATATTACACACAACCTACCTAAAATCAGCGTACTAGGAGAAGAGATTGATTTCTCTGATTCTGTGAATAATTTAGGATTAACTTTTGACAAGTGCTTATGCTGGAGTTACCACATCGAAACAGTTTGTAATCGAGTAATTTTTTTATTAAGAATGTTATGGGCTACCACGAAGTGTTTTAATACCAATCTTAGACTCCAATTAGTGAAATCTTACATCCTTCCACATTTTTTGTACGGCGATATTGTCTTCTTTGAATTAAAGAAGAAGTACTTTAATGAACTTCGATTGATATTTAATTCTTGTGTGAGATATGTATACGGGCTAAGAAAGTACGACCACATCTCGAATTTTAGTAATTCATTACTTGGTTGTTCTCTTGCTGAATTCTATGAGTTTCGAGTTTGTTTATACATTTTCAAGTTCTTAAAGTACAAACAACCCACCTATATTGTAGAGAAATTGGTTTCGTCTTCCAATCGTCGCATTCATCTTTTGACTCCGGCTATTAATAAATGTAATCTGATGAATTCATCATTTTTCGTGAGGGGAGTTAGCATGTGGAATTCGTTAAGTAATAACGTTAAGAAATCTAAATCCCCTGCCGTGTTTCGGAAAAAATACTTTTCTTCACCTTAATAAAATCACAATTCTATTTTTTTTTGCCAATTTCAAGTTGATGAATCGCTAAAATGTTGCTGCACACCTATAGGTTAATTCAATTAATAAATTAGAAATAAATTAAAATAAGTAGTTGCCACTAATGTAATAAGTTCATAAGAACTTCAAACATTTATATTAAATAAATAAATAAATAAATATTAATGCGACTCTCAAAGCAACTGATTGAGTGCGAATTTTCGTGCGAATATTTAGAAGCATATTTTTCCACTAATCAAATTACGCCCGCATATAAGATAAAATATTTTTATGTTTAAGCAAAATATTCGCAGACGACTAACCTAATCAAGAAAAAAAAAATAAAATTATAAGTTACATGCTGCCCAATAAATCGGTGAAAAAGTGTAATTCTAAATATAACAATGTTAACGCAACCCTCAGTGGTTGTTTTATCATTTAAATGATCATTTAAATGATTAGCCATGCCACTTTAAACGGTCAATTTTTAGAAATTTTCAAATTTTGTGTGTGCGATATATTCAATCGAGTTTTCCCGGACTTCCAACATAGAAATCGATCTGATATTTTTTCCAGGTGTGATCATCAATAAGACCTTTCATTTGAATCTATTTCAAGCCATGACACTTTAAACGATCAATTTTTAGAAATTTTCAAATTTTGTGTGTGCGATATATTCAATCGAGTTTTCCCGGACTTCCAACATAGAAATCGACCTGAAATTTTTTCCAGGTGTGATCATCAATAAGACCTTTCATTTAAATCTATTTCCAGCCATGACACTTTAAACGGTCAATTTTTAGAAATTTTCAAATTTTGTGTGTGCGATATATTCGATCGAGTTTTCCCGGACTTCCAACATAGAAATCGACCTAAAATTTTGTTCAGAGGTGATCATTAATAAGTCCTTTCATTTGAATCTATATTCAGCCTTGACACTTTAAACGGTCAATTTTTAGAAATTTTCAAATTTTGTGTGTGCGATATATTCAATCGAGTTTTCCCGGACTTCCAACATAGAAATCGACCTGAAATTTTTTCCATGTGTCATCACCATTAAGACCTTTCATTTGAATCTATTTCCAGCCATGACACTTTAAACGGTCAATTTTTAGAAATTTTCAAATTTTGTGTGTGCGATATATTCAATTGAGTTTTCCCGGACTTCCAACATAGAAATCGACCTGAAATTTTTTCCAGGTGTGATCATCAATAAGACCTTATATTTGAATCTGTTTTTAGCCATGACACTTTAAACGGTCAATTTTTAGAAATTTTCAAATTTTGTGTATGCGATATATTCAATCGAGTTTTCCCGGACTTCCAACATAGAAATCGGCCTGAAATTTTTTCCAGGTGTGATCATCAATAAGACCTTTCATTTAAATCTATTTCCAGCCATGACACTTTAAACGGTCAATTTTTAGAAATTTTCAAATTTTGTGTGTGCGATATATTCAATCAAGTTTTCCCGGACTTCCAACATAGAAATCGACCTGAAATTTTTTCCAGGTGTGTTCATTAATAAGACGTTTCATTTAAATCTATTTCCAGCCATGACACTTTAAACGGTCAATTTTTAGAAATTTTCAAATTTTGTGTGTGCGATACATTCAATCGAGTTTTCCCGGACTTCCAACATAGAAATCGACCTGAAGTTTTTTCCAGGTGTGATCATCAATAAGACCTTTCATTTAAATCTATTTCCAGCCATGACACTTTAAACGGTCAATTTTAAGAAATTTTCAAATTTTGTGTGTGCGATATATTCAATCGAGTTTTCCCGGACTTCCAACATAGAAGTCGACCTGAAACTTTTTCCAGGTGTGATCATCAATAAGACCTTTCATTTAAATCTATTTCCAGTCATGCCACTTTAATCGGTCAGTTTTTAGAAATTTTCAAATTTTGTGTGTGCGATATATTCAATCGAGTTTTCCCGGACTTCCAACATAGAAATCGACCTGAAATTTTTTCCAGGTGTGATCATAAATAAGACCTTTCATTTGAATCTATTTCCAGCTATGACACTTTAAACGGTCAGTTTTTAGAAATTTTCAAATTTTGTGTGTGCGATATATTCAATCAAGTTTTCCCGGACTTCCAACATAGAAATCGACCTGAAATTTTTTCCAGGTGTGTTCATTAATAAGACGTTTCATTTAAATCTATTTCCAGCCATGACACTTTAAACGGTCAATTTTTAGAAATTTTCAAATTTTGTGTGTGCGATATATTCAATCGAGTTTCCCCGGACTTCCAACATAGAAATCGACCTGAAATTTTTTCCATGTATCATCATTAATAAGACCTTTCATTTAAATTTATTTCGAGCCATGACACTTTAAACGGTCAATTTTTAGAAATTTTCAAATTTTGTGTGTGCGATATATTCAATCGAGTTTTCCCGGACTTCCAACATAGAAATCGATCTGATATTTTTTCCAGGTGTGATCATCAATAAGACCTTTCATTTGAATCTATTTCAAGCCATGACACTTTAAACGATCAATTTTTAGAAATTTTCAAATTTTGTGTGTGCGATATATTCAATCGAGTTTTCCCGGACTTCCAACATAGAAATCGACCTGAAATTTTTTCCAGGTGTGATCATCAATAAGACCTTTCATTTAAATCTATTTGCAGCCATGACACTTTAAACGGTCAATTTTTAGAAATTTTCAAATTTTGTGTGTGCGATATATTCGATCGAGTTTTCCCGGACTTCCAACATAGAAATCGACCTAAAATTTTGTTCAGAGGTGATCATTAATAAGTCCTTTCATTTGAATCTATATTCAGCCATGACACTTTAAACGGTCAATTTTTAGAAATTTTCAAATTTTGTGTGTGCGATATATTCAATCGAGTTTTCCCGGACTTCCAACATAGAAATCGACCTGAAATTTTTTCCATGTGTCATCACCATTAAGACCTTTCATTTGAATCTATTTCCAGCCATGACACTTTAAACGGTCAATTTTTAGAAATTTTCAAATTTTGTGTGTGCGATATATTCAATCGAGTTTTTCCGGACTTCCAACATAGAAATCGACCTGAAATTTTTTCCAGGTGTGATCATCAATAAGACCTTTCATTTAAATCTATTTCCAACCATGACACTTTAAACGGTCAATTTTTAGAAATTTTCAAATTTTGTGTGTGCGATATATTCAATCGAGTTTTCCCGGACTTCCAACATAGAAATCGACCTGCAATTTTTTCCATGTGTCATCATTAATAAGACCTTTCATTTAAATTTATTTCCAGCCATGACACTTTAAACGGTCAATTTTTAGAAATTTTCAAATTTTGTGTGTGCGATATATTCAATCGAGTTTTTCCGGACTTCCAACATAGAAATCGACCTGAAATTTTTTCCAGGTGTGATCATCAATAAGACCTTTCATTTGAATCTATTTCCAGCCATGACACTTTAAACGTTCAATTTTTACAAATTTTCAAATTTTGTGTGTGCGATATATTCAATCGAGTTTTCCCGGACTTCCAACATAGAAATCGACCTGAAATTTTTCCAGGTGTGATCATCAATAAGACATTTCATTTGAATCTATTTCGAGCCATGACACTTTAAACGATCAATTTTTAGAAATTTTCAAATTTTGTGTGTGCGATATATTCAATCGAGTTTTCCCGGACTTCCAACATAGAAATCGACCTGAAATTTTTTCCAGGTGTGATCATCAATAAGACCTTTCATTTAAATCTATTTCCAGCCATGACACTTTAAACGGTCAATTTTTAGAAATTTTCAAATTTTGTGTGTGCGATATATTCAATCGAGTTTTCCCGGACTTCCAACATAGAAATCGACCTGCAATTTTTTCCATGTGTCATCATTAATAAGACCTTTCATTTAAATTTATTTCCAGCCATGACACTTTAAACGGTCAATTTTTAGAAATTTTCAAATTTTGTGTGTGCGATATATTCAATCGAGTTTTTCCGGACTTCCAACATAGAAATCGACCTGAAATTTTTTCCAGGTGTGATCATCAATAAGACCTTTCATTTGAATCTATTTCCAGCCATGACACTTTAAACGATCAATTTTTACAAATTTTCAAATTTTGTGTGTGCGATATATTCAATCGAGTTTTCCCGGACTTCCAACATAGAAATCGACCTGAAATTTTTCCAGGTGTGATCATCAATAAGACATTTCATTTGAATCTATTTCGAGCCATGACACTTTAAACGATCAATTTTTAGAAATTTTCAAATTTTGTGTGTGCGATATATTCAATCGAGTTTTCCCGGACTTCCAACATAGAAATCGACCTGAAATTTTTTCCAGGTGTGATCATCAATAAGACCTTTCATTTAAATCTATTTCCAGCCATGACACTTTAAACGGTCAATTTTTAGAAATTTTCAAATTTTGTGTGTGCGATATATTCAATCGAGTTTTCCCGGACTTCCAACATAGAAATCGACCTGAATTTTTGTCCAGGTGTGATCATCAATAAGACCTTTCATTTAAATCTATTTCCAACCATGACACTTTAAACGGTCAATTTTTAGAAATTTTCAAATTTTGTGTGTGCGATATATTCAATCGAGTTTTCCCGGACTTCCAACATAGAAATCGACCTGAAATTTTTTCCAAGTGTGATCATCAATAAGACCTTTCATTTGAATCTATATCTAGCCATGACACTTTAAACGATCAATTTTTAGAAATTTTCAAATTTTGTGTGTGCGATATATTCAATCGAGTTTTCCCGGACTTCCAACATAGAAATCGACCTGCAATTTTTTCCAGGTGTGTTCATTAATAAGACGTTTCATTTAAATCTATTTCCAGCCATGACACTTTAAACGGTCAATTTTTAGAAATTTTCAAATTTTGTGTGTGCGATACATTCAATCGAGTTTTCCCGGACTTCCAACATAGAAATCGACCTGAAGTTTTTTCCAGGTGTGATCATCAATAAGACCTTTCATTTAAATCTATTTCCAGCCATGACACTTTAAACGGTCAATTTTAAGAAATTTTCAAATTTTGTGTGTGCGATATATTCAATCGAGTTTTCCCGGACTTCCAACATAGAAGTCGACCTGAAACTTTTTCCAGGTGTGATCATCAATAAGACCTTTCATTTAAATCTATTTCCAGTCATGCCACTTTAATCGGTCAGTTTTTAGAAATTTTCAAATTTTGTGTGTGCGATATATTCAATCGAGTTTTCCCGGACTTCCAACATAGAAATCGACCTGAAATTTTTTCCAGGTGTGATCATAAATAAGACCTTTCATTTGAATCTATTTCCAGCTATGACACTTTAAACGGTCAGTTTTTAGAAATTTTCAAATTTTGTGTGTGCGATATATTCAATCGAGTTTTCCCGGACTTCCAAAATAGAAATCGACCTGAAATTTTTTCCATGTGTCATCATTAATAAGACCTTTCATTTAAATTTATTTCCAGCCATGACACTTTAAACGGTCAATTTTTATAAATTTTCAAATTTTGTATGTGCGATATTTCCAGTCGAGTTTTCCCGGACTCTTCGCATGGAAATCGACCTGAAATTTTTGCTTGATATGTGCCATCTAGTTTTGTCAATAATAAAATAGTTTTTTTATTATAGTTTTAATGCGTTTAATAAAAAAATTTAATTTTGAGTATACGTTAATGGATCGAAATAAATATTTTTGACTTTAAATGAAATTACTGTTTAACACGAAATTATTTATCTGCTTTATCGACATTTTTCGGCTGACTATTTATATGAATCTACTTTACCGAGTTTGACAGACAAATTGCTACATCTGCATTATCGACATTTGGCTGATGCAATTATGTTATTATAGCTAATTCTGCATTATCGACATTTTTCGGCTGGTGTTTTAATCGTCACAGCCGAATCTGCATTATCGACATTTTTCGGCTGATATGTTTTAATCCTTACAGCCGAATCCGCATTATCGACATTATTCGGCTGGAGCGAGTCGGCTAACTTTAACAGTATACTGAACACGCTGATTATGTCATAATCTGTCAACGGCCCCTGCTAAATTGAAAAATATAATTGAACACTCTCTTATTTTCAAGTGCATCTTCAATTATGTTTGTAAATCGATGTACTTGTTGTATTGTTGACTGGTTTTCTGGAGGAATACGATTTATTTCCTCTATTATTGGTTTCGACCTCTTAAACAGTAGTTTCTCGAACATTATTGTCATTTAATGATTTGTTTAATTAATTAAGTCATCCTGGATATTTCTTTGCACTTAGGTTAAATCCTTAATTCTTCTTTTGTTTATTGCGAATGGCACAAGAATTATTTTAACTATCCACTTAATTTACTTTAGGTATAGGGAGCAACGTGTCTTCGACGAGAATTGCAAACAAAGAAGCATTTTGCTTTGCACATAGCACCCATGTTCCATCGTCATTTTTAACTGGTGGAATTTAAAGTTTAGGTCGTGCTCTATTTTTTTAATTTTAGTTTATTGGACAAGTTAGCTTATCTCCCAAACATCAAAAGGAAATATTATTTCGCCCATTTTCCTTGAACTATTTTTAATTGGTACCTGAAGATTAATATTATCCCCACCAAGTTTTTTCTCCCAGCAAGTTTTCATATTTAATGTGGACTAGTTTACTGGAATACAATCTGACGTAATCCTTTCGCTGCTTTTTTAGGTATATATTCGTATCAACTTTGATGATACATTGTTTCTTATAGGTCAATATGTTGGTCAATCTCCAGAATTAAACTGTCAACTGTATAGTGGGCCTGCTGAAAATAGCTCTATTCTTTTTTCAGTAGGTATTTTTTACATAAAATCACCTTCGCATATAAAACTTGATCGAAGTGATTTAAATTCTCTCCCAGTGATCAAAATCGGTGCTGAGGAGAATGCCTATTTCAGTAACGATAAGGCAGATGCTGCATTTGCAGACCAGTTGTACTTCGACCTGCCCGTGAGATCTGTGAGGGGCGAGGCCTGACTTTCTGGGTGGTGCGAAAGGACCCGTTTCCTACCACGAACCCCAGATAGTTTACTTCTCTCAACAAGAACAGGCAAATTAATAGTTAGTACCACGGCGATCAAGAGAGATATCACTTCTTTAAGCAAAGAAAAATGCTCTTGAAGAGTCGCCGATGTGATCCAAACATACAAAGATATTCTCGTGTAACCGTTTGGGGATTATTTGGTGCATAAGACGACACAAAATTTGGATTAAGAAAATTAGGTGGTACTGGAGGGTGGGTTTCATGTTACCCATCAACATCCGAATAAATTCCTCATCAGCTTATGGAGTGTAGCATTGCAAGCTCAATCTCGAAACATCGAGATAAAAATCAAGAAAGTTCGTCCGTCGATTTTAAAATTTTCTCCAGAAAAGCGCGCTTCAGGTCTGACCAGAGGACAGTGGGGTTATGCCTAAGATAACTCCTGTTCAATTGAAGTCCCACATCTTTCAAAACACCACTCATTTCCATCATCACACTCTCTTAGGATAATCGCATAGAAGAAGCAACGGTTTCCAATTGAAAAAAAACACCATCATTGGGATGCCTAGAGATGAACCCATTAATGATATACCGCTTCGATAGAGTTCGGTTATTTCCAATAGTCGTAAATCCGTCATCCAGTTGATGGACTTTGCAAACACCATGGGATTGTTATAAATGTACTATTGTGTTGCATATCTGATGTTTATAGAGACTGACAAATGGAGCTTGCCCGAGGGTTGTGAAAATAGCACTTGGCATAGAACGAATCGGAATGCTACTCGAGGTTTGGGTCCCCTTGGGTCGACAAAGGAATATTGGTTACTTGATCTCTGACGCAAACTTCAGTTTGACTATTTGCCGTTTATTCAACGATTCTATTTGCGTAAATAACTGATTAATCTGAGCCATCATCAAAGAATTCTGTTCCACCAGATTAAGGGAATTGGAAGTAGCTTTGGCTTGTTTTTTCTCAGTTTATCTAACCTATTCTCATGTTTTATGCCAACAAGTTGGTACATGGTTCAAGTACAATGCAAGTGGATTCTCAAGCTTTGATGACTTGTTCCTCTCCTGCGTCTATAGCAGAATATCTAGTCAATTTGAATACTCTCAAAGGTATACGCAGCAATTTTGATATGTAATATTCGATCTCCAAATCAGGTCGTTTTGAAGCACGACCATACATTTTGAGGAACTAGGTCAATAGAAGCCTTCTCTTTCGCAATTTGATCTGTAAGTAAATCTCCTAATTTTCAGCATTAGGAGATTTCGAGGGAACGTTACGTATTTCACACTCGATTTCGATTTCATCAGTTTGCAATGCAGATAAATTCATGTTGAGGTATTTATAAGTTTATATGAATGGGGCGCATTATTCTTGCTGACTGTGAAAGTATTGTTCAAGAACCAAAACTGAGATGGTCTTCAATATCGAGTCGAAACCAACTATCGGAATGTGACATAATTAAGAGAAAGCGAAGACGCTTTGTTGAAGTATATTCAGGTTTACATCCCTCTTATTTACTAGTAAAAATTTCGCAGTACTTTCATCATTCATTCATTGCACATGCAATTGTGATTTGTAGCACCTTAATTAAGTGTGGGCTCGGGCGGCACCCTATATTATTTATAGATTACAACAACATTGATTAGCATCGCGCATATACCTTTCCAATAACAGCGGCGCATCTTTAAACTAAAAACAGAAATCTTAATTGTATTTACGAGTGCTTCAACATCAAAATAATTAATATTGCGATATAAAAAATTTCAATTAAAATATTTAAATGTCTATACCGCGGATCCAAAGTGAAAGGAAAATTTTTACTGTAATTGAAACTGCTTTGGTTGACTATCGGAAAGAAAATTTGGTATTAACCTTCTTCACATCCAAAATCAAGCCATCAGCATACAATTGTATAATTATGGTTAAAATGCGAGTAATCAAAAAAGGGAGGGGGCTTAATATAATTTTTAATTATTCGACCAAATCAAATAAAAATGTGTTCCAATTTCATCCCTCGTAGGTGGTGCGCGCAACCGTTTAACGTTACACCAAAATCGATCTTTTTTTTTTTTTTTTTGTTTTAAAATATCGTGAATCTAAGCTCGACATCATTAATTTAATCGATCACTATCTTTCAAATAATCCTACAAAATAAATTTTAAAATTTTTGATTTGCTGTTGAATTGATTCAAAAAACGTACGTCATGCTTTATTTCTGCATAAATCAATCAACATTTCTAAAAAAAAAAAAATATCAAACCGCGATTTAAATATAAAAACGAAAGTTTAATTATTTTTTTATTATTAATTATAAAATAATCGTGATTTAAGTGTTATAAATGTGTATGGTACATACATTAGAATTTTATTTTGTTAAAAAATGGTAAAATAAAAAAAAATTGAAAGAGGTTGCAATAAAATTCCATTCCGATTGAATTTCAAAATAATCGTGTATGTATATATCGGTATCTACCTAATATATGAAATTGGCCAAAAGGTAATTATTGTCCAATTATACATTTTTATATTGTTTGAAATTTTTTGTATATTGAGCACAACAAATAAATTTATTTTTACGATTCCATTTAAAAAAAATTAAAACAAATTTATAACGCTAGTTCGAGAGCGTTAAAAACAACGAACACAAAATTGGACGCAGAGTGCAGAGGAGTGCTGGTGTTACCGGAAAATAATCCAACAAAAATTATTCATGGGTACACTATAAAATTGATATTGAATTGAATATATATATAGGGTGGACGTGATGCAAACAATTTATGCTTTCAACATACGATATTTGCAATGACTTTCGATTTTAAATACTTAACATGTTACACTTTATAATTGATATAGGAAATGAATAGGCACCACGATCTTAAGTAAACGCCGCAAGCGATTACAATTTTTAAAATTTTTGGTTATTGTTAGAAGTGTTAAAAGGTTTGTTGGACTAGCGCCGTTCCAAAAAAATATGTGTAATTTTTTACAGTAATCTAGATGGTAAATGCATTTATGATCGTGACAGACCTTTAAATAGCACTTCTCAACTATAGTCTCTCGAACTCGTTCATCAGATCCTAGATGCGTATAGATAGTCCTGTAGAGTAACCATTTCGAAATTGGTATATGCTTTCCTCTTTGAGAAACCACTTGATCGATCACGAGATAGTCGTTGACTCTCAACCACTTTGGTCGGTGCTGTATAGGCGAAAAAGAAGTGGTGATACATTGTGTCACTTCTTTCTCGCCTACAACACCGCTTGGGGTCGGCTGACTGAGTCGGTACATTTTAAAATCGAGTAATGTTGGTTCAAGTGTCGTGATTCATGATTCTCCGTTGAAGAAATGTCCTGGAATGAGGATTTTTCAGTCATCAGAACCATTTGATATGGGCTACAAAATGCGATTGATTTTCCCTCTTCGAGCGGTGAACATTTCAGACGATGTGAAGAATGCATTTGTGGTGAGCTCGAACGCCAGCTTCAAATGTAGTGCTTTTTTTTCGATAAGCTTTGTCGTAACACCGCCACGGCCTTTCTGTAGTTTAATAGATATTGAGCGGGCATAATCTACAACACTATGCTGGAACGGTCTGAAAGGAGTAGCACTATGCGATGGAAGATTGGCCATCTGTTTCTGGCACGTCGACACGTCGTTGAACAATGGCGAAAGAACACAAAACATTGTGCGGTTTTGTAACATTTGTAAGCTGGTTGTGTTTGGGAATATTAATTGGATTTTTTCTTCACTGCCGACAAATGGGTTCAGATATCGAAGTGAGCTCTTGCCTCATAGATGCTTGCCGAATTGATATCTTGATATCTCGACAGTGAAGTGAGTCTCTTGAATCAGTTTAAGCCAGAACTCGAATACGGTAATGAAGCCTTTCGAGCATGGTGCTATGCTGAGCCGTCGATGTTTGATGAAGCGCCTGCAGAAAGCTGTGATATAATGTAATTTTCCAAGCGATGAACATCAAACGAGTAAGTAGTAATTATAAGTGATTATGAAACGTCACGGTACCCACAATTCTCGAAGCATGATTTTTGTGATAATTGTGATTAGGCCTGCGACAATAGTTTTCTCTTTCGACACGAATATCCTATTTTGAGCTTTGAATCCGAAACAATCGGCCGAAAGACTCCAACGGAGTACAGATGTTTTAAACTGAATTGTCCCAAATCAGCTCAAGTTGACTCTGATGCTTGCGAAATTCGATTGGTATTTCATTGAGAGGATGTTAACTATTCAAAGATCACTTCCGCAGTTCAAAGTCACCACATCCGAGCAGTTCCAACATTTGCCTCTAGTCTCTAGAGTTCGATTAAATTTTCTCGATGCGACTTTGGCTGCAATTGGGAGTTTCACATGTTCGTCTACAGCAAGCGACAGTGCACAAGCAAAAATCTCGAATTGGTTCATCTCGAGAAGGTCGCCATACGATTCGTTGGTAGCTTCTAAGTGCGGCCGCCATCAGAATCTGTTGGTACGACTGCTTGATATCTGTGACAAATCTATGTCTTCGAAAACGGATTTGCATTTCGAAGATGTTTTGTTGACGCTTAAGGCCAATGCGAAGCTTCTGGTTTTGTGATACGCCGGTTGTTGTTTTGTGCGTTGCGTCGAATACTACGCGAAGTTTGCGTTGCATTACACCATAATGTGGAATATAGCACGTCTGCTCTGTCGAGCTGTGATGGTCTTTTACACTTCCTCCATATGACCCAATTCCTTCGAAAACCGTCGCATATATTGAAGTCGAAGAACTTCGTTCTCTCGTGACCTTCCAAGGGGAGATAAGTTGTCATGTGTTGTGAATACCGCAGAAAGACGGTGTACGTTGCGTCTTCATTGCGGTAATGTGTCGATTCGTAAGGCTATTCGTATTCTGACTCATCAGAATGACCTGCACTCAGAGAAAAAACAACTTAAAAATAAAAAAAAACATTTCATTTTAAAAAATTTCATATACGTTTTCCAAGCAACAATGAAATATTTTGAATTGAAAACGATCATTTTAAAATCGTATTTGTTTTTTTTAATTGAAATATAGATTTAAAAACAAATCAACTTTAAATTAGAGATATTAATTTTTATTTTAAATCGGCTAACATATAGAAATGTATTGCTGAGGTTTTTAATTTAAAAGTTTAATTTTAATAGTGTTTTCTTTTCTTTTAAATTTAAAATGCAACATTAATGATAAGAATACGTTGATCTATGAATCTAAATGGGGAAAATTTCAGTTCAAATATGTTCAATACAATAAACTACGTTTTCACATGCGGTTTGAAAAAATAGAAAATTATGTATTTTTCCTCTCCTATTCAAGTCATCAAAAACCAAAGAAGTAATGTTTCTTCATGTACTTATAATAAATATCTACCACAAGAAGTAGAAAATTAACCACGTCCATTTCGAACCCCAGAGTCATTATGTAAAATACACAAAACCCTTATAAAATGAGAACCTCCTCTCCTGCCCTCCTTCTTTCTTGGCAGTTTGGTTTCGTACTGATAAAAAGTTGGTCTACTCATCAGGTTGCAACGACCAAACTGTAAAAACTCACATCTTGTTTATACCTATAGTATAACACAACAACATAACGATTTAGCGAATTATATCACTGGCTTAAGAAGTTTGAAATTTGTGTAATGTTGTTTTCCACATTTTTCAGAAACAGCTGTTTCTATCAATGTTGACAAATATTTTGAAAAAAAAAAATACCAAAACGAATTGTGTAAAATATAAAAATTCTAAGTTTTAGTTTGAATGCGATATAATTTGAAACTAAAACGTTTCTAATACATTTATTTTTTTGATATAATATTGTAGATTCATATTTAAAAGGTTTCGTTTCAATTTAAATATAGGCGGTTTTAGTTATAAAATGTTTTGCCCGTTCTTACTGATGAAGCAGTGTTTTTGAATTAAAAATTTTATATTTAATTTTAAATTTCGTTTTTTCTCTGAGTGTGTGTCTGCTATCGATAGACGGTTGATTGGTTGTCTTACGCTCCATTTTTCCTGCAAGTGTGACCGTTAATGCTTGTCAAATGGTTCCCAATGACGAGGGCTGTAACCAAGATGGAGAATGTTGAATCGATTCGCGAGCTTAATACAAATACGACAATTGGTCGGATTCGCACACATTCTACTGATTACGACTGCGGCTGGTCTTCTCGCTAATTCTATATGCGACTTGCTACATTATCCGATTTTAAGCTGACTTGTGATCCCGAATGCAACAGAGCTCGAATAATGAAGTTTTGATTAAAGTGCGATACGATAACGATTATGCTGTGGTGAGCAGTACGTGGGTCGTGGTGGCCTGAGTTTGTGATGATCATTCGGTATTCGGGTTCGAATTGTGTAGTAGCGTGTGATGTTTTTTGTTGACGTTTCGCCAATGTAAGAGGCATGAATTGGTCGCACAGGAATAAGTTGTGATTTCCCAGCACAAACTTGACACGTGAGGGTGCGAGAGCCTGAATTAGCGGTGAGTGAACGAGTTGCGTGTATCAGATTTGTAATGCAAGCACTCACGACGAATACGAGATGACGGAGCTTCCTTTTGCGACTGCGATGATTTTGATTTTGTTCCGGTTATAGAGATCGTCTCCAGTGGTCAGCTTTTTGTGGTTGTGGACAAAGTCGACGAATAGATTCTCAAATTCGGTCCAATTATATTATTATATTCGCAGTTGAACTGGTTTGGCGTTACCTTGTGGGTTCTCGACAGTGGCTGATAATTGTATCTTGACGGTTTTGATGTATCGAGATTGCGATAAGGTAGTAATTTTTCGCTTCAGCGCGTTTACCGTATTCTTTCGCGAGTCACTTCACATGGCTTCTGGTACTGTACGTTGCAAAATTCTTTGCAACGGCACGCGACGCTTGTTTCACGCGAATTGTCATTTTGTGAACTCAGGTTAGCACTGTTTTCACGAATCACGCGCACTGGACACCGATATTTTAAATTTCCTTATCCGCGAGGTCGCTTGGTGCAGGTTAAAGTGAAAATATCAAAAAATGTGAAAGGATGAAAATGATTTAATTGAAATTAATAGAAAAATATTTATTAATTGTTTATGTTGATTATCCGTGTCCTGTTGTTCCCTGATCGGAGGCTAAGGTAAGTAGGACGTTTTTCCCGACACCTTTGTCGTGTCTATCGACACATACATGTCGGTTTTGACAGCTGCGCAAAAATGTTGTTCGATGTTGGTGTTTTATTTGTAGTTGCCCGACATTTGCTGCCCACCGATTTGCCCCGGTGGCAAAGTGGTTAGCATGCTTGCTCCAGCGACCGGAGGTCCCGGGTTCGATTCCCGGTGGTGACAAGGAAAAAATTTCACTGCTGGTTTAGGATCAATGAATTAATCACTCATTATCCGAAATGAAAATATGATTACGAAACCTCATGTGAGGCGGCCAAACCCCTTGATGGGATATAATGCCAGAGAGAGAGAGAGATAGGTGTCATCTTCGACAAGGCTCTTTAATCTTTCTCATGCGAGCGTCTTCTCTATATTTTCCTTCAGATTATTCTTATATTGATGTTGTCGGGATTGATTAATGTTGTCCACTTACTGCATTTAGAAACGTGTGTAAGGCGTTATTCGCGTCGGCGTTTCCGAAGATACACTTCGGACTTGTTCATTTTCCCATTCCGTGCAAGTATCCCGTGAAACAACCATGTCCGCTCAGGTACTGTATACGGTATAGTAATTTATTTTCCCTGTCAGGCGTTCTGTCCACCAATGCAGATAGATTACTTAACAACCCTAAGGTTTATCTAATCCTACCTTCTGCCCATCGTTCTTGCAAGAGTGGCAAGCTGCGGGCTTTCAATTGTTGTGTTCATGTTTTGCCATAGTACTTTTGTCAGCATGCATATCCTTCCTCCCTCTCTCTCGGAAGTAGTATTCGATTATTGTATCCTGGTTCCTTTATAATAGCCATAAACCTGGTAAAGGTAGCAATTACTAGAACCGCTTTAACCTTGGTTTTTATTTCAATAGCCTCGATTTCACTCGCTACTATGGCAGCAGCAACGTCTTCCGTGAAATCAATCATAGTGGCGTCAGTCCTCCTGTTTCCAGGGTTATACTTGTTAGACTGGGTTTTGGAAATCTCTCCAACAATTAACCAGTTGTGTAGAGCATACACAGAGGTTGGTCTACTGAGGAGAATATCGAAGCTCCTCCTCCTTGGTTGATCAGTACCAGCCTTTGTTTCTCTCTTTTTGCACTATTATTTTGAGTGTCTCATTTGATACATTGTCTAGCCCCGGTGCTGCTTTCCGTAGAATATAGTGCTTTTTAGACCTCCTGTTCGGTAATCGCTAGCCACCAAGTGACTTCTTATTTTCCAATTTAGGTGGATCAGAAATGTAGAGTATTTATAATCCCTCATGCTTTTCCAACTCGCTTGCTTGCACTTTAGGATCGTTTTCCAGAATTCCTTTTTAGTCTTTCTATATTGTGTGTTTTTCTTCTTCGATCTCATCGTCGTGTCGTAATGTTGTTTGTCCATCAGTATGCAGGTTTATTATTCCGATTCAGTGTCTTCTCCGGGACATTGACGCTTCACAGGCTTCGCGGATCAGTTCCATTATGATGCTTTATCATGCCTCAAATGCGTAGGCCTGTAAAAACTGAGTAGAGTTACGTGTCGACCATACCCACCGGATATAATGTTTCTTTTACAATCAACATTTCTTCCTTCTCTCAGGATTTTATGGGGTAGATTTAACCATTCTCTACAGTCCTATAACTCCCCATCAAATATAGCTGCGGTCGGGGATGGCTTAGTTTATTCTGTGCTAACCTATCTACCAAATGGTCATCATTTACTGTCCACCAACTGTGATCAACACAAGTTATTTTGTTTAGTTTCAGAGAAAGGATCAAACGATTTCGACTCGTCAATTTGTTGATTATGTATCTCTTGTTCCAGCTGCTTAGTGCCTGGCGTGATAATTCTGGAAGAGGAAATATTGGATTAAACACACAGCATCTTTTTTGCTGATCTGATAGCGTATAATGTAAATCATTACTCCTGAGTCCATACCCCGCCCGCAATTTTTCAAATGCCTCTTTATTCAAGTACCACTTTGAATGTCGTAAAGCCCCAGATGCTCACTAGTGTAAGTGTGTAATGTGGAGAACTATTTCGTTGCGTTATAAGGATCGACAAGTAATGCATTATGCATTAATTCTATCGAAAAAATTTGGTAACAGCAATCTTTTTACTGATAAAACGCAAAACAAAAAAATATTAAAATTCCATAAGAGTGACAAAGAAAATAAATATTTTTCATTTCATTTTTATAGTAAAATTTTATGGGTTTTTCATTTTGGCATAACCTAAAAATTTCCTAAAATTTTTAATTTGTACTCGTATATGTACCACAAACGTTAACAAATTTAAACTCGAAAAAAAAACAAATCAACATTTCACTATAAAAATGGCGAACGACTTATTTTGAATGAGTGTGAGAAAAATGTCTTATCTTTCCATACATTTTTTGTAGACAATGCTGCCATAAAAAATACTTCAGTTTACATTTTTTATAGCAGTATTATGGCAGCATACTAACGGTACAATTTTGCTGGCAGCATTTTTTGTTTCGTGTACAACCAGTAAAATCTATATTTTTTCTCTCGCTTTTATTTTTGCTGACAGCAGATTTTTCCCATGGAATAAGGCCTTTATGCTTCAAAAATGAATTGCGTCTTATAAATGGTAATTATGCGATTAATTATCACAAGTGACGATAATACGTGTTTTGACCGTCGATAATTGGTATGAGTATAGTATAACCCGGGGATAATGTTTGATTTTGCTTCAAGTGTTGGCCAATTCCTCGAAAGTTGTAAAGCCTCATTTTTCTATGCATTTATTAAGATTGGTTTTGATAGACTCCACCCCGTGCCTCATAGTCCGCCAAAATTTGTGATGATGTCAGGATGAAGTGCCAATTTATTGGTTAGAATAGTTTGGTGGCTCTCACAAAACTACATATGTGCTACATTGTGACGCAGGCACGCATTCATTCCTTGCTCATCCGTAAGTTGATGTTGAGTTTTCACATTAAATCGATGGCTGTGGATGAGATGAAAACTTAACTGCTTCAACTTGTTGATGAACTAGAGATGTTTGCCAATATTGTGCTAATCTCAATAAATTCTAAAATTAAGTTGGTAAAAAGTCCTTTGCAGGATATTATCATGGGATGTTGTTTTTCGGATGAGAGACGTGAATTTTCCAGCCTACCACATACCTCAATTACGCTTTGACCAATATGAAGGAATGCGTCAAATTTCTGATAGGCTTTTATATTGATTGGTTTATGCTTAGTGACAAGTATTCTTCCGAAAATGCCTCTTGTTCCTTGTATTTGGAGATGCGTGTTGACAGTAATTTGTTCGCCTCAGACAATTTTGTTAAGTTTGATTTTCTACTTCACAACTTTACTTTCTTCTTTATTTGTTACTCTGTTTATGTTCAAGAGATATAATTAATTATGAAGTGAATTAGTTTTTTTTAGACACAATGCGAAATTATAAACATATCACAAATCCGCCACTAAATTTTTCCAACACTTCAAGATTCATGCTAATTACGTCTATTCACAAAATATTGTTATTGAAATCTTGAAAACGTCTTCATACCGAATCTTATAAAATCACAAGTATTTTTGAATGTATTTCATTCCAATGATTTATACGTCTAATGCTCTCATACACATTTTTGATTTCAAAATTTGATTGAAAATTAATATTGTGCGGTGTAAGATGAATTTATACACAAAGATAATCCGATAATTATGCATAATCAGGCAAGGCAGGCAGTGAAATTTATATACATTTTTTTTATTTTGTAAATTTGATAAATATTATGTACGGTTGTTAAATCGAAAATGAACAAGGTGTATTATTAGCGCAATCATTATGATAAATTGATTCATATATACATAATTTACCATAAGCATAAAATACAGTGTGATCCATTGAAAACTTTCCATCTGTAAAATTCAGGTCGCTTCGCACTTCAAACCAATTCTTATTCTTATTTATTCTTCTTTTATCTTTATTCTTCTTCGGCATTAGTAATTTTAGGTACTGGCAAAGTCTGCAGGATATTTGGTTTAAGATTATAACAAATTTTTGCAATGTCAATTGCATCGACAAATTTGTTTCTGAAATCTGAGTTGATTAGAGTGGTCAATTTCTAATTCCGATTTTGTAAAGCTGTTTAAGAACCTAGCCTTGTTTCAGGCCAAATCTTGGTCCATTTCTTGGATTTATATCTTTAATCACTTCCACAAGAAATGTCAGGGTGATTTCTTGATCATGAGTTTCTTTCAATTGAACAGAAGATATCGTAACTAGTATTAAATCACATCGGGCCATCTTGTAACTATATTTATGTTAAAACGTCATCATTTCCCTCTAAAAACCAGTACATGTCATTTCGCTGAAGCTCATTTTTTTGAGCCCTAACTATGTCAACCTTTGTACGAAAAAAACACAATTTGCGGGAAGAGCTGCTTTTTTGTTTTAATTTGAAGAAAATTACTGCTGACGGACATTGATTGATGTGTGATGTATATGGGGAAAATGGTCGATCAATAAAAACATGTGAGTACCGGTTGCGCCGTTTTAAAAGTGGCGATTTTGACACCAGTGACAAGAAACGTGAACCGAAACCAGTAAAGTTTGAAAATACTGAGCTGGAGTCGGTATTGCACCAAGATTCACGCCAATCTCAAGAGGACCTCGCTGAAACTGTGGGAGTGATTCAACAAGCGATCCGAAACCGTATCAAGACCAGAGGTATGGTGGAAAAACAAGCAAATTGTGTTCCTTATGAACTCAAGCTAAGAGACTTCAAACGTCGTTTTTTCACGTGCGACCAACTGCTCCAAAGACAAAATCGGAAGGGTTTTTTGCATCGAATCGTGAAGGAGGACGAAAAGTAGATCCACTACGACATTCAAAAGCGCAGAATATCGTAGGGTAAGCCCGGCTATGCATCAACATCAACCGTCAAACCGAATATTCAAAACAAGAGGCTAATGCTGTGCATCAGGTGGGATCAGTTCGGAGTGATCTACTATGAGCTACTCAATCATAACAAAACCATCACTGGAGAACGTTATCAACAACAATCACTACTGACGTGAATTTAGTCGACGTTGTCTAAAATTCTTAGAACTTTTAAAATCGAATAACCTATGTATAATACACTGCGGTTCACTTGATTAGAGACACTTGTAATTTCACTTTTAAATATAAAGTTTACTGTCATTTCTCGCGAAACCAAGAATATATTTTATTGAGAAAAGAAAGAAATTAGTGTTCATTAAAACAATTTTTTTGTTTTTTTGGAATATACACTTGGGTGCAAAAACATTGATCAATTTTCAGCAAAAGTTCAAAAATATCAAAAAAATACAACGTTTGTTTAATTTCCATGAATGCAGATTCAAAGTATATATTTCAACAACTATCCAGTGGTACATGTTTGTAACTATTTATACCGTGCGAAAAAAGTGATTTTTGGGGTCAACATCTGAAGTACAGGATTTTTGTGAATTTGTCAGCATGAAAATTAGTGATAAAAATCGAATTAAAAAAAGAAGTATTCCCTCCCTTAACTCGAATGACGACAATACCTCTGGCTCCAACTCTTTTTTCAGCTCGTCCCATAAATGTTCGACGGCCAGTATTTGCTCCGGAGATGAACACAAGATCTGTCTTGGCCTCAAATGACATGCCTCCCCAGAACATGCACGATCCACCGCCATACGAGTTATGTAAACACATCCTGCACTCGTCAGAGAACAGGACTGCGGTCTGTGTGCAGTCAGACTTCACGAACTTCTTCGAGCCGCTGTCGCAGTTTAACCGCATTCAAACGAAAATTTCGCAACGGGTATCACGAGAAAGCGTCATTGTAAAATGCTGTATTGTATCACGAGGTCGGCCAGATCCTTGTCGCCGTCTGTAGTCGCCAAGTTCTTGATATTTCTGCCACACTCTCTTTGGTTCTTCTCTGTATCAATTAGTGTAACCACTTAAGCAGCTACCTCTTGTGTTGTATTCATTTTCTTGTTCCTTCTTGTTGATATGCGAATGATGGCAATTCCCTTAAAACCTATGCTTTTATACCTGCTACATATCTCGCAACCAGTGCTACCTGGAACAAGCGTTTTCGGGTTATTATGTTCTATTGTTGTCAATGGTCCTGGATGCATGGATGTCGCATGGATGAAATGATCTTTAACTGTAATTTAAAAAAAATACAACTGTGCGATTTTTCTGCTCTCAAGTGTAGTTTATTTTAACACTATTTTATCGGTTTACTTGACTAGACGTTTTGTAAAATTAAAGTATTTGTGAGTAAACTACGGTGTAAGTTGCAAAAATAAATTTCAAGATTTTCAAAATAATTATTCAGTAGCCTAGCAAAATGGGTAAAAAAATATTTTAAATACCGCAGAAAAGGCAAAATTCGATGGCTACCACTTGGAGGAATCAACCAACTGCGCTATAACTCGTAAAATCGACCATAATGAGCATGCTGTGCGAAATCATTCAAAAGATAGTGCTTCATATAGAAGCAATTACCAAGGAAGGTCGGCGATAGTTCTGACGCCGCAAGATATAAGAAATCGTATAGACTAGTGTCGAATTCGGCCCTTTACACGAGCAAAATCAGAATGGCAGATGGGCTTAATGCCAGCAAGTGAACAGTTCGTAATATTAAAAAAAAACATCATTAAAACCTATACGAAAGCAATAAAGATTGGAATTTGTCGAGCAGCACATGACTTGGGATGTGCATCCATAAACAATGAATAATAATTGGAAAAAAGTTGTTTTTTTTTCGAATGAAGAAAAATTTAACTTAGATGGACCAGATGGCTATAATAATTATTTTGATGACATTCGCAAACAAGGACAATTTTTGATCGCCATAAAAGGAGGAGTAATGGTATGGGGTGCAATTTCGTATTGAGGCGCTATTAACGTTTGGGGCTGGCTCACTTGCAAAGTTTATGAAGGGGGCAAACAATACAAATCCAACTAAAAGCTGATTGCAGGAATTAAACCTGCCTTGGCAGAGATTTCAGAGTACTTAAAATCTTTATATGATTCTCTCGAGGACGGGATTTTTGAAGTAATTTTAAAGAACTAGGCTAGCACACATTACTAAAAATAGTTGAAAGATTAAAGCATTTCTTAATAAAAAAATATTAAAATAAAAATATAAATGACTATGTTTTCATTATATTTCTAATGGCCGGATACACATGAAAATATTCCCTTTGATATTAAGTGTTTGGTAGCATTTAATTTTTTGTCGCAGCCGGCTATTAATCGATGCATCGAGGAATTGACCGATCTACTCAATATGCTGATGGTCAAGTATATCAAATTTCCAAGGACGTTGGAATGGTATACGTAAATCATAAGGAATTTCACAGCATACAAAATCAAATCGTGGTGAATGATCGAAACCTCATAACGTATATAAATGCTCATTATCCAGGATCAGTTCATGATACTTATGTTTGAATGAATATACAATTCCCAATGCTCAAAAATATTGGCTACTAGGTGATCAAGGATATCCTCAAATGCCTTTTCTAATTACCGTGAGCAAACAAAGGAACAACTACAAAGGAAAAAGAATTTTATCGTCGGCATAAAATCGTCCGTATAGTCAAATAGAAGGAGCCATTGGAATAATTAAAAATAGATTTCGTTGTATTATTGGTGAACGGAGACTACGGTACGCTTGATAATTTTAAATGGGTATGCGGACGAGTACGATGCTGCCGAGAATGAAAAAATTAAATTCGATGCAGCAAATGAAAGAGCAGAGCTTGTGGAAATAAGCCTTACCTTGAATCAGGCCGTCAAATTCGCGAATGGATTATTAACACTAACATATTTCATTGTACACCCATTCCCTGATTTACATGGTTGATTGGTTCTGCAGAAAACCATGTAAATCGAAAAATTACAATAATCTTCTTAAATTATCATTTGGTTTATAATAATTTATTTATTTTAACATAAATTTTATAGAATAAATTAGAAATAACTAATAAAAATTAAAAATATAATATATTAGAATTCGTGTAAAAAAAGGACCATGTAAATCGGGGGATGGGTGTAATTGTTTCAGCGTTTCTAAATAAACACTTTGTTTGGTTGGTTACGATTGTGATATTTATTACACACAATGGTTCTGCTTTCTCGTTGCAATTGTATTAATCTTTTTAATAAGGAATTCGAGCTCTTTTAAGGCATCCTTTCGAATTGTCAAGCTCTTCTGATTGTTTCTTGACAAAGATATCGATCGACGGCTTCTGGCATTTTCTCTTAAAGAGGTAGTTGATTGTGAAGCCTCTAGTACTGGTGGTGTTATTTCTCCAAGAAGGACTGGAGCCGATGCTTCTTGCAGTCGCATGCTAGGCTGTATTGGTGTTGTTGCATAATATGAATTTATTTATTTAATTAATTAAATAAGGCCAACTCGATGATGTTTTAAGCTAATTTACCTGACTATCTGACATGCTAGCTGCCCAGGTAATTGGTTCATATCAATAAGCCGCGGTAAACTTGAGTTGCCGAGGTCTACCGAATATGTACCATGGTCTGAGGTCACAGAGGTACTCAGTGAACCAACATCTAAATACTACCGGAGCAATCCTGGGAGCTACCACCTGTTCAAGGGCAACGCGAGCTGTCAACAAATTTGGCATAATGTTAGACGCCACCCCCCCCCCCCCCCCTATGACCTGATGAACTTAGTACCAGCTACAGTACTAATCATGAAAATACAACCGTCTTAAAAGCCTCTTGTTTTAATACTATTTTTGGGTATTAAATTTGGTCTTTTTCTTACGATTTTAAAAAATGTGTGTGTTGCTAAGCTACACTTTTAATCATTGGTATAAAAGTAGGTACTTTTAATACTAGGAGAAAAATATTATAGTGAAGACCCAATGATATGTATAATGTAATCAATACGCCTGCTGTTTCTCAAGAAAGAAAATATTGTAATTATAGCTTTGCAGTTTGACGCATCAAATAGTCAAACCAAACAAAAGTCATGATCTCCTTAGTTTCACAAAATATTTTGAAATAGTTTCAATTTTACATAATTTGTACCTACTCGTATAATTAGCTTACAATGAGCTTTTCTTCGTTGGAGAAAAAATAGTATGTGTTATTCATATTAAACGTGACTTTGTTTGACTCGCAATCTTTGCTTTTCCTCGGCTATGCTGCGCTTCGCCTCGCACAATGTATTATTATTCCGTGGAAGTATTTAGCTTGCGTATAAATATTTAAACGGCCATTTTTGATTAAATAATTTTTTTTAACTTAACCCTCACTCACCCCCTTGTTATCCCTCACTCTGTGCATAACTTATCAAGACGTTGTCTGTGCATATAGGGATCAATCTGACCCCGCATACGTTATGGTACATTTTTTATAGAAATAATTAGATATTGTTATTTTTTCTTCCTTTATTTATAATGTTATTGCAAAAATAAAATTAATTCAAACAAACAATTCATAAATTCAATCGATACACGAGTATTCTATTCTAATGCTATTAATTTCTTCGTTTGAAATATGTTCATCTTCTTTGAAGCAATCTATCTGTCCACACGATTTATGCCTGGCTGTGGCATGATGGCTGATTAAAAAAATAGGGACAATTGGACAGGTAGCATTGTTCTGTTGTTGGAAAGCGTCTTACATCTAAAATTTTGTATCCAATTAGATTGATCGCGCTTTTCACATTTTTTTAAAACTCGTGCATTTTATAGTCGCTGTAGCACATTTTCTTGAACCAACTGCATAGCCAGGGGTCTAACTATTGAGTTTGACTAACTATTTTCGAACACTATCGTTTTCCTATAGCACACAAAAGAAGAAAAAAGAAAAATGTATGAAATTTTTACTATTCTTTTCTCTTTTGTTTCCACGCTTGATATAGGGAAACGATAGCCGTCGAAAATGAACGCCGAATTCAATAGTTAGGCCCCAGTTCTTTCAAAAAATAATTCTCTCCAATGACTTTCGATTCAATAATAGCTGAGGATTAACACTTGTGTGCAAGTTGTAGGCTCCTATACCAGCAAGATCAACCAAGTTAAAAATAACAACACATTGGCCATCGATTTGTTTTTCATTTGCAAGTACAGGTCCTTACAAACTTATTGAGGTTATCAACCCCACTCCTCGTGGTGTTGTAATCTAAGATAATTTTTGGTTTGTCTGAATAACTGTCAACTCCGGTATCGCTGAGTAAAGTTGATAACAATAGAACGTTTATTTTTTCTTTTGCAACGAGCTTACCAAAGTTAAATTGTTGTCAAAACAAAATTGCGAGGAGTTTACTTCTCTTTGTTTCAATTTGGCCTTGTTCGTAAATTCTCCCGGCAAATGTGGTTTATTCGTCAAAGTGTTCCGGTGGTCGTAGTTTTTTTTCTGTAAAAGTTGTTTGGCCAGAATGCAGCTACCTAACTTTAGTAAATAATTAACAGAACGAGGCTCATTTGGTTGTTTTCCCACGTGTACTTCGACATTCAAAAGGTAGGAAATTTTGACATCGCATATCCAGAATATTTGTATACCATATTTCCTTAGTTTGAATGGAACGCTGCATGAACGTACATCTGCCACGAGTTAACACTAGTTGCTCATCGATTGCTAAGTTAGCTGATGGCGTCGAATAGTTCCACACTTCACGGAATGCTTCTAGTTTATCAAAGTTTGTAATCGCTCTTGTCTGGTTTGGTAGTTCTGTAAAAATCGAAATAATTGCTGGACTCATGGACGGTTGTCTATGCGGTAAAGCTCGTTTAATCGCTCGTCCCAATTTTTATGAACCGCGGCATATATTAAAATTCCGAATAAAGCGTAAATTTCTACAGAATTAGTATCATACCACACCCGATGGCCTTTCGCTGTTTTATTCTTCATCGAATAGAACTTTTGTGCTTTTCTGTTGGTTTCAGTCACTATTACGTTAACCAATGTGTCTGGTATACATTGTTGAAATGCCAACAGTGGTTGAGCGGTAAATTTAAGTAGTATGTTCAGTTAGACTTTCTCTTTCTATTAGTATCAGAAAATTGCGCAGTCTGGTTACATCAGGCGGATTCGGACTCCATTTCCGAGTAAATTGCCCGTTCAACAGTTGGTCGTTCGTTTGGATTTATATCATCAACATCTTCGACCGAAAGATCTGGGGTTGAAACACTATCAAGGAGTTCCCGGAGTGAGAAATTTTACGAAGAACAATACATTTGCATTCCATATGCATGCGCACAACAAATAGACTTTTGTCGTTATTATTTACAAAATCATACAAGAAACATATGGCGTCATATTGACCCCAGTATACAGAGATGTGCTTGCTGTTTTTAAATCAATCTTATTACCTTAAAACCGTCAAATTTAACAAACTTTCAATTGGATTCTATGTAAAAGCTTTTAATTGCGGCTATCTAAATTACTCGTACTGTTTATATTACAAAAAAATATGATTTTTTAGGTTTTAAACCCGGTTGGGATCAATGTGACCCCAATACGCAGAGTAAGGGTTAATCAAGTTTGTGTTGACCTTTTCCTGACTGAGGAAACAGATTTCATATAAAACAATTAACTGGCGAACAACTAACGGGCCGTTAGTCATTTTTCTGTGCAACCGGGCATAAGTTGCGACTAAACAACTGTTAATTTGCTTTCTCAGAATAATTATCGACAATGGATTTATTGAGTAGAAAAATTTTTTCTTTGTTCCACGATAAATTACATTTACGATTAAAAGTAAAATTGTAAGTGGCTCTAATCAAGTGAACCGCAGTGTACCTCAAATGGAAAGTTTTCAATGGACCACACTGTAAGCAAAATATACGACTATATTCAGTACATCATAGCCGCAAGCAGTACGCTTCCTGTTTCATTCTTAAATCATTAAATACAAAAAATCTCTTTATCGAGCTTGTTAATTTTAGGCGTACGTAAATTTATGTACCTGTATGTACGTACATTTTGTTACCCTGAAACCACGCATATACGAGTATGTTTTATTGATTAATCAACAAACACAAAACATAAAATCTTACGAATTTAAAAGTAAAAGTCTGGATAATTAAACTCGAATACATTTATTATTTTATTGCCCAGAATATATGCTTTTGTTGTTATGTATACGATTAAGATTGATGAAGATTCACTTAACAACAACGGCTTGGTATATAATAAAATTAGAAACACCGCATACATATCCTCTCGTATACAAAACCATAAAGTATATTGATTGCCTTAAAGTTTATAAATATTAATTTTAAGACGCGGTAAATTTTTGTCTATACTCTATCCATATGTAATTACACTCGTCTAATCTAAAGTAAATCTTATAACCTTTTCATCTTAACCCCGCGCATAACTGGATACGTGTTAAAATATTTTATGTGTTCAAATGAATAATTTGATTTGAATTGTACAAATTACTTTCGCTTTTTTCGTTATTATCCGAATGCACTCTCAATATGCATTGCATGTAAATAACGGTAGAGTACCACATTGAGAAATGTGAGTGGATTTTCTTTATTAATCTTGTCTTATTTTTTAATTAATAATTAGTTAAAATTTGTACATCATCGCGATATCAAAAATCGTGACGTGATGCAATGTTGTGTATGATATATCAAGAGAGACTGGAGGCTGTTTTAAATATATTTTCATTTAATTTCAAATTGGATTTAGCCGTGACATGGTATTTCCTGAAAGATTTGTGGGAAACACAATAATATAAATTTAATGCAAATTTATTTGCATAATAAACTTGATCCTGTTTTAAAAATCCACCTGCTGTCTTATGGGGGGATAAATAATTAAATTTTAGGTCGATTTGATTTATTGTTTTGCGTTCTGTATATTACTTTGCTGCATTTTATAAATATTGTAGTATTATTGTTAGGATGTGACCTTTACGGAAATTTATTAATCGTCTGCGAAGATCAAAATATCAAACTTCTTATTGCAAACGTTCGTAAATAGTTGTAAGTCAAGTAGCAGAATAATGTCGTGTTAATTAGACAACAAAATAATATGTACCTATGGATTAATTTGCATAAATACAAACACATTATAAACATGTTACGTACGCTCAACTTTGACAATGTCAAATTAATGAATTCTTTGAGCAAAAAGTTGATTAATTTTGAAAAAAGCCTTGACCCACGTTTTGAATTACTGTGCTGAGCATGTGGGATAAATTTTTGTATCTATATAATCTAATGTATTAATTTGTAGAATAATTGTGAAACGGATCGAACGGTTTTCGAAGGTCTTGGTTTCAGATGGGCATTAGAAATTGCGAAGGGGGGTTTTTTGAGACCCAGTCTCGTTACAAAAAAAAATTAGTTCTCAATTTTATTAAAAACTAGCAGAACTCGGTCCGCGTTGCTATCGTTAGTTCCGATTATATTTGATTTCTTAATACTTAATGATGCTAATATTTTAAGAAATAATCACCGTGTTTTATTTGTCGAGCAACAAACATTTATCACTTGAAATAAACTAATCAACATTTATTTTGACATGACGTTATAAACAAGAATTCATCTTACTGCGTTTTAAACTTTTATTGTAAGATTAAATTTCTAATGGTTATAGGGGTTTACAAAATAAAAGCCTTTTCAAATGGCTACCCGAATTAAGAAAAGTTGAATTAAGAAAAGTGAATTAAAAAAAGTGGTGTTTGTATGAAAAATGTTCACTTATTTTAATTCGTATTTTGAACAAATTTCCTGACTTTAAAAAAGTAATTACAACAAAAAAAAACTCAATTCAAATTGAATTAAAAAATGCACATCTTGTTTCATTTTTTAGAAAATTTATCTTAATTTATTTTCAAATTGATTTAAAATAAGTTTATTTTATTTCATGTTTTGCCCACTTTTCTTAATTCATTTTCAAAATGAATGGAAGATTATTAGGCTAAAGTTTACTTTACGTATACATTGATAAAATCAGGTAAGGAGTATACACTTTTAAAATTTTTAAATGGAGGATTGTTTATTAATAGTTCTTAGGAGGGAAAAGCTAAATTTTTCCGGAAAAATTTTTGATTTTCCGGGAATCTTTATTTTTTTTATTTTTTCATATTTTTTTTTTGTTTTATTTATTTTTATTAATAATAATGGTTTCGTCACGCTCCCTAAATTAAGAAAAGAGAATTAAAAAAAGTGGTGTTTCTATGAATGTTGATTTTTTTACACGGTTGGCACGTATCGCAGTGTAAAAAAAGGTTTGGGTGTATTTTATTTCACATTATAAACAAAAAATTTACATTTGTTTTTAATAACAAAGAAATGCATGCCAAATTTAATGTTTTTAAGAAAATGTTTCTTCTTACAGTGTTTTTGTTGTATTGTAGAGAAAGATAAAAAACATAAAAAATTAAATAAATAAATTTCATTTGTGAATTATTGAATAGATAAATTTCATTTGTAAATTATTATTTGTGTATTAATTGTGAATTAAAATAAACATTTTTAAATTCATTTAGAATTTTGCGTTTTTGCACATTTTATTAATGAAAGGATTAAGTAAAAGCCCGATTATCCGGCATACAATTAATCGGAACACTCAGTTATAACTGGAGTTTTAATTTTTTGGAATTTTTATGCTTTTCTCTCTTTTTTTGTCTTTCATATGCATTTTTTAATTGATTTTCAAATTTGCAATTGTTTTTTGTACATTTTCATTAATGAAAGGATTAGTTGAAAATTTTGAATGGTTTTAATTTCATATTACAGTAAAAGCCCGGTTATCCGGCATACAATTATTCGGAACACTCAGTTATAACTGGAGTTTTAATTTTTAGGAATTTTTATGCTTTTCTCTCTTTTTTTGTCTTTCATATGCATTTTTTAATTCATTTTCGCAAAATTTTCAACTAATGCTTTCATTAATGAAACTGTGCAAAAAATAATTGCAAATTTGAAAATGAATTAAAAAAATGGGTATGAAAGAGAAAAAAGCAAAAAAAATTTTCTCAACATTAAAATTCCGGTTAACTAATGTTCCGGTTAATTGGATGCCGGATAATCGGGCTTTTACTGTAACCTGAAAATTAAAGCCATTCAAAATTTTCAACTAATGCTTTCATTAATAAAAATGTGCAAAAGACAATTGCAACTTTCAAAATGAATATGAAAGAGAAAAGAAAGAGAAAAAAGCAAAAAAAACTTCCTCAAAATTAAAAATCCGGTTAAATTGTTTCGGTTAATTGTATGCCGGATAATCGGGTTTTTACTGTAGTACATTTTTACGTTTTATTTCGATTTTATATACGCATTTTATTTCATTTTCAAAATGACTTATTTATAATTTTAAACTAAATAAAAAAAAATGAAAAAATTTCAAAATTTTCCGGGAAAAATTGAATTACATATTTTTTGAATACTTTTCTAAAATCATTTCCTAAATAATTTAAAAAAAAAACATATTTTATTTCAGTTTTTTTACTTTTCTTAAAATGTTTTGAAAATGAATTAAGAAGTGTACATATTAAGTCAACTTTTATTATTTCATTTCTATCAACTTTTCTTAAATCATTTTCATAATGAATTAAAAACACTTATTTAAATTCAGAAAAAACACTTTTCTTAATTCAACTTTTCTTAATTCGGGTAGCCTTTTCAAATATCTCATTGAAATGGATAGCGCTCCCAATAGCGGCTCCCGATAAATAGGTAGAGCAAAAAAAAATTTGTCGATTTTTAACTTTAAAGTTGAATGAAAAATCTTAGGTTAGAGTTAGATAAATTCATTATATGTAAAAACAGCGCGCTAAATATAAGTTTTGACATAGAAAATTGGCTGCTCGGGATACATCTATCGGGCGCTACTAAAAACACACGGGAAATGGCGATATAAATTGATAATTGCTATGTGTTGTTGTATACTTTGGCTATTTGCCGTTGTGTTCTTAGTAAAACTGGAATACGCGTGTTACTACCATCTAACAAAGTCGAATGCCATAAAGTTGTCTTTTAGTATGGAAGGTAAAATTAATGAAATTCAAAAGTTTTTGCCATGCATCCGGGAGCGGCATCCAGAAAATATAATCCAGCATTGTCTGCATTAATTGATTGCATAATAGTTTTGTAAAAATATTTTGCTGTTGATTCATAACTGGTATGTTACTCGTATGCTGAACAAAAGTATTTAATGCATCAGTGTTGTAGTCCTTTTCACGTTGTATTTTGTGATCAAATAGGTCAGTAATTGCTCGATTTGATGAATTTTGCGATCTTATATATCGAATGTTTTGAGCGCACCATCTCTGCGGTAATAGGCAATGTTCAATGAAATTCTGTGTACAAAATAGTTTGTTCATGTGTTCAAAAATTCCCGTTATACTAATTTACGAATTTGTTGAAATGTTGCTATTCTCGAAGAAAATTTAAATTTTTCGAATTTTAGTTATTCACGGCGAATTCACATTGTTTAAATGCAGACTGTGGCCGTATAAAAATCATAAAAACCTCTTCTTTTTTTCCACAATGCTAAACAAATAATAGTTTAGCATTGTGGAAAAAAAGGAGAGGTTTTTATGATTTTATTGTTATTTTTTAAATATTAAAAACTCTAACTGTTTTGACTAATCGGCCAAACCTCACAGAAACAGTCTCCACGACCTATAGAACATATACGTATAAACTTTTATCAAAATCGGTTCAGTAGTTTTTGAGTTTATTGATCGAAAATTTCTTATGGAACCTGTCACTTCCGATGCACCAAAACACTTCTCACGTTACAAAACACTTCTCACGACCCATTGATCATATTTATAAATTGTTATTAAAAACAGTGCAAAAGCACTTAAACGAAAATTGTATATGGAAGCCGCAACTTCTGGTGGACCGATTTTGACCAAGCCTTACAGAAACACTATTTACGACCCATAGAACACATCTATAAATTTTTATCAAAATCGTTGCCGTCGTTCTTGAGTTTTTCTATCGAAAATCTCCTATGGAAGCTGTCACTTCCGGTAGACCAATTTGGACCATATTTTACACCAACACGACTCATGAGTTATTTCCGTCAAAATCAGATCAGTGTTCTTAAGTGAAAAATCTTCTATGGTGAACACTTCCGGTGGACCGATTTTAACTAAGCCTTACATATAAACTCCTTACTACCCACAGAACATATATTTAGATTTTTATAAAAATCGGTGCAGCAGTTTTTGAGTTAATCGATCGGAAATCTCTTATGGAAGCTGCTACTTTCGGTGAACTGATTTTGACTAAACTTTAAAAAAATATTAATAATTTTTATCAAAAGCGATGCAGTAGTTCTTGAGTTTATCGCTTACGAACCAACATCTTTCTTTTAATATATAATGAGAGATTTGTGGAGGGGTTTGCATTTGCCAGGAATCGATTACGATTGATCTAGATTTTTGGAAAGTTGGTGGGTCCTGTTTCTTTTCTTTAATTTTTTTCCGCCAACGATTTTATAAAAACTGCTGGTCGAGCTTTTTCGAGTACGAAATACAGATTCTGATGGGTTTGGATTTCGGGAAATTTCATTTAGGAAGTGATTTGGTGGGGCCCAGGTCAGAGCCCGCTTTTATATTATTTGTTTTACTAGTACGATTTTTATAAAAATTGTTAGAGGAGGGTTTTTAATTACCATAGAACTCGATTGAGATTGGTGAAGATTTTCGGAGAATTCGTTTAGGCGGTCGAACGGTTCGCCGATGGATGCTAATTTCTGAAAATTATCGTCCAGTGTGGCACGAGTCCCTTTCTTTATTTTTTACGGTTCGCACGATTTTTGTTAACATGGCAGAAGGAGCGTTTTCGATTACTAAGTCCGATTTTCGGACCGGATTCTAATTTCGGGAAAATTAATGAAGGGGAGCTTGGAATCTTCTTTGAATATTTTATTTGGCTTGGATGATTTAGATAAAATTTAGGAGGGCAGGGTTTTCGAATGCACAACGAAACGATTTCCCCGGATAGGCCATCATGTTGTGTTGCGTCATCTTGCACCATGTTTCATACTGTTGTACCATTTCGGGTGATGTGACAAGATGTAGCACCGTATTACGGGAAGTTGCACGATGCTGCGATATGTTGCACCATGCTGTGGGACGTTGCACTACGTTGTGGGATGTGGCATCATGTTCCCTCGTATTACACCATGGCATCATGGGGTATTGCATCTTGTTAAGGGACGTTCTTGCTTGATGTGGTACTGTTGCGTGATGTTACACCTAATTGCTTAGTGTTGCATCGTGTTGTGGAATGTTGCTAGATATTGCACTATTTTTCGCCATGTCTACCATATTGCGTGGTGCTGCACCATTTGTACTATATAGTATACAGGGAGCTTTTTATGTTCCATTGGAACGATTCTGGTAATTCCCAGGGAACTGGGAAAAGAATTTGTATGTAGCTTCTGTTCAAAAATATTTTTTTCCGGCCTACTGAGGAGAAAAGTTTGATGTAAATATTTATACATTGGCAATAATGTTTCCATATCTAAATCGACAGGGAAAACTATTCACCATTTAATTTTGTTTTCAAAAAAGTTAGGACTAACTTTTTACCTCAGTATGCCAGAAAATAAATTTCCCCAATTCCTTATTTCCGGGGAATTACCAGCATAATGCCACAGCTCGATGTTTTTTTAATAACCTATAAATGAAGTAAAATTTTATAATTTTCATTTTATGGATCGTTTATATGAATTTAACAATATGTATGAAATATAATGCAGATGAAGTAGCCGCTTCTGGCTGTGGCACAAATGCGAGGTATTTTAAGCACGTTATTCATAACATTTTCGCAGACTTCTGGTGTTATTTCAGAAATTTCGTTTCTAATTTTGTCCTTACGCTTCGAGGTTGTGGCTGGTTTTTGGCGTACACCTTTCCCGTCTCGTACCTCCCTTAGGAATAAAACGGGAGTGGTCAATTCAGGGAATTGTGGAAATCAGTCGCATCAGTGGTTTTGACATTATTCAGTCGGGGAAAATTTCTCGCGCAAGAAAGTTTTAGTGGTCTTTGGTATATCAATTGTTTTGCGTTATGTTTCGTGTTGTGTCTAATCGCGGCGGTGGCACTAATCACACCTTTTTTGAATTTGCTGGTGGCATCCGTTCTCCAATTAATGTTTTGATCTTGGTCCCTTTTTCTCATTTTGTTCCGGCTCAAGCAATTTTTTTGTCGGCTGGTGCCGCCCAGATCTCTAAGTTTTTTTCGGTTAGCACAATTTTGATAAAAATCTGTGAAGGGAATGCCAATGGTTGGTGTTAATTTCGGAAAAATTGGTTTTAGAGAGGCCCTTCTGTGGGACCCGGGATCGTTTTTAAATTTTTCGCCTCGAACGATTTAGATAAAAATGGTGGTTATTGTGTGCGTGCTTCAAGAATTTTTTTTTTTTTAATAAATAACCATGGTGAATTTAAACAAGCGCGTTGAATAAAATTTACAATTTTTGAGAGCCTTCATTTAAATTTATTTGAAGGTTGAATATGACTGAAAGTATCTCCAAAATAATTCTGCACAACAAAAACAATTACCCTCCTTATACACTTAACACGAAGACAACTTTGACGGAATACGGAGCAGTGCGTTGAAGCAAACAAAAATTTACTTGCTTCAATATAATTTTACTGACAGTTTCAACGAAAGACTTTGACTTTAATGAATAATGATTAACAGATGAAAGATGATTAACAGACTAAAAACACGGTTTTATTTATCAGATCAGAAACAAATTATAAGAAACCAAATTATTTAAATCAAAAATTTTGAGTGACGACATATACTTGAAGCTCTATTTAAATTAAGTTGTAACTGTCTTGTCAAAATGTTGTTGCTACGTGAAAATAAATAACACTAACATAGAAATAATTTTTTTAAATCAAAAATGTTGAGTGTCGTCACAGCCTTGGAGTATTATGTAACGTTCAAGGATGGTTGGATGGTTTTACATCGATTAACTGTAGTGGAAGACACTTTATTTAAATTATAAATTTCGAGAGACGTGCATTGCATTTTTTTGTGGGGTGCTAACTATGCGCTGTGTATTGTTAGTAATAAAGAAACTAGATTCCGTCAAATATTTTAACTATTCGTCATTGACGTCAATCAACCAATCGAACATTTTCAATAGAAAAAATTCTGTTTTCCAAAAGTTGGGTGCTGACACAGTGGAGCTCGTTTCATGTATAAGAAATAATCTTTTCAAATAAATTGCACGCCGAATTAAGTTTACTAAAAAATTATTTGTAGAAATCCCTATATTGAAAAATCTGAGTGGTATATCTGTCGGCGATTATTTTTCTGCCGCGTACTCCAAAATGATGGCGATGTTTTTGCACCGCGAGAAATCATCATTTATATTTAATAAAATTTTTTTGATTGGTTTTGAAGAGATTTTTTAATCATCTGTTAAATTTTTAAATTTTAAGTCGTTTTTAATCCCGAGGGCGTACTATAAACTCTTTTTCTAATCTAAACTTTTATATTAAAATAAAATTACAGATATCCGTATAATAAAATGAAAAACATGGAAATCACCTTTCAAGATCGATACCGGTGGTAAAAAATCTTCCCTCTGCATTGTTGTACGTCTTGGTTTGAATATTATCAACAACAATGGGTTAATGAAATATGTGCCAAAAAGTTATTAAAAAATTAAACTGTTAAATTTGTAATATTTCCAATAAACTCCAATTTCAAAAAAATATTAAATTGGACACGATTCTAATTGTTGTTGAGTCGAATTTAGAACTTTCTACATATTTTAGCTGACATTTTTGAGATGGTAAAGCTAAGACCTATTTCTAAGATTTTAAGTAAAATATATTTTTGAGATTCGCTCTATTAAACATTATCGTAGGTCGTATAATAAAATGACGTATATGTAGTATTCAATCACTACTGATGTAAATTACAAGTAGCTGTCGACGTAGTCGAGGCGATGACGTAAAAATTAGTAGAATTCGCCTAAACGCCCATCTCTGTTATACAGTAAACAAGCATTTGAGATTACCAAAATACGAAAAAACATCATTTTGTTTATTTTCCTTAAATTATTTTAATCTCGTTCTGTTTTTCCATTTTATTCTTTGTTTTATTAATTCCTTAATTCCAAATGTTATAAAGAGTAACGAAACAAAGGAAAAATTTTCATCAAAAAATGTATGCGTTATCCAATTTAAATGGGTTAACAATATACTTACACGTCTTTATTAATATAACCCATTTAAATTGCATAACACACGCATTTGTTGATGATATTTTTCCCTCTATTTCGTTACTCTTTATAACATTAGTTATAATGTTAATACGCAAAGGCTTCCTATCAAAAAATTTCAAATTTTTATGAGTTGGTTTTTGTACGTATTTTTTGTAGCTCTATTATTTGTTTTGATAGCAGTGCAGCATACTAAATAAATTGCGGAATGATAGTTATTTTTTATCTGATAGTTCTCATTCCATGTGCTCAAAAGAAGGCGAATGGCAAGGAATGTGGTACGCACCTATCACTATTTGCCAACCTTATTTGTGGAAAGGAGCAAAAATCACACAAACGTGATACATTTCTCTATCTCTAGTTAAAATATACTCTAGATAAAATATTGAACGCCTTATAAATCCGGAACACTATTAACATCTGCTGTGAAACCATGTCATATAGAACAATAGTTTTTTATAGCTTACAGGAAACCGGACGTATAATTTTTACAGAGCAAAAGTGAACACAAATTACCAATAAAATTGTCACCATAATTACACATTTTTATTGCTAATAGGTATCAAATTTTTCAAGTATTGTAAATTAATACTTCTTATATATAGCACTAACCTTAGAAATAAATTTATTGTGATCATTATAAGATAAATGAAAATAAAATATTCATAATTCTAGATTTTATTGCCAATTTAACATTTTGCATCGTAAAATTCTAAAAATGGCCAATGTAACAATTAAAAGAAAATAATCCCACAACGTTAGTGGCATTTCCTGTTTTCACATCATATATAAAATTTGTAAAATGATAAAATTTTATTACCTCCGCCGTGTTAACAAAATTATTGCCATCTACAGCAATAAAATATCTTTTTAAGAAAACACGTAAATGACGTATCTATAAAAGTTTCGTTCGTTATATAATTAAGCTTCTCTGTCTACACTCCAAAGAGACGAAGATAAGATGTTCAGCCAAATATTTTTTTTTAAAACGATTTAAGCTATCACAATATTTTTTTGTGGTTTCTCAAAAGATTGTACGTCTTAAAAGGCACCTAAATCAATTTTAACCTGTATAATTTATATTCAAATATTATTATTAGTTTTATTTTTAGTTCGATAATCATCAAATACACATTACCATATCTCGGTTTATTGTTATTATTGGGATTTATTTAAATTTTACGATCTCAACAAGTGTAGGCAAAAAATAAAATACAAAACTAAACGCAACGCAGCACATACGAATTGGTGGATATCACAAGCTGTGTGTGAGCGCTTCAAGATTTTTGTGTTGTTTGGCTTAGTCGATTTTTTTTTATTAATTCTATTTATATAAAAATTATTATATTATTTGGTCGGTGCTTGTTTGTTAACAACAACTACACAAAAAAAAATACATAAATAAATATTGGGATTCTGGTTTTGTACCAATCGAAATCTGTGTAAAATTCGGAGAGTTTTGTTTGTAGCTTAATGACCGAGATCGCACAAGTTGTTTTATTAATATACATAAGACATGTGCTTTTTGTTGTTTGTGCTCGCATATGCAGATCGTATTATGTCTATATCGAATTCTAGGAATATTAAAATTTTGTAGACAATTAATAATCAACTATGTATGGTTATTAATTTCTAATTATATTATTCGTGTGAGAAATTAGTTTTTGATTTTCTAATTTTAAACACTTTTGACGATGCAGTTCATACCACTAAAAAAATTACTATTGAAAAGCACAATGTGAGTGTCGAATTATCATTGAAAAAATTGGAAACTTGACGAATCATATCCCAGGTGCAAATAATTGTTTATGCTTAATGCAGGTTAATATATTGCAATTAACCTTAAAACGAAGCTTAATTGATCACGACATGAGAGTTTTATAATATGATCGATGTTCATAAAACATCCTTGGTTGTAGTAAAAAAAAAATATTGTATGTTGTTTAACTTCAAAAAAATTGCTACATAACTGCACCGAACTGTGATGCAGTTAATTACGTACAAAGAAATTAATTTTCGGGATATCATTAACTACTTTATATGAAATAAAAAACATACATTTCGCATAGCATGCGTTATTTCGCAAGTTGTCTCTATTTCTAAAAAAAAAAACGCACCGCAGCAGTGTTGCCTACACAACAAAAAAAAATATCATGAATTAATACTAACATCACGACGGCTTTTCAATGTTTTAACAGAAATTCAAAAACAAATTGTATATTGTGCATGGAAAACTCTACCGAATCTACGCTCATGTAGTTAGTTAACTTGCGTTTTCGTATGCGTATTCGCATGTGTAAAATTCGCACGTTTGTTTCCAGCATAAAGATATTTACACATCTGGGCGTCTATTATGAAATTTTAGCCAACGTCGAAAATCGCTATTATGAGTTTTTTTTTCGACGATGTCTACAATTCGACAACGTCGAAAATCAGTATTATGAATAATTTTGAAGGAAAATAACAATTGCATTTTACTTATGTATGCGTAAAATCATTTTTATTTCATTACAATATTTTGATAGGAAAGGTGCTTAGAAGGTTTTAATTTTGGTTTTAACACAAAAAAAAAATAAATCCGTTCAAAAATAAAATTGTGTTACTCGTATATAATTAGGGACCAAAAGCATAAGCACAAACATATTTTTTCCTTTATTCCTCAAAAGACAAAATAGTAAAAAGTGAATACCAAAAAACCAAATCCGATCAAAATAAAAATTTTCTCTTTCATTCTATTTCATTCCGGTCCTATAAGGAAAGTTATACATAAAACACAAAAAAAGTTTATTGTTAATATAACAAACACGAATGTCAACAAAGCCGAATGTCGAAGAGCCGAATGTCGAAGGGTCGAATGTCGAAGGGCCGAATGTCGAAGGGCCGAATGTGTCGAAGGGCCGAATGGGTCGAAGGGCCGAATGTGTTGAAGGGCCGAATGTGTTGAAGGGCCGAATGTGTCGATGGGTCGAAGGGCCGAATTTTTAAGCATTTTTGTTAAAAAAAATGCTATATGGTTTCGGTTTGCCGTCCGTCCGTCTGTCCGTCTGTCCGTCTGTGTGCACGATAACTTGAGAACGAATGAAGATATCAACTTAATTTTTTCACTAAAAGTTCAAGCAATTCTTGGGAATGATCCCTATTGATTTGGACATTTCTGTGTTTAGGGTGTTCGGAGGTAAGTAGGGTTTTGTTAACCCCCCTCCTTAAAATTGTTAGATTTTTTTTTCATTTTCTATTCTATTTTGGTTTCATAGAGCATGTAAATGTGGAATCAAAATATATCTCGTTTGGATGTGGTTTTGTGTGAGTGGTGTGGTTATGGGGGTGGTAGGAGTGGTGGTATGGGAGGTGGAGGGGGTGGGATGAGGTGTTTTCGTTTGGTGTAGGAATTTGGGATTTGGTGGATGAGGGTTTGTGTGGTGGTTTGTTTGTGTGTGGAAGTGGGTATGGAGGTGTGGAGGTGTTAAAGGGTGATAATATGGGTGGTGCGGTATAGGGTGGTGCGGTATAGGGTGGTGCGAGTGAGATAGGTTTTGGGGGTTTTGGATGGTGGGTGAGGGTGGTAATAATGTTTAGGTGTGGTGGTTTGTGATTTTTTTTGTGGAAAAACTATTTTCTTTTATTTTATAGGCAACAAAAATGCTTATAGGGTTCGGCTCCGAACCTTTCCCGTCTTTTTTTTTTGTTTTTAAAAATATAATTTTTTAAATTTGTTGTTTTATTGAATATTTTGTAAATTTGTTTTTATTAAACATAAATGAATTTCTTATATGAACGAAAATTTTGTCATGCGCCACCAATAGGTATATCTCTTTTCCTGCCCGTTAACACAATTGTGTGGGTACTGTAAAAGTACCAACTTACGCATTTGTGCATTCCTTTTAAAATTACTTTCGTCCGAAAAAAACACTATAACTCTAAACACAATTGTGTTGGTTGTACTTCAAAACAAGAGAAATTTTTGGCGTAAGTGTAGATGACGTATACATCGCGAAATCGGGTAAGATGAAAATTATTTAAAAAATTTCTTTATAGGATTGTATACCTATCATTTTTAGGAGGTGCAAGTAAAAATTTCGGAAGAATCACCACATTTTTCTGGAAAATTTTCAGTTCTTCCAAAAATATTTTTTTGATTTTTTTCATCCAAAAATTAAAAATCTGTTTTTTTAATGATAATAATCTTAATTTTAATGATAAAAATTCGAATTACACTGTCGTGAAACGGGTAACAAATTACTTTAAAAAATAAAACTTTATCGTTTTCCGGAAAATTTTCCCTTTTTTTATTTTTTCAATATTTTTTTTAGTTTTATTTATTTTTATTAATAATTGCTTCGTCAACCTTGCAGACACAGATCAAAGAGTTTTTATCGCTCTTATCGCTTCTTCTGGTAGTGCCACAAATGTTAAAAAAAATCAACTTTTGTAAATATATTGTTTTTTTTTTTAATGAAATTTTAATTCGTTGTACACCTTAGAGTGTCAAACCCCCGCTTTTCCAGAATTTATACAATTCATCAAGTGGCAAATTTTATTTATAGTTTTAAACTAAGTAAAAAAATGATAAAATTTTCCTAGAAAAATTGCAAAATTTTCCCGGAAAAATTACTTGTACTGTCGAAAAACTGTTAAAATACAATGCTAATATCAAAATTTAAACGCAATTTGTCACCAAAAAACATGAAAAGGTCAAAATTTCCCCGGAAAATGTGATTACTTTCTCGAAATTGTTGGCTTGCACTTCCTAAAAACTATAGATGCACAATCCTACAAAGAAAATTTTTTAAAAAATTTTCATCTTATCCGATTTCCTCGATGCATACGTCATCTACACTTTAGCCAAATTTTTTATCAAAAACGCCTTTACATTCTATGACTTTTTACCCACACATTTGTGTGGTTTGGGCTTAAACCACCTGTTTTTTTTGGTTGAAAAAGGGATATGTACAAAAAATAATTAAATTAAATAAAAAAATAAAAAATATATATTTCTAAAAACAAAAAAAAAATAAAAAAAATTCGGCCCTTCAACCCATTCGGCCCTTCGACATTCGGCCCTTTGATATCATACCATATCCTCTATCAGGTCGCAAATTATTTAATTGCGAGGCGAAATATGGTTATTAGATTTATTTTGCCATGGCATGGCAATTGACACATTTTTTTTAATTTAAATTTGTTTTACGATTGTTACGGAGAAGACTGTTACGCATATTCCGAGGTCGCAATTTTTTCATGGATTTCTACTTTACAATCGCAAAACAAATTTAAATTTAAAAAAAATGTGTCAATTGGCATGGCAAAATAAATCTAGTAACCATATTTCGCCTCGCAATTAAATAATTAGCGACCGGATAGAGGATATATCCCTAAAATCTATTTTTCAGAGCATATTTTTGGTTGCCCATCATATTTTGATAAAAAAAAAATATAATTTATTTTTAAATTTAAATTTATTGTTGGAAATTATCAAAAATATTAAATGAATTAATGAATTAATTTTTATTAATTAAAATTTTATATGTTTAAATTATTAATTTATTTTTACTAACAAACTTTTTTTATTTTTCAACACTTCACACTTTTCGTTTATGTACTCGGCACCCAAGAGCTGTCGTAAAATAGTCGACTTTATTTAGAGCGTAAAGTATCATAATACATAAATTCGATAAAATGTCGGAAAAAAACGCGGTCGAAAATTTTTCATAATACCAAATTTTCGACAACGTCGAAAAAAAGGCGGGCGGAAATTTCATAGTACCAAATTTTCGACAACGTCGAAAAAAACGCGGTCGAAAATTTCATAATAAACCCCCTGGTTTTCTGTCAACAGAAAAAAATACAAGACATGCCTAATGTTGCGCTAACGCAACAATTGTCACAAATGGGTCCCATTTGGACCACAATGCTTCTGTCCGATCCATAGGAGCCGAAATAAAAATGTTTAAGAAGTTTGTATTACACTCATACATGTTCTCTCTTAAATAAAAAAATCTCAGAGATTTTCGAGTATGTAGAAAAATAAGATTGGTTTCTTACATCAGGTACTAGTTCAGAACCACTATGATCATCTCTGGGCAATCCGTAGGGCCGAGTTAAATAATTTCAAATGTTTAAGAATTTTCGTATTACACTCAATGATGTTTTCTCTCAAATAGCGAAAATTCTAGAAATTTCCGAGCATGTGGACAAATAAGATTTGATTCTTACGTCAAATACTAATTTAGAACCACTTCGATAATCTCTGTGCGATGCGTAATGTGTTTTGTTGTAAAAAATTTCGTTTTATAAAATTAACCCAAAAACTCACTCACAACAATTAAATGTTTGCTACTTACAATGTAAAAATATTTGTGTTTATTGAAAAATTTCAGATATTATTATGAAAGTTCAAAATTTGAGTGTTTTTTCAATTCCTATAAGTAGGACACTGTATATTTTGTTAGTTTGGCATAAATTTCACTCCGATATAAGGGTGGCAACTAGCGATAGGTGTGTACCACATTGCTTGCCATTTGCCTTCTTTTGAGCACGTGAAATGAGAACTATGGAATCAAAAATAACTATCATTCCGCACTTTGGTTAGTATAACACAGCCACAAAAATTACGTAAAAAAACGGATTCATAAAAATTAGAAATTTTGAAGTAAATTATCTTTAAGTTTGATAGGAAGCATTTGCGTATTACATAGAGTAAGTAATATTATAAAGAGTAACGAAACAGAGGAAAAAATTTCATCAAAAAATGCGTAAGTTATGCAATTTGAATGGGTTATATAAATAAAAACGTTTAAGTGTATTGTTAACGCGAATTCTACTAATTTTTACGCCATCGCGTCGACTATGTGGAGTACTTCTAGACAATGTCGACTAATCGTAGATAAGTCGACAGCTACTTGTAATTCACAGCAGTAGTGATTGAATGATCTACATACGATGAACTTCTGTTCCAGAGATTTTAATTAAGAGGCCAAAAAAGTGAAAGGAATGTTCCGCGAATTCAGAAACTCTTTTTTTGTGCACAGTACCCTTACATTTTGATAATAAAGTGACAGTTTTGCGTTTTTGAGCAATATTTGAAATTTTGTTGAGCCTGCCATGGTTTCTTTGATTGATTGATTGATGGATTCTGAATGAACTACCAAGTTCTTGCACAGGATCTCCTGGGTGACGCCGGGCCCATGGTATACTCTTTTTACGCATAAAAAAATCGAAGGATGGTTAGGTTAATTAGGTGGGATAGCTTGCGCTTTAATCGTAAAATGTATTAAATATCTTAGTATTTGTATTATAGAGCTGTTGAATAACCTGATTCTTCACTAAAAATTGCTCGAATGTATCAAAGTACTTTACATACAAAGCCAAAGTATCGAAATAAGTACTATATAGTATTGACAATATCATCCCTGCGTCAATTGCGCTTGTTATACTTTCAACATTTTCACGGCACTCTTGGAAACACATATTTCTCTTCTTTCACTGATAGCAGACTCACCAAAAGCAAAATTTATTCTTATAACAAAATTTAATAAAAATTCTCTGATTCATTTTTTATGCAAATAAATAATCGCCGATTCTACCATAACTCATTAAACTTTTTTAACAGCTGACAACAGGCTTAATATCCAATATGGTTAACACTGTACAGATACTTTACCAACACACCAAAACAAAAACCTTGGGAATCGGACTACTAGAACGTGTTTGTTTTTAGTAATTCGAGACATCGAGCAATAAATATATAAGAGAAGTCAAGTAGTGCAAATTTTATAGGCAGGTTTTTCCGAGGTTAATCTTATTTTATAGTTTTAATATAATTATATACACAAATTTAAATTTTTTCTATATTTAATCCATATATACGTATCGTAAAAACATATCGGCATAGTTATTTTATAGTATATTGTTCTTGTTGGGCTTATACAGGTTGCCAAAAGTAAGATAGATTAACCTCGGAAAGTCTACATGAGTCCTCTTATATATATTTTGCTTTATGTTCGAGATTTCTCCGACCATGTCCGTTGCAAAAATTTTAGGAGATGTATAGATTTTATTAATGGGTGGTCAAAAGTTGATGATATGGATTAGCTTCTGAGTGATATTAGATTAACTTGACGTAAAGTGTTTGCTTTAGGTATTAACTTGAAAAATGAAGATTACCAATTACTACGTCGTTTTTGTTTTCAGACAATCAAAAATTGTCGATAACGCAGATTAATAATTATAAACAGTTTAACGGTATGTATTTATCGTTAAACTGATTTGCATTTCGAGATTTTGCAAGAAACACTGATTCTCAATTCCCCCTACGTATAATTTTTTGTATAGGTTTGGGACCCTATAAAACCCCTATTAAAGCCGACTCCGACTAAAAAGGTCGAAAATGCAGATACAAATTTTGTGTCGGAAAGTTATTATTTATATTAGGAATTTTTATTTTGCTCTTCCTAAAAACCAATTAAAAAATTTAAAATAAAAATTTTCAGAGAAAAAGAAAGAGAATATTTTAAATGAGGTACTTTCTAATAATTATCATTTAAAAAACTTCAAGCCAATTTTCATGTGGGAGTGCGGGAAATCTCAATTGCATATATCAATCACACCAGATTTGAAAATTTCTAAAAAATTTACCGTTTAAAATGTTATGGCTGGAAATAGATTCAAATGAAAGGTCTTACTGATGCTCACACCTGGAAAAATTTTCATGTACCTAAACATGATTAAAGTTTAAAATGAAAATTCTTAATGTTGTCAATACCTGGAACATTATTAAGACCTTTCATTTAACACGTTCCCGCCGGCGCCCACTAAACTGTCTCATCAGGCGGCGCGTACCACCGGTGGCCCGCACTAGACTGCCTCATTGGACGATGTGCATCCACCGGTGGTACGCATTTGATTGTGTTATTATACGGTACGTAACACCAATTATTTAGAGCAAAAAAATAAATAAATAAAAAAAAAATAAAAAAATAATAATAATAAAATTACTGGTAATATTTTACTGCCAGTTTGAACAAACAAAATCTAGTTTGGGTTTATCTTGTCGATATGAAACCGCAATATGCATTTTTCATATAACCATCTTCTACACATGAAATAGAAAATTTTATATGGGCAAAATCATCACATTCATTCTATAGTATATAATTCTATTTTTGCAACTCACTGTTATTTACAATATCAAAATTTAAAAAATTTGACATCTTTGTGTTTATTTTGAAAGAAATTTTACAACAAAAAAATTTCCCACTGCCTGCACTGTAAAAATTAAAATTTGTGGTACGTTCGTATTCAGGAATACAAATTCATTTTCGTATCGTATAGTATTCAGTAACAGGGCGGCTGGATTAGCTCCCACCCAATAGAGCGTAAAGTTTTAAGCGCAGCCGCCAATGGGCGAGGAGCATGAATTTCAGCGCCGGCGTGAACGTGTTAAATTTATTTCCAGTCATGACACTTTAAGCGGTCAATTTTTAGGTGTGCGATATATTCAATCGAGTTTTCCCGGACTCAACATGAAAATTGATCAGAAATTTTTTCCATGTTTAACACCAATATTATTTATCTACTTTATCGACATTTTTCGGCTGACCATTTATACCAATGTGCGCCTTACCAACTTAGTCGGGCATTCCATGTTGTTTTGAGGCTACATTAGCGACATTTTTCGGCTGACAAATTTTAGTTGTTACAGCCGAATCTGCATCTAACTAGATAGATTTGGGTGAATTTAATGAGATTATGGGCAATCGATTTAGCATAGGCTGATCGGTGTCTCTTTAGCAAAATCTGGAATGACATTCTACCTCGGGTCACGGGCCATCGAATTATTACAATAAGCTTGGTGACCATCTCACAATCAAGCATGATTATTGCCGGCTTTTGTAATAGATGTTTTTTATATATTGTTAAGATACCTGACATTCTCCAGCCAAAGAAATGCCTAACCGACAAATGTCGATAGTGCAGATTTAAATTATCATTATAAATATATCGTCCGAAAAATGTTGATAAAGAAGCTTCGTTTCAATAAACAGCCCAAAAATATGGTAATGCAGATTCGCCTGCAACAACCAATAGGCTAATGCAGTTTAAAAACGTGATTATAAATCTTAAGCGAATGCGTTGACTAATACCATAGACACATATCTGGGTTCGTAACTATGATTATGAAACTATGGTTTGCGAGATGAGAACTCAAGACACACTACAATTTCTTTTGTCTTCTCGTATGGTTTGGTAGGATCTGCCCGGTTACATACACCTAGGTATAGCAGATAATTAGTAATACAACAGCAACACAATTCTAATGTACTAGAGGAAGGATAAAGGTTTAATAGGTTTAATGGTTAACGATGGTATTGTTCTTCAACAATTGCTTCTTTAAATCAGCAACCTAAGAAAAAAAAAATATTATTTCAATCTGAAAATTTCCTGAAATTTAGTTCCAAATTAATACTTTTCAGTTTCCTAAACAAAATTTATTGATTGAATCGGCCCGGTTACAGACACCTATGTTGAATATTGTTTTTTATTGCAGTTCTCATATTTTTTACAGCACAAGCTCTTATAATTTTTAGTTCAAATTAGTATATTCCAAAATTTTGAAACAACGTTGCATTTTTTCAAAACAAATAGGCGATTTGTACGACATGTAAAATATTTCAAACATATTCAAATATTTAAAAAAAAAATATTCTCAAGGTCGTATTATAGGACAAATGAGTTAACTTTTTCAAACCGGTGAAATTACAGTTTCTGTCCCAGTTGTTTCGATTTGGTAATTGAAAATCCCGCTTTGAAAAGCATGAACTTCAAAATCCCACCTTTCAGAAAGAATCCAGTTTTTAAAAATCCCGACTTTAATAAAGGAAAGCGAGATTTTAATAGTTTTTATAACGCAGTACAATGTAGAAAATGCATATAATGGATCCGATTGAAGGTGAGTTGGAATTCTAACATGAATGTTTGAAGAAATTTTGGATTTTGTTTTAGTTCTATTCAACATTGCCAAGTTTTCGGTTCTGAGTATCGAATTTGAAAATTATTGGTTTGCAAAGTTTCGTACAGATTGGTCGAATTCAAGAATTTCAATTAAAATTCACATTCATTCATTTAAAATTCATTTATTTTATTCAATTTTACCATAATAAGTTAAGATACAGCTTAGTTAAATATAGTAGCATGACCGAATCCCAGAACGGATTGGGTACGATTTGCCAAATCCAGAATTCCAAAATCGAAATTCTAAAAAAACAAAATTCCAGAAACTAAAATACCAATAAAAATAATTTTAAAAAATGCCAAAACAACAAAATTTCATTTCTATTGACAATACTAAATTTGAAATTTCCAAGAATCCCATGAAAATAAGAATTTGGGTAAGTTTTGCAAAATTCAAAACTCCAAAAACAAAATTCCAAAATCAAAATTCCAAAAAATAAAATTCCAAAAAAAAAAACAAAATTCCTATACAAAATGCCAATTTTCATAATTCCAATATACAAAATTCCAAAGAAATTCCATTTTATGGATATTTTATTTCCATGGCCATTTTTTGGAACTTTATTTAATTTATAATTAGGAAATCTTCGATTATCGTTTAGCAACAGTGTCTTGTAATTTGCTAAAACTGTTACAGTATTTATTTATTAATGACTGAACCATACACAAGTTTGGTAGTATATATTGCTCTGTTTGTAGGGTAACGGTTCGGTATTCCATAAAAACCCTGCTTTCTAAAATCACAACACGCGTTAATCAATATGGTAAACAATGCGGATCATGTTTGATAAATCATTTTTAAAAACAATTAAGTTAATTGAAAGAACTAAACGAAAATAATTAAGTTGGAAATTTCATTCATTGGTAATTTTGTATATGGATTTTTTTATTAATCTCTCTGTATGACTAACAGTTGGTTGGGACGACCGAAAAATTAATTTTATTACCTATTTTTTGTCCCTCCTCCTTTTATTTATTTTATGTTCTTTTCTACTATATATAATACTTAATTTTTACTTTTACAAATCAGTTGATACTCCTGATGATGACCTAAGAAGTCGCAATAGATCGAGTTATTTTTTAAAATTTTTGAAGAAATTTTTTTATTAAAATATTCAAAAATCTAATTTTTGCGTAATAAAAAAACAAGTGTTTAATAAAATGGGTTTAGAGAATTTATTTGTTATATAATTACCAGCGGAAGTTTTTTATTCATTTATATCTCGTTTCTCACAAACTAAAACATCCCGGCAGAACAAAATTTTAAAAGTGGTCCTTAAAATGATAAATTGATTGATATCCGAAGTAAAGCAACTCGGTATTGGAAATCTTGAAATTTAACAATATTCCGTCTTACCGTCATTTCTTAGCGAATTATGTACGATGAAATTTGGGTAGTAGTATTGGTTAGGGGTTTTAAAGAGAGTTTTGGACAAAATTTTAGGGTTTGTGCATGCTGGACAAAACTTGGCCATTTCATAACCAATCCATATGAAAATTGGTTTCTAGATTGATTTTTGATTGAAATATAAATTTTAGATGAAAATATGGTGTCTGTCCATTCAACACGATTAAAATGGATTTTGAGCTGGAGAGAACTCTGCTATTTCTTAATTAATAATTGCATAATTTGCATCGCATGCAGGAATAATTCGGACTGAATAGCCGAGTTCTCTCCAGCTCAAAATCCATTTTAACCGTGAAGAGTGTACAGATCAGATCCTTTACTAAGAAGATCAATCAATTTGTCATATTTACGATCACTTTTTAGATTTTATTCCGCTGTTAATTATATAAAAAAGAAATTCTATTTTGTGATAGTCCTGCCACTTCCACTTCACAATTAATTGATGAGAAAATTATTTTCATATTTGTAAGACTTTAAGCGGACTTGAATCGTAATAGTATGATTCTCACTGAAAATACTTTTCATTTCGATTTTCTTGGGATAAGAATTGACCCACAAATCATTATTTTTTACGAAAAAATAATTAGAAACCGAAAGATTTTAAATTAAATTTCAAACAAAATTAGTCCAAATCATTTTTAAATTTTACCGAAAATGATTTTTGTTGAAAAAAAATTGATTGACTTCGAAATAAAACTTCATACTTAAACTTTTTCCATTGATTGGAAGATCCTTGCGAAATTTGATGGAAATATGTGTACCAGAAGTACCAGCTTCAATGGGAGCTTTGTCAACAACTCATACAGGAACCAACAAATAATTAAAATATTTTAATAAATTTAAAGATTATATTTTCAACCAACAATGGTTGACCTAGCTTTTCTGTAATTTAAGCAGGGATAATGTTTCTAATCAAAAACAAAACAGTTTTATCAAAAGTCCGGTAAGTTTCCGGCCAAAAGAAATCGGTTCGCCGTTGATGGGGATGACCTCACCAACGTCATTTTCAAAAAAGTACGGACCAATGACGCCGCCGGCTCAAAATCCGCACCAAACAATAACTGTTTATGGATGCATTGCCACCTGTCGCACTATTCTAGTAATTCCCCGGGAATAGAGAACTAGAGAAAGAATTTATATGTTTTTTGCGGCCTACTGAGGAAAAAAGTTTGATGTTAATTTTTATAAATTGGGAATAATTTTGTCCATATCTAAATTGGCAGGGAAAATTATTCCACATTTAATTTTTTTTTCAAAAAAATTAATACTAAATTTTTACCTCAGTATGCCAGAAAAAAAATGTTTAAATAAAAATTACATATACCTAAATTCTTTCCCCAATTCCCTATTCCCGGGAAATTACCAGAATAGTGCCACTGGTGAACCTCGTGTCGGTTGAAGTCGTCCCATATACGGTAATTTTGCTTGTTAACATAACCATTTATCCAAAAATGCACATTATCGCTAAAAATTTTAAAGCTGATATAAATTTGATTTGACATCAGTTACTGAAAAAAAAAAGATTAGGCAGACGCCACCAAAATGTGGCCGCCACAGGCTGCCAACTATCAACTCGCTCTTATTGAAAAACTCTTTGTAACAACCGTAACTTTCAAACTATTGGGCGAATTTTCATAAAATGTTGACACATCTTTTGGGTTAGGTTGCTACTTCCTAAAAATCATGTGGATTTACCATTATATGCGCCATCTATGTGTCAGCATTGTGACTTAATGACCGATGGATTATGTATACATTTATGGTAAACGAAAATCGGGTGTTGGCCACAATATGTTCACTACTCCTACTAGGTAGGTTGTATCGTTGGGCAATTTGATGACCTATTGTATGAACTATATTAAAGTACATAAGTTATGAATGAAAAGTTACGACAAAGGCAAATTTAGTTACCCTACGTTCCTAATTCTAAGTCGTGAGGTAAGTAAGGCCTACTCATGAGGTCTAATATAAAAAATCTCTATAGAAATTTAGTAATAATATTGTTGCCGAAATGTTTTTCGTTGCTCTACTAACGAAGAGCAATATATCAGCGGGTTTAGGGAATTTTATTAAAATAAAGATGATGACTAATACTGATACTGGTGAACTGATTTCTGAAGACTGAATGTATTACCGGAATATGTACAAAATTGGAACTTGATGTCCGTGTATTGTATTCAAACAGTGGTTTTTGAATGCTGCAAATACTATTGACACAATTTTAGACAAATGCGGTTGAAATACCATTAGGCGTTAAACGAACATTCTGTACAAAGAATAAATAATTTGATCCAATTGTTGTTGTATTGCAGCATACCAAAGAATTAAGCAAAAATATATTGCAATATAAGAAAAAGGAAAAAAAAATCAAAGAGAAACCCAAGTTTAGTTTTAGAACCAATTAATCATTCCATAACAAAATGTTACCTGTCTGCTGAATTGGTTTTCCATTTATTATTATTTTTCGCAAAAATATCGAAACAAACAAATATAGTGAAATATTGTGTTAAACACAGCACAAAAACTTTTCCTTTCACTTGTAAGTAACGTATATACCGTGTATGCAAATCGCGCAAGTTTATATCCATTTACATTAAAACGTAAAAGATGTGACGGTACTTTCTAAAGAACATGTAAGATTAATATTGATGAATCTAAATTCTTATTCTGTTTGAAAATTCGCACGCAATTATAATTTTTTTTTTCTTCTCATTTTACCTAATAAAACGAAAATCATGTTCCTATTGCTTTCTTGCCAAATCATGCCAATTATGTTGTCACTTTAATCCATCATCATCAACATTATAATAAAAAAAAAAAAACAAACAAATATTCATTTCCCAACTAAAAATTGATGTGGGTTCTTATTTATTTATGCGTTTCCATCATATATAACAAGTTTTAATGACTTCTGAACTCTTCTCATATTCCATTTTCACCAAGACGAGATGATTTATATGTGCTTAAGAATAAATAAAGCTTTCGTTAGTTTTTTTTTTTTTTTTTGAGAAAAGGAAGTTCGTGACGTTAAAGTAAATCATAAAATTATCACATACAATATACATGTTTATTGCTTTACTGTGGCTCATAAAATAAAACTAACAAGTTACAACTAACAAACAGTATAACAATTGTAAAATAATTATTCTGCTTCAGGACAGACGAAATTGATAAAATTTTGTTCTTTTATGGATTTCATGTACAATCTTTATAACATTGTATGAACGCTATAATAACACTTATATTAGTCCATCAAGATGCAAGTACAAATTACAACCAATGGCGGCGGTGTACTACTATTGGAGTAGGTACGTGTATTACTTTTTGAATAGGTTTCTATCTTCAACTCAAAATAAAACATTACCCTAGTGTCAACACTCTATTTTGTGTATAGTGGTAAACTGGCTAATCAATAATGTTCTTCATATTTGAAACGCACATTTTTGTCAAAATTGTATTTTACTATGAAAATCGTGAAAGTCAGTGTTTGCTTATGTAATGCGCGATATGAATACCCCTTCGATTTAAAATCTTACATCGCGTGAATTCCACAGTGAAACAAATTATTTCAGTATAAAAAATACTGGGAAAGCGAAAAGAGAAGAGTATATTTAAATTACGTTAGAGGACAAAGACAGCAACTTATGTTTGTTTTTTTTATAACAAAATTTATAGTCAAAATAGTGACAGATTGGGGGCAACTTAACCTAAAAATTTGAAAATAAACGATTTTAACGATACACAAAATTTAAAAAAAATTATTTTACCCTACAATGAACGTGTTGTGTTGTACGTAGCAGCGGTACAACAAAATAGAGTGTGAAAAATATTTCTCATCGCATGCTACTTTTTCAAGGTGTGTTAAAAGTGTTGCCATAAAAAGTATTAATGCGTGAATTCCACAGTGAAACATTTTTTTTCAGTAAAATTAATATGAGAAAAAAATATTACTTGTTAGAAAGAAACAAAAAAAAATTTCAGTAAAATTTACTGGTAAAATAATAGAGTAAGCGGGGAAAATGTTGCCATAAAAAGTATGAAAGTCAATACTTTTTATGGTAACATTTTTAACACATCTTCAAAAAAATAGTATACGATAAGAAATATTTTTCGTACACACGACAATTTTATAGTTAAAAAATATTATAGCGGAATATCAAAACCAAACAAACAAACGTGGGATTACCTATACACGTACAATGTAGTGCAAAATAAATTTTAGAAAATTGCGCTTCGTAAATCAAAAATTAGAAAACTACGGTATCTCTGTTGGTAAATCTGTCACTATTTTGACTATAAATTTTGCTATAAAAAAAAAACAAAAGTTGCTGCCTTTGTCACTCTAACGTAATTTTAATATAATCTTCTCTTTTCGGTTTCCCAGTAATTTTTACTGTAAAAAACGGTCACTGTGGCATCCACGCATTAGTTTCTTACTTTTTATGGCAACATTTTTCCCATTTAAGCCTTTATTCCACAATGAACATATTAAAATTACGGCAGAGTGATAAAGACAAACAAATGTTGCCATAAAAAGTATTGCGTTTCATACATTTATGGCAATATTTTCCCCGCTTACTGCCAGTAAATTTTACTGAAACATTATTTTTGTTTCGATTTGGTACGTGGCGAAATTATATTTTTATCTCGCTCTTTTTTTTTTACTGAAAAAATATGTTTCATTGTGGAATAAAGGCTTTACTTTATTATTTTACCAGTAGGTTATGTTTCAGTGGTTGCTATCGCACACTTATCTTAACCCATCCACTTCTCACCAACTCACACAACTACAATATACCACCTGCACATTGTAAGCTCCGTGTCAATCTGTACATTGACGTGGACGGTGGGTCGGCGCTGAATTCTGCACTCCATCAGAGGGTCTAGTTGAGTTTATTAAAATCACCCCGATCGTAATCGATCAGTACCTCCCGGTGTAAGTGTGGAAGCTTTAACCACTGCACCACTTGTCCGGTTATTTTACCAGTAAATTTAACTGAAAAAAATTGTTTGCTCTCTGTAAAAAGTAATGAATTTATATTTTTATCTCGTGTTAATTTTACTGAAAAAAAATTGTGGAATTCACGCATTACTTAAATTGTTTTTCAATGTACAAGTAAAAATTTCTCTGTATACAGAGGTATACATGGCTCGAATTGTTATTAACCAAACAGCTAATGACAGCGCGCTCATTATTTGACAAACGTCATTCTGTTATCTTCTTTACAAGCCTATCGAAATGGAATTCAAACGCAGTAGTGTTATTGCTTTGTATTTGGCTGGAAAATCGCAACCAGCCGTTGTTAATGAGCTACGACAAATGTGAACAAAACGTTTGTGTAGTGAACCATTACACGTTACAATGATACTGGTAGCATCAAAAAAACGTCATGGAGGTGGACATCCAAAAACAGTAACATCGCCAGAAATGACACGACAAAGTGCAGAGGATTTAAAGATTTAACACCTGCACAAAAGGCAGTTCGTCTATAGCAAGAGCAAAGGTGTTAAAACACTTGCACGTTACGGGGAAGCTTGAGAATTTAGTTTTTTTTTCTGATTATAAAATTTTTACGGTTCAGCAATATGAAAACAAACAAAACGATCGCGTTTGGTTAGAGTGCAAATCAAAAGACAATTAAGACAAGCAAATTGCTCTGCAAAAGCAAGCGCCTGTATCAGTGATGGGTTGAGCAGCGGTTACTGTCACAGGACGTTCACCACTCGTTTTCATTGAACGCAGGGCGTAAAGATAAATCAACATATCTACCGTGAAAAGATTTTTCAACAAAACTCGGCACCATCCCATAAAGCCCGTGAAACCCAACGTTTTTTACCAGAAAAAGTTCCCACCTTCATTTCTTCACAACAATGGTTACCATATTAACCGGACTTAAACCTAATGGAATTTTCCATATGGTCCGTTCTAGAGGCCAAAGTATTAACATATTAAAAAATATGAGAGGGTCGACTCCTTAAAGATTGCTCTTCTTTTAATTGGTAACACTTCGAGTACCGACCCCTACTCACTAGATTGTGTTCAAAATGAACAACTAAATTGGTGAAACCTTTTTATTATTCTCTTATCTTCTCTAACACATTAAAATACTTGAAACAGACTGAGAGGAGGAATAAAATAAAAACTAAAATTTATCGAATTTGCCCGAACGAAGGAATGTTTTACATTTTTAAAACGGTATATGCCGAAAAATTATTATTTATCTAGTGTTAACGTAGCAGCTACTAGCTAGGGAGGAAAGGTTTATTGAAAATTAGGGAATTTAGCAAATTATTGTGGTAAGCATTCATTGAATTTTTCGAAAAAATAAAAATAAAACAAGTATGGCGGCAATAAATTTTTTTCAGTAATATCACAGAATACTAACACAAACAGCAATTAGAAACCATTTTTTGACAATACTCCTAAAATAGTTCCCACGTTCGCAAATAGATTTCTCTAAATTTGAAAAAAAAAATCTTGTGTATTTAGAAGTATAAAAATAATTCTCTCTTTTCGACTATCTGTCAAATTGCTTGTGTCGTCATTTGTCACACACATAGTGAGCGAATTGCGAATCCAGTATCAATGACGACCCTAAACATCGAAGATCACGATAATCTGATACGTTATTAATTTTTATCAAATCACAAATCCAAATGGGTACGAATATGAATTATCCGATTCTGAGTCTCGAGCCGAAGATTTAAATGAAATGGTTATGATTGACCGAACGAACCATATACAACATCAATTTCCAGAGTGTGATGAATTATTTGCTCGGTCGTATCAATTAAATTTACATTTAGAAATTGAACACAATGAATATCAAAATTAATTTTTTTGTATTGATTGTGGGCAGAAATTTCCGATGGATGGGCTTCTAAATCATCACTTTAGACGCCAATGTAACAATAACCTGAACCAATACACCATGCAGTTTATGTAAATTTAACAATCGCCTCTACATTAAGAAATCAACTTGATAAGAAATCAACACCCTTATTCTCTTAGTCGTGCCGTCGACGCGACAACTGTCATGTCACTTCGTCTATAAAACATTATTCTCTTAGTCGACTGAGCTGACGTGAACAAAATAAATCAAATCGTATGAAAATAAATAATCTTAAACCTAAATTTTGTCCAAATCAATGCCTTGTATCGCCTAAAAAATTCGCACGACTATAAATCTCACCTCAGGTGACATGAAACTTTTTAGTCGACTAACGGAATACCATTGTTGTCACTTCAATCGATCATTGTCGCTTTAATCGACTAAGATAATATGAAAAAATGATTGTCGTACGAAGCGACAGAATGACACGACACGACTAAGACAATAGTGGTGCAAAATCAGCCTAAGAAAAAATTGCATCGACTACATTTCCGTTATAAATCCAATAATATCAATACGTTCCATACCACATATAAAAAATTTATATGAGTCTAGCGCACCATCGCCATCCTTCAATATAGAGTCGGCTTCACCAAACTTAATGCAACAATAGGACCATGAAATGAACTCACGAATGCCAGTAAACCATATGAATGATATACATTCACCAACTCCTACTCCGATCGGGAATTTTCAACCTGCAAATCTAGTGGGGAATAATAATATCCATAATACGCCACCTATTCTATACCACCTGAGCTCCCACATGATATAGGATAGGATCCCACCCACTCCGACATAATTATATCAAGTTTATCTATAGAAAAGGAAGTATCAGATTTAAATCTATAGCAATGTCTTAATTTTACCAATAACAGCAATACGGTTGATGCAGCCAAAGTCAAAATGACATTTGAAATTGAGAGAGCCAATTGAGAGGAAATTTTATTTGTACACTGCGAAAATTGTATAATCGATTTTAATTTTTTGAAAACTACTAGCGCTCTCTATTATCTACCTATCTAAACTATTTTTACCACTCCTAGTTTGATGTAGAGGGTCAAATATTCGAGTCGGAAGAAACCCATAGAAAACTGGGGTTATTTCGCTTCTGGATATATTCTGTGGTAATATGTACAACATACTGTTAAAGTTAGCCGAAAGTCGAATAACAAATGAAAATATAAATTTGCAGCCGAAAAATGTCAATAACAGACAGCTAACCAATAGCCAAACTACAGTCACGATAAGTAATAAAATGTTTATTTATCAAGACTTTGTTAGATGTCTGCCGATCTGAATGTACCAATTCTATGGATGTTGACCCTAAGTAGAACTTGAGTATATGATTCGAATGAGCTTGATGAGATAATGTATAAGATGGCAGCACTATCACTACAGAGAATTAATTTTGTTATGTAATTACCAGCGGAATTTTTTTATACATTATGTTTATATTTTTTCACTAAATAAAACATCTCATCGGAATAAAATATTAAAGATGATCCTTAAAATGGCAAATTGATTGATCTTTGAAGTAAAGGAACTCGGTATATAAAATGTTGAAATTTAACAATATTCCTTCTTTCCGGCATTTCTTCCACTAGTAACCAATATTTTCGGTTGTTTTTCTAATAGATTAGATCATACTGAAACTTCATGGGAATTTGGTGAAAATTCATGGACTAGAATTTTCACTAGAATTTTTTGATTTTCTGCGGCCAATTAAATTATTTTCCGTTTTTTGGCCAACCGAAGGTATTGGTTACTAGTGGAATTTTTCGAGATATTGTCAAAAAATTCTAGTGAATTTTCACCAAATTTCCTATATAGTCTCAGTATAGCCTAAGCTATTAGAAAACCCGAAACTATTGGTTACTAGTGGAAGTTTTTGAGATATTGACCAAATACTGAAAATAACTTATATGGCCGCAGAAAATCAAAAAAATCCAGTCAAAATTCTAGTCCATGAATTTTCCGTAAATTTTCTATATAGTCTCATTTTCTATGTAGTCACTGTCAAAATTCCGCTATCTTATACAGCATCTTGATGAGGTTATAACGGTGAAATGTTCCTTTTTCATTGTTTCGTCAGAAAATTGATTTCAGTCTGGCCAACACAATTCTAAATAACATTAGTAAATTTAGTTCTAAATGAAGGTCAGATTTAATGAAGAGATTTCCCCGATGTTTAGATAGACACTGGTCAGACTTAGCCAATTCAATGGCTCATATGACCGTAAGAAAATATTAACTATAGGTTTGAGGTGGGTCTGAGGAATAAATAGGGATGTAACCTGAATTTTTCCTATGTTTTGACGATAAAATCGTTGGTAATTCGATAAAATCGTTCACCATTCGCAATCCTGCCAACAGACACGAATTTGACCATACCGATTCAATACCCAACGACCATGGGTGGGCCAAATGAGGCTACAAGAACAAGAGTGAAACTCTGATCCAGATCATCCCCATGTTTTGTCGATAAAATTGTTCCTCATTTGAGACCTGGCCAGAAAAACACCAATCTGATCACGCCCATTTAACAGCACACGGCCCCTTACTATAGGTCTAGGGTGGGTCTGATGAAGTTACACGGGTGAAATCCTGAGTCAATCGAAACCTCACCCAAACACACAAAATCCGACCATACCGGTTCGATACCTCAAGACCATTTCGATCCTCCCCATGTTCCGTCTATAATATCGTAAACGCACCCACCGGAAACCTAAAATCAAAATCTACTACTAGTCCTGAGAAATCGTATTGACATAGTCAGGTTTGTGTATATCTGGCCCAACCCTCGAATGATAAACGATCGCATCGATAAATCATGGGGAAAATCAAAGCTTCATCTCCACAACCTCATTACACCCACCCGTAATCAAAATCTACCCACAGTTTTGGACCATCGAATCGGTACAGTCAGCTTGATGTCCATCTATAAAAATCTCGCGTAACTGTAGTGATTACATTGAAAAGACATGTTGAAAATCAAAATTTCAACTCTGCGCTACTTTATCAGACCCACTCTGGCGTCCATCCGGTAAATCCTCCAATAATGAACAACTTCATCGAAGGAACCTATATTCAAAATCTATGCATGGACCATCGAATCGGCATTATCAAATCTGTATCTGTCTGGCTCAACCCCGAATCGCAAACCATTTTAACGATATTTACAAAGCTGGTAAATGTTTGATAATTATTCAATTTTCGGCTGTAGAAAAATAGGTATGTCATTCTTTTTGATCATCATAATTTCCCAAGTTATTTCTCAAAACCTTACTCTTAATCCAGCCCATAATCGCTTTTCAACTTCTAATTTGTAAAATACATACATCTATTAAATTTTTTACAATGGTCATGATCGATAAAAGCTTAAGTTATGTAAAACATTGATAAAGTATCAGGATATATCCGTAACCATTTGAAATTCACACGGAGGTGGAGCTAATTTCAACTCATAGTTAGTTTCACTCTCCAATTTTCCCAAACTCCCAACATGAAACTTGATCTGGAAGATTTTTAGTGTTAACCATTGAACCTCTTCAAATGAGACTTTTCTCAGATATAACATTTTAAACGTTAAGTTTTCACAAATTTTTAACGATTATTTTTTTAATTTTATAAATAAATTTACCTAAAAAATGTATGTTAAAATTAAAAAGTTTTTCTTTTTAATTTTAAAAACGACACGTTATTTGCAACGTTACCCCGTCAGGCTATGAAACGTTTCAGGGCAGCGAGAAATTATTGTGCTGTTAAATCACTGACCAATTCTATATGCAACCGTTTCGTTGTTAAACAGATGAAAATGGCGATGTACCCCTTCTCACATTTAGTTCCGCGGCCCCACTGAGAAAAATTTTGGTTTGTAAAATTAAAAAACCAAGTTTTTGATTTCTAAAAGTTATAAATTTTTTTGAATTTAAAAAGTACTTTTTTGAAATTCTATTAAATTTTTGCAGACTAATAAATAGCTTTTTAATTTTAATAACATATTTTCTAAAATGATTTATAAAATACTTGTTAAATTTAAAAAGTTTTTTTATTTAAACAGAATAATTTATTTCAAAATAAGAGTTCTAGCACAATTGAAACAATTTGTTTGATAATAAAGACAACTTATGAAAATGTTTATATTTATTGTTTCGCCAGAAATCGCGTTTTATTTTTCAATTCGTCTATATGTGATATAATTCGCTAAATCGATATGTTCTTGTATTATACTAAAGGTATGATGGTTTGAATTATTGCAGTTTGGTCCAGCGACTATGGTCGTTACAACCCGATGGGTAGACCAACTTTTTATCAGTACGAAACCAAACTGCCTAAAATAACTTGAGGAGGTCTCTTTATATTTTTTAAGGGTTGTGTGTATTTTTACACAATGGCCCTGGGGGTTAAAAATTGGGAAAGGGAGCTAATTTTCTAATTTTTGTGGTAAGTAGATATTTTACTTAATAAACACATTTTATTAAACACTTGATTTTTATTTGGCAAAATTAGATTTTTTTTGAATATTTTAATTAAAAAATTTGTTCAAAAAATTTAAAAAATCACTCGATCGATTTCGACTTGTTAGGTCATCATCAGGAGTATCTACCAGTGATGGAAAATCGATTTTTTGAATTGTACTGAAAATTGAAATGAAATTGTACTAAATCGAGTTGAATTGTATTTAATTTTTTTTTAATGTTTTTTTATAAGAAATACCCAGAAATAGTTTTTAATTCAAAATTTATTCTGAAAATTCCCTTACTCAAAATGTAGAATACATAAAATACATTTGAAAATTTATTTTATGTGATCTATAAAATAAATAAAAATATAAAAATTATACAAAATAAATTTTTCAACCCACAAACCAGATCTAATTCAGCAAACAACGTTACGTAACAATTTACTATACAAGCAAAATAGTTAAATTTTGATAAAATGAAGCAAAAAATTAAGAAATCCAAATTTTTCAGATTGTACTGAATTCCGCTCTAAAGTACTTTTGTAGTTTTACAAATTAATTGTGTAGAAAAAAGTACAATTGTACCGACAACAACGGTTTTCGTTATTATGTTAAGCCAATCTGGGTCTGATCGCCATAATTTATTATCACCCAGCAAAATTCGCGGGGTTTTCCTTTGATTTTACATGTTTCCAATGCCAAAATCCTATTTGCTATGAAGTTTTTCCACTTACTAGGGTGAACTTTGAAACTTGTCTCAGTAGTTTCACCAACAGTATTACGCCAAAAAGTTCTAGTCTTGGAAGATTAAATTTCTGACTTGTTTGGGCCATCATAGTTTTCCCAGATATAAGTGTAATTGTTGATTCTCCGGCTTCTGTCACCTTGCAGTAAACCACAGCTGCATAAGCAAATTTCAATGCATCAAAAACCCATATTTTGTATACTTCCGAGATAAGGGATCGTTTTGTTAGTTCTAACATGGGACATCAAATTTATCATCAAAATTTATCTCATTGGGGGACTCCACAGGATTCCTAAAGTTTTTATGGATTCATGGTCCTCATTTATGAGGGTTGTTTTTGACTCAATTATATATGGCTCTGTTATTCTTCGATGTCTATTTTCCCAGATCAAAACTTCCATTATTAAGCGTTCTTTGTAGCTGTTATCGACATTTCACTGCATATTCTATGGTTTCTGCACCGGAGAGAACATGGTCAACCTAGAAATCCTTCAACAGGATTTCTTTAGCAATTCTATAACTTTTCTACTCGTTTATGGCAAGTAGTTTAAGAGTTATTGATTCTAACTATGGAGCGGACGATATACCGGACGATATTACGTTATCGTTCGTAACTTGTATTTTTTAATTTGCTCCTTACACTCAGAGAAAAGTGTGGGACAATTTATCGTGTTTCAATTTAACGTGAACATTTAATCGTAGAACAGTTTATCGTGGACACAATTTACTGTGGACACAATTTACCGTGGGACAATTTATCGTAGAACAGCTTTTCGTGGACAATTTATCGTAGAAAGGTTTTATGCGTGGTATCAAAAAATTAGTGGGATTCTTTAATGATTTTTGGAAGAAGTTCTGGAATATTGCCATGTGGGACGGAACTCGGTAGTTTCTTAACCGATTATAATGGGATTGGGTATGTTGGATGGAAATAGGATTATTGAATGATTTTTGGAAGAAGTTCTGGAATATGGCCATGTGGGACGGAACTCGGTAGTTTCTCAGCCGATTATGATAGGATTGGGTATGTTGGATGGAAATGGGATTATTGGATGATTTTTGGAAAAAGTTCTGGAATATGGTCATGTGGGACGGAACTCGGTTGTTTCTTAACCGATTATGATGGGATTGGGTATGTTAGATGGAAATGGGATTATTGATTGATTTTTGGAAGAAGTTCTGCAATATGGCCATGTGGGACGGAACTCGGTAGTTTCTTAACCGATTAAAGATCCCGGCTCCTACGCCCCCCGAAATTAAAATCTAAAGAGCCCCGCAGGGCTACGGGGAGGAGCGTAGGTGTCATTAATAGATTCTATACAATCTGCTCCTACGTGCGGCACGCAGTGCGACTCCCATTCTCAATTTAATATATTCATAAAAAAATATTAAATTTCATTTATTTTTAAATGAGATTCAATATTTTTTTATTAAATTTTTTTTAGCACGTCCTAACGAATTTTTTAATTTAGTTCGTTTTTATTCCAATAGATGGCGCTAGGTCCAAAATGCTAAGCAAAGGCACATTTTTCGGTATAAACAATTCCGCTCTTGGTCAAAGTGGCGCTACCGTCGCTCAGACTGTCAAAAAAGTTTGACTGCGATACTAAAGCTGTTCCAAACTGTTATACGATAAATTGCCCACGATAAACTGTTCTACGATAAATTGTTCCACGATAAATTGATTCCACGATAAATTGTTTCCACGATAAATTGTTCTACGATAAATTGTTCTACGATAAATTGCTCACGATAAATTGTTCACGATAAACTGACAGTAAATCGGACAAAAGAAACAAAAATCTGAGTCTATTTTGCCAAAATCTTGGTAATTTTCGATCAACCAAAGCTCTTAGTTAAAAAAACGAACAAGATCTTAGTTGAATAAAATTTTAATTTTAAATAACCAAATCGTGGTGGAAAACAATTGGTAACAGGGGACCAACTATTTTGTTAAATCAACCAATCGAAAAAATTATTTTACTAATCACTTGTTAATTCTACCAAATTTTCTTAATAAATGTAACCAAATTGGCGGTTAATGTTGCAAACGTTTTAGGTTGAACACATTACATCAAGGTGAGGTTACCAAACCAACACGTGGAAGTTTGGACAAAATATTTTTGTTAACAAATTCATTAAAATATTACATTAAATCACATAAAATTTTTTTTATTGAAGTAATCCGTTTTTTTTGGAGGACGTACGGCTTTTGGAGGACGTACGGAAAATGGGTCGGCCCATGAGTTTTGCACACCGACAGGGTGTTGTAGATGTGTTACATTTCACCACAGATCGTAATCTGTTGATGAAATTTCACTTTACATCCTGCCCCTATAGGGATTTGAACCCGGTACCTCCCAATCCAAACGCCAAAGCTTTAACCACTGTGCCATTTGGTCGGTGAAGTAATCCCTTAAAAAGCATAAATTATCAATACGTTGATCCGATAGGGACGACCTTGTCTTTGTAACAATATGTGTTGTTGCAGAAAATGCCCGCCCCGACACTATAGTTGGTCGGAATTTTAGAGTTTTATCCCGAATGTGATTTAAATTCATTAAAGGAACTTGTTCGTTTTACTAAAATTTGAAATAATTTTTCTTTAACGGACAGATCATTCAAACGATCGCCTTCGTCAGAAACAACAAATGAATCATCGTCGTTTTCGCTGTCGGCTTCATTTGGATCGCCTTCTGTGCTGCAATACCGCTCGATACATCGATAAAAGTGATATTTCTTTCCCGAACTCTTGTTTTTAAAGGCATACTTCATTTTTTGTTTTTGGTTTTTACGAGTTTCCTAATTTTTTGAACTATCGCACTTGCTTCCTCGTTTGGAAAGTCTAAGATTTCAGCGTTATTTGATTCTAGTTGGAAATGCGAATCTTTGCTGTCATTTTTAATCTCCAAATTCACTGGAACATCAAATTCGTCGTCATTTTCTGCAGTGGTTTGGGCTTTTTCTTTCTTTCGGTTTCTTTTTAATAAATTACTTGTGTTACTGCTAGATGAATACCATGTACCAAACATACTTGGTGATCGGCTGCAATAATATCACTCTACCTTCTTCAAAATTGGGAGAAAGGCCATATTTTTCTAATTTATTTCCCATGATTTCAACGCACCTTTCTGCTGACATTGACCCCTCAACTTGACATAATCCCAGATTCCAGAATGAATCTTTTGAGTGAACATTTACATTAAGGTACCTTCTGTCTCAAACAGGCGTACATTCATCGAACGTTAAACTTCATTTTTGATTTTCTCGTTTTAAATAAAGAAATTTATTTTTCAATTGAATTTTCGGAATGAGTACAAAGGGTCGAATATCGAAGGGCCGAATGTCGAAGGGCCGAATGAGTCGAACGGCCGATTTTTTTTGTTTTAAGAATTTTTTAAATTTGTTGTTTTATGGAATATTTTGTAATATTTTTTTTTATTAAACATAAATGAATTTCTTATGAATTTATGTATTTTACTATTTTTCATCTTTGGATATTCATGAAATCCAACGTATCCAGTCAGCGATCCATTTGAAAATTTTGTCATAGTGTATGTACAAAAAATAAAAAAATAATTAAAATAAATAAAAAATAAATAAATAAACAAAAAAAAAATCGGTTCTTCGACATTCGGCTCATCGACACATTCGGCCCTTCGACACATTCGGCCCTTCGACATTCGGCCCTTTGATATCATACCGAATTTTCAACTCGTCTGCGTATTTTACAACCACGTTCGACACTCCAGTTACCGATGACGGAATATTCGAAAACCCGCGAGCAGTTAATTCCAGTCTGATATCTGTAGATTGACAGATCGCCTTAAAGAATATTGCGTGGCATGCAGTTAAGCGCTCTAATACTGCCGGTAAAGTATTCTCTGATTTGTTTTGAAAATAGTTGGGTATTTTTCCATACGGTCCTTCAGACGTAGACGCAGAAAAACGGATATCACATTGTGATTTATTCTCTCATAAAGTTGGTCGAAAAAGTAAGAAGTATTGTCTCTCAAGCTGCTCTAATGCTCGATTTAATGGTAGTAGTGAGACGATGTCCTTGTTGTTGTTACCTTTTGTTGAGTTCAATAATTCATTGAAATCCTCTACCTTCTTGGTTTAAAGTAGCTTGCTTTCATGTTGACTGTGGCTCGGAGGGACAACACAATGAACATGATTGTATTGTATTATTACAAAAATGATCAAAAATCTAATCGTTAAGATATGTTCATAATATTATGATGAGGCGTTCACACTCACATGCCACTGTTACTTCAAAATATCTTCAATGACAAATAAAATATATAGGAAACGGTTGTCGTTTTAGAAGCACATTAATTATTTTGTTATGCTACTTTAATGTTTATACAGAACTTGAAATCGTGCAAGGCATAACAACGAACCTCGAAAAGGAATCGCAAGTCATTTGGCGCCGCATATTAAAACTCAAGTCACTCCTCATACATAAATTCATAAAATAATTACCTATTACCTATAAGTAAATCTAACCACCTTCAATCGATTTCAACATCCCATTGTTCTGTGTGGACGGCCTTCCTCCTCCTCCTCGTCGAACAATTAAAATCGAATCAACTCAATAATATTCAATGTCTTAATAATATAAAACACACATTTCACTTACCGTTCTCGTATATTTTAAAAACATAAAAATCAGCCTGTGATTAAGCTGTTTATGCTCGAAAATATTCAAATTATAAATTTTAATCAAAAATGTTTTAATTAAAAGTAAAAAATTTAATTCATCAATGATTAATCCAATTTTTTTTAATTAATTTCATTTTTTCCGCTATTCTTATAGGATCGTGCACGTAATGCATCTGAACGTTTAACCGCAACCACAACATTAACAGTTAATATTGCTGACTCAGATGACCTAGATCCATCATTTATCTATCGGTAAGTCGATTAATCAATATATCGATTACAATTAAAATGAGAAATAATTATAAATTTTACTTTTATTTTGTTACGTTATGTTTCGATCCAACAGTGGATGTGTGCTACTCGATGGCGCTTGTATTAATCCCGAGTATTCGGCTAGTGTGCCGTCTGGCTCATTGCAAGGTGTACTCTCTGTGTCACCCGAGCGTATACAAGCCATTGATTTAGATACGATTAGTTCACCGATTCGCTATTCATTCCTTAGTGGTAATCCAAACAATTACGGGAATTACTTTGAGATTGATGATCAAACTGGAGTGCTGAAGCAAATTAAGGTGGTTGATGCTAGTATTGCGAAAAAATACGATCTCATCGTTAAAGCGGAAGAAATTTCGGAAGCGAAACGATTTACGACTGCAAAATTAACAATAACCGTAAAACCAGTTGACGCTAATCCGCCAGTTATCTCGGCGACTGATACAGAGGGATTTGTTGATGAAAATTCACCCATCGGAACGAAGGTGCTGTCCAAAGATAAAAAACCAATACAACTTAGTACAAGTGATGCCGATATAACGGATGATGATATTAAACCGAATTACATCTACGAGCTAACCACACCTTATTTCTCCGTGTCTAGTGAAGGCGTGCTGCTAGTAAACGAAGAAGGTTTAGATCGTGATCCTCCTAATCAAGGCACACTAAAATTCCAAGTTGTTGCACGCGAAGCAACCAGCAACGCAGCCAGCTCACCACTCAGCGTAACGGTTAACCTAAACGATATCAACGATAATGCACCGAAATTAACAATGGTCGCACCTGTGACAATCACAGCTGGAGATGGTCGCCGATTCGTTACAAAAGTATCGGCAGTCGATAATGATTTTGGTGAGAATGCGATTGTCAAGTATTCAATATTTCATGTTTCGAATAATGGGTTACATAAATTTGCGATCGATGAAAATACCGGCGAGATTGAGACTAGGCAAAAAATGAATACAGGTGAACAGTACAGTATTACAGTGCAGGCGACTGATATCGGAGGTTTGCATTCGCAAGCAATTGTTGAAGTATCGGTGAGTCCGGGTCCGAATACAAAACCACCTAAATTTACGAAACCGGTTTACGAGGTGCAAGTAAGCGAAGGCGCCGAAATAAATTCAACCGTAGTTGTTGTAAAAGCAGAAGATCCCGAAAACGATCCGGTCCGATACTCGATCATGTCCGGAAATGATTTGCGACAATTTGCTATTTCGCCTGAAAGTGGTGTAGTTAGTGTGATCCGTAATTTAGATCGTGAAGTTTTAACGCAATACTTGGTTGTTGTGAGGGCCGAGGATAACGGTGGTCTTGCCAGCAGTGCGACAGTTAATGTTAAAGTTACGGACATAAACGATAAAAATCCTGAATTTGATGAATCATCACTTCCCTACATATTCACGGTCGAAGAAGGTAAAGATGGCGCTACGGTTGGCACTGTACACGCCACCGATGCTGATGAAGGTATCAACGCACAAATTACATATTCGATACCTGATGATGTGCCATTTAAAATCGACCCACAGTCCGGTGTAATCAAAACCAAAGTAAAGCTCGACTATGAAACCATAAAAGAATATAAGTTTGTGGTAACCGCACAAGATGGTGCTCCAGATGCGCGATTAGGTACCGCAAGTGTAACAGTCATGGTTGCGGATGCGGAAGACGAGCTACCCAAATTTAATCAGTCTAGGATTGAGGTGAATGCCCCAGAAAATGTCCCTGATTTGTTAGTTGCCACTGTCACGGCACATGATCCTGACACGGTTAAACGGATAACGTACTATATAAAGCAAGGGCCGATCGATCTATTTAAAGTTGATGGAAAAACGGGACAAGTAAAAACTGTACGTGGTTTAGATTACGAGAAAGAAAAATTGCACGAGTTGATTATCGGGACGCTCGAAAACAACGGTACGGGTCCAGGTGACACCATTAAAGTTGTTGTAACGGTCGAAGATCGAAATGATATTCCTCCCGTGTTTGTGTCCGTCCCAGAACCGGTGACAGTAAACGATGATCAATCAATTGGTACACAAATTGGATCAATGCCTGCCATAGATGGGGATGGCTCATCGCCTGGCAATGTCGTCCGGTACGAAATGGTCGGGCGTGGCAAAGCATTAAAATATTTCCAAGTTGATACCGATACCGGTGTTATTCGGATTCGTGATGAACTGCGCAAAGAAGATGACACTGAATATCAAGTGGATGTTAGGGCGTATGATTTGGGTGAACCCCAGCTCAGCTCAGTTGCTACTTTACCAATTTTTGTTCGTCATTTACTTACCGATCCGATTACTGATATGGAACCTAAAGTCGACTCGGTTTCTATTACGAGCCCGGAAATGGTGGGCCTTGCGTTCAGTGATGATAGCTATACCACCAGCGTTCCCGAGACGGCTGGAGTGAACGCCACCATTAAATTAATTCAAATTATAAATGCGAAAAAGGCAACTAAAAATAATGCAGGATTCAAGTGCGAAATTACAAAAGGCAATGATTTAGGATTATTCCGAATGACGTTAGAGGATCATGCTTGCGGAATTGTTTTACAGAAGCCTCTTGATTTTGAAAATCAAACATCGCACGAAATTGATGTGATCCTAGCTTCTAGTAAATATTTTATCAATCCATCAAAACGTTCGACTCACGTGAAAATTATCGTCCAAGATGAGAATGATAACGCTCCGTTATTCTTGTTCAAGCAAAATCTCCCTAAAACTGCTCGCAACGATACCTACTACACAGTGGTTAACTATAATACCGATATAGATATGCCGATACTGCAGATTAAGGCGAGCGATATGGACACCGGCAAATATGGTATCATAAAATATCGAATTTATGACGAAGAGGACGCGATAAATACAATCGAAGGTGATGGCGGTGAAACCCCCAGTTCATTCTTTATGATGGGCGGGGACACTGGCATATTACGTACCCAAAAAAATTTGCAAGGTGTACGAAATTCTCCACTTCGATTCATCGTCGAGGCATCCGATAACAACGGTACAATGGAAGGAGTTGTTCATCGCACCAAAGCACGTATTGTCGTAAACATAATTAGCGATATAAATCGAATGACTCTCGTATTTTCTGATTCACCACCAAATGAAATTCGCAACCATTTAACGTCACTGGAGGAGTTACTCTCGGAAAAGAGTGAACATTTCATTGTAGGTATCGAAAAATTCAGTCCGCGCAAATATATAAATGAGAATGGGACCGTGGCTGAGAATCCAAGCGCAACGGACGTATGGTTTTATGTAATCGATCCGGCTACTGAAAAAATATTACCACGTAATTCAAACGAGATCGAGACAAATATCTTAAAACCAACGATTCAGTCACAAATCAATTTTGCGGCATCGGGTTTGGTCCGTGCAACCGCCCAAGGTATTTACGCACCGATTGAACCAAAAACTCAAATACATAAAGTTAAAACGGCGATCACGGGCATCGATGCTGAATTATTCCCCTACGCATTGATCGCGATTTCGATAATTATACTAATCTTGGGCATTTTCGGTATCATCTATATATGCGTGTCTTGGTCAAAATACAAAAATTTTAAACAGCAAATGCGGCAATATTCAGCACCCGCTAGCCCCGTACGCTACGATCCGGTGGTGGTTGGCTCCCAAAACGGTGAAACCACGGCAAGCATGAAAGAGTACGAGACACAAGTAAGTATCACACGTTTTTTCGGACCAATCCAATTTATAGTTTTGAAATATTTTTATATTATTTTAGTATTATTCTAAGGTTTTAGCAATGGCGGTGCCAAATGACGAACACGAAGATTTACAGATCGATTTCAGTGCCAAAAATCATGCATTCAGTTTGGACAATGTTAGCTATATAACACACAAGGAAACTGGACAATCGAGTCCTGCAAATTCGGAGGCCACAACGGCGATCGTGTCTACGCTGCAACGAAATAATAATCACAATATAAATAATATTAATAACAATAATAATAATAACAATAGTAATAATAATAATATTAACAATAATATAAATAATTTAATGAATAATAATAATCGGCAAAATACGCTGAATCGTACGCTCGAGATGAATCGTAATAACTCGCTACTATCGAATCCGTTGGCAACGGGAACACTGCCGGGTACCTTAACACTAGGTCGTCTAAAATCAGAACGGAACAATATCATTAATGGGTGAGTACGACATGTACAATGTCGATGTATAATTTTTAAATCGAATTTTAATCCTGACGTCTCGTTATGTTTTAGGTACGGTGATACATTAAATCGTAACAATTTGCAAATGGCACAAAATAATACGTTTAGTACGTTGGGACGGGGAACGACAATGAATCGGAATAATGGTTATAATGACCTAGGGACCAGTACGCTTGGACGGAATAATCGATATTTCGAAATGCCGATTACAAATCCATTGTTTGATAGGTAAGTGGCGAAATTTTAATATGTCATTTCCATCGTTGAAACCATCTAGTAATTTATATTGTGGGTAACTGCAGCAGTTAAACTTTTGAATTTTAAAATGAAACTTTGCATACCGATTATGTCCAATTTGTGGTAATTAGTGCTCACTGGGAAAAATTAGTGCTAGTCCAGAAGCCGAAAAAAAAACGGCGAAATTGAATTTCAAATTTCGCCTTAAAGAGGATAAAAATAATACCAGGAGCGGTGTATGTTGTATCATTTTCGAATCGCGATAATGATAAAATTTCATCATTTAAAACCAAAGTAATAATAAATGTAGCTGACATTTTATTTTCGAAAAAGTATTGCAAGATTAAAAAAACGATAGCTGATGTGTTTTTTTGAAAAAGCTTATTATTATATTAAAATATTTGTGCTTCGTATTTACTGTATCGGATCCTAAAGAACTTATACTAAGTCAATATCATGCGTTATACCAGAGCCTCCTAAATATAAGAGCCGTAAGATTCTGCCTTTTGGCAAAAGGGGAAGCTTTTTGTACTTTTTCATATCAACCAGTGTATTTTAATATTTTTTTAGAAGCTTTTTTATATATAAAAACATAAATACTTCGTTTTAATTTTCAATACGAATGGTTAATTCAGTATTCAGGAAAAGCATATTTTAAAATTGAGTCATATTATGTCGAGTTAAAGTAAAAACATTTAAATTAGTCTAACACAAATTTTGTAGAAACAAGAATTTGTTCATATGTGTATGTACAGAAAATAAGAAATTAGTATAGAGTGTTCATCAAAAATTTCAGCATTATTTTTCCAAACCAAACGTTCGTTAAAAATGCCTTTGGAGTAACAATGTAATATGGGGGTTATTGTGTTTTGGATTCTATTTCAACATTGTTGATGAACAAACTTCGAAAACATTTTTCTCGTTACTTTTTAAATATTTGATTTTTCATCGCAACCAATTCGCAGCCTATATGGTTTCACCCTGTAGTATAAACAAAACAGAACTTCACGAAATAAAAACATTGTAATTTGATAAAGCTTTTCACAATTACTAAACCAATCAAAAGATGTCGCTAAGTATAAATTAAAGCTATGTTTTAAAACCCAAATGTTTGTTTAGTAAAATTTAACAATTTATTACGTTCATTGCCTCGTTCAATGGATTATGGAGATCTCCGGGAACTGAAAATAAGCCAACACGAGCGAATTTGATTGAAATAAAAAGAAAAAAAATTTGGAAAAATTGTGACATTTTTCTATTATTGTTTTACAACGCACAGCAACTAGGATGGTGAATATTTTACCACGAAACTTTTATTTACGCCAACAGTATTATAAATAAAAATTATAATTGTTTTGAGTTTTATTAATTATGTTAAATTATTATATTAAATATTTCGCGCTTAACTTAATAATCGTTTATTTCGTAAATACTTGTTTTGTTCTTTTCTGTAATTTCAAGTAAATTTATTATCTGTAAATGGATTTAGAAATTACAGAAAGCTCGGTTTTGCAATCGCATAAAATTGAAGTTTGCTCCGTTTTGCTGTTTTTTGTAATAATATTTAATATAGAAAATCAACGATGTCAACGATGTTGTATACATTTCCAATAAATACATTTTGATGAAAAAAATTTATTATATTACATATTAGTTCTACATGTTGATTCATAAAATCTCGTTTTAGCTCACGTTTTCTCTCTTTAATTTTGTTATAAATGTGATCGTTTAGATTGCTATTAAATCATCTCGAAAATTCTGATGTGCGTGGCACCGGAATTTACTGAATACGTTAAATTTTTATAAAACTAAATTTGAAATTGGATGTAAGAGGAATCCGCGGCACTACCCTGTATTATCTTACTTTACTAACCTACACAACTAAACGGAAAGCTCTTTTTTATGGAAAGTTATTAAATTTATGTTCCGCTTTAGTTTAAATTTAATAATTGGTCGGCGATTGATCGTCGTCGAGGAAAGACGTGTTTTTGTCTCTCCTCGAAATAAATAAATTATTTAATTTAAATTTGTTATAGTTAACTAATAAATAACTAATAATTTTATATGTGTTAAATAAATAATAATATAATAATAATTTGTGTAAATTGATGAGTAAAGTGAAAAGTTGTACATATTGTATGTTTATATAAATTTGTGTGTGGTGTGTTTGCATTGGTGTAGAATATGTACGTAACAATTTGCACTTATATTACATATTTTAATACCATTGCTTGAATGCATCACACGCGATATATGTAAACCTTCAATATGTATGACTTTTTTGATTCCAAAGGATGCATAAGATAAGTGTTGTCCATTTATTCATTGTTTTAATACATATTTTAATTATTATATATACTTTTTCCAAATACATTTTAAGTATATAAACCTTTTAACTGTATTTTATAACCCATAAAGTTGTAGAGAGTACTAGTATTCTCATCTAGTGGGTCAATCGAGTATAGTTTGCGCGAGAAAGGGATTTTTAATGCCGTTGTTCTGTTTTTGTTACACTCGCTTAACAATTTTTGTTGTTGTTTTGCTGCGATTATTTTTCGTTTTTTTTTTACCGGTAATTTTGGATTCTACGTTTTGTTTGGTATACATATATATTTACTCGTACATTATATATTTTACATGGAGATTAGTATTGGAGGTGTATAGCGGGGTATACATTCCAATATCCACTGAAAATGTGGTTTTGCGATGTACATAGCTTGTTATATGCTTTTAGCTTTGGCTATATTGGCCGTTGGGTATATATGTGTTGGTTACGAAGAAACAATTTACAAGATCAGGGTTGTTTTTGTTTTCATATTATTTTATTTATATTCATTACATAATTATTATATATTTGTTATATGCAAAGGTATTTACTTTTTGTGCTTGTGTGTGTAAATGTTTTTCGATATGAAAAGACACAAAAAACAGAAGATCAAATCATAGATTTTAGTTGTTGTTTTCCTAGTTGTTCGCCTTTTCATTGATTTCATTTGTGTGATCAATTTTCACAGAGGCGGCGAGGATGTGGTGGAGCCGTATTGCAATAAAATTTCTTTGTTATTTGTGGTAGAGTGCTTTGAATAGATTTCGTTCATGATGAGTGGTTGGTCGGTGTCTGCGGTTTATGATGGTTGTTCATTGAACATTGTGTTTCTCAACTTACGGAGGGTTATATTCATATAACATGCTCTGTCGTTACCTGTATTTGTAAGCTATTTTGGGCTATTTTAAATCGTTTTGTTTGGGAGTTGATTTCAATCAATTATCAATCAATTGTTGGTATAAAAAGGCAAATTTGCGGTTTTGCATGGAACCCTTGTCTGAGGTTTGGATTTGTGTATCCAGGTTGGTATCTTTGCTGAATATCATAGATGTTTTTCTTACACTTTACCGTCGGTTTCGCGGGAGTTGAGTCATTTTTGAAATTTCAGGATGATCGGTCGTACGTTGTGGTTTTTGAGCTGTAGGATTGCCGCGATACTTTTATAATCACGGCTGTATGAAGCATGGGTGTTGTCGAATAGTGATGTTGATTGGAGATCGCTTGGCGAATGGTAGAGGTGTCACGGGAAGAGGATTCAAACGGTCTTTTGGGGTTGTTTCGGATATAACTTTGTGTGTTGCAGTGTGTTTTTTGTTTATAGAGGGGGTGGGTATCGAGTACTCCTGGATAAGCATAACATATTCTTTGATACATTTTACTATGACTATTTATAAAATAATTCTTTTCACAATATTATTTCAGAGATTATTAGAATTTTACTAATATTCCTTCATCCAATCATTCAGCGTTTGACTTATTCAATCCAGTTCCTGATTAAGCTCATTTATTTAGTTATTTCTAATGAAGATTTTTGATTACAGGATCTTTGAAGTCGTAATATTTTCTAATTAAAAATAAAATTTTAATTTAAAAGTCAGAAGAGCAGACAATAGGAATAATAATGGCTATCGGGTTTCTAATAAATTTGATATTTCAGCGAATACTTTTTGGAATTGCAGATATCTTGGAAGCTACAGATTAAATTTGAAATGCAGTTAAATATTGCTGTACTTATATAGTTTTTCAGGGATCATGGCTTTTTAATTAAATTATTTTCTAGGTTGTTTCGGGAGACTGTCATGAAGAGGTTGTTTGGGAGACAGTAAATTGGTGAAGGTTTTGATTAACTTGTTCTAGGTTTGATAAACAATTATCGCTGGTTGTTCTTTTTATGATTTATTTAATACGATTGGGTTATTTGGAAAATGGATCCTACAGTTGTGCTAGCTACTTATTAATTCTGCCATCTTACAGATTCCTGATTGCTTTAAAATAACTATTCAATTCTGGTTTAATTTGTTTAGGTATTGGGGTTCTAAAACTGTGCCAAATATACATTATTGATATTACCTTACATATATCAGATTAGCTGTTTTTGAAACCAGTTTTCATTTGGCCATTAGGGATCGCAAGGACAAGTGATCTTCATATTATATAATTTTTTTATTTAACTATTTTTTTATAAATAAATCCATTAATTCAACAGATTCACAAAGATTCTACCAGTTGAAGATAAAAAGAAGGTCGTCCGTTCCTTTCGTGCTTTGATACTAGTACTACAATATTTAGTGATTTCTGGATTCGATTTGTTTTAATTTATTTTGATTTAACTTGTTTTAAGAGAAATTTAGTTAATACTAATCATAACATTACATTTATTTCATTCAAGCTAATTTAACATTTAACATAGCTAATGACATTTTATTTCAGGAAATTTACTGCAACTTAATTAATCAAATTTTTTAATTATAATTATATTTTTTTTAGAGTGCTGAGTTCTGAATATGTATATCGAAAAAAAAAATCAAAAATACATAATTGTGTTGTCTTGTGCTAACCGTCTTATATTACATTTCAACTAACAATTTACTAACTATTGACTACTTAGGTGTCTGAAACCGGGTCAATTTCCATAATAATTAACAAACCTTTCCTATCCCTCCATCTTGTTATATGTAAAAGAGTGTGCGGATGGGCCCGGCGTCAACCGGGAATCTAACTTAGGTTTGGTCGCACATTCCAATCAATCAATCAATCAATCAAACAATTTTAAATTCAATTACATTGACCTTTTTGTTTTACCAGCACGTTGATAAAATTTTTTAGGTTAGTTGAAAGAAAAACAAAAAGCGCCATGTCGTCGCGAGAGAAAAACAACAAGAAGTTTTTTCTCTTTCTTCCTACTGGCATCTCGCGGCGAAGTAGAGAGGCGGCAGCTTCCCGTATTTATGGTAGATGTCTCTACTAGGATTTTTAAACCGAACCGGTTTTAATCGAACCGATACCCTGTGAACGCCACACCTTTTCTAGTAGAGCTGAATAATCTACACTGCCAGATAAAATCTGATGAATGAAAACGAAGTCGGCAACAGATCGTCGCTTATTTAGTGGCTTTACGTAAATAAGCTCCAAGCGGTCGAGGTAATTGTAAACGTCCACCCAAGGTAATCCACGCAGAGCAAAGCGCAAAAATCTACGTTGTACCGCTTCAATTCTTCGTATGTGCACTTCATGGTTTGATGACCAAACCTGCCTACTCAAGCAGGGGCCGAACAAATGTCATATAGAGAGCCCTCGTAACATATGGGTTCAAAAATTCCGTAGACCAGCGTTTCGCAAATCCAGCGAAGAGTTGGCTCTGTTGACAATAAAATCGAAGTGATCTCTAAAGTTAAGTTCGCGGTCCCAAATTACCCCTAAGTCCCATATGGTTCAAACTTTTACAAGAACAGCGCTGTTGATGGTATACTTTCGACTAATGGAATTTGCGCGTTTTCTTGAGTATGTTATTCATTGGCATTTGCTCACATTCAGATCAAAATTATCTTTAGTACACCAAGTTATGAAGTTATTGAGGTCATTCTGCAATAGGTTAACATCGATGGAACTTGAAATTTGTCTGTAAATTTTCATGTCGTCTGCATGGAACATTGACGAGTTTTTGATCATGAAATTGACATCGTTGATGAATAAGATGAAGCAATAAGCCCAAGATGACTGCCTTGCGGTACCCCGGAAGTAGCTATAAAAGGAGCAGATATGGATGACCTATAAAGGTCATCTGATAACTACGTTCTTTCAGATAACGGTCCACGGAATACCCTGTCAAACACCTTGCTGAAATTAGTTGTAGTAGTTCGTCCTCTAAGGAAGCCATGCTGATTCATTGAAAACAACGTTTTACATTGAAAGTAAAGGAAATCGTACACAATACTCTCGAATAACTTGGGGATACAGGACAGTTTCGCAATTGGCCTATAGTTAGAGACGCCTGATTTACATCTCTCCTTATGGATTGGAATGATAAAGGAAATATTCCGTATGAGATCGACTTTTGGAACAGCTGACTGTTCTAAGTTATCAACACATTTTTTTAAACGATAGAAGGCAATCCATCGGGGCCAACGGAAAAATCATCTTTTAGCTTGTTGATGCCCCCTTACCACAGTTCCAAGATCGATTTGAATAGAGACCGGAGAAGCTAGAGCGATGTTATTCATGTAACTAAAGTAGGCCGCATCAGAATCGATATCGTTATTGGAGTGGGCACTATTAAAATAATTGGCCAAAAAGCCAGCAATGGTTTTGGGGTCACCAGAGCTATGATTGTCGAACTTCATCATGTAAGTGACATGATCAAAAATGCATTGTAAACGTACACGTAATTGAAGTAATCCGAGTCCAATCTCGTCTTTAAGAATTTTTTCCAGTCGCGGCACAAAATTTGAGAGTTTGGGCTTCCAGATTGTGATTATTATCGAAAATGAAGTTAAAATCGACGTTAGCTAATAATTCATTCAGCTTATTAAAATCTGTCTTACGGAAATTAAAACTAGGTGAAGTTTCGCAATAAATGTTAACTCTAGAACCAGATCTAGAACGAGAACCAGATTTGTTTCTAAGACTCTGCAGTTCTTTACGCCGGAAGAGAATACTAAGTCAAGTTGCCTGTTAAGATTGTTCTTGACATTACTGATCTGCATCAAACCGGAATTAGAAAAATTATCAGTAAAAATCTCAATTGCAGATCTCGTGCATTTTTAGCAACGTAATGGGTATTGTACGCGGATTGTGCCTATATAAGAACGCCTCTACCATTCAGTACACTATTAGAGACCAAACCATCTTTGCGGAAAACGTTGTAATCTCACGTAAAGTATTTATGACTGCTAAATTCATCAGTTAAATTTGCGTAATTTTACAAATTAACAAATCCAAAAATATAAAATAGAAATTCATTTACCGTTTATAATAAACAAGTCCCAAGTTTGAGCCTAAAGCTAAAAATTTAAACATCGAAGATGGGGCTTGAAATTTTGCTTAATGCCTAAATAAAAGAGCTTGAGCTAGAGTATAAAACCGAAGACGCTTTAATGTAAACCAAGAAAAATTTAGTTTTAAGAAAATAAAACCATTTTATAGTTATGGTGTTCACCGCAAGGCTTCATTTTTAAATTATTTTTTAATTTTATTTTAATTTTCTAAATGTATTTATATTTAAAACTATACATAATAATCAATTATCACTAGATGAAACTTGACATATACATAAAGTCAAAAGCTGTTGCTTTGAGATATTAAAGTAAAACCCGCTTAGTTTTACCAAAGGAAAACACCAAAAAATAAAAAAATAATAAAAAAAATAAAAAGATCAGTTAACCTAAACTAGCAGAACCCATACAGCAGAACATTACAAGATAGTATCGATAATTATAGGCTAATTATGGGCTAATTAAATGCTCCATTAAAAAATTTTGGGCTCCATCCCTACCAACTAAAGCGTGGGTTCTGCTAGCTTTAGAAAAAGTTAGCAGAACCCATATCAAAAATGATTTAAAAACAATTGGAAAAACAAAGGATAATTTTAGGCTAATTAAATGCCCTATTTAAATTTTTTTACTCGGGTCGATCTAGAAAATGCAAAAGGTTTTATCATTTCAAGGCTAGCAGAACCCAAATCGAAAATCGGACCAAAACCGAAATTACCACTCAAAACAAGATCTAATGACAATCGAATAATTTTAGGCTCGGGATGGGCTAATCAAATGCCCCATTAAAAATTTTGGGCTCCATCCGTTTTTGACCAAACTTCGGGTCATTTAAGCTCAAAAATACATTTCTCAATGCTAATCTATAAAAAAGAAAATTAAACAACTTTAAATGAAATTAATTACGTTAATGAAATAAAATTAATAATTTTTAAAATTCTAAAATTTTTTGATTACCAATAGATCTTGTTTTGAGTTGTAATTTCGGTTTTGGTCCAATTTTCGATTTGGGTGCTGCTATAGCTTTAGATTAAATGACCTGAAGTTAGGTCAAAAACGGATGGAGCCCAAAATTTTTTAATGGGGCATTTGATTAGCCCATACCGAGCCTAAAATTATTCGATTGCCAATAGATCTTAGAGCTCAAAATTTTTTAATGGGCCATTTGATTAGCCCATACCGAGCCTAAAAATTTTCGATTGTCATTAGATCTTCTTTTGAGTTCTAATTTCGGTTTTGGTCAGATTTTCAATTTCGGTTCTGCTAGCTTTAGATTAAATGACCGGAAGTTAGGTCAAAAACGGATGGAGCCCAAATTTTTTTAATGGGGCATTTGATTAGCCCATACCGAGCTAAAATTATTCGATTGTCAATAGACCTTGTTTTGAGTTCTAATTTCGGTTTTGGTCCGATTTTCGATTTGGGTTCTGCTAGCTTTAGATTAAATGACCCGAAGTTAGGTCAAAAACGGATGGAGCCCAAATTTTTTTAATGGGGCATTTGATTAGCCCATACCGAGCCTAAAATTATTCGATTGTCAATAGATCTTAGAGCCCAAAATTTTTTAATGGGCCATTTGATTAGCCCATACCGAGCCTAAAATTATTCGATTGTCAATAGACCTTGTTTTGAGTTCTAATTTCGGTTTTGGTCCGATTTTCGATTTGGGTTCTGTTAGCTTTAGATTAAATGACCGGAAGTTAGGTCAAAAACGGATGGAGCCCAAATTTTTTTAATTCGGCATTTGATTAGCCCATACCGAGCCTAAAATTTTTCGACTGTCAATAGACCTTGTTTTGAGTTCTAATTTCGGTTTTGGTCCGATTTTCGATTTGGGTTCTGCTAGCTTTAGATTAAATGACCGGAAGTTAGGGCAAAAACGGATGGAGCCCAAAATTTTTTAATGGGGCATTTGATTAGCCCATACCGAGCCTAAAATTATTCGATTGTCAATAGACCTTGTTTTGAGTTCTAATTTCGGTTTTGGTCAGATTTTCGATTTGGGTTCTGCTAGCTTTAGATTAAATGACCCGAAGTTTGGTCAAAATCGGATGGAGCCCAAAATTTTTTATTGGGGCATTTGATTAGCCCATACCGAGCCTAAAATTATTCGATTGTCAATAGATCTTAGAGCCCAAAATTTTTTAATGGGCCATTTGATTAGCCCATACCGAGCCTAAAATTTTTCGATTGTCATTAGATCTTTTTGAGTTCCAATTTCGGTTTTGGTCCGATTTTCGATTTGGGTTCTGCTAGCTTTGAAATGATAAAGCCTGTTGCATTTTCTTGATCGATCCGAATAAAAAAATTTAAATATGGCATTTAATTAGTGTAAAATTATCCTTTGTTATTCCAATTGTTTTTAAATCATTTTTGATATGGGTTCTGCTAACTTTTTCTAAAGCTAGCAGAACCCACGCTTTAGTTGGTAGGGATGGAGCCCAAAATTGTTTAATGGGGCATTTAATTAGCCCATAATTAGCCTATAATTATCCATACTATCTTGTAATGTTCTGCTGTATGGTTTCTACAGCGTTTCGCAAATAGAAATCTGGTTCATTAAATTTTTAACTGTTAATTCATGTGGTACCCAAACGTCAAGCTTTTGTTTAGTATCCAGCCAGTTTCAAATGGTTTAAAACTGTTTTGTGATCAATATTTAGTTCGTTACCATTTGCAAGGCTGCTTATAAGCCGGTCTTCTTCAATCTTCTGTATGTTTTCATTGACTTTTCCAGTGGTTATCGACCAGAGCGAGGTGCATCTTTGAAATCTACATTTCATGAACGAAAGCGCGCGAACCATTTCTTTGCTGCTGATTTTGATAAAGCACACAATTTTTTTCGCAAGCCTGAGCCGCGTTCTTAAAATTGTAAAATATATCGAATTTTTTCATTATTTATCTACATATTGTTTAAAATATTGTAACTTTTTACCGATTTTAATGTTTTGTATGTCAAAATGTCATCTTTCAAACACACATAAGAATTGCCCGATACGATCAATGGTTACTGAGATATATGAATATAAAGCTATCTACCGGGAGAAACGCCACGAAATTTTATCCTAGCCAATATTTTTAGGCCTATATAAATACAAGTACTCTAGCCCAAAACAAATCAGTAGGCTTAAGCTTTTTATTTAGACATTAAGCAAAATTTCAAAATTTCAAACGCCACCTTCGATGTTTAAATTTTTAGCCTTAGGCTCAAACTTGGGATTTTATATTTTTTTTATTTCGTTGTATATTCTTGGGACAAAATTTCGTTGCATTTTTCTGTATAATGCGACCCCAAAATTATCTTCGATGTTAAAAAAAACAATCAAGAATTTTTTGTTACGAAAATGATCAACTAGCTGCGTTTTTTTAGCTGCGTTTTTTTTAAAGCATTCGAGTAGAGTTCTCGATAGCTATTTTCAAATTTGTCCAATTTAAAATTTATTTTTTTTTTAATTAAATAATTTAAATTTTATAGAAATCTATGTATAACCAAAAAAATCCATCAAGAAAGTTGTATGGTTTTTTGTAATATTGTTGTGCTGTATAGTTCTGTATAATAACGGAGTAGTTCGGAACTGTACAGAACAACGATATTACAAGAAAATCATACAACTTTCATGATGGATTTTTTTGGTTATACATAGATTTCTATAAAATTTAAATTATTTAATTTAAAAAAAAATTAATTTTTAATTTTAAATTGGACAAATTTGAAAATAGTTATAGCGAACTACTCGATTGTTTTCAAAAAAACGCAGCTACTATGATGATCCTTAAAAAAAAATTTAACTATTCCACGTAAGACTTTGCTTTGGAACAACTGAATGATATTGACGTTGGTTTTCTTTGTTCAGCCCTACAGCTGAAAACCATAAGTTCACACAGGTTTTAGAATTTCCGTTATAGTAGCAAGTTATTATGTAGGGTTAGCTCAAGATATCGCCCTAAGAGCCGATCCATCTTTCTGTATTTAATGTTTAACTATTCTTTTTTTCTATTTGACATGCTCTTTCCATTTTAGTTTCGCGTCATGCCTAGATATTTTGCCGTGTTTCCATAGGGAGTTGGCTGAGAGTTCAGTTCTACTGGTGTCCAGTTCACCTATCTGTCGCTAAACTTTACGTGAATAGTGAGTTTCCGTTTCTCTGGCTGATATTTTCTGTATTTCCGAGTATTCGCCATCTAATTTAACAAGAAAGTGTCGGTTATATATTCGATTTTAGTATTTCATAAAACTGTTTTGGTAAGTCCCTTGCTAATTTATATTCCAAGCATTCGAAGCCATCCAAGAAGATACTTAAACATACTTTCTTATTTTCTAACACATCTTCAATTATATTTGTAATTCGATGTACTTGCAAATTGATGTAGAGCAATAAGATTTCTTTCTTCTATTATTGGTTTGAGTAGTTTCTAAAACTTATAGCTCATGTTCTATTTTCATTTTTAACTGGTAGAATTTAAAGTTTAGGGTTACGTCTTATTCGCCTGCAGTACAAAATTAATTAACTTTTGTCAAATTAACATTTTTATTTCACTACGTTCGCACTACCACTGACTATACGTCAAGCATTTTAATGTAATTCGAAACTTCACAATATAAAATTCTTCAGACTCATTCTAAAAATCCAAAACTGATTTCTAATCAATTTATTTCCCTTGCAGACAAAACAGTGACGTACATCAACTGAACCACGTGAGTGCAACAAACGATAACGTTACGTTCGGCAAACGTGATTTTAATCCATTAGCATATTCATATTTAAATGATTTGGATCGATCGGAAATTGAGACAACCACCGAATTATAATAAATTAAACATCACAGATCACTTTGCAATTAAAAATAATAATTAAATCTGTATAGTAAATAATGCACGAGGATACGAAAATGGCCAGAAAATATTTTGAACATAACGGAGAGCGCAACAAAATTTCGTCCCATAAACTTGATATGCAAATATGATAAAACGAATCAAAGGTCTAGTGGAATTTTATAATATAAAATTAACAGAAATTTTTAATTATTAAAACAAAATAATTTATTTTAGTCGTTTTCATTTTTTGCAATATCAAAATAAAATTAAAAATTAAAATTGATTACCAAAATTAATTATTTTATATACCAACAAATAAAACGAAAGGTAAAAAAGTTGTAATATTTGTAATTAAATAATATAAAAATAATTGTTTTTATTAATTATATGTTATATATTATACCAGTATATACATTTTATTTTTATAAATATTATAGTTTTTAAGCAATTTTAAATAAAATAATTTTTAACAGATTGTTTAAATATTTGAGACTGTCTTATTTTAAATAAAACAAAAATTATTAATAATATAATTTTATGTAAAAGACAATAAATGTAGAAAATTTAATTATATTAAGTATTAAAAATATATTATTAATTAATTAATTGTTTTTGTACATAATTTTAGTCATTACCAATAAGTAAATAATTTTATTTATGTAGAAATATTAAAATACAAATTATATATACAAAATATATTGTTACTCAGTTCTAGAATTATTAATTAAAATCCAGTTTTTAAAAATATATATATATTTTTTTTTTATGAATAGATAATATTAATTTTAACAGGATAATTTTTTGTTTTTAAATAAATGTTTATATTTACAATTAATATTGATTACCTTTAAATTTTTATCTGCAACGAAATATTGTTTTGTAAATCGTAAATGGATGAGAACGATGGATGGATGAATTATAGTTTAGCATAGATAAGACCGATTTGCCTGCATTAGTAAAAATTTAATAATGTTTGTGTGAAATAATAATATGGTTAAAAATTTTGTTTTTATAAAAATAGATTTTAATAAAAATTTTGTGAATTTGAAAGATGTTTTCGAAAATTTAAAAGTTACATGACGAGAAGCATCGTTTGTTACGAATTTTGCGTTCGATGGAATCATAAACAGTGTAAGTAATACACACACCATTATAACTAACTTTTTATTTTTAGTATAAACAACATTTAGGATTTGATAAATGATCAAACTTCATGAATGTGCACACTTTTCATAGTCAGGTCAGCAGTTTAGCCACTAGAAACAATATCCCATCTAATTGTGTCAAAAGCAAATTTCCCTATTTTTTTATAAATTTATCTCCATTTGTTTGTTGTATGCCATTTTAACAAAATTAAGTTAGCAAATTAAACGTTGATCTACTCATAATTACATAATTAATCGAAAATAAACGAAACATTCGGAATCCGTGACAATAAATTTAACCCGTTCAAAATAAGTAAGGCTAACCATCAGGGATTTTTGCAAAAAATTGAAAATTTTTTATTGTTGAAATTCCGCTTCAAAATGATTATAGGTAATGTATATAACACGTTCGGCCCGAAATTACCTGTAGAATGCATATGGAAAGCTCGGTTATTGGAAGTTTCGTATTTTGAGATTCGGCCACATTTCTAATCGAACCTGGACTACAGGCGAATGAGGCAACATAATACAGCAATTTAAACGATGATCTACTCATAAATACATATATAACCGAAAATAAACGAAACATTCGGAATCTGTGACAATAAATTTTATCCGTTCAAAATAAGTAAGGCTAACCATCAGGGATTTTTTCAAAAAATTTAAAAAATTTTATTGTTGAAATTTCGCTTCCAAATGATTATAGGTAATGTATATAACACGTTCGGCCCGAAAATACCGGTAGAATGCATATGGAAAGCTCGGTTATTGGAAGTTTCGTATTTTGAGATTCGGCCACATTTCTAATCGAACCTGGATTACAGGCGAATGAGGCAACATAATACAGCAATTTAAACGATGATCTACTCATAAATACATATATAACCGAAAATAAACGAAACATTCGGAATCTGTGACAATAAATTTTATCCGTTCAAAATAAGTAAGGCTAACCATCAGGGATTTTTTCAAAAAATTGAAAATTTTTTATTGTTGAAATTCCGCTTCAAAATGATTATAGGTAATGTATATAACACGTTCGGCCCGAAACTACCGGTAGAATGCATATGGAAAGCTCGGTTATTGGAAGTTTCGTATTTTGAGATTCGGCCACATTTCTAATCGAACCTGGACTACAGGCGAATGAGGCAACATAATACAGCAATTTAAACGATGATCTACTCATAAATACATATATAACCGAAAATAAACGAAACATTCGGAATCTGTGACAATAAATTTTATCCGTTCAAAATAAGTAAGGCTAACCATCAGGGATTTTTGCAAAAAATTGAAAATTTTTTATTGTTGAAATTCCGCTTCAAAATGATTATAGGTAATATATATAACACGTTCGACCCGAAACTACCGGTAGAATGCATATGAAAAGCTCGGTTATTGGAAGTTTCGTATTTTGAGATTCGGCCACATTTCTAATCGAACCTGGATTACAGGCGAATGAGGCAACATAATACAGCAATTTAAACGATGATCTACTCATAAATACATATATAACCGAAAATAAACGAAACATTCGGAATCTGTGACAATAAATTTTATCCGTTCAAAATAAGTAAGGCTAACCATCAGGGATTTTTTCAAAAAATTGAAAATTTTTTATTGTTGAAATTCCGCTTCAAAATGATTATAGGTAATGTATATAACACGTTCGGCCCGAAACTACCGGTAGAATGCATATGGAAAGCTCGGTTATTGGAAGTTTCGTATTTTGAGATTCGGCCACATTTCTAATCGAACCTGGATTACAGGCGAATGAGGCAACATAATACAGCAATTTAAACGATGATCTACTCATAAATACATATATAACCGAAAATAAACGAAACATTCGGAATCTGTGACAATAAATTTTATCCGTTCAAAATAAGTAAGGCTAACCATCAGGGATTTTTGCAAAAAATTGAAAATTTTTTATTGTTGAAATTCCGCTTCCAAATGATTATAGGTAATATATATAACACGTTCGGCCCGAAACTACCGGTAGAATGCATATGGAAAGCTCGGTTATTGGAAGTTTCGTATTTTGAGATTCGGCCACATTTCTAATCGAACCTGGACTACAGGCGAATGAGGCAACATAATACAGCAATTTAAACGATGATCTACTCATAAATACATATATAACCGAAAATAAACGAAACATTCGGAATCTGTGACAATAAATTTTATCCGTTCAAAATAAGTAAGGCTAACCATCAGGGATTTTTTCAAAAAATTGAAAATTTTTTATTGTTGAAATTCCGCTTCAAAATGATTATAGGTAATATATATAACACGTTCGGCCCGAAACTACCGGTAGAATGCATATGGAAAGCTCGGTTATTGGAAGTTTCGTATTTTGAGATTCGGCCACATTTCTAATCGAACCTGGATTACAGGCGAATGAGGCAACATAATACAGCAATTTAAACGATGATCTACTCATAAATACATATATAACCGAAAATAAACGAAACATTCGGAATCTGTGACAATAAATTTTATCCGTTCAAAATAAGTAAGGCTAACCATCAGGGATTTTTGCAAAAAATTGAAAATTTTTTATTGTTGAAATTCCGCTTCAAAATGATTATAGGTAATATATATAACACGTTCGACCCGAAACTACCGGTAGAATGCATATGAAAAGCTCGGTTATTGGAAGTTTCGTATTTTGAGATTCGGCCACATTTCTAATCGAACCTGGATTACAGGCGAATGAGGCAACATAATACAGCAATTTAAACGATGATCTACTCATAAATACATATATAACCGAAAATAAACGAAACATTCGGAATCTGTGACAATAAATTTTATCCGTTCAAAATAAGTAAGGCTAACCATCAGGGATTTTTGCAAAAAATTGAAAAATTTTTATTGTTGAAATTCCGCTTCAAAATGATTATAGGTAATATATATAACACGTTCGGCCCGAAACTACCGGTAGAATGCATATGAAAAGCTCGGTTATTGGAAGTTTCGTATTTTGAGATTCGGCCACATTTCTAATCGAACCTGGATTACAGGCGAATGAGGCAACATAATACAGCAATTTAAACGATGATCTACTCATAAATACATATATAACCGAAAATAAACGAAACATTCGGAACCTGTGACAATAAATTTTATCCGTTCAAAATAAGTAAGGCTAACCATCAGGGATTTTTGCAAAAAATTGAAAATTTTTTATTGTTGAAATTCCGCTTCAAAATGATTATAGGTAATGTATATAACACGTTCGGCCCGAAACTACCGGTAGAATGCATATGGAAAGCTCGGTTATTGGAAGTTTCGTATTTTGAGGTTCGGCCACATTTCTAATCGAACCTGGATTACAGGCGAATGAGGCAACATAATACAGCAATTTAAGCGATGATCTACTCATAAATACATATATAACCGAAAATAAACGAAACATTCGGAATCTGTGACAATAAATTTTATCCGTTCAAAATAAGTAAGGCTAACCATCAGGGATTTTTGCAAAAAATTGAAAATTTTTTATTGTTGAAATTCCGCTTCAAAATGATTATAGGTAATGTATATAACACGTTCGGCCCGAAACTACCGGTAGAATGCATATGGAAAGCTCGGTTATTGGAAGTTTCGTATTTTGAGATTCGGCCACATTTCTAATCGAACCTGGATTACAGGCGAATGAGGCAACATAATACAGCAATTTAAACGATGATCTACTCATAAATACATATATAACCGAAAATAAACGAAACATTCGGAATCTGTGACAATAAATTTTATCCGTTCAAAATAAGTAAGGCTAACCATCAGGGATTTTTGCAAAAAATTGAAAATTTTTTATTGTTGAAATTCCGCTTCAAAATGATTATAGGTAATGTATATAACACGTTCGGCCCGAAACTACCGGTAGAATGCATATGGAAAGCTCGGTTATTGGAAGTTTCGTATTTTGAGGTTCGGCCACATTTCTAATCGAACCTGGATTACAGGCGAATGAGGCAACATAATACAGCAATTTAAACGATGATCTACTCATAAATACATATATAACCGAAAATAAACGAAATATTCGGAATCTGTGACAATAAATTTTATCCGTTCAAAATAAGTAAAGCTAACCATCAGGGATTTTTGCAAAAAATTGAAAATTTTTTATTGTTGAAATTCCGCTTCAAAATGATTATAGGTAATATATATAACACGTTCGGCCCGGATTACAGGCGAATGAGGCAACATAATACAGCAATTTAAACGATGATCTACTCATAAATACATATATAACCGAAAATAAACGAAACATTCGGAATCTGTGACAATAAATTTTATCCGTTCAAAATAAGTAAGGCTAACCATCAGGGATTTTTGCAAAAAATTGAAAATTTTTTATTGTTGAAATTCCGCTTCAAAATGATTATAGGTAATATATATAACACGTTCGGCCCGAAACTACCGGTAGAATGCATATGAAAAGCTCGGTTATTGGAAGTTTCGTATTTTGAGATTCGGCCACATTTCTAATCGAACCTGGATTACAGGCGAATGAGGCAACATAATACAGCAATTTAAACGATGATCTACTCATAAATACATATATAACCGAAAATAAACGAAACATTCGGAATCTGTGACAATAAATTTTATCCGTTCAAAATAAGTAAGGCTCATCAGGGATTTTTGCAAAAAATTGAAAATTTTTTATTGTTGAAATTCCGCTTCAAAATGATTATAGGTAATGTATATAACACGTTCGGCCCGAAACTACCGGTAGAATGCATATGGAAAGCTCGGTTATTGGAAGTTTCGTATTTTGAGGTTCGGCCACATTTCTAATCGAACCTGGATTACAGGCGAATGAGGCAACATAATACAGCAATTTAAACGATGATCTACTCATAAATACATATATAACCGAAAATAAACGAAACATTCGAAATCTGTGACAATAAATTTTATCCGTTCAAAATAAGTAAGGCTAAACCATCAGGGATTTTTGCAAAAAATTGAAAAAAATTTATTGTTGAAATTCCGCTTCAAAATGATTATAGGTAATGTATATAACACGTTCGGCCCGAAACTACCGGTAGAATGCATATGGAAAGCTCGGTTATTGGAAGTTTCGTATTTTGAGGTTCGGCCACATTTCTAATCGAACCTGGATTACAGGCGAATGAGGCAACATAATACAGCAATTTAAACGATGATCTACTCATAAATACATATATAACCGAAAATAAACGAAACATTCGGAATCTGTGACAATAAATTTTATCCGTTCAAAATAAGTAAGGCTAACCATCAGGGATTTTTGCAAAAAATTGAAAATTTTTTATTGTTGAAATTCCGCTTCAAAATGATTATAGGTAATATATATAACACGTTCGGCCCGAAACTACCGGTAGAATGCATATGAAAAGCTCGGTTATTGGAAGTTTCGTATTTTGAGATTCGGCCACATTTCTAATCGAACCTGGATTACAGGCGAATGAGGCAACATAATACAGCAATTTAAACGATGATCTACTCATAAATACATATATAACCGAAAATAAACGAAACATTCGGAATCTGTGACAATAAATTTTATCCGTTCAAAATAAGTAAGGCAAACCATCAGGGATTTTTGCAAAAAATTGAAAATTTTTTATTGTTGAAATTCCGCTTCAAAATGATTATAGGTAATATATATAACACGTTCGGCCCGGATTACAGGCGAATGAGGCAACATAATACAGCAATTTAAACGATGATCTACTCATAAATACATATATAACCGAAAATAAACGAAACATTCGGAATCTGTGACAATAAATTTTATCCGTTCAAAATAAGTAAGGCTAACCATCAGGGATTTTTGCAAAAAATTGAAAATTTTTTATTGTTGAAATTCCGCTTCAAAATGATTATAGGTAATATATATAACACGTTCGGCCCGAAACTACCGGTAGAATGCATATGAAAAGCTCGGTTATTGGAAGTTTCGTATTTTGAGATTCGGCCACATTTCTAATCGAACCTGGATTACAGGCGAATGAGGCAACATAATACAGCAATTTAAACGATGATCTACTCATAAATACATATATAACCGAAAATAAACGAAACATTCGGAATCTGTGACAATAAATTTTATCCGTTCAAAATAAGTAAGGCTAACCATCAGGGATTTTTGCAAAAAATTGAAAATTTTTTATTGTTGAAATTCCGCTTCAAAATGATTATAGGTAATATATATAACACGTTCGGCCCGGATTACAGGCGAATGAGGCAACATAATACAGCAATTTAAACGTAGATCTACTCATAAATACATATATAACCGAAAATAAACGAAACATTCGGAATCTGTGACAATAAATTTTATCCGTTCAAAATAAGTAAGGCTAACCATCAGGGATTTTTTCAAAAAATTGAAAATTTTTTATTGTTGAAATTCCGCTTCAAAATGATTATAGGTAATGTATATAACACGTTCGGCCCGAAACTACCGGTAGAATGCATATGGAAAGCTCGGTTATTGGAAGTTTCGTATTTTGGGATTCGGCCACATTTCTAATCGAACCTGGATTACAGGCGAATGAGGCAACATAATACAGCAATTTAAACGGTGATCTACTCATAAATACATATATAACCGAAAATAAACGAAACATTCGGAATCTGTGACAATAAATTTTATCCGTTCAAAATAAATAAGGCTAACCATCAGGGATTTTTGCAAAAAATTGAAAATTTTTTATTGTTGAAATTCCACTTCAAAATGATTATAGGTAATGTATATAACACGTTCGGCCCGAAACTACCGGTAGAATGCATATGGAAAGCTCGGTTATTGGAAGTTTCGTATTTTGAGGTTCGGCCACATTTCTAATCGAACCTGGATTACAGGCGAATGAGGCAACATAATACAGCAATTTAAACGATGATCTACTCATAAATACATATATAACCGAAAATAAACGAAACATTCGGAATCTGTGACAATAAATTTTATCCGTTCAAAATAAGTAAGGCTAAACCATCAGGGATTTTTGCAAAAAATTGAAAAAATTTTATTGTTGAAATTCCGCTTCAAAATGATTATAGGTAATATATATAACACGTTCGGCCCGAAACTACCGGTAGAATGCATATGAAAAGCTCGGTTATTGGAAGTTTCGTATTTTGAGATTCGGCCACATTTCTAATCGAACCTGGATTACAGGCGAATGAGGCAACATAATACAGCAATTTAAACGATGATCTACTCATAAATACATATATAACCGAAAATAAACGAAACATTCGGAATCTGTGACAATAAATTTTATCCGTTCAAAATAAGTAAGGCTAACCATCAGGGATTTTTGCAAAAAATTGAAAATTTTTTATTGTTGAAATTCCGCTTCAAAATGATTATAGGTAATATATATAACACGTTCGGCCCGAAACTACCGGTAGAATGCATATGAAAAGCTCGGTTATTGGAAGTTTCGTATTTTGAGATTCGGCCACATTTCTAATCGAACCTGGATTACAGGCGAATGAGGCAACATAATACAGCAATTTAAACGATGATCTACTCATAAATACATATATAACCGAAAATAAACGAAACATTCGGAATCTGTGACAATAAATTTTATCCGTTCAAAATAAGTAAGGCTAGCCATCAGGGATTTTTGCAAAAAATTGAAAATTTTTTATTGTTGAAATTCCGCTTCAAAATGATTATAGGTAATATATATAACACGTTCGGCCCGAAACTACCGGTAGAATGCATATGAAAAGCTCGGTTATTGGAAGTTTCGTATTTTGAGATTCGGCCACATTTCTAATCGAACCTGGATTACAGGCGAATGAGGCAACATAATACAGCAATTTAAACGATGATCTACTCATAAATACATATATAACCGAAAATAAACGAAACATTCGGAATCTGTGACAATAAATTTTATCCGTTCAAAATAAGTAAGGCTAACCATCAGGGCTTTTTGCAAAAAATTGAAAATTTTTTATTGTTGAAATTCCGCTTCAAAATGATTATAGGTAATATATATAACACGTTCGGCCCGGATTACAGGCGAATGAGGCAACATAATACAGCAATTTAAACGATGATCTACTCATAAATACATATATAACCGAAAATAAACGAAACATTCGGAATCTGTGACAATAAATTTTATCCGTTCAAAATAAGTCAAGGCTAACCATCAGGGATTTTTGCAAAAAATTGAAAATTTTTTTATTGTTGAAATTCCGCTTCAAAATGATTATAGGTAATGTATATAACACGTTCGGCCCGAAACTACCGGTAGAATGCATATGAAAAGCTCGGTTATTGGAAGTTTCGTATTTTGAGATTCGGCCACATTTCTAATCGAACCTGGATTACAGGCGAATGAGGCAACATAATACAGCAATTTAAACGATGATCTACTCATAAATACATATATAACCGAAAATAAACGAAACATTCGGAATCTGTGACAATAATTTTTATCCGTTCAAAATAAGTAAGGCTAACCATCAGGGCTTTTTGCAAAAAATTGAAAATTTTTTATTGTTGAAATTCCGCTTCAAAATGATTATAGGTAATATATATAACACGTTCGGCCCGAAACTACCGGTAGAATGCATATGAAAAGCTCGGTTATTGGAAGTTTCGTATTTTGAGATTCGGCCACATTTCTAATCGAACCTGGATTACAGGCGAATGAGGCAACATAATACAGCAATTTAAACGATGATCTACTCATAAATACATATATAACCGAAAATAAACGAAACATTCGGAATCTGTGACAATAAATTTTATCCGTTCAAAATAAGTAAGGCTAACCATCAGGGATTTTTGCAAAAAATTGAAAATTTTTTATTGTTGAAATTCCGCTTCAAAATGATTATAGGTAATGTATATAACACGTTCGGCCCGAAAATACCGGTAGAATGCATATGGAAAGCTCGGTTATTGGAAGTTTCGTATTTTGAGATTCGGCCACATTTCTAATCGAACCTGGATTACAGGCGAATGAGGCAACATAATACAGCAATTTAAACGATGATCTACTCATAAATACATATATAACCGAAAATAAACGAAACATTCGGATTCTGTGACAATAATTTTTATCCGTTCAAAATAAGTAAGGCTAACCATCAGGGATTTTTGCAAAAAATTGAAAATTTTTTATTGTTGAAATTCCGCTTCCAAATGATTATAGGTAATGTATATAACACGTTCGGCCCGAAACTACCGGTAGAATGCATATGGAAAGCTCGGTTATTGGAAGTTTCGTATTTTGAGATTCGGCCACATTTCTAATCGAACCTGGATTACAGGCGAATGAGGCAACATAATACAGCAATTTAAACGATGATCTACTCATAAATACATATATAACCGAAAATAAACGAAACATTCGGAATCTGTGACAATAAATTTTATCCGTTCAAAATAAGTAAGGCTAACCACCATCAGGGATTTTTGCAAAAAATTGAAAATTTTTTATTGTTGAAATTCCGCTTCAAAATGATTATAGGTAATGTATATAACACGTTCGGCCCGAAACTACCGGTAGAATGCATATGGAAAGCTCGGTTATTGGAAGTTTCGTATTTTGAGATTCGGCCACATTTCTAATCGAACCTGGATTACAGGCGAATGAGGCAACATAATACAGCAATTTAAACGATGATCTACTCATAAATACATATATAACCGAAAATAAACGAAACATTCGGATTCTGTGACAATAATTTTTATCCGTTCAAAATAAGTAAGGCTCATCATGGATTTTTGCAAAAAATTGAAAATTTTTTATTGTTGAAATTCCGCTTCAAAATGATTATAGGTAATATATATAACACGTTCGACCCGAAACTACCGGTAGAATGCATATGAAAAGCTCGGTTATTGGAAGTTTCGTATTTTGAGATTCGGCCACATTTCTAATCGAACCTGGATTACAGGCGAATGAGGCAACATAATACAGCAATTTAAACGATGATCTACTCATAAATACATATATAACCGAAAATAAACGAAACATTCGGAATCTGTGACAATAATTTTTATCCGTTCAAAATAAGTCAAGGCTAACCATCAGGGATTTTTGCAAAAAATTGAAAATTTTTTATTGTTGAAATTCCGCTTCAAAATGATTATAGGTAATATATATAACACGTTCGGCCCGAAACTACCGGTAGAATGCATATGAAAAGCTCGGTTATTGGAAGTTTCGTATTTTGAGATTCGGCCACATTTCTAATCGAACCTGGATTACAGGCGAATGAGGCAACATAATACAGCAATTTAAACGATGATCTACTCATAAATACATATATAACCGAAAATAAACGAAACATTCGGAATCTGTGACAATAATTTTTATCCGTTCAAAATAAGTAAGGCTAACCATCAGGGATTTTTGCAAAAAATTGAAAATTTTTTATTGTTGAAATTCCGCTTCAAAATGATTATAGGTAATGTATATAACACGTTCGGCCCGAAAATACCGGTAGAATGCATATGGAAAGCTCGGTTATTGGAAGTTTTCGTATTTTGAGATTCGGCCACATTTCTAATCGAACCTGGATTACAGGCGAATGAGGCAACATAATACAGCAATTTAAACGATGATCTACTCATAAATACATATATAACCGAAAATAAACGAAACATTCGGAATCTGTGACAATAAATTTTATCCGTTCAAAATAAGTAAGGCTAACCACCATCAGGGATTTTTGCAAAAAATTGAAAATTTTTTATTGTTGAAATTCCGCTTCAAAATGATTATAGGTAATGTATATAACACGTTCGGCCCGAAACTACCGGTAGAATGCATATGGAAAGCTCGGTTATTGGAAGTTTCGTATTTTGAGATTCGGCCACATTTCTAATCGAACCTGGATTACAGGCGAATGAGGCAACATAATACAGCAATTTAAACGATGATCTACTCATAAATACATATATAACCGAAAATAAACGAAACATTCGGATTCTGTGACAATAATTTTTATCCGTTCAAAATAAGTAAGGCTAACCATCATGGATTTTTGCAAAAAATTGAAAATTTTTTATTGTTGAAATTCCGCTTCAAAATGATTATAGGTAATGTATATAACACGTTCGGCCCGAAACTACCGGTAGAATGCATATGGAAAGCTCGGTTATTGGAAGTTTCGTATTTTGAGATTCGGCCACATTTCTAATCGAACCTGGATTACAGGCGAATGAGGCAACATAATACAGCAATTTAAAGGATGATCTACTCATAAATACATATATAACCGAAAATAAACGAAACATTCGGAATCTGTGACAATAAATTTTATCCGTTCAAAATAAGTAAGGCTAACCATCAGGGATTTTTGCAAAAAATTGAAAATTTTTTATTGTTGAAATTCCGCTTCAAAATGATTATAGGTAATGTATATAACACGTTCGGCCCGAAAATACCGGTAGAATGCATATGGAAAGCTCGGTTATTGGAAGTTTCGTATTTTGAGATTCGGCCACATTTCTAATCGAACCTGGATTACAGGCGAATGAGGCAACATAATACAGCAATTTAAACGATGATCTACTCATAAATACATATATAACCGAAAATAAACGAAACATTCGGAATCTGTGACAATAAATTTTATCCGTTCAAAATAAGTAAGGCTAACCATCAGGGATTTTTGCAAAAAATTGAAAATTTTTTATTGTTGAAATTCCGCTTCAAAATGATTATAGGTAATATATATAACACGTTCGGCCCGAAACTACCGGTAGAATGCATATGAAAAGCTCGGTTATTGGAAGTTTCGTATTTTGAGATTCGGCCACATTTCTAATCGAACCTGGATTACAGGCGAATGAGGCAACATAATACAGCAATTTAAACGATGATCTACTCATAAATACATATATAACCGAAAATAAACGAAACATTCGGATTCTGTGACAATAATTTTTATCCGTTCAAAATAAGTAAGGCTAACCATCATGGATTTTTGCAAAAAATGATTATAGGTAATGTATATAACACGTTCGGCCCGAAACTACCGGTAGAATGCATATGGAAAGCTCGGTTATTGGAAGTTTCGTATTTTGAGATTCGGCCACATTTCTAATCGAACCTGGATTACAGGCGAATGAGGCAACATAATACAGCAATTTAAAGGATGATCTACTCATAAATACATATATAACCGAAAATAAACGAAACATTCGGAATCTGTGACAATAAATTTTATCCGTTCAAAATAAGTAAGGCTAACCATCAGGGATTTTTGCAAAAAATTGAAAATTTTTTATTGTTGAAATTCCGCTTCAAAATGATTATAGGTAATATATATAACACGTTCGGCCCGAAACTACCGGTAGAATGCATATGAAAAGCTCGGTTATTGGAAGTTTCGTATTTTGAGATTCGGCCACATTTCTAATCGAACCTGGATTACAGGCGAATGAGGCAACATAATACAGCAATTTAAACGATGATCTACTCATAAATACATATATAACCGAAAATAAACGAAACATTCGGAATCTGTGACAATAAATTTTATCCGTTCAAAATAAGTAAGGCTAACCATCAGGGATTTTTGCAAAAAATTGAAAATTTTTTATTGTTGAAATTCCGCTTCAAAATGATTATAGGTAATATATATAACACGTTCGACCCGAAACTACCGGTAGAATGCATATGAAAAGCTCGGTTATTGGAAGTTTCGTATTTTGAGATTCGGCCACATTTCTAATCGAACCTGGATTACAGGCGAATGAGGCAACATAATACAGCAATTTAAACGATGATCTACTCATAAATACATATATAACCGAAAATAAACGAAACATTCGGATTCTGTGACAATAATTTTTATCCGTTCAAAATAAGTAAAGCTAACCATCATGGATTTTTGCAAAAAATTGAAAATTTTTTATTGTTGAAATTCCGCTTCAAAATGATTATAGGTAATATATATAACACGTTCGACCCGAAACTACCGGTAGAATGCATATGAAAAGCTCGGTTATTGGAAGTTTCGTATTTTGAGATTCGGCCACATTTCTAATCGAACCTGGATTACAGGCGAATGAGGCAACATAATACAGCAATTTAAACGATGATCTACTCATAAATACATATATAACCGAAAATAAACGAAACATTCGGATTCTGTGACAATAATTTTTATCCGTTCAAAATAAGTAAAGCTAACCATCATGGATTTTTGCAAAAAATTGAAAATTTTTTATTGTTGAAATTCCGCTTCAAAATGATTATAGGTAATATATATAACACGTTCGACCCGAAACTACCGGTAGAATGCATATGAAAAGCTCGGTTATTGGAAGTTTCGTATTTTGAGATTCGGCCACATTTCTAATCGAACCTGGATTACAGGCGAATGAGGCAACATAATACAGCAATTTAAACGATGATCTACTCATAAATACATATATAACCGAAAATAAACGAAACATTCGGAATCTGTGACAATAATTTTTATCCGTTCAAAATAAGTAAGGCTAACCATCAGGGATTTTTGCAAAAAATTGAAAATTTTTTATTGTTGAAATTCCGCTTCAAAATGATTATAGGTAATATATATAACACGTTCGACCCGAAACTACCGGTAGAATGCATATGAAAAGCTCGGTTATTGGAAGTTTCGTATTTTGAGATTCGGCCACATTTCTAATCGAACCTGGATTACAGGCGAATGAGGCAACATAATACAGCAATTTAAACGATGATCTACTCATAAATACATATATAACCGAAAATAAACGAAACATTCGGAATCTGTGACAATAATTTTTATCCGTTCAAAATAAGTAAGGCTAACCATCAGGGATTTTTGCAAAAAATTGAAAATTTTTTATTGTTGAAATTCCGCTTCAAAATGATTATAGGTAATGTATATAACACGTTCGGCCCGAAACTACCGGTAGAATGCATATGGAAAGCTCGGTTATTGGAAGTTTCGTATTTTGAGATTCGGCCACATTTCTAATCGAACCTGGATTACAGGCGAATGAGGCAACATAATACAGCAATTTAAACGATGATCTACTCATAAATACATATATAACCGAAAATAAACGAAACATTCGGAATCTGTGACAATAAATTTTATCCGTTCAAAATAAGTAAGGCTAACCACCATCAGGGATTTTTGCAAAAAATTGAAAATTTTTTATTGTTGAAATTCCGCTTCAAAATGATTATAGGTAATGTATATAACACGTTCGGCCCGAAACTACCGGTAGAATGCATATGGAAAGCTCGGTTATTGGAAGTTTCGTATTTTGAGATTCGGCCACATTTCTAATCGAACCTGGATTACAGGCGAATGAGGCAACATAATACAGCAATTTAAAGGATGATCTACTCATAAATACATATATAACCGAAAATAAACGAAACATTCGGAATCTGTGACAATAAATTTTATCCGTTCAAAATAAGTAAGGCTAACCATCAGGGATTTTTGCAAAAAATTGAAAATTTTTATTGTTGAAATTCCGCTTCAAAATGATTATAGGTAATGTATATAACACGTTCGGCCCGAAACTACCGGTAGAATGCATATGGAAAGCTCGGTTATTGGAAGTTTCGTATTTTGAGATTCGGCCACATTTCTAATCGAACCTGGATTACAGGCGAATGAGGCAACATAATACAGCAATTTAAACGATGATCTACTCATAAATACATATATAACCGAAAATAAACGAAACATTCGGATTCTGTGACAATAATTTTTATCCGTTCAAAATAAGTAAGGCTAACCATCATGGATTTTTGCAAAAAATTGAAAATTTTTTATTGTTGAAATTCCGCTTCAAAATGATTATAGGTAATGTATATAACACGTTCGGCCCGAAACTACCGGTAGAATGCATATGGAAAGCTCGGTTATTGGAAGTTTCGTATTTTGAGATTCGGCCACATTTCTAATCGAACCTGGATTACAGGCGAATGAGGCAACACAATACAGCAATTTAAAGGATGATCTACTCATAAATACATATATAACCGAAAATAAACGAAACATTCGGAATCTGTGACAATAAATTTTATCCGTTCAAAATAAGTAAGGCTAACCATCAGGGATTTTTGCAAAAAATTGAAAATTTTTTATTGTTGAAATTCCGCTTCAAAATGATTATAGGTAATATATATAACACGTTCGACCCGAAACTACCGGTAGAATGCATATGAAAAGCTCGGTTATTGGAAGTTTCGTATTTTGAGATTCGGCCACATTTCTAATCGAACCTGGATTACAGGCGAATGAGGCAACATAATACAGCAATTTAAACGATGATCTACTCATAAATACATATATAACCGAAAATAAACGAAACATTCGGAATCTGTGACAATAATTTTTATCCGTTCAAAATAAGTAAGGCTAACCATCAGGGATTTTTGCAAAAAATTGAAAATTTTTTATTGTTGAAATTCCGCTTCAAAATGATTATAGGTAATGTACATAACACGTTCGGCCCGAAACTACCGGTAGAATGCATATGGAAAGCTCGGTTATTGGAAGTTTCGTATTTTGAGATTCGGCCACATTTCTAATCGAACCTGGATTACAGGCGAATGAGGCAACATAATACAGCAATTTAAACGATGATCTACTCATAAATACATATATAACCGAAAATAAACGAAACATTCGGAATCTGTGACAATAAATTTTATCCGTTCAAAATAAGTAAGGCTAACCACCATCAGGGATTTTTGCAAAAAATTGAAAATTTTTTATTGTTGAAATTCCGCTTCAAAATGATTATAGGTAATGTATATAACACGTTCGGCCCGAAACTACCGGTAGAATGCATATGGAAAGCTCGGTTATTGGAAGCTTCGTATTTTGAGATTCGGCCACATTTCTAATCGAACCTGGATTACAGGCGAATGAGGCAACATAATACAGCAATTTAAAGGATGATCTACTCATAAATACATATATAACCGAAAATAAACGAAACATTCGGAATCTGTGACAATAAATTTTATCCGTTCAAAATAAGTAAGGCTAACCATCAGGGATTTTTGCAAAAAATTGAAAATTTTTTATTGTTGAAATTCCGCTTCAAAATGATTATAGGTAATGTATATAACAGGTTCGGCCCGAAACTACCGGTAGAATGCATATGGAAAGCTCGGTTATTGGAAGTTTCGTATTTTGAGATTCGGCAACATTTCTAATCGAACCTGGATTACAGGCGAATGAGGCAACATAATACAGCAATTTAAACGATGATCTACTCATAAATACATATATAACCGAAAATAAACGAAACATTTGGAATCTGTGACAATAAATTTTATCCGTTCAAAATAAGTAAGGCTAACCATCAGGGATTTTTGCAAAAAATTGAAAATTTTTTATTGTTGAAATTCCGCTTCAAAATGATTATAGGTAATGTATATAACACGTTCGGCCCGAAACTACCGGTAGAATGCATATGGAAAGCTCGGTTATTGGAAGTTTCGTATTTTGAGATTCGGCCACATTTCTAATCGAACCTGGATTACAGGCGAATGAGGCAACATAATACAGCAATTTAAACGATGATCTACTCATAAATACATATATAACCGAAAATAAACGAAACATTCGGAATCTGTGACAATAAATTTTATCCGTTCAAAATAAGTAAGGCTAACCACCATCAGGGATTTTTGCAAAAAATTGAAAATTTTTTATTGTTGAAATTCCGCTTCAAAATGATTATAGGTAATGTATATAACACGTTCGGCCCGAAACTACCGGTAGAATGCATATGGAAAGCTCGGTTATTGGAAGCTTCGTATTTTGAGATTCGGCCACATTTCTAATCGAACCTGGATTACAGGCGAATGAGGCAACATAATACAGCAATTTAAAGGATGATCTACTCATAAATACATATATAACCGAAAATAAACGAAACATTCGGAATCTGTGACAATAAATTTTATCCGTTCAAAATAAGTAAGGCTAACCATCATGGATTTTTGCAAAAAATTGAAAATTTTTTATTGTTGAAATTCCGCTTCAAAATGATTATAGGTAATGTATATAACACGTTCGGCCCGAAACTACCGGTAGAATGCATATGGAAAGCTCGGTTATTGGAAGTTTCGTATTTTGAGATTCGGCCACATTTCTAATCGAACCTGGATTACAGGCGAATGAGGCAACATAATACAGCAATTTAAACGATGATCTACTCATAAATACATATATAACCGAAAATAAACGAAACATTCGGATTCTGTGACAATAATTTTTATCCGTTCAAAATAAGTAAGGCTAACCATCAGGGATTTTTGCAAAAAATTGAAAATTTTTTATTGTTGAAATTCCGCTTCAAAATGATTATAGGTAATGTATATAACACGTTCGGCCCGAAACTACCGGTAGAATGCATATGGAAAGCTCGGTTATTGGAAGTTTCGTATTTTGAGATTCGGCCACATTTCTAATCGAACCTGGATTACAGGCGAATGAGGCAACATAATACAGCAATTTAAACGATGATCTACTCATAAATACATATATAACCGAAAATAAACGAAACATTCGGAATCTGTGACAATAAATTTTATCCGTTCAAAATAAGTAAGGCTAACCATCAGGGATTTTTGCAAAAAATTGAAAATTTTTTATTGTTGAAATTCCGCTTCAAAATGATTATAGGTAATGTATATAACACGTTCGGCCCGAAACTACCGGTAGAATGCATATGGAAAGCTCGGTTATTGGAAGTTTCGTATTTTGAGATTCGGCCACATTTCTAATCGAACATGGATTACAGGCGAATGAGGCAACATAATACAGCAATTTAAACGATGATCTACTCATAAATACATATATAACCGAAAATAAACGAAACATTCGGATTCTGTGACAATAATTTTTATCCGTTCAAAATAAGTAAGGCTAACCATCAGGGATTTTTGCAAAAAATTGAAAATTTTTTATTGTTGAAATTCCGCTTCAAAATGATTATAGGTAATGTATATAACACGTTCGGCCCGAAACTACCGGTAGAATGCATATGGAAAGCTCGGTTATTGGAAGTTTCGTATTTTGAGATTCGGCCACATTTCTAATCGAACCTGGATTACAGGCGAATGAGGCAACATAATACAGCAATTTAAACGATGATCTACTCATAAATACATATATAACCGAAAATAAACGAAACATTCGGAATCTGTGACAATAAATTTTATCCGTTCAAAATAAGTAAGGCTAACCATCAGGGATTTTTGTAAAAAATTGAAAATTTTTTATTGTTGAAATACCGCTTCAAAATGATTATAGGTAATGTATATAACACGTTCGGCCCGAAACTACCGGTAGAATGCATATGAAAAGCTCGGTTATTGGAAGTTTCGTATTTTGAGATTCGGCCACATTTCTAATCGAACATGGATTACAGGCGAATGAGGCAACATAATACAGCAATTTAAACGATGATCTACTCATAAATACATATATAACCGAAAATAAACGAAACATTCGGAATCTGTGACAATAAATTTTATCCGTTCAAAATAAGTAAGGCTAACCATCAGGGATTTTTGCAAAAAATTGAAAATTTTTTATTGTTGAAATTCCGCTTCAAAATGATTATAGGTAATGTATATAACACGTTCGGCCCGAAACTACCGGTGGAATGCATATGGAAAGCTCGGTTATTGGAAGTTTCGTATTTTGAGATTCGGCCACATTTCTAATCGAACCTGGATTACAGGCGAATGAGGCAACATAATACAGCAATTTAAACGATGATCTACTCATAAATACATATATAACCGAAAATAAACGAAACATTCGGAATCTGGGACAATAAATTTTATCCGTTCAAAATAAGTAAGGCTAACCATCAGGGATTTTTGTAAAAAATTGAAAATTTTTTATTGTTGAAATTCCGCTTCAAAATGATTATAGGTAATGTATATAACACGTTCGGCCCGAAACTACCGGTAGAATGCATATGGAAAGCTCGGTTATTGGAAGCTTCGTATTTTGAGATTCGGCCACATTTCTAATCGAACCTGGATTACAGGCGAATGAGGCAACATAATACAGCAATTTAAAGGATGATCTACTCATAAATACATATATAACCGAAAATAAACGAAACATTCGGAATCTGTGACAATAAATTTTATCCGTTCAAAATAAGTAAGGCTAACCACCATCAGGGATTTTTGCAAAAAATTGAAAATTTTTTATTGTTGAAATTCCGCTTCAAAATGATTATAGGTAATGTATATAACACGTTCGGCCCGAAACTACCGGTAGAATGCATATGGAAAGCTCGGTTATTGGAAGCTTCGTATTTTGAGATTCGGCCACATTTCTAATCGAACCTGGATTACAGGCGAATGAGGCAACATAATACAGCAATTTAAAGGATGATCTACTCATAAATACATATATAACCGAAAATAAACGAAACATTCGGAATCTGTGACAATAAATTTTATCCGTTCAAAATAAGTAAGGCTAACCATCATGGATTTTTGCAAAAAATTGAAAATTTTTTATTGTTGAAATTCCGCTTCAAAATGATTATAGGTAATGTATATAACACGTTCGGCCCGAAACTACCGGTAGAATGCATATGGAAAGCTCGGTTATTGGAAGTTTCGTATTTTGAGATTCGGCCACATTTCTAATCGAACCTGGATTACAGGCGAATGAGGCAACATAATACAGCAATTTAAACGATGATCTACTCATAAATACATATATAACCGAAAATAAACGAAACATTCGGATTCTGTGACAATAATTTTTATCCGTTCAAAATAAGTAAGGCTAACCATCAGGGATTTTTGCAAAAAATTGAAAATTTTTTATTGTTGAAATTCCGCTTCAAAATGATTATAGGTAATGTATATAACACGTTCGGCCCGAAACTACCGGTAGAATGCATATGGAAAGCTCGGTTATTGGAAGTTTCGTATTTTGAGATTCGGCCACATTTCTAATCGAACCTGGATTACAGGCGAATGAGGCAACATAATACAGCAATTTAAACGATGATCTACTCATAAATACATATATAACCGAAAATAAACGAAACATTCGGAATCTGTGACAATAATTTTCATCCGTTCAAAATAAGTAAGGCTAACCATCAGGGATTTTTGCAAAAAATTGAAAATTTTTTATTGTTGAAATACCGCTTCAAAATGATTATAGGTAATGTATATAACACGTTCGGCCCGAAACTACCGGTAGAATGCATATGGAAAGCTCGGTTATTGGAAGTTTCGTATTTTGAGATTCGGCCACATTTCTAATCGAACCTGGATTACAGGCGAATGAGGCAACATAATACAGCAATTTAAACGATGATCTACTCATAAATACATATATAACCGAAAATAAACGAAACATTCGGAATCTGTGACAATAAATTTTATCCGTTCAAAATAAGTAAGGCTAACCATCAGGGATTTTTGCAAAAAATTGAAAATTTTTTATTGTTGAAATACCGCTTCAAAATGATTATAGGTAATGTATATAACACGTTCGGCCCGAAACTACCGGTAGAATGCATATGGAAAGCTCGGTTATTGGAAGTTTCGTATTTTGAGATTCGGCCACATTTCTAATCGAACCTGGATTACAGGCGAATGAGGCAACATAATACAGCAATTTAAACGATGATCTACTCATAAATACATATATAACCGAAAATAAACGAAACATTCGGAATCTGTGACAACAAATTTTATCCGTTCAAAATAAGTAAGGCTAACCATCAGGGATTTTTGCAAAAAATTGAAAATTTTTTATTGTTGAAATACCGCTTCAAAATGATTATAGGTAATGTATATAACACGTTCGGCCCGAAACTACCGGTAGAATGCATATGGAAAGCTCGGTTATTGGAAGTTTCGTATTTTGAGATTCGGCCACATTTCTAATCGAACCTGGATTACAGGCGAATGAGGCAACATAATACAGCAATTTAAACGATGATCTACTCATAAATACATATATAACCGAAAATAAACGAAACATTCGGAATCTGTGACAATAAATTTTATCCGTTCAAAATAAGTAAGGCTAACCATCATGGATTTTTGCAAAAAATTGAAAATTTTTTATTGTTGAAATTCCGCTTCAAAATGATTATAGGTAATGTATATAACACGTTCGGCCCGAAACTACCGGTAGAATGCATATGGAAAGCTCGGTTATTGGAAGTTTCGTATTTTGAGATTCGGCCACATTTCTAATCGAACCTGGATTACAGGCGAATGAGGCAACATAATACAGCAATTTAAACGATGATCTACTCATAAATACATATATAACCGAAAATAAACGAAACATTCGGAATCTGTGACAATAAATTTTATCCGTTCAAAATAAGTAAGGCTAACCATCATGGATTTTTGCAAAAAATTGAAAATTTTTTATTGTTGAAATTCCGCTTCAAAATGATTATAGGTAATGTATATAACACGTTCGGCCCGAAACTACCGGTAGAATGCATATGGAAAGCTCGGTTATTGGAAGTTTCGTATTTTGAGATTCGGCCACATTTCTAATCGAACCTGGATTACAGGCGAATGAGGCAACATAATACAGCAATTTAAACGATGATCTACTCATAAATACATATATAACCGAAAATAAACGAAACATTCGGAATCTGTGACAATAATTTTCATCCGTTCAAAATAAGTAAGGCTAACCATCAGGGATTTTTGCAAAAAATTGAAAATTTTTTATTGTTGAAATTCCGCTTCAAAATGATTATAGGTAATGTATATAACACGTTCGGCCCGAAACTACCGGTAGAATGCATATGGAAAGCTCGGTTATTGGAAGTTTCGTATTTTGAGATTCGGCCACATTTCTAATCGAACCTGGATTACAGGCGAATGAGGCAACATAATACAGCAATTTAAACGATGATCTACTCATAAATACATATATAACCGAAAATAAACGAAACATTCGGAATCTGGGACAATAAATTTTATCCGTTCAAAATAAGTAAGGCTAACCATCAGGGATTTTTGTAAAAAATTGAAAATTTTTTATTGTTGAAATACCGCTTCAAAATGATTATAGGTAATGTATATAACACGTTCGGCCCGAAACTACCGGTAGAATGCATATGGAAAGCTCGGTTATTGGAAGTTTCGTATTTTGAGATTCGGCCACATTTCTAATCGAACCTGGATTACAGGCGAATGAGGCAACATAATACAGCAATTTAAACGGTGATCTACTCATAAATACATATATAACCGAAAATAAACGAAACATTCGGAATCTGTGACAATAAATTATATCCGTTCAAAATAAGTAAGGCCATCAGGGATTTTTGCAAAAAATTGAAAATTTTTTATTGTTGAAATTCCGCTTCAAAATGATTATAGGTAATGTATATAACACGTTCGGCCCGAAACTACCGGTAGAATGCATATGGAAAGCTCGGTTATTGGAAGTTTCGTATTTTGAGATTCGGCCACATTTCTAATCGAACCTGGATTACAGGCGAATGAGGCAACATAATACAGCAATTTAAACGGTGATCTACTCATAAATACATATATAACCGAAAATAAACGAAACATTCGGAATCTGTGACAATAAATTTTATCCGTTCAAAATAAGTAAGGCTAACCATCAGGGATTTTTGCAAAAAATTGAAAATTTTTTATTGTTGAAATTCCGCTTCAAAATGATTATAGGTAATGTATATAACACGTTCGGCCCGAAACTACCGGTAGAATGCATATGGAAAGCTCGGTTATTGGAAGTTTCGTATTTTGAGATTCGGCCACATTTCTAATCGAACCTGGATTACAGGCGAATGAGGCAACATAATACAGCAATTTAAACGATGATCTACTCATAAATACATATATAACCGAAAATAAACGAAACATTCGGAATCTGTGACAATAAATTTTATCCGTTCAAAATAAGTAAGGCTAACCATCAGGGATTTTTGCAAAAAATTGAAAATTTTTTATTGTTGAAATTCCGCTTCAAAATGATTATAGGTAATGTATATAACACGTTCGGCCCGAAACTACCGGTGGAATGCATATGGAAAGCTCGGTTATTGGAAGTTTCGTATTTTGAGATTCGGCCACATTTCTAATCGAACCTGGATTACAGGCGAATGAGGCAACATAATACAGCAATTTAAACGATGATCTACTCATAAATACATATATAACCGAAAATAAACGAAACATTCGGAATCTGGGACAATAAATTTTATCCGTTCAAAATAAGTAAGGCTAACCATCAGGGATTTTTGTAAAAAATTGAAAATTTTTTATTGTTGAAATTCCGCTTCAAAATGATTATAGGTAATGTATATAACACGTTCGGCCCGAAACTACCGGTAGAATGCATATGGAAAGCTCGGTTATTGGAAGTTTCGTATTTTGAGATTCGGCCACATTTCTAATCGAACCTGGATTACAGGCGAATGAGGCAACATAATACAGCAATTTAAACGATGATCTACTCATAAATACATATATAACCGAAAATAAACGAAACATTCGGAATCTGTGACAATAAATTTTATCCGTTCAAAATAAGTAAGGCTAACCATCAGGGATTTTTGCAAAAAATTGAAAATTTTTTATTGTTGAAATTCCGCTTCAAAATGATTATAGGTAATGTATATAACACGTTCGGCCCGAAACTACCGGTGGAATGCATATGGAAAGCTCGGTTATTGGAAGTTTCGTATTTTGAGATTCGGCCACATTTCTAATCGAACCTGGATTACAGGCGAATGAGGCAACATAATACAGCAATTTAAACGATGATCTACTCATAAATACATATATAACCGAAAATAAACGAAACATTCGGAATCTGGGACAATAAATTTTATCCGTTCAAAATAAGTAAGGCTAAACCATCAGGGATTTTTGCAAAAAATTGAAAATTTTTTATTGTTGAAATTCCGCTTCAAAATGATTATAGGTAATATATATAACACGTTCGGCCCGAAACTACCGGTAGAATGCATATGAAAAGCTCGGTTATTGGAAGTTTCGTATTTTGAGATTCGGCCACATTTCTAATCGAACCTGGATTACAGGCGAATGAGGCAACATAATACAGCAATTTAAACGATGATCTACTCATAAATACATATATAACCGAAAATAAACGAAACATTCGGAATCTGTGACAATAATTTTTATCCGTTCAAAATAAGTAAGGCTAACCATCAGGGATTTTTGCAAAAAATTGAAAATTTTTTATTGTTGAAATTCCGCTTCAAAATGATTATAGGTAATATATATAACACGTTCGGCCCGAAACTACCGGTAGAATGCATATGAAAAGCTCGGTTATTGGAAGTTTCGTATTTTGAGATTCGGCCACATTTCTAATCGAACCTGGATTACAGGCGAATGAGGCAACATAATACAGCAATTTAAACGATGATCTACTCATAAATACATATATAACCGAAAATAAACGAAACATTCGGAATCTGTGACAATAATTTTTATCCGTTCAAAATAAGTAAGGCTAACCATCAGGGCTTTTTGCAAAAAATTGAAAATTTTTTATTGTTGAAATTCCGCTTCAAAATGATTATAGGTAATGTATATAACACGTTCGGCCCGAAACTACCGGTAGAATGCATATGGAAAGCTCGGTTATTGGAAGTTTCGTATTTTGAGATTCGGCCAGATTTCTAATCGAACCTGGATTACAGGCGAATAAGGCAACATAATACAGCAATTTAAACGATGATCTACTCATAAATACATATATAACCGAAAATAAACGAAACATTCGGAATCTGTGACAATAAATTTTATCCGTTCAAAATAAGTAAGGCTAACCATCAGGGATTTTTGTAAAAAATTGAAAATTTTTTATTGTTGAAATTCCGCTTCAAAATGATTATAGGTAATGTATATAACACGTTCGGCGCGAAACTACCGGTAGAATGCATATGAAAAGCTCGGTTATTGGAAGTTTCGTATTTTGAGATTCGGCCACATTTCTAATCGAACCTGGATTACAGGCGAATGAGGCAACATAACACAGCAATTTAAACGATGATCTACTCATAAATACATATATAACCGAAAATAAACGAAACATTCGGAATCTGTGACAATAAATTTTATCCGTTCAAAATAAGTAAGGCTAACCATCAGGGATTTTTGCAAAAAATTGAAAATTTTTTATTGTTGAAATACCGCTTTAAAATGATTATAGGTAATGTATATAACACGTTCGGCCCGAAAATACCGGTAGAATGCATATGGAAAGCTCGGTTATTGGAAGTTTCGTATTTTGAGATTCGGCCACATTTCTAATCGAACCTGGATTACAGGCGAATGAGGCAACATAATACAGCAATTTAAAGGATGATCTACTCATAAATACATATATAACCGAAAATAAACGAAACATTCGGAATCTGTGACAATAATTTTTATCCGTTCAAAATAAGTAAGGCTAACCATCAGGGCTTTTTGCAAAAAATTGAAAATTTTTTATTGTTGAAATTCCGCTTCAAAATGATTATAGGTAATGTATATAACACGTTCGGCCCGAAACTACCGGTAGAATGCATATGGAAAGCTCGGTTATTGGAAGTTTCGTATTTTGAGATTCGGCCAGATTTCTAATCGAACCTGGATTACAGGCGAATAAGGCAACATAATACAGCAATTTAAACGATGATCTACTCATAAATACATATATAACCGAAAATAAACGAAACATTCGGAATCTGTGACAATAAATTTTATCCGTTCAAAATAAGTAAGGCTAACCATCAGGGATTTTTGCAAAAAATTGAAAATTTTTTATTGTTGAAATTCCGCTTCAAAATGATTATAGGTAATGTATATAACACGTTCGGCCCGAAACTACCGGTAGAATGCATATGGAAAGCTCGGTTATTGGAAGTTTCGTATTTTGAGATTCGGCCACATTTCTAATCGAACCTGGATTACAGGCGAATGAGGCAACATAATACAGCAATTTAAACGATGATCTACTCATAAATACATATATAACCGAAAATAAACGAAACATTCGGAATCTGGGACAATAAATTTTATCCGTTCAAAATAAGTAAGGCTAACCATCAGGGATTTTTGTAAAAAATTGAAAATTTTTTATTGTTGAAATACCGCTTCAAAATGATTATAGGTAATGTATATAACACGTTCGGCCCGAAACTACCGGTAGAATGCATATGAAAAGCTCGGTTATTGGAAGTTTCGTATTTTGAGATTCGGCCACATTTCTAATCGAACATGGATTACAGGCGAATGAGGCAACATAATACAGCAATTTAAACGATGATCTACTCATAAATACATATATAACCGAAAATAAACGAAACATTCGGAATCTGTGACAATAATTTTCATCCGTTCAAAATAAGTAAGGCTAACCATCAGGGATTTTTGCAAAAAATTGAAAATTTTTTATTGTTGAAATACCGCTTCAAAATGATTATAGGTAATGTATATAACACGTTCGGCCCGAAACTACCGGTAGAATGCATATGGAAAGCTCGGTTATTGGAAGTTTCGTATTTTGAGATTCGGCCACATTTCTAATCGAACCTGGATTACAGGCGAATGAGGCAACATAATACAGCAATTTAAACGATGATCTACTCATAAATACATATATAACCGAAAATAAACGAAACATTCGGAATCTGTGACAATAAATTTTATCCGTTCAAAATAAGTAAGGCTAACCATCAGGGATTTTTGCAAAAAATTGAAAATTTTTTATTGTTGAAATACCGCTTCAAAATGATTATAGGTAATGTATATAACACGTTCGGCCCGAAACTACCGGTAGAATGCATATGGAAAGCTCGGTTATTGGAAGTTTCGTATTTTGAGATTCGGCCACATTTCTAATCGAACCTGGATTACAGGCGAATGAGGCAACATAATACAGCAATTTAAACGATGATCTACTCATAAATACATATATAACCGAAAATAAACGAAACATTCGGAATCTGTGACAATAAATTTTATCCGTTCAAAATAAGTAAGGCTAACCATCAGGGATTTTTGCAAAAAATTGAAAATTTTTTATTGTTGAAATACCGCTTCAAAATGATTATAGGTAATGTATATAACACGTTCGGCCCGAAACTACCGGTAGAATGCATATGAAAAGCTCGGTTATTGGAAGTTTCGTATTTTGAGATTCGGCCACATTTCTAATCGAACCTGGATTACAGGCGAATGAGGCAACATAATACAGCAATTTAAACGATGATCTACTCATAAATACATATATAACCGAAAATAAACGAAACATTCGGAATCTGTGACAATAATTTTCATCCGTTCAAAATAAGTAAGGCTAACCATCAGGGATTTTTGCAAAAAATTGAAAATTTTTTATTGTTGAAATACCGCTTCAAAATGATTATAGGTAATGTATATAACACGTTCGGCCCGAAACTACCGGTAGAATGCATATGGAAAGCTCGGTTATTGGAAGTTTCGTATTTTGAGATTCGGCCACATTTCTAATCGAACCTGGATTACAGGCGAATGAGGCAACATAATACAGCAATTTAAACGATGATCTACTCATAAATACATATATAACCGAAAATAAACGAAACATTCGGAATCTGGGACAATAAATTTTATCCGTTCAAAATAAGTAAGGCTAACCATCAGGGATTTTTGTAAAAAATTGAAAATTTTTTATTGTTGAAATACCGCTTCAAAATGATTATAGGTAATGTATATAACACGTTCGGCCCGAAACTACCGGTAGAATGCATATGGAAAGCTCGGTTATTGGAAGTTTCGTATTTTGAGATTCGGCCACATTTCTAATCGAACCTGGATTACAGGCGAATGAGGCAACATAATACAGCAATTTAAACGGTGATCTACTCATAAATACATATATAACCGAAAATAAACGAAACATTCGGAATCTGTGACAATAAATTTTATCCGTTCAAAATAAGTAAGGCTAACCATCAGGGATTTTTGCAAAAAATTGAAAATTTTTTATTGTTGAAATTCCGCTTCAAAATGATTATAGGTAATGTATATAACACGTTCGGCCCGAAACTACCGGTAGAATGCATATGGAAAGCTCGGTTATTGGAAGTTTCGTATTTTGAGATTCGGCCACATTTCTAATCGAACCTGGATTACAGGCGAATGAGGCAACATAATACAGCAATTTAAACGATGATCTACTCATAAATACATATATAACCGAAAATAAACGAATCATTCGGAATCTGGGACAATAAATTTTATCCGTTCAAAATAAGTAAGGCTAACCATCAGGGATTTTTGCAAAAAATTGAAAATTTTTTATTGTTGAAATACCGCTTCAAAATGATTATAGGTAATGTATATAACACGTTCGGCCCGAAACTACCGGTAGAATGCATATGAAAAGCTCGGTTATTGGAAGTTTCGTATTTTGAGATTCGGCCACATTTCTAATCGAACCTGGATTACAGGCGAATGAGGCAACATAATACAGCAATTTAAACGATGATCTACTCATAAATACATATATAACCGAAAATAAACGAAACATTCGGAATCTGGGACAATAAATTTTATCCGTTCAAAATAAGTAAGGCTAACCATCAGGGATTTTTGCAAAAAATTGAAAATTTTTTATTGTTGAAATACCGCTTCAAAATGATTATAGGTAATGTATATATACCGGTAGAATGCATATGGAAAGCTCGGTTATTGGAAGTTTCGTATTTTGAGATTCGGCCACATTTCTAATCGAACCTGGATTACAGGCGAATGAGGCAACATAATACAGCAATTTAAACGATGATCTACTCATAAATACATATATAACCGAAAATAAACGAAACATTCGGAATCTGTGACAATAAATTTTATCCGTTCAAAATAAGTAAGGCTAACCATCAGGGATTTTTGCAAAAAATTGAAAATTTTTTATTGTTGAAATTCCACTTCAAAATGATTATAGGTAATGTATATAACACGTTCGGCCCGAAACTACAGGTAGAATGCATATGGAAAGGTCGGTTATTGGAAGTTTCGTATTTTGAGATTCGGCCACATTTCTAATCGAACCTGGATTACAGGCGAATGAGGCAACATAATACAGCAATTTAAACGATGATCTACTCATAAATACATATATAACCGAAAATAAACGAATCATTCGGAATCTGTGACAATAATTTTTATCCGTTCAAAATAAGTAAGGCTAACCATCAGGGATTTTTGCAAAAAATTGAAAATTTTTTATTGTTGAAATTCCACTTCAAAATGATTATAGGTAATGTATATAACACGTTCGGCCCGAAACTACCGGTAGAATGCATATGAAAAGCTCGGTTATTGGAAGTATCGTATTTTGAGATTCGGCCACATTTCTAATCGAACCTGGATTACAGGCGAATGAGGCAACATAATACAGCAATTTAAACGATGATCTACTCATAAATACATATATAACCGAAAATAAACGAATCATTCGGAATCTGTGACAATAATTTTTATCCGTTCAAAATAAGTAAGGCTAACCATCAGGGATTTTTGCAAAAAATTGAAAATTTTTTATTGTTGAAATTCCACTTCAAAATGATTATAGGTAATGTATATAACACGTTCGGCCCGAAACTACCGGTAGAATGCATATGAAAAGCTCGGTTATTGGAAGTATCGTATTTTGAGATTCGGCCACATTTCTAATCGAACCTGGATTACAGGCGAATGAGGCAACATAATACAGCAATTTAAACGATGATCTACTCATAAATACATATATAACCGAAAATAAACGAATCATTCGGAATCTGTGACAATAATTTTTATCCGTTCAAAATAAGTAAGGCTAACCATCAGGGATTTTTGCAAAAAATTGAAAATTTTTTATTGTTGAAATTCCACTTCAAAATGATTATAGGTAATGTATATAACACGTTCGGCCCGAAACTACAGGTAGAATGCATATGGAAAGGTCGGTTATTGGAAGTTTCGTATTTTGAGATTCGGCCACATTTCTAATCGAACCTGGATTACAGGCGAATGAGGCAACATAACACAGCAATTTAAACGATGATCTACTCATAAATACATATATAACCGAAAATAAACGAAACATTCGGAATCTGTGACAATAAATTTTATCCGTTCAAAATAAGTAAGGCTAACCATCAGGGATTTTTGCAAAAAATTGAAAATTTTTTATTGTTGAAATACCGCTTCAAAATGATTATAGGTAATGTATATAACACGTTCGGCCCGAAACTACCGGTAGAATGCATATGAAAAGCTCGGTTATTGGAAGTTTCGTATTTTGAGATTCGGCCACATTTCTAATCGAACATGGATTACAGGCGAATGAGGCAACATAATACAGCAATTTAAACGATGATCTACTCATAAATACATATATAACCGAAAATAAACGAAACATTCGGAATCTGTGACAATAATTTTCATCCGTTCAAAATAAGTAAGGCTAACCATCAGGGATTTTTGCAAAAAATTGAAAATTTTTTATTGTTGAAATACCGCTTTAAAATGATTATAGGTAATGTATATAACACGTTCGGCCCGAAAATACCGGTAGAATGCATATGGAAAGCTCGGTTATTGGAAGTTTCGTATTTTGAGATTCGGCCACATTTCTAATCGAACCTGGATTACAGGCGAATGAGGCAACATAATACAGCAATTTAAAGGATGATCTACTCATAAATACATATATAACCGAAAATAAACGAAACATTCGGAATCTGTGACAATAATTTTTATCCGTTCAAAATAAGTAAGGCTAACCATCAGGGCTTTTTGCAAAAAATTGAAAATTTTTTATTGTTGAAATTCCGCTTCAAAATGATTATAGGTAATGTATATAACACGTTCGGCCCGAAACTACCGGTAGAATGCATATGGAAAGCTCGGTTATTGGAAGTTTCGTATTTTGAGATTCGGCCAGATTTCTAATCGAACCTGGATTACAGGCGAATAAGGCAACATAATACAGCAATTTAAACGATGATCTACTCATAAATACATATATAACCGAAAATAAACGAAACATTCGGAATCTGTGACAATAAATTTTATCCGTTCAAAATAAGTAAGGCTAACCATCAGGGATTTTTGCAAAAAATTGAAAATTTTTTATTGTTGAAATTCCGCTTCAAAATGATTATAGGTAATGTATATAACACGTTCGGCCCGAAACTACCGGTAGAATGCATATGGAAAGCTCGGTTATTGGAAGTTTCGTATTTTGAGATTCGGCCACATTTCTAATCGAACCTGGATTACAGGCGAATGAGGCAACATAATACAGCAATTTAAACGATGATCTACTCATAAATACATATATAACCGAAAATAAACGAAACATTCGGAATCTGGGACAATAAATTTTATCCGTTCAAAATAAGTAAGGCTAACCATCAGGGATTTTTGTAAAAAATTGAAAATTTTTTATTGTTGAAATACCGCTTCAAAATGATTATAGGTAATGTATATAACACGTTCGGCCCGAAACTACCGGTAGAATGCATATGAAAAGCTCGGTTATTGGAAGTTTCGTATTTTGAGATTCGGCCACATTTCTAATCGAACATGGATTACAGGCGAATGAGGCAACATAATACAGCAATTTAAACGATGATCTACTCATAAATACATATATAACCGAAAATAAACGAAACATTCGGAATCTGTGACAATAATTTTCATCCGTTCAAAATAAGTAAGGCTAACCATCAGGGATTTTTGCAAAAAATTGAAAATTTTTTATTGTTGAAATACCGCTTCAAAATGATTATAGGTAATGTATATAACACGTTCGGCCCGAAACTACCGGTAGAATGCATATGGAAAGCTCGGTTATTGGAAGTTTCGTATTTTGAGATTCGGCCACATTTCTAATCGAACCTGGATTACAGGCGAATGAGGCAACATAATACAGCAATTTAAACGATGATCTACTCATAAATACATATATAACCGAAAATAAACGAAACATTCGGAATCTGTGACAATAAATTTTATCCGTTCAAAATAAGTAAGGCTAACCATCAGGGATTTTTGCAAAAAATTGAAAATTTTTTATTGTTGAAATACCGCTTCAAAATGATTATAGGTAATGTATATAACACGTTCGGCCCGAAACTACCGGTAGAATGCATATGGAAAGCTCGGTTATTGGAAGTTTCGTATTTTGAGATTCGGCCACATTTCTAATCGAACCTGGATTACAGGCGAATGAGGCAACATAATACAGCAATTTAAACGATGATCTACTCATAAATACATATATAACCGAAAATAAACGAAACATTCGGAATCTGTGACAATAAATTTTATCCGTTCAAAATAAGTAAGGCTAACCATCAGGGATTTTTGCAAAAAATTGAAAATTTTTTATTGTTGAAATACCGCTTCAAAATGATTATAGGTAATGTATATAACACGTTCGGCCCGAAACTACCGGTAGAATGCATATGAAAAGCTCGGTTATTGGAAGTTTCGTATTTTGAGATTCGGCCACATTTCTAATCGAACCTGGATTACAGGCGAATGAGGCAACATAATACAGCAATTTAAACGATGATCTACTCATAAATACATATATAACCGAAAATAAACGAAACATTCGGAATCTGTGACAATAATTTTCATCCGTTCAAAATAAGTAAGGCTAACCATCAGGGATTTTTGCAAAAAATTGAAAATTTTTTATTGTTGAAATACCGCTTCAAAATGATTATAGGTAATGTATATAACACGTTCGGCCCGAAACTACCGGTAGAATGCATATGGAAAGCTCGGTTATTGGAAGTTTCGTATTTTGAGATTCGGCCACATTTCTAATCGAACCTGGATTACAGGCGAATGAGGCAACATAATACAGCAATTTAAACGATGATCTACTCATAAATACATATATAACCGAAAATAAACGAAACATTCGGAATCTGGGACAATAAATTTTATCCGTTCAAAATAAGTAAGGCTAACCATCAGGGATTTTTGTAAAAAATTGAAAATTTTTTATTGTTGAAATACCGCTTCAAAATGATTATAGGTAATGTATATAACACGTTCGGCCCGAAACTACCGGTAGAATGCATATGGAAAGCTCGGTTATTGGAAGTTTCGTATTTTGAGATTCGGCCACATTTCTAATCGAACCTGGATTACAGGCGAATGAGGCAACATAATACAGCAATTTAAACGGTGATCTACTCATAAATACATATATAACCGAAAATAAACGAAACATTCGGAATCTGTGACAATAAATTTTATCCGTTCAAAATAAGTAAGGCTAACCATCAGGGATTTTTGCAAAAAATTGAAAATTTTTTATTGTTGAAATTCCGCTTCAAAATGATTATAGGTAATGTATATAACACGTTCGGCCCGAAACTACCGGTAGAATGCATATGGAAAGCTCGGTTATTGGAAGTTTCGTATTTTGAGATTCGGCCACATTTCTAATCGAACCTGGATTACAGGCGAATGAGGCAACATAATACAGCAATTTAAACGATGATCTACTCATAAATACATATATAACCGAAAATAAAACGAATCATTCGGAATCTGGGACAATAAATTTTATCCGTTCAAAATAAGTAAGGCTAACCATCAGGGATTTTTGCAAAAAATTGAAAATTTTTTATTGTTGAAATACCGCTTCAAAATGATTATAGGTAATGTATATAACACGTTCGGCCCGAAACTACCGGTAGAATGCATATGAAAAGCTCGGTTATTGGAAGTTTCGTATTTTGAGATTCGGCCACATTTCTAATCGAACCTGGATTACAGGCGAATGAGGCAACATAATACAGCAATTTAAACGATGATCTACTCATAAATACATATATAACCGAAAATAAACGAAACATTCGGAATCTGGGACAATAAATTTTATCCGTTCAAAATAAGTAAGGCTAACCATCAGGGATTTTTGCAAAAAATTGAAAATTTTTTATTGTTGAAATACCGCTTCAAAATGATTATAGGTAATGTATATATACCGGTAGAATGCATATGGAAAGCTCGGTTATTGGAAGTTTCGTATTTTGAGATTCGGCCACATTTCTAATCGAACCTGGATTACAGGCGAATGAGGCAACATAATACAGCAATTTAAACGATGATCTACTCATAAATACATATATAACCGAAAATAAACGAAACATTCGGAATCTGTGACAATAAATTTTATCCGTTCAAAATAAGTAAGGCTAACCATCAGGGATTTTTGCAAAAAATTGAAAATTTTTTATTGTTGAAATTCCACTTCAAAATGATTATAGGTAATGTATATAACACGTTCGGCCCGAAACTACAGGTAGAATGCATATGGAAAGGTCGGTTATTGGAAGTTTCGTATTTTGAGATTCGGCCACATTTCTAATCGAACCTGGATTACAGGCGAATGAGGCAACATAATACAGCAATTTAAACGATGATCTACTCATAAATACATATATAACCGAAAATAAACGAATCATTCGGAATCTGTGACAATAATTTTTATCCGTTCAAAATAAGTAAGGCTAACCATCAGGGATTTTTGCAAAAAATTGAAAATTTTTTATTGTTGAAATTCCACTTCAAAATGATTATAGGTAATGTATATAACACGTTCGGCCCGAAACTACCGGTAGAATGCATATGAAAAGCTCGGTTATTGGAAGTATCGTATTTTGAGATTCGGCCACATTTCTAATCGAACATGGATTACAGGCGAATGAGGCAACATAATACAGCAATTTAAACGATGATCTACTCATAAATACATATATAACCGAAAATAAACGAAACATTCGGAATCTGTGACAATAATTTTTATCCGTTCAAAATAAGTAAGGCTAACCATCAGGGATTTTTGCAAAAAATTGAAAATTTTTTATTGTTGAAATTCCACTTCAAAATGATTATAGGTAATGTATATAACACGTTCGGCCCGAAACTACCGGTAGAATGCATATGAAAAGCTCGGTTATTGGAAGTATCGTATTTTGAGATTCGGCCACATTTCTAATCGAACCTGGATTACAGGCGAATGAGGCAACATAATACAGCAATTTAAACGATGATCTACTCATAAATACATATATAACCGAAAATAAACGAAACATTCGGAATCTGTGACAATAATTTTTATCCGTTCAAAATAAGTAAGGCTAACCATCAGGGATTTTTGCAAAAAATTGAAAATTTTTTATTGTTGAAATTCCACTTCAAAATGATTATAGGTAATGTATATAACACGTTCGGCCCGAAACTACCGGTAGAATGCATATGGAAAGCTCGGTTATTGGAAGTTTCGTATTTTGAGATTCGGCCACATTTCTAATCGAACCTGGATTACAGGCGAATGAGGCAACATAATACAGCAATTTAAACGATGATCTACTCATAAATACATATATAACCGAAAATAAACGAAACATTCGGAATCTGTGACAATAATTTTTATCCGTTCAAAATAAGTAAGGCTAACCATCAGGGATTTTTGCAAAAAATTGAAAATTTTTTATTGTTGAAATTCCACTTCAAAATGATTATAGGTAATGTATATAACACGTTCAGCCCGAAACTACCGGTAGAATGCATATGAAAAGCTCGGTTATTGGAAGTATCGTATTTTGAGATTCGGCCACATTTCTAATCGAACCTGGATTACAGGCGAATGAGGCAACATAATACAGCAATTTAAACGATGATCTACTCATAAATACATATATAACCGAAAATAAACGAAACATTCGGAATCTGTGACAATAATTTTTATCCGTTCAAAATAAGTAAGGCTAACCATCAGGGATTTTTGCAAAAAATTGAAAATTTTTTATTGTTGAAATACCGCTTCAAAATGATTATAGGTAATGTATATAACACGTTCGGCCCGAAACTACCGGTAGAATGCATATGAAAAGCTCGGTTATTGGAAGTTTCGTATTTTGAGATTCGGCCACATTTCTAATCGAACCTGGATTACAGGCGAATGAGGCAACATAATACAGCAATTTAAACGATGATCTACTCATAAATACATATATAACCGAAAATAAACGAAACATTCGGAATCTGTGACAATAATTTTCATCCGTTCAAAATAAGTAAGGCTAACCATCAGGGATTTTTGCAAAAAATTGAAAATTTTTTATTGTTGAAATACCGCTTCAAAATGATTATAGGTAATGTATATAACACGTTCGGCCCGAAACTACCGGTAGAATGCATATGGAAAGCTCGGTTATTGGAAGTTTCGTATTTTGAGATTCGGCCACATTTCTAATCGAACCTGGATTACAGGCGAATGAGGCAACATAATACAGCAATTTAAACGATGATCTACTCATAAATACATATATAACCGAAAATAAACGAAACATTCGGAATCTGGGACAATAAATTTTATCCGTTCAAAATAAGTAAGGCTAACCATCAGGGATTTTTGTAAAAAATTGAAAATTTTTTATTGTTGAAATACCGCTTCAAAATGATTATAGGTAATGTATATAACACGTTCGGCCCGAAACTACCGGTAGAATGCATATGGAAAGCTCGGTTATTGGAAGTTTCGTATTTTGAGATTCGGCCACATTTCTAATCGAACCTGGATTACAGGCGAATGAGGCAACATAATACAGCAATTTAAACGGTGATCTACTCATAAATACATATATAACCGAAAATAAACGAAACATTCGGAATCTGTGACAATAAATTTTATCCGTTCAAAATAAGTAAGGCTAACCATCAGGGATTTTTGCAAAAAATTGAAAATTTTTTATTGTTGAAATTCCGCTTCAAAATGATTATAGGTAATGTATATAACACGTTCGGCCCGAAACTACCGGTAGAATGCATATGGAAAGCTCGGTTATTGGAAGTTTCGTATTTTGAGATTCGGCCACATTTCTAATCGAACCTGGATTACAGGCGAATGAGGCAACATAATACAGCAATTTAAACGATGATCTACTCATAAATACATATATAACCGAAAATAAACGAATCATTCGGAATCTGGGACAATAAATTTTATCCGTTCAAAATAAGTAAGGCTAACCATCAGGGATTTTTGCAAAAAATTGAAAATTTTTTATTGTTGAAATACCGCTTCAAAATGATTATAGGTAATGTATATAACACGTTCGGCCCGAAACTACCGGTAGAATGCATATGAAAAGCTCGGTTATTGGAAGTTTCGTATTTTGAGATTCGGCCACATTTCTAATCGAACCTGGATTACAGGCGAATGAGGCAACATAATACAGCAATTTAAACGATGATCTACTCATAAATACATATATAACCGAAAATAAACGAAACATTCGGAATCTGGGACAATAAATTTTATCCGTTCAAAATAAGTAAGGCTAACCATCAGGGATTTTTGCAAAAAATTGAAAATTTTTTATTGTTGAAATACCGCTTCAAAATGATTATAGGTAATGTATATATACCGGTAGAATGCATATGGAAAGCTCGGTTATTGGAAGTTTCGTATTTTGAGATTCGGCCACATTTCTAATCGAACCTGGATTACAGGCGAATGAGGCAACATAATACAGCAATTTAAACGATGATCTACTCATAAATACATATATAACCGAAAATAAACGAAACATTCGGAATCTGTGACAATAAATTTTATCCGTTCAAAATAAGTAAGGCTAACCATCAGGGATTTTTGCAAAAAATTGAAAATTTTTTATTGTTGAAATTCCACTTCAAAATGATTATAGGTAATGTATATAACACGTTCGGCCCGAAACTACAGGTAGAATGCATATGGAAAGGTCGGTTATTGGAAGTTTCGTATTTTGAGATTCGGCCACATTTCTAATCGAACCTGGATTACAGGCGAATGAGGCAACATAATACAGCAATTTAAACGATGATCTACTCATAAATACATATATAACCGAAAATAAACGAATCATTCGGAATCTGTGACAATAATTTTTATCCGTTCAAAATAAGTAAGGCTAACCATCAGGGATTTTTGCAAAAAATTGAAAATTTTTTATTGTTGAAATTCCACTTCAAAATGATTATAGGTAATGTATATAACACGTTCGGCCCGAAACTACCGGTAGAATGCATATGAAAAGCTCGGTTATTGGAAGTATCGTATTTTGAGATTCGGCCACATTTCTAATCGAACATGGATTACAGGCGAATGAGGCAACATAATACAGCAATTTAAACGATGATCTACTCATAAATACATATATAACCGAAAATAAACGAAACATTCGGAATCTGTGACAATAATTTTTATCCGTTCAAAATAAGTAAGGCTAACCATCAGGGATTTTTGCAAAAAATTGAAAATTTTTTATTGTTGAAATTCCACTTCAAAATGATTATAGGTAATGTATATAACACGTTCGGCCCGAAACTACCGGTAGAATGCATATGAAAAGCTCGGTTATTGGAAGTATCGTATTTTGAGATTCGGCCACATTTCTAATCGAACCTGGATTACAGGCGAATGAGGCAACATAATACAGCAATTTAAACGATGATCTACTCATAAATACATATATAACCGAAAATAAACGAAACATTCGGAATCTGTGACAATAATTTTTATCCGTTCAAAATAAGTAAGGCTAACCATCAGGGATTTTTGCAAAAAATTGAAAATTTTTTATTGTTGAAATTCCACTTCAAAATGATTATAGGTAATGTATATAACACGTTCGGCCCGAAACTACCGGTAGAATGCATATGGAAAGCTCGGTTATTGGAAGTTTCGTATTTTGAGATTCGGCCACATTTCTAATCGAACCTGGATTACAGGCGAATGAGGCAACATAATACAGCAATTTAAACGATGATCTACTCATAAATACATATATAACCGAAAATAAACGAAACATTCGGAATCTGTGACAATAATTTTTATCCGTTCAAAATAAGTAAGGCTAACCATCAGGGATTTTTGCAAAAAATTGAAAATTTTTTATTGTTGAAATTCCACTTCAAAATGATTATAGGTAATGTATATAACACGTTCAGCCCGAAACTACCGGTAGAATGCATATGAAAAGCTCGGTTATTGGAAGTATCGTATTTTGAGATTCGGCCACATTTCTAATCGAACCTGGATTACAGGCGAATGAGGCAACATAATACAGCAATTTAAACGATGATCTACTCATAAATACATATATAACCGAAAATAAACGAAACATTCGGAATCTGTGACAATAATTTTTATCCGTTCAAAATAAGTAAGGCTAACCATCAGGGATTTTTGCAAAAAATTGAAAATTTTTTATTGTTGAAATTCCACTTCAAAATGATTATAGGTAATGTATATAACACGTTCGGCCCGAAACTACCGGTAGAATGCATATGAAAAGCTCGGTTATTGGAAGTATCGTATTTTGAGATTCGGCCACATTTCTAATCGAACCTGGATTACAGGCGAATGAGGCAACATAATACAGCAATTTAAACGATGATCTACTCATAAATACATATATAACCGAAAATAAACGAAACATTCGGAATCTGTGACAATAATTTTTATCCGTTCAAAATAAGTAAGGCTAACCATCAGGGATTTTTGCAAAAAATTGAAAATTTTTTATTGTTGAAATTCCACTTCAAAATGATTATAGGTAATGTATATAACACGTTCGGCCCGAAACTACCGGTAGAATGCATATGGAAAGCTCGGTTATTGGAAGTTTCGTATTTTGAGATTCGGCCACATTTCTAATCGAACCTGGATTACAGGCGAATGAGGCAACATAATACAGCAATTTAAACGATGATCTACTCATAAATACATATATAACCGAAAATAAACGAAACATTCGGAATCTGTGACAATAATTTTTATCCGTTCAAAATAAGTAAGGCTAACCATCAGGGATTTTTGCAAAAAATTGAAAATTTTTTATTGTTGAAATTCCACTTCAAAATGATTATAGGTAATGTATATAACACGTTCAGCCCGAAACTACCGGTAGAATGCATATGAAAAGCTCGGTTATTGGAAGTATCGTATTTTGAGATTCGGCCACATTTCTAATCGAACCTGGATTACAGGCGAATGAGGCAACATAATACAGCAATTTAAACGATGATCTACTCATAAATACATATATAACCGAAAATAAACGAAACATTCGGAATCTGTGACAATAATTTTTATCCGTTCAAAATAAGTAAGGCTAACCATCAGAGATTTTTGCAAAAAATTGAAAATTTTTTATTGTTGAAATTCCACTTCAAAATGATTATAGGTAATGTATATAACACGTTCGGCCCGAAACTACCGGTAGAATGCATATGAAAAGCTCGGTTATTGGAAGTATCGTATTTTGAGATTCGGCCACATTTCTAATCGAACCTGGATTACAGGCGAATGAGGCAACATAATACAGCAATTTAAACGATGATCTACTCATAAATACATATATAACCGAAAATAAACGAAACATTCGGAATCTGTGACAATAATTTTTATCCGTTCAAAATAAGTAAGGCTAACCATCAGGGATTTTTGCAAAAAATTGAAAATTTTTTATTGTTGAAATTCCACTTCAAAATGATTATAGGTAATGTATATAACACGTTCGGCCCGAAACTACCGGTAGAATGCATATGAAAAGCTCGGTTATTGGAAGTATCGTATTTTGAGATTCGGCCACATTTCTAATCGAACCTGGATTACAGGCGAATGAGGCAACATAATACAGCAATTTAAACGATGATCTACTCATAAATACATATATAACCGAAAATAAACGAAACATTCGGAATCTGTGACAATAAATTTTATCCGTTCAAAATAAGTAAGGCTAACTTACATCAGGGATTTTTGCAAAAAATTGAAAATTTTTTATTGTTGAAATTCCACTTCAAAATGATTATAGGTAATGTATATAACACGTTCGGCCCGAAACTACCGGTAGAATGCATATGAAAAGCTCGGTTATTGGAAGTATCGTATTTTGAGATTCGGCCACATTTCTAATCGAACCTGGATTACAGGCGAATGAGGCAACATAATACAGCAATTTAAACGATGATCTACTCATAAATACATATATAACCGAAAATAAACGAAACATTCGGAATCTGTGACAATAATTTTTATCCGTTCAAAATAAGTAAGGCTAACCATCAGGGATTTTTGCAAAAAATTGAAAATTTTTTATTGTTGAAATTCCGCTTCAAAATGATTATAGGTAGTGTATATAACACGTTCGGCCCGAAACTACCGGTAGAATGCATATGAAAAGCTCGGTTATTGGAAGTTTCGTATTTTGAGATTCGGCCACATTTCTAATCGAACCTGGATTACAGGCGAATGAGGCAACATAATACAGCAATTTAAACGATGATCTACTCATAAATACATATATAACCGAAAATAAACGAAACATTCGGAATCTGTGACAATAATTTTTATCCGTTCAAAATAAGTAAGGCTAACCATCAGAGATTTTTGCAAAAAATTGAAAATTTTTTATTGTTGAAATTCCACTTCAAAATGATTATAGGTAGTGTATATAACACGTTCGGCAGAATGCATATGGAAAGCTCGGTTATTGGAAGTTTCGTATTTTGAGATTCGGCCACATTTCTAATCGAACCTGGATTACAGGCGAATGAGGCAACATAATACAGCAATTTAAACGATGATCTACTCATAAATACATATATAACCGAAAATAAACGAAACATTCGGAATCTGTGACAATAATTTTTATCCGTTCAAAATAAGTAAGGCTAACCATCAGAGATTTTTGCAAAAAATTGAAAATTTTTTATTGTTGAAATTCCGCTTCAAAATGATTATAGGTAATGTATATAACACGTTCGGCCCGAAACTACCGGTAGAATGCATATGAAAAGCTCGGTTATTGGAAGTTTCGTATTTTGAGATTCGGCCACATTTCTAATCGAACCTGGATTACAGGCGAATGAGGCAACATAATACAGCAATTTAAACGATGATCTACTCATAAATACATATATAACCGAAAATAAACGAAACATTCGGAATCTGTGACAATAAATTTTATCCGTTCAAAATAAGTAAGGCTAACCATCAGGGATTTTTGCAAAAAATTGAAAATTTTTTATTGTTGAAATTCCGCTTCAAAATGATTATAGGTAATGTATATAACAGGTTCGGCCCGAAACTACCGGTAGAATACATATGGAAAGCTCGGTTATTGGAAGTTTCGTATTTTGAGATTCGGCCACATTTCTAATCGAACCTGGATTACAGGCGAATGAGGCAACATAATACAGCAATTTAAACGGTGATCTACTCATAAATACATATATAACCGAAAATAAACGAAACATTCGGAATCTGTGACAATAAATTTTATCCGTTCAAAATAAGTAAGGCTAACCATCAGGGATTTTTGCAAAAAATTGAAAATTTTTTATTGTTGAAATTCCGCTTCAAAATGATTATAGGTAATGTATATAACAGGTTCGGCCCGAAACTACCGGTAGAATGCATATGGAAAGCTCGGTTATTGGAAGTTTCGTATTTTGAGATTCGGCCACATTTCTAATCGAACCTGGATTACAGGCGAATGAGGCAACATAATACAGCAATTTAAACGGTGATCTACTCATAAATACATATATAACCGAAAATAAATGAAACATTCGGAATCTGTGACAATAATTTTTATCCGTTCAAAATAAGTAAGGCTAACCATCAGGGATTTTTGCAAAAAATTGAAAATTTTTTACTGTTGAAATTCCGCTTCAAAATGATTATAGGTAATGTATATAACAGGTTCGGCCCGAAACTACCGGTAGAATGCATATGGAAAGCTCGGTTATTGGAAGTTTCGTATTTTGAGATTCGGCCACATTTCTAATCGAACCTGGATTACAGGCGAATGAGGCAACATAATACAGCAATTTAAACGGTGATCTACTCATAAATACATATATAACCGAAAATAAACGAAACATTCGGAATCTGTGACAATAAATTTTATCCGTTCAAAATAAGTAAGGCTAACCATCAGGGATTTTTGCAAAAAATTGAAAATTTTTTATTGTTGAAATTCCGCTTCAAAATGATTATAGGTAATGTATATAACAGGTTCGGCCCGAAACTACCGGTAGAATGCATATGGAAAGCTCGGTTATTGGAAGTTTCGTATTTTGAGATTCGGCCACATTTCTAATCGAACCTGGATTACAGGCGAATGAGGCAACATAATACAGCAATTTAAACGGTGATCTACTCATAAATACATATATAACCGAAAATAAACGAAACATTCGGAATCTGTGACAATAAATTTTATCCGTTCAAAATAAATAAGGCTAACCATCAGGGATTTTTGCAAAAAATTGAAAATTTTTTATTGTTGAAATTCCGCTTCAAAATGATTATAGGTAATGTATATAACAGGTTCGGCCCGAAACTACCGGTAGAATGCATATGGAAAGCTCGGTTATTGGAAGTTTCGTATTTTGAGATTCGGCCACATTTCTAATCGAACCTGGATTACAGGCGAATGAGGCAACATAATACAGCAATTTAAACGGTGATCTACTCATAAATACATATATAACCGAAAATAAACGAAACATTCGGAATCTGTGACAATAAATTTTATCCGTTCAAAATAAGTAAGGCTAACAACCATCAGGGATTTTTGCAAAAAATTGAAAATTTTTTATTGTTGAAATTCCGCTTCAAAATGATTATAGGTAATGTATATAACAGGTTCGGCCCGAAACTACCGGTAGAATGCATATGGAAAGCTCGGTTATTGGAAGTTTCGTATTTTGAGATTCGGCCACATTTCTAATCGAACCTGGATTACAGGCGAATGAGGCAACATAATACAGCAATTTAAACGATGATCTACTCATAAATACATATATAACCGAAAATAAACGAAACATTCGGAATCTGTGACAATAAATTTTATCCGTTCAAAATAAGTAAGGCTAACCATCAGGGATTTTTGCAAAAATTGAAAATTTTTTATTGTTGAAATTCCGCTTCAAAATGATTATAGGTAATATATATAACACGTTCGGCCCGAAACTACCGGTAGAATGCATATGAAAAGCTCGGTTATTGGAAGTTTCGTATTTTGAGATTCGGCCACATTTCTAATCGAACCTGGATTACAGGCGAATGAGGCAACATAATACAGCAATTTAAACGATGATCTACTCATAAATACATATATAACCGAAAATAAACGAAACATTCGGAATCTGTGACAATAAATTTTATCCGTTCAAAATAAGTAAGGCTAACCATCAGGGATTTTTGCAAAAAATTGAAAATTTTTTATTGTTGAAATTCCGCTTCAAAATGATTATAGGTAATGTATATAACAGGTTCGGCCCGAAACTACCGGTAGAATACATATGGAAAGCTCGGTTATTGGAAGTTTCGTATTTTGAGATTCGGCCACATTTCTAATCGAACCTGGATTACAGGCGAATGAGGCAACATAATACAGCAATTTAAACGGTGATCTACTCATAAATACATATATAACCGAAAATAAACGAAACATTCGGAATCTGTGACAATAAATTTTATCCGTTCAAAATAAGTAAGGCTAACCATCAGGGATTTTTGCAAAAAATTGAAAATTTTTTATTGTTGAAATTCCGCTTCAAAATGATTATAGGTAATGTATATAACAGGTTCGGCCCGAAACTACCGGTAGAATGCATATGGAAAGCTCGGTTATTGGAAGTTTCGTATTTTGAGATTCGGCCACATTTCTAATCGAACCTGGATTACAGGCGAATGAGGCAACATAATACAGCAATTTAAACGGTGATCTACTCATAAATACATATATAACCGAAAATAAACGAAACATTCGGAATCTGTGACAATAAATTTTATCCGTTCAAAATAAATAAGGCTAACCATCAGGGATTTTTGCAAAAAATTGAAAATTTTTTATTGTTGAAATTCCGCTTCAAAATGATTATAGGTAATGTATATAACAGGTTCGGCCCGAAACTACCGGTAGAATGCATATGGAAAGCTCGGTTATTGGAAGTTTCGTATTTTGAGATTCGGCCACATTTCTAATCGAACCTGGATTACAGGCGAATGAGGCAACATAATACAGCAATTTAAACGGTGATCTACTCATAAATACATATATAACCGAAAATAAACGAAACATTCGGAATCTGTGACAATAAATTTTATCCGTTCAAAATAAATAAGGCTAACCATCAGGGATTTTTGCAAAAAATTGAAAATTTTTTATTGTTGAAATTCCGCTTCAAAATGATTATAGGTAATGTATATAACAGGTTCGGCCCGAAACTACCGGTAGAATGCATATGGAAAGCTCGGTTATTGGAAGTTTCGTATTTTGAGATTCGGCCACATTTCTAATCGAACCTGGATTACAGGCGAATGAGGCAACATAATACAGCAATTTAAACGATGATCTACTCATAAATACATATATAACCGAAAATAAACGAAACATTCGGAATCTGTGACAATAAATTTTATCCGTTCAAAATAAGTAAGGCTAACCATCAGGGATTTTTGCAAAAATTGAAAATTTTTTATTGTTGAAATTCCGCTTCAAAATGATTATAGGTAATGTATATAACAGGTTCGGCCTGAAACTACCGGTAGAATGCATATGGAAAGCTCGGTTATTGGAAGTTTCGTATTTTGAGATTCGGCCACATTTCTAATCGAACCTGGATTACAGGCGAATGAGGCAACATAATACAGCAATTTAAACGATGATCTACTCATAAATACATATATAACCGAAAATAAACGAAACATTCGGAATCTGTGACAATAAATTTTATCCGTTCAAAATAAGTAAGGCTAACCATCAGGGATTTTTGCAAAAATTGAAAATTTTTTATTGTTGAAATTCCGCTTCAAAATGATTATAGGTAATGTATATAACAGGTTCGGCCTGAAACTACCGGTAGAATGCATATGGAAAGCTCGGTTATTGGAAGTTTCGTATTTTGAGATTCGGCCACATTTCTAATCGAACCTGGATTACAGGCGAATGAGGCAACATAATACAGCAATTTAAACGATGATCTACTCATAAATACATATATAACCGAAAATAAACGAAACATTCGGAATCTGTGACAATAAATTTTATCCGTTCAAAATAAGTAAGGCTAACCATCAGGGATTTTTGCAAAAAATTGAAAATTTTTTATTGTTGAAATTCCGCTTCAAAATGATTATAGGTAATGTATATAACAGGTTCGGCCCGAAACTACCGGTAGAATGCATATGGAAAGCTCGGTTATTGGAAGTTTCGTATTTTGAGATTCGGCCACATTTCTAATCGAACCTGGATTACAGGCGAATGAGGCAACATAATACAGCAATTTAAACGGTGATCTACTCATAAATACATATATAACCGAAAATAAACGAAACATTCGGAATCTGTGACAATAAATTTTATCCGTTCAAAATAAGTAAGGCTAACCATCAGGGATTTTTGCAAAAAATTGAAAATTTTTTATTGTTGAAATTCCGCTTCAAAATGATTATAGGTAATGTATATAACAGGTTCGGCCCGAAACTACCGGTAGAATGCATATGGAAAGCTCGGTTATTGGAAGTTTCGTATTTTGAGATTCGGCCACATTTCTAATCGAACCTGGATTACAGGCGAATGAGGCAACATAATACAGCAATTTAAACGGTGATCTACTCATAAATACATATATAACCGAAAATAAACGAAACATTCGGAATCTGTGACAATAAATTTTATCCGTTCAAAATAAGTAAGGTTAAACCATCAGGGATTTTTGCAAAAAATTGAAAATTTTTTATTGTTGAAATTCCGCTTCAAAATGATTATAGGTAATGTATATAACACGTTCGGCCCGAAACTACCGGTAGAATGCATATGGAAAGCTCGGTTATTGGAAGTTTCGTATTTTGAGATTCGGCCACATTTCTAATCGAACCTGGATTACAGGCGAATGAGGCAACATAATACAGCAATTTAAACGATGATCTACTCATAAATACATATATAACCGAAAATAAACGAAACATTCGGAATCTGTGACAATAAATTTTATCCGTTCAAAATAAGTAAGGCTAACCATCAGGGATTTTTGCAAAAAATTGAAAATTTTTTATTGTTGAAATTCCGCTTCAAAATGATTATAGGTAATGTATATAACAGGTTCGGCCTGAAACTACCGGTAGAATGCATATGGAAAGCTCGGTTATTGGAAGTTTCGTATTTTGAGATTCGGCCACATTTCTAATCGAACCTGGATTACAGGCGAATGAGGCAACATAATACAGCAATTTAAACGGTGATCTACTCATAAATACATATATAACCGAAAATAAACGAAACATTCGGAATCTGTGACAATAAATTTTATCCGTTCAAAATAAGTAAGGTTAAACCATCAGGGATTTTTGCAAAAAATTGAAAATTTTTTATTGTTGAAATTCCGCTTCAAAATGATTATAGGTAATGTATATAACACGTTCGGCCCGAAACTACCGGTAGAATGCATATGGAAAGCTCGGTTATTGGAAGTTTCGTATTTTGAGATTCGGCCACATTTCTAATCGAACCTGGATTACAGGCGAATGAGGCAACATAATACAGCAATTTAAACGATGATCTACTCATAAATACATATATAACCGAAAATAAACGAAACATTCGGAATCTGTGACAATAAATTTTATCCGTTCAAAATAAGTAAGGCTAACCATCAGGGATTTTTGCAAAAAATTGAAAATTTTTTATTGTTGAAATTCCGCTTCAAAATGATTATAGGTAATGTATATAACAGGTTCGGCCCGAAACTACCGGTAGAATACATATGGAAAGCTCGGTTATTGGAAGTTTCGTATTTTGAGATTCGGCCACATTTCTAATCGAACCTGGATTACAGGCGAATGAGGCAACATAATACAGCAATTTAAACGGTGATCTACTCATAAATACATATATAACCGAAAATAAATGAAACATTCGGAATCTGTGACAATAAATTTTATCCGTTCAAAATAAGTAAGGCTAACCATCAGGGATTTTTGCAAAAAATTGAAAATTTTTTATTGTTGAAATTCCGCTTCAAAATGATTATAGGTAATGTATATAACAGGTTCGGCCCGAAACTACCGGTAGAATGCATATGGAAAGCTCGGTTATTGGAAGTTTCGTATTTTGAGATTCGGCCACATTTCTAATCGAACCTGGATTACAGGCGAATGAGGCAACATAATACAGCAATTTAAACGGTGATCTACTCATAAATACATATATAACCGAAAATAAACGAAACATTCGGAACCTGTGACAATTAATTTTATCCGTTCAAAATAAGTAAGGCTAACCATCAGGGATTTTTGCAAAAAATTGAAAATTTTTTATTGTTGAAATTCCGCTTCAAAATGATTATAGGTAATGTATATAACAGGTTCGGCCCGAAACTACCGGTAGAATGCATATGGAAAGCTCGGTTATTGGAAGTTTCGTATTTTGAGATTCGGCCACATTTCTAATCGAACCTGGATTACAGGCGAATGAGGCAACATAATACAGCAATTTAAACGGTGATCTACTCATAAATACATATATAACCGAAAATAAACGAAACATTCGGAATCTGTGACAATAAATTTTATCCGTTCAAAATAAATAAGGCTAACCATCAGGGATTTTTGCAAAAAATTGAAAATTTTTTATTGTTGAAATTCCGCTTCAAAATGATTATAGGTAATGTATATAACAGGTTCGGCCCGAAACTACCGGTAGAATGCATATGGAAAGCTCGGTTATTGGAAGTTTCGTATTTTGAGATTCGGCCACATTTCTAATCGAACCTGGATTACAGGCGAATGAGGCAACATAATACAGCAATTTAAACGATGATCTACTCATAAATACATATATAACCGAAAATAAACGAAACATTCGGAATCTGTGACAATAAATTTTATCCGTTCAAAATAAATAAGGCTAACCATCAGGGATTTTTGCAAAAAATTGAAAATTTTTTATTGTTGAAATTCCGCTTCAAAATGATTATAGGTAATGTATATAACAGGTTCGGCCCGAAACTACCGGTAGAATGCATATGGAAAGCTCGGTTATTGGAAGTTTCGTATTTTGAGATTCGGCCACATTTCTAATCGAACCTGGATTACAGGCGAATGAGGCAACATAATACAGCAATTTAAACGGTGATCTACTCATAAATACATATATAACCGAAAATAAACGAAACATTCGGAATCTGTGACAATAAATTTTATCCGTTCAAAATAAATAAGGCTAACCATCAGGGATTTTTGCAAAAAATTGAAAATTTTTTATTGTTGAAATTCCGCTTCAAAATGATTATAGGTAATGTATATAACAGGTTCGGCCCGAAACTACCGGTAGAATGCATATGGAAAGCTCGGTTATTGGAAGTTTCGTATTTTGAGATTCGGCCACATTTCTAATCGAACCTGGATTACAGGCGAATGAGGCAACATAATACAGCAATTTAAACTGTGATCTACTCATAAATACATATATAACCGAAAATAAACGAAACATTCGGAACCTGTGACAATTAATTTTATCCGTTCAAAATAAGTAAGGCTAACCATCAGGGATTTTTGCAAAAAATTGAAAATTTTTTATTGTTGAAATTCCGCTTCAAAATGATTATAGGTAATGTATATAACAGGTTCGGCCCGAAACTACCGGTAGAATGCATATGGAAAGCTCGGTTATTGGAAGTTTCGTATTTTGAGATTCGGCCACATTTCTAATCGAACCTGGATTACAGGCGAATGAGGCAACATAATACAGCAATTTAAACGGTGATCTACTCATAAATACATATATAACCGAAAATAAACGAAACATTCGGAATCTGTGACAATAAATTTTATCCGTTCAAAATAAATAAGGCTAACCATCAGGGATTTTTGCAAAAAATTGAAAATTTTTTATTGTTGAAATTCCGCTTCAAAATGATTATAGGTAATGTATATAACAGGTTCGGCCCGAAACTACCGGTAGAATGCATATGGAAAGCTCGGTTATTGGAAGTTTCGTATTTTGAGATTCGGCCACATTTCTAATCGAACCTGGATTACAGGCGAATGAGGCAACATAATACAGCAATTTAAACTGTGATCTACTCATAAATACATATATAACCGAAAATAAACGAAACATTCGGAACCTGTGACAATTAATTTTATCCGTTCAAAATAAGTAAGGCTAACCATCAGGGATTTTTGCAAAAAATTGAAAATTTTTTATTGTTGAAATTCCGCTTCAAAATGATTATAGGTAATGTATATAACAGGTTCGGCCCGAAACTACCGGTAGAATGCATATGGAAAGCTCGGTTATTGGAAGTTTCGTATTTTGAGATTCGGCCACATTTCTAATCGAACCTGGATTACAGGCGAATGAGGCAACATAATACAGCAATTTAAACGGTGATCTACTCATAAATACATATATAACCGAAAATAAACGAAACATTCGGAATCTGTGACAATAAATTTTATCCGTTCAAAATAAATAAGGCTAACCATCAGGGATTTTTGCAAAAAATTGAAAATTTTTTATTGTTGAAATTCCGCTTCAAAATGATTATAGGTAATGTATATAACAGGTTCGGCCCGAAACTACCGGTAGAATGCATATGGAAAGCTCGGTTATTGGAAGTTTCGTATTTTGAGATTCGGCCACATTTCTAATCGAACCTGGATTACAGGCGAATGAGGCAACATAATACAGCAATTTAAACTGTGATCTACTCATAAATACATATATAACCGAAAATAAACGAAACATTCGGAACCTGTGACAATTAATTTTATCCGTTCAAAATAAGTAAGGCTAACCATCAGGGATTTTTGCAAAAAATTGAAAATTTTTTATTGTTGAAATTCCGCTTCAAAATGATTATAGGTAATGTATATAACAGGTTCGGCCCGAAACTACCGGTAGAATGCATATGGAAAGCTCGGTTATTGGAAGTTTCGTATTTTGAGATTCGGCCACATTTCTAATCGAACCTGGATTACAGGCGAATGAGGCAACATAATACAGCAATTTAAACGGTGATCTACTCATAAATACATATATAACCGAAAATAAACGAAACATTCGGAATCTGTGACAATAAATTTTATCCGTTCAAAATAAGTAAGGCTAACCATCAGGGATTTTTGCAAAAAATTGAAAATTTTTTATTGTTGAAATTCCGCTTCAAAATGATTATAGGTAATGTATATAACAGGTTCGGCCCGAAACTACCGGTAGAATGCATATGGAAAGCTCGGTTATTGGAAGTTTCGTATTTTGAGATTCGGCCACATTTCTAATCGAACCTGGATTACAGGCGAATGAGGCAACATAATACAGCAATTTAAACGGTGATCTACTCATAAATACATATATAACCGAAAATAAACGAAACATTCGGAATCTGTGACAATAAATTTTATCCGTTCAAAATAAGTAAGGCTAACCATCAGGGATTTTTGCAAAAAATTGAAAATTTTTTATTGTTGAAATTCCGCTTCAAAATGATTATAGGTAATGTATATAACAGGTTCGGCCCGAAACTACCGGTAGAATGCATATGGAAAGCTCGGTTATTGGAAGTTTCGTATTTTGAGATTCGGCCACATTTCTAATCGAACCTGGATTACAGGCGAATGAGGCAACATAATACAGCAATTTAAACGGTGATCTACTCATAAATACATATATAACCGAAAATAAACGAAACATTCGGAATCTGTGACAATAAATTTTATCCGTTCAAAATAAGTAAGGCTAACCATCAGGGATTTTTGCAAAAAATTGAAAATTTTTTATTGTTGAAATTCCGCTTCAAAATGATTATAGGTAATGTATATAACAGGTTCGGCCCGAAACTACCGGTAGAATGCATATGGAAAGCTCGGTTATTGGAAGTTTCGTATTTTGAGATTCGGCCACATTTCTAATCGAACCTGGATTACAGGCGAATGAGGCAACATAATACAGCAATTTAAACGGTGATCTACTCATAAATACATATATAACCGAAAATAAACGAAACATTCGGAATCTGTGACAATAAATTTTATCCGTTCAAAATAAGTAAGGCTAACCATCAGGGATTTTTGCAAAAAATTGAAAATTTTTTATTGTTGAAATTCCGCTTCAAAATGATTATAGGTAATGTATATAACAGGTTCGGCCCGAAACTACCGGTAGAATGCATATGGAAAGCTCGGTTATTGGAAGTTTCGTATTTTGAGATTCGGCCACATTTCTAATCGAACCTGGATTACAGGCGAATGAGGCAACATAATACAGCAATTTAAACGGTGATCTACTCATAAATACATATATAACCGAAAATAAACGAAACATTCGGAATCTGTGACAATTAATTTTATCCGTTCAAAATAAGTAAGGCTAACCATCAGGGATTTTTGCAAAAAATTGAAAATTTTTTATTGTTGAAATTCCGCTTCAAAATGATTATAGGTAATGTATATAACAGGTTCGGCCCGAAACTACCGGTAGAATGCATATGGAAAGCTCGGTTATTGGAAGTTTCGTATTTTGAGATTCGGCCACATTTCTAATCGAACCTGGATTACAGGCGAATGAGGCAACATAATACAGCAATTTAAACGGTGATCTACTCATAAATACATATATAACCGAAAATAAACGAAACATTCGGAATCTGTGACAATTAATTTTATCCGTTCAAAATAAGTAAGGCTAACATCGAACCTGGATTACAGGCGAATGAGGCAACATAATACAGCAATTTAAACGGTGATCTACTCATAAATACATATATAACCGAAAATAAACGAAACATTCGGAATCTGTGACAATAAATTTTATCCGTTCAAAATAAGTAAGGCTAACCATCAGGGATTTTTGCAAAAAATTGAAAATTTTTTATTGTTGAAATTCCGCTTCAAAATGATTATAGGTAATGTATATAACAGGTTCGGCCCGAAACTACCGGTAGAATGCATATGGAAAGCTCGGTTATTGGAAGTTTCGTATTTTGAGATTCGGCCACATTTCTAATCGAACCTGGATTACAGGCGAATGAGGCAACATAATACAGCAATTTAAACGGTGATCTACTCATAAATACATATATAACCGAAAATAAACGAAACATTCGGAATCTGTGACAATAAATTTTATCCGTTCAAAATAAGTAAGGCTAACCATCAGGGATTTTTGCAAAAAATTGAAAATTTTTTATTGTTGAAATTCCGCTTCAAAATGATTATAGGTAATGTATATAACAGGTTCGGCCCGAAACTACCGGTAGAATGCATATGGAAAGCTCGGTTATTGGAAGTTTCGTATTTTGAGATTCGGCCACATTTCTAATCGAACCTGGATTACAGGCGAATGAGGCAACATAATACAGCAATTTAAACGGTGATCTACTCATAAATACATATATAACCGAAAATAAACGAAACATTCGGAATCTGTGACAATAAATTTTATCCGTTCAAAATAAGTAAGGCTAACCATCAGGGATTTTTGCAAAAAATTGAAAATTTTTTATTGTTGAAATTCCGCTTCAAAATGATTATAGGTAATGTATATAACAGGTTCGGCCCGAAACTACCGGTAGAATGCATATGGAAAGCTCGGTTATTGGAAGTTTCGTATTTTGAGATTCGGCCACATTTCTAATCGAACCTGGATTACAGGCGAATGAGGCAACATAATACAGCAATTTAAACGGTGATCTACTCATATACCATGTTTCCATGAACCAGGTTGGAATTAGGTTGAGTTGAAATTAGGTTTTCGTTAATTCCAAAATGGCGTTGATCGTTTCCATGGAGTAGAGTTAGGTTGAATTGAAATTTTGATACCGCTTGATAAAGTTAATTTAATTTGTGCCTAATAATACTCATGTATACTATTATATGTCCGGAAAATTATTTTAAAATACTTTTTTGTTTTAAATATACACATTTGTGGTTGAAAATGTTTAATATAAATTTCCTTGACATTAAAAATGAAAACTTTTCATTTGCCGCCATTTTGAATTTCAACTCTACTCAATCCCATTAGTTTCGTCGAGTTCAAAATAATTTAACGAAAACTCAACTCTACTCTGTTTCCATGAACGCTAACTCCAACTCAAGCCACTTTCAACTCTGCATGGAAACAAGATAATAAATACATATATAACCGAAAATAAACGAAACATTCGGAATCTGTGACAATAAATTTTATCCGTTCAAAATAAGTAAGGCTAACCATCAGGGATTTTTGCAAAAAATTGAAAATTTTTTATTGTTGAAATTCCGCTTCAAAATGATTATAGGTAATGTATATAACAGGTTCGGCCCGAAACTACCGGTAGAATGCATATGGAAAGCTCGGTTATTGGAAGTTTCGTATTTTGAGATTCGGCCACATTTCTAATCGAACCTGGATTACAGGCGAATGAGGCAACATAATACAGCAATTTAAACGGTGATCTACTCATAAATACATATATAACCGAAAATAAACGAAACATTCGGAACCTGTGACAATTAATTTTATCCGTTCAAAATAAGTAAGGCTAACCATCAGGGATTTTTGCAAAAAATTGAAAATTTTTTATTGTTGAAATTCCGCTTCAAAATGATTATAGGTAATGTATATAACAGGTTCGGCCCGAAACTACCGGTAGAATGCATATGGAAAGCTCGGTTATTGGAAGTTTCGTATTTTGAGATTCGGCCACATTTCTAATCGAACCTGGATTACAGGCGAATGAGGCAACATAATACAGCAATTTAAACGGTGATCTACTCATAAATACATATATAACCGAAAATAAACGAAACATTCGGAATCTGTGACAATAAATTTTATCCGTTCAAAATAAGTAAGGCTAACCATCAGGGATTTTTGCAAAAAATTGAAAATTTTTTATTGTTGAAATTCCGCTTCAAAATGATTATAGGTAATGTATATAACAGGTTCGGCCCGAAACTACCGGTAGAATGCATATGGAAAGCTCGGTTATTGGAAGTTTCGTATTTTGAGATTCGGCCACATTTCTAATCGAACCTGGATTACAGGCGAATGAGGCAACATAATACAGCAATTTAAACGGTGATCTACTCATAAATACATATATAACCGAAAATAAACGAAACATTCGGAATCTGTGACAATAAATTTTATCCGTTCAAAATAAGTAAGGCTAACCATCAGGGATTTTTGCAAAAAATTGAAAATTTTTTATTGTTGAAATTCCGCTTCAAAATGATTATAGGTAATGTATATAACAGGTTCGGCCCGAAACTACCGGTAGAATGCATATGGAAAGCTCGGTTATTGGAAGTTTCGTATTTTGAGATTCGGCCACATTTCTAATCGAACCTGGATTACAGGCGAATGAGGCAACATAATACAGCAATTTAAACGGTGATCTACTCATAAATACATATATAACCGAAAATAAACGAAACATTCGGAATCTGTGACAATTAATTTTATCCGTTCAAAATAAGTAAGGCTAACATCGAACCTGGATTACAGGCGAATGAGGCAACATAATACAGCAATTTAAACGGTGATCTACTCATAAATACATATATAACCGAAAATAAACGAAACATTCGGAATCTGTGACAATAAATTTTATCCGTTCAAAATAAGTAAGGCTAACCATCAGGGATTTTTGCAAAAAATTGAAAATTTTTTATTGTTGAAATTCCGCTTCAAAATGATTATAGGTAATGTATATAACAGGTTCGGCCCGAAACTACCGGTAGAATGCATATGGAAAGCTCGGTTATTGGAAGTTTCGTATTTTGAGATTCGGCCACATTTCTAATCGAACCTGGATTACAGGCGAATGAGGCAACATAATACAGCAATTTAAACGGTGATCTACTCATAAATACATATATAACCGAAAATAAACGAAACATTCGGAATCTGTGACAATAAATTTTATCCGTTCAAAATAAGTAAGGCTAACCATCAGGGATTTTTGCAAAAAATTGAAAATTTTTTATTGTTGAAATTCCGCTTCAAAATGATTATAGGTAATGTATATAACAGGTTCGGCCCGAAACTACCGGTAGAATGCATATGGAAAGCTCGGTTATTGGAAGTTTCGTATTTTGAGATTCGGCCACATTTCTAATCGAACCTGGATTACAGGCGAATGAGGCAACATAATACAGCAATTTAAACGGTGATCTACTCATAAATACATATATAACCGAAAATAAACGAAACATTCGGAATCTGTGACAATAAATTTTATCCGTTCAAAATAAGTAAGGCTAACCATCAGGGATTTTTGCAAAAAATTGAAAATTTTTTATTGTTGAAATTCCGCTTCAAAATGATTATAGGTAATGTATATAACAGGTTCGGCCCGAAACTACCGGTAGAATGCATATGGAAAGCTCGGTTATTGGAAGTTTCGTATTTTGAGATTCGGCCACATTTCTAATCGAACCTGGATTACAGGCGAATGAGGCAACATAATACAGCAATTTAAACGGTGATCTACTCATAAATACATATATAACCGAAAATAAACGAAACATTCGGAACCTGTGACAATTAATTTTATCCGTTCAAAATAAGTAAGGCTAACCATCAGGGATTTTTGCAAAAAATTGAAAATATTTTATTGTTGAAATTCCGCTTCAAAATGATTATAGGTAATGTATATAACAGGTTCGGCCCGAAACTACCGGTAGAATGCATATGGAAAGCTCGGTTATTGGAAGTTTCGTATTTTGAGATTCGGCCACATTTCTAATCGAACCTGGATTACAGGCGAATGAGGCAACATAATACAGCAATTTAAACGGTGATCTACTCATAAATACATATATAACCGAAAATAAACGAAACATTCGGAATCTGTGACAATAAATTTTATCCGTTCAAAATAAGTAAGGCTAACCATCAGGGATTTTTGCAAAAAATTGAAAATTTTTTATTGTTGAAATTCCGCTTCAAAATGATTATAGGTAATGTATATAACAGGTTCGGCCCGAAACTACCGGTAGAATGCATATGGAAAGCTCGGTTATTGGAAGTTTCGTATTTTGAGATTCAGCCACATTTCTAATCGAACCTGGATTACAGGCGAATGAGGCAACATAATACAGCAATTTAAACGGTGATCTACTCATAAATACATATATAACCGAAAATAAACGAAACATTCGGAACCTGTGACAATTAATTTTATCCGTTCAAAATAAGTAAGGCTAACCATCAGGGATTTTTGCAAAAAATTGAAAATTTTTTATTGTTGAAATTCCGCTTCAAAATGATTATAGGTAATGTATATAACAGGTTCGGCCCGAAACTACCGGTAGAATGCATATGGAAAGCTCGGTTATTGGAAGTTTCGTATTTTGAGATTCGGCCACATTTCTAATCGAACCTGGATTACAGGCGAATGAGGCAACATAATACAGCAATTTAAACGGTGATCTACTCATAAATACATATATAACCGAAAATAAACGAAACATTCGGAATCTGTGACAATAAATTTTATCCGTTCAAAATAAGTAAGGCTAACCATCAGGGATTTTTGCAAAAAATTGAAAATTTTTTATTGTTGAAATTCCGCTTCAAAATGATTATAGGTAATGTATATAACAGGTTCGGCCCGAAACTACCGGTAGAATGCATATGGAAAGCTCGGTTATTGGAAGTTTCGTATTTTGAGATTCGGCCACATTTCTAATCGAACCTGGATTACAGGCGAATGAGGCAACATAATACAGCAATTTAAACGATGATCTACTCATAAATACATATATAACCGAAAATAAACGAAACATTCGGAATCTGTGACAATAAATTTTATCCGTTCAAAATAAGTAAGGCTAACCCATCAGGGATTTTTGCAAAAAATTGAAAATTTTTTATTGTTGAAATTCCACTTCAAAATGATTATAGGTAATGTATATAACAGGTTCGGCCCGAAACTACCGGTAGAATGCATATGGAAAGCTCGGTTATTGGAAGTTTCGTATTTTGAGATTCGGCCACATTTCTAATCGAACCTGGATTACAGGCGAATGAGGCAACATAATACAGCAATTTAAACGGTGATCTACTCATAAATACATATATAACCGAAAATAAACGAAACATTCGGAACCTGTGACAATTAATTTTATCCGTTCAAAATAAGTAAGGCTAACCATCAGGGATTTTTGCAAAAAATTGAAAATTTTTTATTGTTGAAATTCCGCTTCAAAATGATTATAGGTAATGTATATAACAGGTTCAGCCCGAAACTACCGGTAGAATGCATATGGAAAGCTCGGTTATTGGAAGTTTCGTATTTTGAGATTCGGCCACATTTCTAATCGAACCTGGATTACAGGCGAATGAGGCAACATAATACAGCAATTTAAACGGTGATCTACTCATAAATACATATATAACCGAAAATAAACGAAACATTCGGAATCTGTGACAATAAATTTTATCCGTTCAAAATAAGTAAGGCTAACCATCAGGGATTTTTGCAAAAAATTGAAAATTTTTTATTGTTGAAATTCCGCTTCAAAATGATTATAGGTAATGTATATAACAGGTTCGGCCCGAAACTACCGGTAGAATGCATATGGAAAGCTCGGTTATTGGAAGTTTCGTATTTTGAGATTCGGCCACATTTCTAATCGAACCTGGATTACAGGCGAATGAGGCAACATAATACAGCAATTTAAACGATGATCTACTCATAAATACATATATAACCGAAAATAAACGAAACATTCGGAATCTGTGACAATAAATTTTATCCGTTCAAAATAAGTAAGGCTAACCATCAGGGATTTTTGCAAAAAATTGAAAATTTTTTATTGTTGAAATTCCGCTTCAAAATGATTATAGGTAATGTGTATAACAGGTTCGGCCCGAAACTACCGGTAGAATGCATATGGAAAGCTCGGTTATTGGAAGTTTCGTATTTTGAGATTCGGCCACATTTCTAATCGAACCTGGATTACAGGCGAATGAGGCAACATAATACAGAAATTTAAACGATGATCTACTCATAAATACATATATAACCGAAAATAAACGAAACATTCGGAATCTGTGACAATAAATTTTATCCGTTCAAAATAAGTAAGGCTAACCATCAGGGATTTTTGCAAAAAATTGAAAATTTTTTATTGTTGAAATTCCGCTTCAAAATGATTATAGGTAATGTGTATAACAGGTTCGGCCCGAAACTACCGGTAGAATGCATATGGAAAGCTCGGTTATTGGAAGTTTCGTATTTTGAGATTCGGCCACATTTCTAATCGAACCTGGATTACAGGCGAATGAGGCAACATAATACAGAAATTTAAACGATGATCTACTCATAAATACATATATAACCGAAAATAAACGAAACATTCGGAATCTGTGACAATAAATTTTATCCGTTCAAAATAAGTAAGGCTAACCATCAGGGATTTTTGCAAAAAATTGAAAATTTTTTATTGTTGAAATTCCGCTTCAAAATGATTATAGGTAATGTGTATAACAGGTTCGGCCCGAAACTACCGGTAGAATGCATATGGAAAGCTCGGTTATTGGAAGTTTCGTATTTTGAGATTCGGCCACATTTCTAATCGAACCTGGATTACAGGCGAATGAGGCAACATAATACAGAAATTTAAACGATGATCTACTCATAAATACATATATAACCGAAAATAAACGAAACATTCGGAATCTGTGACAATAAATTTTATCCGTTCAAAATAAGTAAGGCTAACCATCAGGGATTTTTGCAAAAAATTGAAAATTTTTTATTGTTGAAATTCCGCTTCAAAATGATTATAGGTAATGTGTATAACAGGTTCGGCCCGAAACTACCGGTAGAATGCATATGGAAAGCTCGGTTATTGGAAGTTTCGTATTTTGAGATTCGGCCACATTTCTAATCGAACCTGGATTACAGGCGAATGAGGCAACATAATACAGCAATTTAAACGATGATCTACTCATAAATACATATATAACCGAAAATAAACGAAACATTCGGAATCTGTGACAATAAATTTTATCCGTTCAAAATAAGTAAGGCTAACCATCAGGGATTTTTGCAAAAAATTGAAAATTTTTTATTGTTGAAATTCCGCTTCAAAATGATTATAGGTAATGTGTATAACAGGTTCGGCCCGAAACTACCGGTAGAATGCATATGGAAAGCTCGGTTATTGGAAGTTTCGTATTTTGAGATTCGGCCACATTTCTAATCGAACCTGGATTACAGGCGAATGAGGCAACATAATACAGAAATTTAAACGATGATCTACTCATAAATACATATATAACCGAAAATAAACGAAACATTCGGAATCTGTGACAATAAATTTTATCCGTTCAAAATAAGTAAGGCTAACCATCAGGGATTTTTGCAAAAAATTGAAAATTTTTTATTGTTGAAATTCCGCTTCAAAATGATTATAGGTATTGTATATAACACGTTCGGCCCGAAACTACCGATTGGGTGCATAAGGAAAGCGCGTTTATTGGAAGTTTCGTATTTTGAAATCGGGCCACATTGTGTATCAAATCTGGATTGCAGGCGAATAAAAATATTGCATATAATAATATTGCAACAACTTTAACTGAGCTCCACTCATAATTACATCCCTAATAACCGAAGCATACCTGCATACGGAATCTTAGATCTATATAATGGCAAATCTATTATTATCTAATTAATTTATTTATTATTATCTAATTTATTGACATATAATCTGACGCTTATTGTTTGTGCCCTAACCTACGAACCACTTATAACATTGCTAATTCTGCTTCTTTTAACTTTTTTATAAAAAAGAATAAAGCGATCAGATTAAACGTCAACAACCAACAAAAATTGATTTGTCGTTTTATATTCAATTTCAAAGATTTTTTTTCTTTTTTAATTAATAATACATAGGACATGAGGAATATAATTTATCTATGTACTGACATAGAGCAAAATATACATAAGAGGAGTCATGTAATCATTCAGAGGTTAATCTATTTTACTATTGACAACCTGTATAAGCCTAGCAAGAACAATGAACTGTAAAATAACTATTCCGATATGCTTGTAAGCTACGTATTTGGATTAAATATAGAAAAATATTAAATTTGTGTATATTTAAAATATCAAAACTAAAAAATAAGATTAACCTCGGAGAAATTGACTTATAAAATGTGCACTACTCGATTTCTCTTATATATTTATTCCTCGATGGTACTGATGACGTTACCACAGAATATATTCTGTGACGTTGCAACGCACAGTAGTATTTATAAGGTTTCATACACATTTGAGACGTTTTTTTATTTTGGTGTGTCTTAGCTAATACATTTAGGCGAATAGTTTTACATTCGTAAGGTTTGTGATAAAAATTGAAAGCAATTGTTTGGTTTACTATAGCCAAAACATTTAGGCGAATTAATTGGAGTTTTCCCCATGTCAGATACGCATGTCATTTAAGCAACAATCTAATACCTTTTTATACCTTTCCGGATCAAATGTCAGTGTCATAAAATTCTCAACACTCAAGAAACCACACGTATAGTGTTCACTGAGTGTTTAATTAAACACTAAATCTATTTAATTAATAAGGTATTAAGTTCATAATTTGGTTTAACATTAAATCATCTAATTTACAAAGGTAAGTTCTTTCAGTTTTGTGTGCACACCTCATTAATTTAGGTTATGATATAAAAACTATTATGACTTGCTTATTTGTATTGTCTGGGGCAATAATTCCTGTAAACAAAAACAATAAACCAAAAAGTGACCACAATCAATTTATTCTAGAATAATAAAATAAATATGGGCTGCGACGTGATTTGGATAATAGATAACTCGTGCTGTTCTACGTGCCATGCGACATGATATTTATTAAAATGATCGATTTGACTTAAGTTCTTACGCAGGTAAAAGACGTTGTGTTATGTAAAATGTTTGTTTCGTTTTCGCGTAGGAATTAATCTGGCTTATTTGGAAGTTCTTGATTGTACACTCGAAAATTGTTTTGTTTGTTAAATTCGTGTGGTGATTTAAGCCACAAACTTGTTGGTTGTGTTTGTGTTACTAATCTAACATTTATTTCCCAGATACATAAGAATGGCCAAATTAGATGAAAAAATTGGATTTATCGGTGGGGGAAATATGGCGTTTGCCATTGGATCCGGATTAATAAAAAGAGGTAAGTTCTACTGGTTTCATTTAGCATTTTTACACTTTATCATTGTGGTTATTTTACTTTTAGGTATTGTCAAACCAACTCAAGTATTGACGTCAGGCCCAAATTATGATAATTTAAAAAGGTGGCGTGATATTGGCGCTGATATTACAACCGAAAATGTTGACGTTGTCTTAAAGTCTGATATAATTTTTATCTGTGTTAAGCCACATATTCTGGAAGTGTGTGCCCGGCAAATCGAAGCCGATTTTAACAATAGACTACCATCCTCAAAGGATAAAGATAAGCTCTATGTGTCCGTTTTGGCTGGCGTTACACTTGAATCATTAATGAAGGCTTTCAGTTTTATTACCGGCTGCAAAATGATCCGATCGATGCCTAATACTCCGATGCAAGTGGGCGAAGGATGTACAGTATACAGTCCGGCCCAATATGTGACCCATCAGGATTTGGAAAAAGTTCATTTAATACTTAATTCATTAGGAACTGCGTATCAAGTGCCTGAAAAAATGATAAACGCTGTTTCGGCAGTGACAGGATGCGGTCCAGCATATATTTATACCATTATTGAAGCACTCGGTGATGCTGGAGTGCAGCAAGGCATTCCAAGACAAATGGCTATTCAGTTCGCGGCACAGATGGTATATGGCACAGCTAAAACTGTGCTTGAGACTGAAAAACATCCAGCGATATTACGAGATGAGGTTTGTTCCCCAGGTGGATCAACAATAGCCGCAGTACACGAATTAGAAAAAGGTGGAATTCGGGCTACTCTAATGAATGCAGTTAAAGTGGCAACCGAACGTTCCGCTGAACTTGGTATAAAAAAATAACAGCATCATTTCCTGAAAAATATTTAATAAGCATGACAAAGCACCAGAAACTCTTGGACAATGTACTTAATAAACAATATTTATTCTAAATAGTATTAATCATAAACTCTATCTTTTTTACTAACATACTCGACACATCGGGATGGATCGGTTGGGAAATATTCCTGACATTTGGTCATAAGGCGCTTTAAAGCTTGAATATATTTTCGTTGAGTTTCATCGTTCATTACGTGTGCCACATTCTTGGAGAAAATCTTTTCACGTCCGGTACGTGCATGAATACCAACCATGGTAACACCAATTGGCCAAGGAGCATTTCCAATCGCCATTTGCAGATAAGAATCACTGGCCATTATATAATTTCGTCGAAGCAAACATTTCGCTATGTCAGTTAAACTGTCGAGAATATCCTCCGGCAATGTTTTATTCTTTAACTTCCGAAGAAGTGGCTTCAAGTACACTTTCGTTTGATTATATGTGGCTTTTGCAATTTTCACCTTGGTACTCATCCGTTTCGATTGGGAATATGAATTTAATTGATCACTCCAAAGTTTTAATATGAATTGTAACAATGTAGTAATTACTTCCATGTCATGATCTCTGTTACCTCGACCCATTTTATTTGCCATTTCTTGGATTCCCTCGTACGTAACAGTATCGTCAACCAAAACCTCATCATTCGCATTTTTATCCGATGTAGGATTGGAATTTTCTGTTCCTGTTTTTAAAATTTCATCTAAATACGCTTGATCTACTTCATCCATAGCTTCTTGAAAATCATTACGGAAACCTCGATTCACTTCAGGCTCCGAGATTTCATACTGTCTCAATCTTCGGAAAGCATCCACTTCACTTTCTCCGTACAACATTATTGGTTCGCCACGTTCACGTAGCCGACGTATTACTTCGATACGCGGTAATACTTGCACACTATCCATATCACTCGATGCATTATTATCAACGGCCATATTATAAAGGGTCGAATTGGCCTCCTCGATATGGCGACCATACTTTAGAAGGTATTCTTCTCGTTCCTTTGATATTAGTTCGCCACGCTTGAAGTATTTTTTCTTGTCGCTCTGTGAATTAATTAATGTTAATCGATTTAAACCATCGTAAAGTATTTAAACAGACGTCAGATACCTACCACAAGATTACTTTCCTCCAATAATTTACGTTTTCTGGCGATCTCCGCTTTAAGAACGTCCATTGTTTACCTTTTTTTTGTAAAAATATATTTTGAAATTGAAACGTCAGTAACTGAGCAATAAAGCAGTCCTACACATTTCATTTTTATTGATTATTTTAAAATACCACTAGCGCCTCCCGCGGAAAAAAGTATAAAAAACTTAATTTTAGTAATATTTTTAATAAGATAAATTACCAATCATTTGGTGCGTTTATTCCACAGCTAAATTGGCAATGCTACAAATGTCATTTTCATATAAAATCGAAATTTTAGCTGGCTGAGCTATCAAAATGTCGTGTTTATACCGTAGGTACAGCTGTCATTTGCGTTTAGCATTGCTATTTTAACTGTGGTATAAACGCAGCAATTAAAACGTTTCATGTACTATAACGTTATAACGAAATAACAAAATAAATCCACATAATAATGCTCCATTTAGATGCGACCAACATTTGTCTTCAACAAAATTAAAGAGGTATAACATTGACTTTTTGCACAGGAGCGACAAGAAAAGAAATACATACATCCCAACAAAATTTTGCAGAAGATTTTTAAGCCACTACATCGCCTAAACCTCTGTATTCGATCCGAATGGCAACAATTTTAAAATTAACAAAAAAAATTTTTTTTCATATTTATAAATTTTTTTTTTTATATTTATGTTGTATTTTCACGATAAGCTGAATACAACTTCGAAAACATTAATGTAAATGAAAAATTAAGGACTCATAATAAGAACAGACGAAAACGAAAGAGAATCATGTCAAAAAATTTTTTTGTATGTATTTTGTGCATACCGACAACACTATAACTATAATAATAATAAAATAATTTCAATGTTTCAAACACAAATAATCAAAATGTTATATAATTTATATGATCAAATTAAAATGCATTTTAAAAAAGAATTTCGATTTAACTAAGATCCGTTAAAATCCGGAAGACATTTCAATCCGTAATTTTTATATATGTAATTTATATTCAAAAGGGAAATGTATATCCCTTTTTCTTCCAGACAAAAAATTTTGTTACTTCAATTTATATCCAACCCACACAAATGTGTGTGTAAAAATGTCAGGTTATAATGTTTTTCGGAGTTTAACGGATCTCAGTTAAATCGGAATAATTTTCGAAAAAACAATATAATTTGATAACATAAAAATTATATAACATATTGATTATTTGTTTTTGAAACATATTAATTATTTTTATAATACTATATATTATAGTTATAGTGTTATTTTTCGGAGGAAAACGATTTAAGTGGAATGCACAAATATGTATGTTGTTCCAAAACAATACAAAAATAAATTTTTGACATGATTCTTTAATGTTATCCCTGCAATTGTGATGACAAGCAGGAAAAGGGATACGACGCAAAGTTCTACATTTTTCCGCTACGTGAAATCTATTGATTTGTTTAAAAAATCAATAGTGTGTATAGTGGACTTTATAACAGGGCTGTCAAAAATACAACACTGTTGCTCAATTAGCGAACCCAATTTTTGAAAAGTTTTTTGAGACAGAATTTGACAATACAAAACAAAAACAAATACAAATGTCAGACGTCTTGAAGCTCGCAAAATTCTTGTAAGTTTCACAATATTGTGATATAAAACAAATCCGTGCACGCAATGCCTAAGAAAGGAGAAAATTCGAAAGCCACCGAGGCACGCGAACGTAAAGCCGCCGCGAAAAAAGCTACTGCCGATAAGACTGCAAAGGAAAAAGAAGATGCGCTTTGGGCCGATGATGATAAACAACTCGCTAAGAAAAAGAAACAAAAAGAGGACGAAGAAAAGAAACGTCTAGAGCAGTTGAGGAAAAAGGCTGAAGCCAAGGAATTGCTCGAAAGGGAGATGAATTCAATACAAACGGCTGGAAAGCAACCTCTCGCCAAAATCACTCGTACCCAAGTTCAGGCCGAGATCGAGACAAGAAACCGCAATATTGAATTAAGCAACGCACCAAAAGTGGTGAGTCGTATTACAAAACATGATCCCTTGTTAGAAGAGAATCTGAATCATGCTATGCGGGACGTTGAAGTGGCTACTAATGTTGAGGAGGCTATTGCCGTGTTAAAAGTGACTGATATAGAAGACGATAAGCATCCGGAGAAAAGAATGCGGGCTGCATACAAAGCGTTCGAACATGAGAATTTGAATCGTATTAAGCTGGAAAATCCCACATTGCGAATGTCTCAGTGGAAGCAACTTTTGCAGAAGGAGTGGAACAAATCGCCCCAAAATCCAATGAATCAAATCTAGTGAAATATTACCGGAACTGCCCATAATTTATCATGCAATTTTTCTAGTAATTACCTATATTTTATGATTTGTTTTGAATAAACTACATATATGATAATTGAAATTTGTAGTTGTATTGTATCGTATGTTTCATGTTTTTAATATGGAAAACATCCGGGTTCGGTGTAGGAGGAAAATCAGTAGTCTCAAAAAGAGAGGCTGCAAGCTAATTCCCGGCGAACGATAAGCGCTGCCAAAGCTTGAATTAATGTAAGTATAATTTTTCCCGAAGGACAATTTTTAAAAGAAAATTATGGACGGGAAACTGGTTTACAAAATTATCAGCTACGATTGGGGTTTTGAGTATCACAAGCCGCCAATTCCTGTGGAAAAACGTAAAAACTAGCACTGAACAGCTTACCATATATTTATTATATTATTAAAAATACTGCTAGTGCCTGGAATTGTTATCCGAAAACTTTCAAATATTAGTATTTTGTGTAAAAACTTCCACTTTTCATTTTTTTAAATTCATACTGTATAGGTAATCGTTTTTACAAGATCGCAATCGCAATGGGATTGTGACAAATTTAGCCTGTCAAATTCGGTTGGTATCACTGGATTGTGAATCAATAAAATTGGCGGTTGACCACAACCCACTTTATTAAATTCAAACCAAATCCCAGGGCCGCTGGAAGGGGCGTATCGCTGCTGGGTGCATAGTGACATGCCGAGGGGCTTTATTTTATTTATTTACTTAAATGATAATAAATAATTAAAGTCATTCGAAGTTAGTACCCCATAACAAAAATATAAAAATTACCTAAATGAAATCATCGTAGTGAAGAATAGCAGAAGCTTCAACATTTAGTTTAGTCATTTTAGTTTAGTGTAGTGGGATTTACTTATGGAATTAAATATGTATCGTATATCCCTTTTGTATTTTACTAACACAATTGTGTGAGTACGGCAAAAGTACCACGTCAAACATTTATTTTTGTATGTGTTTTGAACCAACTTACATATTCTTCTCAAACTTATTTTCGTTCAAAAAAAACACTATAACTATACACACAATTGTGTTGGTTGTACTTCAAAACAAGTGAAATGTTTTATAAAAAACCGCATTACATACATACTATTATTTTTTACTCACACATTTGTGTGGTTTGGACTTTAATAAAGCCATTTTTTTTGGTTGAAAAAAGGGATATACATTATATAGGCCATACACTGATGCCACACGAGGTATCACAGAAACCGTATTTTTCTTCGTTTCTATCCCCGTTTACCTATGCTACGGGTTTTAATTGCGACTTAGGTAGGCCACACACGTACAGTTTTAACTGTACAATTAAAACTGTCAGTTAAAACTGTACGTGTGTGGGTATTTCAGTTCAGTTAAACTCAACTGTACAGTTTAACTTAGAACTTTAAAATTTTTACTGAAACGGTTAACTGAACTGAACATGTGTGGGGGTTTTACTGCTCAGTTCTCAGTTTTGTGTCGAAATTCTGAGATGAGAGGACTTTTCATATAATAATTAAAACATTGAATTATACAAAACTAGTTCGACTATTTATATAATTTTCATTTTATTAACAATTAACATCATGTCACATAAACAAAACCAAGTTATTGAGGATTTTATTTTTAATATATCGATCCGAACCTTGTTTGTGGCAAGTTAAATGTAGTGATTATCATGACCATCATATGCCTAGGTATCCCAGAGAAACTCGTTTCGCTGTGTAAATTAACAACGTATGGGTCTGTATGTAGAATCGTAATTGAAGGAACTGTGTCAGACTCCTTTGAAATAACATCTGGCGTTCGACAAGGTGATGCACTCGCGCCTTTGCTGTTCAATTTGGCGCTTGAGTACGTAGTGAGAAAAAGCAACATCGAAACTTCGCGCTGTATATTTAATAAATCCGGCCAAATTCTTGGATATGCAGATGATATCGTGCTTCTTGGCCGAAGACCTAGCGATATCAAAGACAGTTTCATACCGCTCGATCGCTGCGCAAGAAGACTTGGTTTGGAGGTGAACAGCAGTAAAACCAAATATCTAACAACACCCAGGAACATCTCTAGTGCAAATCTCGGAATTGGCGACCACAATTTTGATGGTGTCGAAAACTTTAAATACCTCGGGTCAGTTATAACATCACTGAATGAAATGCAGGCAGAAATAAAAGCCCGAATCGCTGCCGGACAACGAGTTTTCTACGCCCAATCAAGATTATTGCGTTCGAAACATCTATCGCAGTCGTGCAAGCTCGCACTTTATAAAGCACTAATAAGACCTGTGCTGACTTTCGGAAGCGAGAGCTGGACCATGACCTCTAATGATTGTAGATTGTTATCTACATTCGAAAGGAAGGTCATCCGTTCAATTTTTGGTCCAATTAAAGTTGCGAACAACGAATATCGGATTCGTATGAATCACGAAATAAAGCAACTCCTCGGAGGCAGCGATATCATCGGATTCATTAAATCCAATCGAGTGAGATGGCTCGGCCACGTTACAAGGTCCCAACAACAACGGATGATATATAAAGTGTTTCACCAACAACCAGCCGGAGTACGTCGTAGAGGAAGACCCCGACTACGCTGGCGTGACGACATTGAACAAGATCTGCAAGCATTAGGATGTCGAAACTGGATGACGAGAGCAATGGATCGGGATGGATGGAGGGCCATTGTGCAGGCGGCGAAATCCCTCCATGGGATGTGAAAGCCAGAGAGAGAGAGAGAGAGAGAGAAATTATCATGACCGTGCCAAAAAGTGCCTACTTTTTATTTTTTATTTTTTTTTTAGCATTAATAAAAGAAAGTCTTAATCATCCAGTGGATTTAATGTCCTTTTAAAGTCAATTAATACTCCCCTTTTCATTCACGCACACACCCACCCCATTTACCTATTCACACAATTACAGTATACCACCTGCACGTTGCAAGCTCCATGTCAACCTGCACACTGACATGAACGGTGGGTCGGCGCTGAATTCTGCACTCCAACAGAGGGTCTAAGTTGTGTTTATTATCATCACCGATCGTAATCGATGAAGAAAATTCGATTTACATCCTGCCTCTGGTGGGATTCGAACCCAGTACCTCCCGGTCCAAATGACGAAGCTTTAACTACTGCGCCACTTGTACGGTATTTAATTTTTTAATAAAAAAAAAACACACCGAGAGCCGCTCATTCAAATCCATGATAATAACTGAAGGATTAGACTGAACGTGTGTGTGCATCTCAGTTCACAGTTATAACTACACAGTTAAAACTGTACGTGTGTGGCCGGCCTTAAACAAATTTTCAGTGCAACCACACTAACACAAACATAAACATAAAGAACAAAACAAAATAAAAGACACATACATATACATTATCTATTACGACAAGTTGGTCTTGAAAAAATAATCAAAAAACCAAAAATCTCGTGTGGCATCAGCCATAGGGAATGAAGGAGAAACGGCGTTCCAACATGGTTCCTAGATTGGATATGTCACAGTAACGGCTGACTTATAAAATATTCATTAAATTCAAAACGTGATTAGAGCGATGCGTTTAGTCGTGGTATTGAAGCTCATTTACCATATACCAATTTCCTTAATAGTGTTTGAAGACATTTGATGCATCCAGACAGTGCGGAAAAGTTCGGTTCCTTGACCGGCTTCTGGATCGGGAGGTATTGAGTTCGCTTCCCTTTATGAGGAGGATGCAAAGGCGATTTTTCATCATCTGATTGCGATCGGTACTGAAAATGAACACAACTATGCGAAGTACAGAACTCATGGGCCGAGTAGATGGATCGGACGAAATAATACTATGCCAGCACTATATGCTGGCACGGAGCTATGCAATGTCCAGATGGTTTTACAGCCTTCGATTTAACTATTATGTAAGGCAGAACAAATTGCAGAGTTAAAAAATAATGGTTTGGTTCCAGGCTTATTTACTTTTATTACCAACTATAACCAATTTCGGTCATACATTTCTATATGCGAAATGGTTACATTACCCCCATGCCTGTTCGACCTGAATACGATCCAAATTATCGTGTATTTTGTTATGCCTTATCACACCATTGAACACTAAAATGACCTTGAATGCTTCCTTCAATTTCCTCTGTATCCTCGAGCCGTAACAGTAAAGGACTAAATATTTCTTAAAACAAATTAAAAAAATTATATTAGCCATTTTCTAGAACTTTATCGCAAACTCATTTTTGAATTTTGTCAAAAAATCGATTTTTCGACAAAATTATGAACTAAACTAGGGCGGTATGTTGTACCATCACTTCGAACCAAATTCGAAAAAAGTTGAATGGCGGTATGTAGTATCATTTTCGAAAAGCAAAAATGATACAACTTTCACTTTTTCAATTTGACTTTTTTCGAATTTCGACTTCTTCCTTTGACATTTGAAAACTAAATGGAAAAGTTGCCTCACGAGGCGAATAGCGTAAGGTCACCCCAAAAAAGTTTAGTGCATAATTTAGTCAAAAACATCGACCTGAGGCACACAGCAAAGAGTTCTATTTTCCCACATGTCACATTTTAAAAATTCAAACCGGGATTTCGTTACACACCCAAACATAACAAATAAATATAACGCAACAAATATGAACTGAAGAGAAAACTAATTCAACGATCTGTAGACTAATCTGGCCTTACATTTAGTGGAAACAAAAAGAACGATATCTCCAGTTAAGCGGACGTACGTAAGCTCCTGTGGTGTGCTCCCCCATCCTTTTCCAATAGTATATTATAACATAAGATGGCTACGACCAAACCAAATAAAACACATGATTAAGTGTACTTTGCTTTGCTTCACACGAGTCATAGAATTAACTAACAGAATCCGATTTGAAAATAAATTTGAAGAATACCGAGTCTATCTCCGCATTCTTCAGATGGAATCGGTTAGACCACAACAGACGTCGATGTCTGTGAAGTTGAGGCAATACTTTTTGGGAAGTTAATTTTTTGCTCTGACCTTTAGACCTATTAGAGGGAATTTCGACTTGCGGCACGGTTTACGATAGACTCAACTAGATACAGGTGATTAAACTCTTGAGTTGTTAAACAAAGCGGTGTTTCCGATCAACTACAAAGTTCGTTTACTACAGCATTTTTTCATGGCATTTTTTCGGTGCACTGCCACGATCCGTTAATTTTAAAGCTATCAATTAGGATACAGCACGAGCACCCAAAATCAAAGTAGTAGTTCAGGAGGAAGGAACTTTCACTCGAATAGTACCTAGCAGAATAATAATAACAAGAATTCTCCCGATAGCAAATACACAACTAGATATTGTAGCTTATGACACATAATTTACTAGACACCGAAATGACACAAAATAGTACCGGGAGATTTCGACGCAAAAATTGGAATCGATAACCTCGACATTAAACCAATTTTGGCACTAGCATAGCAATTCATTGGTGAATGCAAATTACCACTCATTAATATAGACACATGCAGGTAGACGTGATCAAGACGCTATCAACGTGCACTACTACCTAAAAGTAAGGGCAGCTTTCAATAGAAGTGACAATTCTATAACGAAAATTGGGAGCCAAATCGAAATAAATACGAAAATTCCCATCCTGCGAAAAATAGGAAGACTAGAGTAATGTTCTGCTAGATAACGGTGTTATGTTCTGTGACAGCACGGCACCGGGTTATGTAAGCGAAACAATCGGTAATAAATGGAGAGAATTGAAAGTAATATTCTCGAATAAAGTAAGATGTTACAGTCGAGTAGAATCGCGATAAAATCCGATAAACTTCAATTAATTCGTCCGTGAGTGATAAGACCTCGAGAAATTGTTGGTTTGAGTTGTTTGTTAAAGCCTACGTGCGAAATATTATTATCTCCATAGTATAAAAATGTATGACTCACCGTTAAAATAAAAAACGAATACTTCCATAAAACATATGGTTTCAACCTTAAAAGAAAACAGGCGTTGCCGTAAATGTTAACAAAAAATTTTTATTATCGATTACTCATTACTTCTGGATTAGTAGGATGATCGCGAAAATACTCGTGAAAAGGACAGGTAAACAGCTACAAAAAAATTATGTACCTGGGTACATAATTTTTTTTCTATTTATACCACCGTTCGCATTTAAAATTCTCTTATAGTTTTGTTGGATTTTGTGCGAGTAACATCTTTAAGCACCTGATCGTGTAAATCTAAAATTATTTCGTGATGTTCAACCAAAGCGTGTGCTTATATTTAAAGTTTATAGTCAAAATCGATACTTAAACAACTTTTAAGAAAGATGGATAAATCAGTGAGCCAAATTAAATATAAAAGTGATAAAGCAAGTTTATGTAAAAAGTATTGCTTAAAGTGAAAATGTAAACAAATATAAAAAAAATGTGAATTAAGAAATTTCGCTGATCTGTTGTTAAAAATTAAGACGCAGTTTCAAAGTATTGATGATAGTGCTATCAATATTTGTCGCACACAAGCAGTAATCCAGATCGATAAAATTAATTAAGGGGGCCAATACAAAATGCATAAGCTTGATGATAACGAAACAACGGTGATGTCAATCAAATATGTTCCGGTGCCACCGCAGCAGGCTGCACAATAAAGAAGGATATGAGGAGCCGCGTGATTAAATTGGAGTATTTTCCAACAAACCATCAGAAATGGATGCAGACGGGGGTGCTTGCAGAAGGTATAGTGATTTAGTTTGATTTAGAAACTTTGTGTGATAATTTAAAGGTATTTCATATATTTTAATGATAATTATCTTTAAACTGTAACACATTTTTATTAAATTACGTGTAAATGTTATTGCATTGAAAATTGATTATTTTGTTCGCGTTCAGCGAAATTATTTTATTTACGCCTTTAACAAAATTTGGTTTTCTATTAATATTAAAATCTTAATTACGAGTTACGCCCGTAACATTACAAACAAATTATATTACGTTAGTCGATGTTGTTTGCATTATTTTTGATTTTCCGTGACCATTAGAATAAACGTCAAATATTTTGCGATTTTAAGCCGTTTTTTATATTCTTTTACTAAAATGAATTTAAATTAACCTTTATATATATTTTTTTTCAAAATCTCTAACTGAACACTTAATTTGTGGTCCTGATGTTTTTTTTTCATTCCGTTAATTTTTCTCTTTTACTTATAAATGATAAACTGGGTGACATATGGCTGATCAAATAATTTACTAATTTCCAAACTTGTCTTGGCTATATTAAAAATTTTTTGCGCCTGATTATGTTGATGCTCTACAAAATATGGATTATCTATTAAAGCAGATGTGGATTATCTCTTTAAGTGATAATTCATGAATTAAAAGCAACATTCTGCTAATAATAAAAGAATTTTAAGACTTGTAAGACACATCTTGAGTGCCAGTATGTAATGGATGAACATGATCTCGCAGCAGTTTAAACTTGCTGAGCGCCATCCAATTCACCAAACTTTTCAAAGACATGTTGCAATAAAGTGACACTTCGACTGGTAATGTAATGTATAAAGAGCGTGCGCTTCGTACATTTTTTACCTTTACGATTTCGAATAATAATTCAGCATTTCCAAGAACGATTGCAATTTAAACCTGCAATTTAAATTTAAACCCGCGCCGGTTGCAACTGTTTGATGCTGGGTGAAATGGTGCCGAGGTTATATGTTTGATCAGTGCGTATGTATGTGTATACGCCCGTGTTTGAATATATGGACTTAGTATAAGTGTGCATGCCAAAAAAAACGTAAACACTTTCATACAAATGTTATGGAATTTTTTTGAAAAGTTTTTTTAAATTTATAACGTAAATGCGACAGAAAAATAAATTGTCATTCTCCTGAGGATGAACTTTGTTTATTTATCATTAATTTTGGTAAATTGTTTTTTATTTTTAAAGTAATTTTCATTTAGAATTTTACCATTTTCCGATATGATGCCTTTAATTTGATGATCGTCATATAAAACATATTATATAGCATAGTTTGTGTGTATGCATGAAGAGTAGTTATTTATTTCGTTTTCTTCTCTACGTCATCCACTCTACGTGCATGCACACAAATTTTGCTCTATATTTTGTATGGGGATCATCAAATTAAAGACATAGCTCTAAATGGAAACTACCTTAACAATAAAAAAACAATTTACCAGAATTAATGATAAATGAACAAAGTTCATCCTCAGGAGAATGAAAATTTTTTTTTGCGCCGCATTTACGTTATATAAATAAAGTAAAAAAAACTTTTCAAAAAATTTCCATAACATTTGTATGAAAGTGTTTTTTCGTGTTTACGTTTTTTGGGCCTGCTAAACCGTATTTTTTATATTTTTCTTCAACTTGGCCGTATAGTGGTTTGAAGCTATTTGACGTACAACATAAGCGACATTCACTGAAACTAAGAACATTGATCCTTCTATTGTGCGACAAAAACTATCTTGAACTCTTCGAAAAACCCGATTTGTGATTGGCCGTGGTCCAGACATAGTTCACAAGACCACTAAATTTACTGCAATTCTGCATCAATATTGGGACACTAGGAGTAAGATCGTACATACATGAGATGTATGAATTTCAAATCGTTCTGTTCGAATATGAGCTCATTGGGACACTAGGAGTAAGATCGTACATACATGAGATGTATGAATTTCAAATCGTTCTGTTCGGATATGAGCTCATGCCATACTTCGTGATACTTTTCTAATTCTCGTTCACTCAATTTTCTCTGGCAATGTCAGAAACAGTTTGTTTTTTAATGCCTTGTTGACAAACTCGTCCTATTGACATGTCAGATTCTAACTTGCCAAACACATAAATATTTTCTGCTTCACAGTCAAATTCACTCGCGTTATTTTTACCCATTTAATGACCCAATTTTAAATTCATAAGCTCGATAAAGTCTTAGACGGCTATTTTCCTTAAACTGAACGTGGGCCTTGAAATCTAACATGGCTTCCTCTAAACATTTCTTCAAACATTCATTAAATGTTTCTTGTATTACGGTTACTTTTTCGTAAGCCTAAAACCTCTAAATTATTTTAACCACTACTAAATCTAGAACCTCCTTTTGAATCTAAAACAGCCTTTAATCGATTATTCATAGACGAAACCAACTTTTGAGTAAACTCAGGCGGCACTCGAGCCCATTCTTGTATAACTGCTGCTGTCAGTGTAGCACTATTCTGGATTTCTCTGGGAATAGGGAATTGGAAAAAATATTTGCATAGCATTTTTTTCCATATTGTATTTTTCTCGCCTACTGAAGGAATAAGTTTAGTGCAAAAAATTTTAAAACAAAGTTAAATGGGAAAATTTTGTTCCACAAAATTTTTATAGGGAATAATATTTTCCCATTTAACTTTGTTTCGAAAATATTTATACCAAACTTTTACCCTCAGTAGGCCAGAAAAAGACAATTTAGTCAAAAATGCTATGAAAATATTTCTCCCAATTCCCTATTCCCAAATAGTGTCACTGGAATGTGGATTTTAATTTTGTTTGTTAATTTTGCGATTGCCTTACTGTTTGTTTGTTACTTATTTTGCGATTGAAATACATGTTAATTACGACTTCTCGGGAGTCGGTACTGGTTTCTTTTCTTTTAGACATATCACGGTAATTAAAACATTTCACAGTTATAAAAATATAATATCAACTAATACCTTTGACGTCTAATACTATAATGAGCGAAACTATCACATAAACCATAGAAAAACAAAGGATCTACATGTTGCCATAATTGTTCGTATATAAAAACGCATTACTTCTGCGACACAAAAAAAATTTCGTGTTGTTTGTGGGCTAACCTTTATATTCACTGTACTGTTATTTTTAGAGCTCCTGTTTTCGAGTCATTTTTCTATTTTCCTCTCCATATGCGGATTCAGCTATTTCTGCATAGATTTTATCCTCTTCTTTAAAATTTAAAATTATTTTTTTTACCAACTGCCACCTTGCCTTGTGAAACTTTGATATTTTGCTTAGGTGCATGGTGCATCCATAATTCATCAAATTTTGATTATATAACCACTATTATCTCGTACTTTACTAAACATAATATGATGCAAAATAACGGGAAATGACAGAAATAGCGTAATTTATGACCACTAGTAGAATTAAGACCAAATTTGCGTATCAAAATCAATGGAGTAGCACAAGTCGTAAATTGTTGTTTGCTATTGCATCAGTGATCGAGGATATGCCCTAAAGAGACTGAAGATTTGCCAAATTTTATTTTGTACCGACTATTTTCAGTGACAGAAATTTGTAAAAATTTTTGATGGTGTTTTAATTGACAACACTTTTTACGTTTCACTTTTAATTTTTAACAATTGTCGTTCTATCAACGTCCGTTTGATGTATTCGTATTAGTTTTCGATTTGTCCAACATTTCCTGGAGTACTGCGGACATGACTTGCAGATTTGTGGGAAGTTTGTCCTAAATTGTCTTCTCATGTATGTACATGTGAAACATTGTTGTGATTCATTGCATGTCACTTCGCTATAACAGAACAAACAATTATTTTTTATTTTTGCTTAATCGGCTGCTAGAATATTTTTTAAATAAATCCTGCATTCTTGTAAAGCTGTGGAGTTTCTTTCTTCATCATCGGAATGAATGTCCTTTCTATGAGGGCCGTTTATTAAATAATCTATTGCATAGATAATTAATTCGCCACAGCAGTTTGTATCCATCTTTTTGTTGTGGTAACGCACTGCACGAAATAATGTTAAATTTTTTTTGAGGTGGATTATATTTCCCATTTCGAAATAACACTGTCGGATTTATAGGATTATACCTCTGGCTGTTTTTTATGGCCGATCGCTTTATAGCCAGATTTTTTGGTATAAAGATTTTTAAAACTTGAAAGTGGTCGAGGCAAACACTTTAATAAGAGCGCTCATTGCAATAACTTTTTCTTTAATTTATTATTTTATTTTTTATTTCGAACTATGTAGTTTCGAGAGTTCTCTTTTCATTAACTATTTCTACTATTCTCATAATGAAGCAGAAATTATAAAGACAGGTCTCGCAAAGTTCATGAAAATGATATTTAAAAATAACAATATTAAAATTCAAATTTGTCATTTTGTCGTAGTATTCAAAATCAGCATGATTTGTGATGGCATCGCATGCTTCATCAAATGTCACATCTTTATGGCGTCCAAGCATAAACTGTTCTGTTTCGATTTCCACCCCTGGGCTATCCGTGCTTGTATCTTCTCCGACATCATCAAACACGTTTTTCGTGTCCGTTTTTCGTGTACTGCGGACGCGGCTTGCAGATTTGTGAGAAGTCCTAAATTGTCCTCTCATGTATGTACCTTTTACCTGTGGAACATTTTTGTCACTTCGCTAGAACAATCAATTATTTTTTATTTTTGCCGAATTGGCTGCTAGATTTTTTTTTTAAATAAATCCGGTATTCTTGTAAAGCTCCGAATGAATGTCATTCTATAAGAGCCGTTTATTATTAAATAGTCTATTGCATAGATAATTAATTCGCCACAGCAGTTTGTATCCATCTTTTTGTTGTGATAACGTACTTCACAGAATAGTATGCTATTCAAAAAATAACTGATATTCTGCTTCAAATACCCGGCAAACGGGTATAATTATGTACCCCTTTTCTTTAGCCCATTTTAACTCTGGCTGTTTTTTTTTATGGTCGATCGCTTTATAGCGAGGTTTTTGGCTAAAAAATTTTAAAACTTGAAAGTAACCGATTATTTTTATTTTTAAAAAGAACGCTTATTGCAACGTAAACTAACTCTGTCGTAAGAAAATTTTTATGGTTTAGTGAACTAAAGCAAAGGATTTTTTAAAATTAAATAAATGAGAATAACTTTCTCTTTTTGTGATAATTTATTATTTAATTTTTATTTCGAACTAGTTTCGAGACTTCTCTCTTCAAGTTATAAAGGCAATCTCGCGAAGTTCATGAAAATGATATTTGAAAATAACAATATTAAAATTCAAATTTGTCATTTTGTCGTAGTATTCAAAATCAGCATGATTGGTAAAAAAATCTTGATGGCATCGCATGCTTCATCAAATGCCACATCTTTATGTTTGCGTTTGGGTAGTCGTCCAAGCCTAAACTGTTCCGTTTCGATTTCCACCCCTGAGCTGTCTGTGCTGGTATTTTCTCCGATATCATCAAACACGTTTTTTCATGTCCTTTTTTCGTGTACTGCGGACATGATTTGTGGGAAGTTTATCCTAAATTGTCCTCTCATGTATGTAACTTTTACCTATGGACCATTGTTGTGATTCATTTCATGTCACTTCGCTATAACAGAAAAATCAATTATTTTTTATTTTTACCGAATTGGCTGCTAGATTTTTTTTTAAATAAATCCCCGGTATTCTTGTGTAGCTGTGGAGTTTGTTCTTATTAAAATTATTTTCTTAATTTTTTCTGATTTATAACATAAATTAAGGATAATTTTAACACTTTCATAATTTTAACAATCACTTTCTTTCTAATTGGCACTTAAGTTTAAAATTATGTGTTGTCTGACAAAAACTCTAAAATGTTTGATCACTGCGTATTTCAAATTTATACTTTTGTGCAAGTGTTGGGTATTTCCAACTTCCATACGATTTTGAACGAAATTAGACTGTTTTCCGCTTGAACTAGTGCACTATTAATTAAATTTCTAATGCTTTCATTTAATTGATTGATTGATTGATTGGACTGTAGGACCAAATACTGGACTAGGACGCGGATAACGTTAACAAAAATTGAAAGGATAGGAGTCGAAACTATCCGGTTGTAGACACCTAGTGATCGTATGTTGAATATTTAAGGGCAAAACATTTACCTTTAAACGATATGTTTTTGTGCTCCTGCTGATATCATCTTCTTTTATATGCAATTGGCATAATTTATACTGGGTATACTGTTTGTTCTGCAAATCTCGCCTCATCCTCGTGATATTCACATTTTCGCTCTGTAATTTAAGATAATAAGCATTGACGTTGATAATTTGTATAATTTTTAAACATACCTGACAACCCGTTTCACCCGTGACACAGACAAAATCCATTCGGTAGTTTGATTTAGCGCTATACACATTTTCGATTAATCTTTCTCTTGTAACTTTCGTTTACTACATTTTTTTCAAATTTAGAGCCATATATCGATCGGCATACGTAGAAACTAATTTAGAGGTATTGTCAAAAAAGTTCTAAGTGTCTTCAATTCTATACTATTTTGGTTGTGGCAGAAAAACACGTTTATTTCTAAGAAATTTTATTTTAATAAAAATATTTTCCATATCTATGACCTTCGACCATCTTTCTGACAGTTTATGGATACCATCGAAAAAAAAAAATGTTTGTCTTTTGATGCGATCCATTCGTCGAGCCATTTTTCGATTTTCTGGTGGTTTTTGAAGTGCTGCTTTGGAACCGGGAGCGATAGGGCTTACAAAAATAAAAACAAATTTCGTGATTGTTTAATTATTTATTTAATATTGAAGATTCTAATTATGTCTTGGAGGTACTGAATTGATTTTACGATTGTCTTCGTCACTTTTATAATTTAGTTTTTCGAGTTGTATATTATCTGACTCTCTTAACACTTTTCGCACATTACACATCTTTGTATTAACACCAGCTTTTAATGCAATTTGTCGCGTGAATTATATAACTCGTTGAGAGTTTGATTTAAAAAAATATAAATTTTATTATTAATTTAAAATACAATTTTTATTTTATATGTTATGAAATTGACATTCACAATAATTCTGAATCTTAAATGTAATGTTAGTAGTACTTATACTATATGTTATCTATTGAATGATAAAATGAGGTTCAACAGGATATTTACTTATTTGAGAGTAACAGAATGTAACTCATGCTTATCTATACAAATGAGAGCAAAAGGTTTACTTATTTATGATGAGTAACGAAGTGTAACTCATTTATCTTATCCTATTTACTTAACTACTTAATTATTTATTATGAATGATAAAATTATTATGATTAATATAATTAATTAATATAATTATGATGATGTGGTTGACGTAAAATTGACCGTTTTTCTCCATCAGTAAGTGCACCTGGTCGGCCTGTACTTTTATGCGAACCGTATAATTGCGGATTTTTTAAATAATTTCGCACTACCTTCACACTAAACTGTTACTCATATTAATTTTCTTAAAACTGTCAATTTGTCCTTTTTCAAATTCGTTCAATCAACTTTTTCTACCCATATTTTAAAAAAACAACACAAATCGGAATAACATTTAACACAATAATATTTTAAGACACAAGAAGATGTTTGCACGCCAACAAACTAGAATAAAGACTGATATAGCGTTCAAAATAAGGGCTATCCATAAATTGTCCAGGACGCCGCACAGAATAATGATTTCTATTTATAGCACGCATGGGTATAGTGAAGAGTATTATTTTTGCATCGGAAGAATTTGAAATAATTTGTATCTTTGAAATAAATTTGAAATAAATCTTAAATTACTGGTGCGGTTATCATTTACTACGGGACTGAACGTCGCCATTAACAGAAATTGTCCCTATCACAGTTAAAATTCGTTGTTTGAGCGATGTTAACTCCCAATTTAAACGGTGACCACCCTGGTGCTTCCTTATTTCGGAACTTTTGTTTTTGGGACCAGCTTTCATACCAGACCTAAAATGATTTAATAATTAGATTTATTTATTCATACGTTTTCCATATAACCACAGAAATTTTATGCGTACCTTATTCCAGTTTTTCCATTGTTTACGAGCTCCTGACACTGAATTTAATTGTTCTACAATAGTTTTGCATAAAGCAGTAACATCTTTTAATGAAAAACCATTATCGAACTTTCCACTATATTTAGGATAAATTTCCAAAAACTCGATTAAAATTTCTTTTTGGTCCAACGTGATCTACCTCGTCTTCCACTATCCATAGTAAAAAAAAATCTAAAATAACGTAAAAATGTATGGAATCTGCCCAAATCGCCAACCTTACAGATGGCCAACAACCACATCACCGACACAACAACATCCAATGCGCAAAATTATTAATTAATATTGATTGATTGATTGATTGGACTGTACAACCAAGTGCTACCCAAGAGTCCCGGATAACGCCGGGCCTATTCCTACAGCCTGTTTACACATAACAATAGGAAGGATAGGAAAGGTTTTTTTTTTTTTTTTTTTTTTTTGGGACGGAACGATCCGGTTTCAGACACCTAGCGATCGTACAACACAATTCTAATCTACTTCTAATCTACTAGAAGAAGGATAAAGGCTTAATAGGTTAAATGGATATCGATGGTATTGGTCTTCAACAATTGCTTCTCTAAATCAGCAACCTGAGGAAACAAATCTATTATTTCACGTGCATCTGGAAATTTCCTGTAATATAATTCTACATTAATACTTTTCAGCTACCTAAACAAAATTGATTAATTAGATCAGCCCGGTTACAAATACCTAGGTAAAGCCAATAGTTCATGAACTAATGACAACACAATTCTAATCTACACAACCGGCAATTAATATTTCAAAGAAATATTATTTCATAACATCTAAAGATTCCTGAAATAAATTCTTAATTAATCTACCGGTTTCCTAAATAATATAAATATTTATTAAACAACTCCACAACTTACAATATAATTTCCTGAAACCATAGTTATTTGAATTATATTAATAATAAATTGAATTATATTAATAATTAATTAATTAATTAATATTAAATTATTAATAATTTCACTCATATAACAATAGGAAGGATAGGAAAGGTTTTTTTTTTTTTTTTGAGACGGAACGACCCGGTTTGAGACACCCAGCGATCGTACGGCACAACACAATTCTAATCTACTTCTATTCTACTAGAGGAAGGATAAAGGCTTAATAGGTGCAGCAACCTGAGAAAAAAATATTATTTCACGTGCATGTGGAATTTCCTGAAATATTATTCTACATTAATATTTTTCGGCTTCCGAAACAAAAATTGATTGATTGAATCGGCCTGTTCTGTTCATAGACACCGACAATCACAACACAATTCTAGTCTACAAAATCAGCGATTTTCTGAAATTTAATTCCAAATTAAAATTTTCCGGCTTCCTAAATAATATAAACATTTATTAATTTAACTCCTCAACTTACAATAGAATTTTTGTAAACCATATATGCAGTTATTTGAACTACAATATATGTATTTACAATTACTCTAAAATCCATTAGTATTTAACCCTTGAATTGAGCAACCACAAAATAGTAAAAAAAAAAAACTCAAAAAGTTGCATCGAATAAGTGAGGCATCCCGAAGGTAATGCTTCCTAGAAAACTACTAATGTTTATATTTCAAATAAATTTAGCTGATTTCGTAAAAATTCAAATGCGTTACTAATTTGGTTACCAAAGAATATTCGATTAATTACCAAGTCTACATAGGACATATTTATCCCATACTCAAAGGAACTTTAACATTCCTCAACCAATCACCATGAAACATGGTATGCAGAATTGGATTGCCACTCCAGCATAATGCTCAATTAAACTAGGCCATCTATCAACAATGATGGTCAAATTCGGTGTGCGAAGCTGTATTTTAACGAAATTTTGGGATTCGGCAATAATGATTCCATGCCGTTATCGGTTAGGAATCATGCCGTTATCTCAAATTTAGTCTGTAGAGCTGGGCTAGGGTTCTAATAAACTAAGAACCCATCAACCTGCATCGGTACCTCAACGCGTCCCTCCGATGAAGCCCCACAGCCCGACAACTCCGAACCGAAGCCGGTCACACCCCCACCCCAGCCACCGCCAAATCACGCACGCAGAACTTAGTTAAATCTCCACCAAGTTCCGCATAAGTAACCCGGCAATAGCCGTAACAGGGAAGCGGCCAAGGTCCAATCAGAATGGTCAAACTGCAGAATCCCACCAAAAAGACACGTTAAAATCCCGAAACAGATTTAAAAGAAGTTCTAGAGTTCGATTTAATTACATAAATTATAAACCAATTATAAACATTATAATAATAAATAATAATAACGCCTATAAATATATGTACACATTATATATCTCTATCTCACACATGAACTTAAATTACATTGGGTGAAGAAAATGAATACAATTATGAGCCCCTGTCGAAGTGCAGAACTGATGGGCCGAACCATATTACATGCCAGTACTATAGGGTGGCATGGAGCTATGCAATGTGCACATGGTTACGAAAACCTATTAGCAGTACGTTCCCGTGACGTGAAAAGCGAACTGCGAGAGAGTTTCGGCCCCAGAACGGATTTCAAAGATTAAATAATAATAAAAAATAAAAATAATAATAATTAAGGGAAACGACGCGTTTATTACTTTTACCTCGGTGCCGGTTTATAAATTTTGAAAAGGGTGAAACCTTAATTAGGTTGAATTATTGAAATCAAATGAGATAACCGCAGTGGACATAATCCAATTCTGAGAAAAATGGGTGATCTAAAGAAAATTTGGTGAGTTTGTTGAGAACCATCAGTCAGCTAGAAAACTTATCAGCGCTTCCCATCAAGAGGTGGGGACAATTTATAGAATTCTGTATTCTGACCAAATATATTAAGAATTTTAAGGCCAATTAAAATATCCGGAGTGTTAGCTGGATTTTCAACCAATTCCATTTCATTTCTACTGATTGATAGACTGATCGGAATATGTGACCAAACCTAAGTAAGACTCCCGCTTGACGCCGGACCCAACCTCACGCTCTTGTACATAAAACAAGATAATGTAACAGGAAAGGTGAATTAATTATTATGTAAATTGACCCGGTTTCAGACACCTAAGCAGTCAATAGTTAGTGAATTGTTAGTTGAAATGTAATGTAAGACGGTTAGTACAAGACAACACAATTATTTAATATATTATGGAATAATACCCAGCAATCAGAATCATAAAAATATATTAAATTATCGGAAATATAACTTATACTATTTCCAGTGATCGTTTTTACTATTAGGAATACTAATAAAAAGTGATAAAATATTGAAGTTTGAATAATAAAATTAAAGCAGTTAAATGTAATGATTCGTATTACCTAATTAATCCAACTCAATTATCCTGATAAATATTAAATAAAATTAATTGAATTCAAACTACCAAACAATTAGTACAATATAATAGTACTCGACACTGCCGTCATCTGAAAATCCAACTAAAATCTAAATATAAAGACTAAAACCACATTTACACCATAGCTCCTTTAACAGTATAATAGTATTTTAATTAATAGTATAATTTATTATTTTTAATTAATAGTATATTTAATTAATAGTACTAATAAAGTATTTTTCTCGTTCAGTTTACACCATAGTGGTGTGAACACATTATAATAGTTTATTACTCATATATTTCATTAAAATTTAAAAAAGAAAGTTATCTTAGAAAAATCAGAAGAATGACTAAAATGACATTTCGTATCTAAAAATACTATATAGTATCGTTCTCACCGCAAACATTATACCAATACTTATTAGATACGTAGAACACTTTAATTGCAAAAAGTATGTAATAAAGTAGCAAAGTATTTTTTAGAGTTTACATCGTCATACTTTTATGATACATACTCTTATACTACGGGTATAAACGTGGTATAATTAGAGTCAAAATTATAATTTCAGGAACTTCAACTCTTTCTAAATACTAAACAAAGTAAAACAATCAATCATATATTTACAATTATTAATAAGTAACAAAAAAATTTCACTTTTTCCGAATAAAACCTGTCAATATATAATATAATATAATTCAATGATAATTAGTTCAACTTTTAAATAAATGGTGATAAATATAAATAAGCTTAGATCTCGGCATAATTAAGACTTAAACCAGAATTATTTTCCCCAGCAAAACAAATTTTGAATCAAACCATAATTAAAACCACTATGCAGGCCTGCACACAAAATCTTGATTGAGTTAATTTAAAATAATGTTAAAGTAGACATGACATGAAATTTACCCTAAACCGAAAAGCAAATAAATTGGTAAAGTTAAATAATTAGTTAGTAAACAAATTTATAAATACAATACTAAAGTTATGTCTTAATGATTAATCAATTACCCAAAGCCGTGACAATTCGCGATGAAATCTCAAGTTCTTTTTTTAAATAAAACCTGAAAATACTATCGATTATCATTTCGCTGTCTATGTCAAAATATATAAATATAATATAAAAATAATAATAATAGCAACAAGACACAATATACTTTACAAGGATAACAATTACAGACTTGTTACTGTAAAGTAAAGGTTCTACAAATTTTATTTTATTTTATTTCCATACTTAACGCAGGCATCATGCTTAGTTTCGTTTTTTTACGAACATATATTCTCTTCATTTACACACAATACTATGATAAAGTCGAACGAGAATTGTGTGTGGGTGTGTGTTCCACAATATAACCTGCAGAATGCATCCGTGCCAGTCACACACACACACACATACACACACGACACAAACAAAACAACAAAACTTTTAAGAAGGATATCAAATACACGTACAAACAAAAACACAAAATTAAGAAATCCTCTCCCGCTCAAACCATATGCGACTAACACACTATGAACATGAAAATGTTAGCTAATTACGAGTAGTAAGTATACTGGTGCATACAATATCTTAAATTTTGTGGAATAAAAATTATGTAATACAAAAATATGTATTAAAACAATGAAAAAAATGATAAAACACTTAGCTTGAGCATCCTTTGAAATCCAAAAAGTCCTATACATATTGAAAAATTACACACAATGTGTACGATGCACTTAAACAACAGTATTAAAATACATATAAACGAAATTGTTATATACATATTCTACGCCATTGCAAGCGCATCACACACAAATTACTATAACTATTCAATATGTATTTTTCATATACTATGCTTTTCATTATACTATTTATATAGAGGAGAGACAAAAAACACGTCTTTCCTCTACGACGTTCCATCGCCGACTCCGCGCAAAATTATTAATTAATATGTGGAAAAATTGTAGAATTGACGGTAGAATTAGCTATGACTTTTTATAAAATATTCCTTGACAATTCATTGCGACTATCAACGATAATTTCTGCTTCTAACCCAGCATTTGGCGGAAAATTAATTGCATATCTTCTTCGAAGATCGTTTCGAATTGAAGAAACACTTTGCACTATGTCGGCCGATTCTCGTTTTTTTTTATATTTTTAGGGTTATCACTGGATTTTCCTCCACGATTTGCTCAATTTTATTTAACATATTTTCATTCATTTTTGTAAATCTTTTGCCACCACATTTTTTTGTAACGTTTTCCTTCCATCTCAAATATTTTTTAATAATTGCATTAGCGCTATTTTTATTTATACGTGCTAGTTCCGCTGAGTACAATTGATCTCCCCTCATTGTAAAACTTAACTAATATTTTGTTAGATTCTAAACTTGTCCTTTTATAATGCTAGCGGTGTCTCGTGTGTTTTCGTTGCTAATCCGTTAAGGCATGATTCCTTGGTTCATTCTGAGAAAAAAAAGCATTTGGTTTTTGTTTTGCAAAAATTAAATTTTTGAATATTTTAATTAAAAAATGTTTCCAAAAGGTTTAAAAATTACTCGGTGATTGATTTCGGCTTGTTTAGGCCTTGATCACTTAATTTTTCATGCAGTTATTTATTATCACTTTGGACGGCAGTCCAAACGAGTGACGAAAGCACCCACTGTGCTGGAAGTCGAACGAAGTATATTATACAGCAAGTTTCGAACTTTTTCACTTTGAGGCCGCCAGGATCATGTTATATACCATTGGAAAGGTCTTGAAAAATAAATCTAAATAATGTATAAAAGCATGAATTTCTACCAACATTGAGTAGAGATATGACCTTCCAAAAATTGCCCCAAAAAATCAGTTTTTCGCGTATAACTGCCCCAAAAAATGCCAAAATTATTTTCTACCTAGCAAATTATGATTGTAGACGTCAATACCAATTCAATGACACCTCAAACGTGCAAAACGGATGATTTTGACCAAAGTTATGACAGTTTTAAATTTTTCTATGACGTCACCATATAATCTTGCTTTGGTATATATGTTTGTTTGTCCGTACCTCTTTTATTTGATCTCATATTTTCAGGAGTTGTAGTACTTAAAAAACTAAGCAATTTTTGTTCTACAATACCCTGGACATATGCATATCGTTGGAAAGGTATTGATGCCAGCTATCAAATAGCAAAAAAAAGAATTCAAAAAATTAGGTTGGAGGGTCATTTTGGCCAAAAAACTGAAAAATGCGAAATCGGCCGGCCACATTAGGCCGAATTGCTACAAAATGAGCCCAAGACTTTTGGTTCATATTTTAAGGATTATTAGCCACAAATCTCACCTACAATATGACATCAACCGTTTGTCCCAGAAAACTCGTATATTTTAGATATTGACCTCCATAACTTAAAAGCCACCTTAATTTGTTTGCAAAATTTTATATTTTGGATCAAATGCTCCCTAATATCGGACCGTTGCGGTTCATAACGATAGTGAATCAACGTATTATAATGAAACAAATATAAATACATCATATTATTATCATTGCTAAGAGAATTTTTACCAGACTCTTTTTTCATAACAAAAAAAAAATGAAAAAACTGACAAATTGATGTGATCGAAAAAATCACCAAAAAAATTGAACATTTGAATCTCCTTGCATAAAATCGATATTTTTTTATCATTATGTTGATTTCTTTGAAAAATAGATCTTATCTCCCCTCCCATCACATGAAGATGGAATATCAGCGAGAGGCTAGCTACCATTAATTTTTATTTCCAACTAACACACTAAAATATGTATATTTTATTGTATTGTTTAAGGAATCAAAAATGAATGGTAGCCGCATGCAGTTAGTGACAAAACAGCAAGAAACATGCAAAAAAATTGTTGAATTACTCAATCGAATTTCTACCAAAAACACATGCATCTGGTCTAAATTTTTACTACTCTGTAACATACACTAAAAACTAGACTACAAATGTTCAGCCGATAGCCTATGAGAACCGGGTGTGTAATAAGATCACACCCGGCATGATCTGTTTGTGGCATGTGGTAAAGGATTCTGAAATAAAATCTACTAAAAGACTACAAAATGAAGATTGAAAAATTGCATGCAAAATAAAGAAATAGAATCGTCTTCCACACACTAGAAACAGTACACCAGAACGTAGGTTATCGTGCTGGACATAATAAAAAAAACTACCTACCTGAACCTACTGATGAGGCCTGACCCTACTTTTCAACATAAAAAAGATAATATAAGTCTTTACTATTTCGAGGCCAAGAGCATATACTTTCCAAACATAAATCGTATTGAACCATTCTTCAATAGAAACAATTTTGTTTTATTGATTTCCATTTTTTTATTGAAACAGTTTCGTTCTATTGTTTTACGTTCTATTATGCCTCATACGCAGACGCAGGCCACTTGAGTGACGAATATCGAGAGAAGAAGAACGAATCATTCTCACTCCGTAACACACAGCCGGCTATGTGAGAGTATGCGTAATTCGTTTTTCGCGAAACGAACAACAATTAAGCTCTGAACAAAGTCTGAAACGCAGATGCCAATATTCAACAAACTACAGAAGATTGTATTGGTTACACTAACAATCTCATGTTAATTTTTTTCTTTCGCACCACTACTTATTAAACTAGTGCGCACATACGATGTACACATATATTGTAATACAACTTTCTATGGTGTAGTTTTTCTGTATTTGTTGCATTAGCATGGCTTTGTTGTTGGTTTTGGTTATTTCAATGCCGCGCGTCTGTCTATGAGGCACAATAACACGTAGCGGCAACTTGTGTGCTATCGTGTGTGTGTGTGTGTGAACTCAAAGTCGAAGTTGAAAACGACTGACAACAATAAAACGAATCGCAATTCAATTCATTTTCAATTTGCCTTGCCAAAATCATTGATATCAAATAAAAATCCTCTTAACGAGGTAAATGTTCGAGTGACGAAAGCCGAATTCAATTCACAAAATTTCTGATATCAAATTTGTGCCGAAAAAACAATTGTATTCGATTTGTCAACGATTTTTCGGAATGTTAGTGCATTCGGCGCGTTTGTTTACATTTTTCTTTCTAGCTGTCAAAAACAACAACTTGTCAACGGTTTTTTGAATGTTAAACAACAACGCGCTGAATGCACTAACATTCCGAAAAATCGTTGACAAATCGAATACAATTGTTTTTTTCGGCACAAATTTGATATCAGAAATTTTGTGAATTGAATTCGGCTTTCGTCACTCGAACATTTACCTCGTTAAGAGGTTTTTTATTTGATTTTACAAATACATTAAATTTTATTTTTATTTATTTCACGAAGAAAGAACAAAAACACGTTTGTCTCGTTTCGTTTAATTTTTTTGGGATTACATCCAACATTCTTTGAGCTACTTTAGTACTATGGACTAGTTTCGAGAGTTCTCTCTTCGTCAGCTATTTCTCTATCCTCGTATATATTTTTTTATTGCGATTTAGGATCTCGCATTTATTGCAATACAGCTCATTTTCTTCTGAAATGCGTTGTTGCAACTTAACAACTCCGAGTTCATCAAACTTTTGTATGTTTAGCGGAATATATTTCAGCGAATCAATATACCGCTGTCTCCACATTCGTAACACATATAGTTTGTGACTGAAACTGTTGTAGTTAAGTTCTTTGCAGAAGGAGCTGCTTACTTCTGTTACATTTGAATAACAATTAATTTTATGAATGTCGTAAATCTTTGTTAGCAATTCCGAATTTCGTGTGCTTATTTATTTATTTATTTATTTATTGCACAAGTGTGGGACACCTTCAATCGAGCTCGAAAATAAACCATTTTTTAAAATTGGGCACAATTTTTTTTTAATAAAATAATTTTGAAGGTTTTATCTTTGTTTTGTGTTGGATCTAATTTTTTATGAAAGAAAGTGTGATGGTGATGTTTTGCTTTGCTTAGAAATTTTCCCTTTTGAATTATCCACTGCCTACTCAGTGGTCGAAAGATTTGCACCAAAAATTTTGGAAGACATAAATACTGGTACTTTTTCGATTATTTCCATGGTTTTACATATTTTTTTAGTAAATTTTTCTAAATTTTCTGATTTGCAGGTAAATTTCCCAAAACAAATGAATATTTACATCTTTTTTTCACTATGGAAAACTGCAGAATTTGGATTCACACAACCCATTAATTTGAAATTATTCATGGATTTCTGAATTATTAATTACTTCTTTTAAAATATTATTAAAATCGCGATAAAATGAACTTTGAGAAACAAAGATTGATTAAAGTTTCTTTTTTGTTGCTTGATCATATTCATAAACTTCTTTTACTTCCGAGTAAATATGATTGTGCTTGGCATAACGGTAGTTACATCATGACTTCCAATACATGTTATCAATTCTTTTATCGAACTTTGTACTAATTCGCTTAGATATTTGTTATGTAACGTGACACAAAATAGGCGCCATATTCGGTTCACTTCGGCATAGTCGGCATCAATTAAATAAAATACAGATAACAATTCCTTTAAAATATTTTTGTTGTTGTTCATGTTTAAAAAATTTGTCATGTTTTTAATCAAATGCGCAACACATAGTCAACGCTTTCTCGGAATTATAGTAATGCACCGTTAAAATATTTATACAATATTTCAGCACTCTCGGTTGACTTGATTTGCCAACTATAGTAGCAGTTAGTCGATGTGAGCCATCTGCATTGGCACAAAGTAATGCCGATACTCGCTTTTTACTAATTTTCTACCTGACGTGGAAGATTCATGTTGAAAAGCTTACGTATTTTGTGGAATCAAACGCCAAAATAATCCGGTTTTTTCCGCGTTATAAATTTGAAAGCGACTTAAATTTTAATTTTTTGTTAAATTTTGAATTTGTTCCCGAAACGGCATAATTTCTTCAGTTGAAGCACTTAACGATTCTCCATACGTATGCTTATTTAAAATACCATGACGCCTTCGAAAACGCCAAAGCCAACCATCGCTACATTTGAAAGGAATTTTCAAGTGGTTCGCTGCATGTATTTGCTGCAGATCTTCAACACATTACACACATTATCTTCAGTACATTATTGCCACAGGATCGCTGTTGTAGATACCATTTTAATACCGCCTGTTCTAACGATGTCTCTTTTGCAAGTTTTAAATGTTTTCTATTCCTATCGATATCAGTTGTTAAAACATTTTTTTTATTTGTTTGATTTTTTAATATCAGAAACAGTTCGTTTTTTAATGCCAAATTGTTGACAAACTCGTGCTATTGACATGCCAGATTCTAACTTGTCAACCACATCTATTTTCTGCTTCAAAAAAATTTTTAGAACAACTTTAACCAACTTCAAGTCAAGTTGTACACAATAATAAATCTAATTAATAAGTTTTTAAGTTTAAAATTGGATTACTGTGATGTGAAAGTGTAAAGCAACGATAAATGGTAAACTAAATAAGGTACCTTTCTTAGATCCCGTATTTGCCGATATAAAATCCAATTTAAGCGATACGAATAGTTCGAATCGAGCTTCTCTAAATACGCTGGAATCGAATAACTAGGAAATTTTATTTGATTACGATAATCCGTACTGGGATAATACACAAAACGAATTGTAAATGAGAAATTTTATATAAAATACAAAAGGCTAGGCGCCCCGTTAAAATGTAGACAATCTTTAGGGAATACAATATTAGTGATAAGCCGTGCGACATGAATAATTACGTATTTAGCTGGAAACATCTAAGTAAGGAATCGCTCTATAACGGTCTAAATTTCAACCAACCTTCAATCAACCGTAGGTGATAGTAACATAAATTTACATGACAGCGATAGTGATAATGGATATATGAGTGATGATTTTCATAATCAAGCTGATATGGATGAGCCACAAGAGATGGAACTACCGCGTATGACATTTGCATACGATGCTCTGCTAAAACATTCGTATCTACTACTCCAATATCCGAAAGATGGATATGATTAGTTAAAATCGAGTTTCGCACTGATTTAATTAAATGTGGCATATCATATTATGTCAGAATCTTGTGTTTATTTACATAAAAATATGTTTTTCAGGCGTCACTCCGATTATTTTATAGACAACGTTGTTTGTGGCAGCTTGATCGCAAATTACCATTACAACATTTAACTTCAAAATATCTTTACAAATTCGTATTTTCCTTTTGAAATGGTTAAAAACTTCAACTGAAAGTAAATCAGCAATTTAATCATGGTCATTAATAGCAGTGATTAAGTCTTCGAAAATCATACTTTGTTTCAAATTTTTAAAATAACTGTGGTATATTGGGGGTAAATAATGAAGCAAGTCCACCATGTCTTTATATTTTGGTAAAGTAACAGGACGAGAACCAGCGTATATCGGATCCAGCTATATTTGTAAATAACGCCTACCGTCTTCCTCTTTTTGGTGACAAATTAAAAGTTAGAAATTCATCTTTTTCATCTAAAGTTAGTTTAGAAAACATTTTATAGAGAAAGATAAAATTTTGACCCAAGAAGATATTGCGTGGTTCTCTAAAATTTGGCGGTATTATTTTTTCTTAGTATTCCGTCAATCAACCCAACATCGCATAAACTAGTAGTACCAGCAAAACAGCCCCAAATCATCACTAAACCACCTCCATGCTCTACGGTAGCGGTAATTCACTCTTCACCCACAGATCTTCTTACGAATATTCGTCTTCAGGTACCGCACACCTCAAATTTGGATTCATCCGTCCATAAAACTTTGTTCCAATCTTCTATCATCCAATGTTGGTGTTTACCGGCCCATTTAAATCGCTTTTGCTTATTTTGTTTACGTAGTAATGGTTTCTTCATAGCAATACGGCCATGGAGTCCGGCTTCCTGTAGGCGACGTTTAACCGTAGAAATACTAACTGGTTTTGGTAGTTTACTTTTTGGTTTCCTCCAAACCCGAGTACGACCATCATTACTCGTCACTAAAAGTGTTCACTGAACTGAGTTCCTGAACTTTTCACGATCTTTGACAAATCTTTTCTTTGCGTTTATGACATTAAACAATGGGTTTCTTCTGGCAACCCGGATTCTGTAGCAAAATCTGTTCAACATTCGCGTAATTATAGTATGATGACAAGTTTTCCTCAGTGGTAATATTTACTTCTTTTAAAATTTTATTTGTCTAAAATTTTAGGATCAACCTTTACTACCTTTGGTCTATCAGTACGAAGTTAGGTTCGGCCAACGAACCATTGTTGTTAAATTTGCTTATTATCCCTTAAAGTTGCTTATGGCCCTTTCCGGCCGGAATTATTATTATTTTTTCAGAATAGAGAGTTCTGACTTAGGAATTGTGTAGTGGTTTCTTTTTGTAACGGTTTATTCAAAAAATGGCGGTCAAAGCCTTTTTCAATTCTTATTTATAAATAAAAATTTATTTGTGCTGTGTTCCGTCCATGCGTAATTATATATAAAATCAAACCTATTTTGACCCTTATTGTAAAATATGATGCTCTGTGGATTGCCAAAAAAGCGGCTTGATATGATGATGGTAAATATAAATTTTCATTTAGCCTGTTAAGAAGTAGTTTTGAATATATTTTGTAACCTACGTTACATCATAAAAAAGGACAAAGCAGATTTATAATTTAAAGTTTGTCGTTTTCATTGATTGATTGATTGATTGGACTGTAAGACCAAGTACTTGACAAGTGTCCCGGATAACGCCGGGCCTATTCCTACAGCCTGTTTACATATAACAATAGGAAGGATAGGAAAGGTATTTTTTTTGGGACGGAACGACCCGGTTTCAGACACCTAGCGATCATACGGCACAACACAATTCTAATCTACTTCTAATCTACTGGAGGAAGGATAAAGGCTTAATAGGTTTAAGGGATAATGATGGTATTGGTATTCAACAATTGCTTCTCAAAATCGGCAACCTGAGGGAAAAATTTTATTATTTCACGTACATCTGAAAACCTCCTGAAATCTAATTCAAAATTAGTGCTTTCCGGCTTCCTAAACAAAATTAATTGATTGAATCAGCCCGGTTACAGACACCGAGGCAAAGTGGACAGTCAATAACACAACGAAATTCTAATCTACACAATCAACAATTGGATTTTTCATTTACCAAAACGATTAAATCCATAAAACAAAAAGTTGCGAAAAATGAGAAAATACAAAAATGTTTTTTTTTAATTCCTCATAAATTGCAACTTTAGTTACTTTTAATTTTGTCATTTAGTGGTGAACACTTATTAATACAAAAATTTGTTTTGAATATATACAGTTAGGAGCCAATCAAGTACGTTGATATTAAAATTTAAAAAAATTCAAAAAATCGAGTTAATCGGGTTGTCTTGTGAACCATCCAAATAATATTTCAAAGAAACACTATTTCACCTACATCTGTAGATTTTCTGAAATGTAATTCTAAATAATATAAACATTTATTAATCTAATCCTCCCGCAATTCCACACCTTACAATACAATTTCTGAAACCACAATTATTTAACTTATTATACAAATTACTCTAAAATTCATTAGTATTCAGCTCTTGAATTGGCAACCACGAGATAGCAAAAAAAAATCAAAAAGTTGTAAAAAATATGTGAGGCATTCCAAAGGCAATGGATCCCGGAAAACCTTCAAGACTATTCAATACCAGACCAACTACCGGATTGGTTATTTTAAATAAATTTAGCTCATTTCGCAAACATTTCAAATGATTTTTTAATTTTGGCCACTGACGAATATTTGTTAAGTTACCAAGTAAACTATACTGCACAGAACATATTATGCCATGCTCAATGGAGCCCTACCACTCCTCAACCGATTACTGTCAAATGTGGTATTCAGAACTGAATTGACACTCTAAAATAATGCTCAATGGAACTAGGCCATCTCACAACAAATGTTGGTCAAATTCGGTGCGCAAAGCCGAATTTGACGAAATTTTGGGATATAACGAATGAAACCTGGTTGTCACCCAACCGATAATTCTCCAGTTTAGTTTGCAGAGCTGGACTAGGATTTCAATAAACTAAGGTCAACTTGTATTGGGGTTTTTACGTGTCTTTTTTTATGGTCAAACAGTTCGACCATTCTGAATGGAACTTGACCATACCCCAAAAAACTATTGTCAAATCAGGTATGCAGAATTAGGTGGGGACTTGAAAATGGATTTTAGAGAAAGTTCTGGAATTCGATCAGGCTAGGCAATTTTCAACAAACCGTGTTTACATCTGGTATATTGAGCCGAATCGAGATTTCAACACATCCTGGATGAAGTTCTAGATTTTTCTTCAAAATAAACTGGAAAATAATCAGCCAAATAAATATCCAGTTCCTACATTCACCATTGCTGAACCAAACTGGGTCTTAACCCGCTATGAAATGACTAAGTCAAATTCAGCTTTCCCAAAACTAAAGTTTGCTTGAATTCCAATTCAACCCAATTCGTACTCAAAATTCCTTTATGCACCTTCCGCAGTACACCGTCCAGAAACAGATCACTGAGACAATTCCGCACATCTCAATCAATCAAAAAAAATCAAGGTTTACGTGAGGTGACGGCACGAATAGAAGATAGGACCACGTGGAATTCTTCTTACATAACTGGTGCCTGAGCAAGTTGAATAGGATTTAGAACTCAAAGCAATCGACACGCGCATCGTGTCTGACGTTCCCATGCAATTGCGAACCTGTTTCGAGAAATACTATTGTGGCAGAGAGATTATTTTACAGGAAATAGCGCCAGCAGTAAGCAATCTATAATAGAGTCAACATAAAAAGGTGGAGGGATATCACATGAAACATTTACTTGTCATTAAAAACGAAAATAAAAATTAAAAACCATCTTCCCTTTGCCATACCGTAACACATATGAGGTTTCACCCATTTAAACCATTCTACAAAAAATATGTCATTTATATTATTTGAAATTTTCATCATGCATTATTATTAGTTAGAGAGAAAATTAATTCAAGTAAACAAATTACAAACCAATTAAATAATCAAAAAAAAAAAATCAGTTAATAACAAATAATAATAACGTCTGTATGTACCTGTTATATATTTACAACATGAACTCCTTTGTGACCGGTTTCTGGACTCAAAATATCATTAGCATACACTCGCAAGTTTCTTGAGTGATTCATCGATAATCGAATCATTTTTGAAAATCATCTTCCACACACACACACACGTAAACGGTACAACACCACACTATGGCGACATATTAATAATGCGTATTTGTTATTTCTTGTTGTACAAGCACTGAGCAAGAATTTAAAAAGAGAGAAATTGTCATCATTAAAACCATGTGTATGCATTTAAATTTCGGATTTGTTTTGAGATTTTAATGCGAAGTTATGAAAGGTGAATATACATTTGTTTCTTTCTGTTGTTTCTGTTGACTCCTGCTGTTTTACTTGGTTTCGTATTTTGGAGAGTAAATAATCAAAAACTAAACAAAAATAATACAAATATTAAAAGGCGGGGCTTAACATTTTCATTGTATTTTGTTCATTTTATTTATATTAGTTTTTGTCGATATTATGCACAGTAAGTCACTTAAAAATTAATTTTTATTTTAAAGATTTATAAACATTGAAAATCGATACTTTAAAAATCTTAAGTCACTCACTGTATAATATACAAAAAAAAACTAAAAATTTGTTTTGCTATGTATTAAACACGCAGCAGACTATTTGGTATTGAAATAATATTATAAGTTTAGTAGTATTTTATTATAAACGAGAGTAGGAGAGCTGCAGTTTGAAAGTATTGATGAAATAGTGGGAATTTTTTAATTTTTAACAAATGAAGAAAAATTAAACCGAAGTACACCACACAAAAACCAAGAAAAACTATTTATTTATATGTATGCAGGTTTATATACACTGATTTATCAGGCATTGGTATTTGTTTTGTTTTCGTAATGAAAACTGAATCAACTGTTTATATTGAAAATCACAATATAGACTGGAATAATTATAAATCAAATTTAGCTACAATAAATATGTACTAAATAATTTAGGTATGACAACATTTTGGAATTATTATTTATTGCGTCTGGTATATACAATAATTCAAAAATAATTTCAAATTTGAAAACGCGCATATAAAACATACAAACATACATTTATATGACTATGCAAAAGTAGTAGATCAACGTGTAGATCGTATACATACGAGTAATATAGAGAATAGATGAACTGATTTGATCTGGTTTCTCCCTTCGACATAAGGTTTTAGATATTTATTAAAATCCAAATGGAATGAAATAGGACAATGTGTACATTAAAAGTTACATACAAAAATCGTTTATGTGTGTATTACAGTTTCTAAATTCTATACAACAAACAATAAAAGACAATTAGTGCTTTCCAATTGCATACTTATATTATTTTAATGAAATAAAATAAAAAAAACACGCAAATGTTGGAATGCACTAACCAACACAACATTAAGCGACTGAACAATATTGCTTTACGAAGGATCAAGCAAAACAAAGATAATTCGACATCGTCGTTTTAACAAAATATAAATGTCCTTCAATGACATTGAATGTATAAATTTCAGAATTTTTTGTTTATTTATTCTTATTGAAGATCGGGAAATATTTTTCAGCATGAACTAACTAACTTGAATAAGAAAAACTATTGGTTGGGTAAATTTTAAAACGAAATTTGGCATTGCCCATTTAGAGATTTGTATTGGAGTTTCATTTTAATAATTGCAAAATGATTTTAGTTGACATAATTTTAAAACAGAAATTAAAAATCATTTACATTTTTGATAGAATATTTACCATCGCAAAACTTGTTCATCTGATTAAATTAGTATTTGTGTCATTTCCCAAAAATTTATTTTTTGTTTCTTTGGTATCCAACCTAATTTTAAAAATTTCATAAAACTGGGGGGGCACAAATAGGTGATGGGAAAAGAACTGCATCGAAAGAAGAAGAAGAATAAACATAGTCGTTTATCTTTTATTTTTTCGTTTAAATCTATTGTTTTAAGTGCCTATTCCATGGAAAAATTTTACTGACTGCAAAAATAAAAGCGAGAAGAAAATATAGATTTACTGGTTGTGTACGAAACAAAAATTTTTGTCAGTAAAATTTTACTTAGAAAATAATTATCATTGTGGTAGTGTGCTGCCATAACGTGCTATAAAAAAATGTAAACTTTAGCACTTTTTATGGCAGCATTGTCAACACGTCTACAAAAAATGTATGTAAAGATAAGAAATTTTTTTCACACTCACACAAAATAAATCGTTCGCCATTTTTATAGTCAAATGTCAGTTTGTTTTTTATTTCGATACCTAAAATTCGAGTTTTGTTTACATTAGTGAATATTAGTGTTTTAACGTTTTTTTAGGTGTTCAAATATACAAAAAAATCTAAATACTTGTTATAAAATACAAATAATTTTATATTAAACTACATAATAATAAATTAGTATGGAAAATTACGGTAAGTTTGATTGAGCATTATTTTATTTGGTGGATCAAAATATTTTATTGTGTGTACGAAATTATTAGATACGTGAGAATTTTGTATTAATCTATTTATATAATTACAGCACCGAGTAAAAAAATTATCGTATTGGAAAATATCCGGGTTGAGCAAGTATCGCAACTAGGCGACAGCGGCAATTCCCCGATACAAAATTTTTTTGCCAGCTAGGATGAAGAGTACGATGAATATTCAGCGTCCGCAGAAATTACAAACATTACCGGGTATGTGGATGAGTGCGACGGTTACTCGGAATCAAGATCTAAATAATCCAAATCTTCCAAATCCATTGTGATATTAATAAAAATTATAAATTAATTATAAAATTAATGGCGATTACAATTTTTTTGTTTGAAACGAACGAAACGAAATTACAACTTTTATGAAAATTTTAGATTATGTCAAAATGTAACTGTCAAAATTAAACCATAAATTTTGCTAAATTTGTTTTCTTTGTCACTCTTATGGAATTTTAAGTATTTTTTTGTTTTCGTTTTTGCAGTAAAAAAATACAGTAAAATTTTTCCATGGAATAGGCACTTTAATACGCTAGGCGTGTTTTATTTATTTTTTGTTTTACGCTCTTTGTTAAAAAGAGACACACATACAAGAGACATACATGCGATTAAATGAATAATATTGCTATTCATTTAATCGCATTTTAAAGATTTTACGAAAAAATGTAAAGAATATTTTTTATCATTTTTCGTCCACACAAATACTCCTCTTATTTTGTCCTCTTTGGTACAAGTACAACAGCTACTAAAATATATTTATGTAAATAAACTTAAAATTTATATTGAAAATATAATCAAATATGAATAAAAATAATAAAAACACTTATCTTAGAATCCTTTGGAACATACTCGAACGTAGAAATAAGTGTGATGCATTTGCTCGCACTACACACTGTTTTTAATTTTATTTATAATTATAATTATATTAATTTCACTTTTAATTAAATTATTAAAACGTTATTATTATATTATTTTATTTATTATAAGACACTTTTTAACACATTTTTTATAACACGTTACATTAAACTAAATTTAATTTAAAACTACAGAGAAAGACAAAAACACGCCTTTCCTCTACGACGATCAATCGCGTCTCCAATTTAAAGTTTGTCGTTTTCATTACAATAAAAATCTTCTTTAACCAAAAAATTGCAAATATTTTTAGTATTATCATTTACTTTCAGAGTTTCGATATGGTTATCAATATTTTTTATAGAGCGATGTTTCCTTTGAAGCCTTTTATAGCTGCGCTTTATTTTAAAAGATTTATTATTGCGTTGACATTTTTGGATATTTTTTTTTTATATAGTTGAATTAACTTATTAACTAGCTCTAAATTAAAAAAGAATCAGACTCCCGGACTACCGAAACCTTTCAACCCATTACTCTTGATTTAGATTATTATTATTATTAAACACTTTGCTGAGCCAGCGGTTCAAAGCAATTTTTAATTCTTATTTATAGTTAAAAATTTATTTGTCCGGGACACAGGTCCTTGCGTGATTATAACTGGCAACGATATTTTTCGACGAGGAAGACATTTTGGTTTTTAAAAATATGTAAATATTCAACGAATTTTTTTTTTCAATGAAACACGAATTTTTTTCGTACTCTTCTCTATGCAAGCAAGTAGAAATAAAATTTTAAACTTAAAATTTAAGCACTTTACACTTTTTTAGTTTTAACTTTATATTCAATTTAAAACTGTTTGAAATTGTTTTTTGGCACGGAAAAAATAATTATAATTAAATTATAAAATATATTTTTTTTTCACTATATATCGTCCTAATTATTTTGATATTTACTTCTACTTATCAAATAATATACTCAAATTAGCTTATATAATTAAATTTAAGCTCAAACTTACTTTACTTCAAGACTTAAGCACTTTACACATTTATTTTATTCACTATATCACCCTAATTATTTTGGTATTGACTTCCACTTATTAAATAATACACTTAACTATTTTTTTTAAACTTACACGAACTGAACAAGAAGAATTAGAAATTGCCAACAACTGAACGCATCAAAGGATTAACAATGGCAATAATTAGTGACGGTTATTTCAGTTCTATATAAAGGAAACTGGCTTATTATGCGGTTTTAGTTTTTGGTAAAGAATAGTTGAGGTAGGTATTGAGGTTGATAAAAACGGAAAATTATAAAATCTTAACTATTATAACTTACTCTAAAATCTTAACCAGTTTCTAACTCATCTCCTGGTGGCTGGACCATTTTTGAACCAAAAAGAAACCAAAGAAAATTAAATTCTAAGAACTTTTCTAGTATGTCACTTTCCCTACGATTGATAATGAAAAAGTTACATGAGGAAGGTTAATCGAAAATGTTCATAGCGCTAAATTAAGCTACCGAATGTATTGTGTCGTATAAAAATTCACTTAAAAAACTAGGCTTTCCAGTCCTGATTGCAACATAAAATTTTGAATGCAGCAGAATTGAGGTTAATAAGCATGGCGACTTCTAAAATCTTAACTATCATTCGAACTAACTTCTAACTTATTCTAAAATCTTAACTAGAATAGAAACTCATCTCCTGGTGGCTGGACCGTTTTCGAACCAATCTAGATCTGTAGAAAACTAAATTCTAAGAACTCTTCTCTACGATTTATAATGAGAAAGTTGTACGAGGAAGATTAATGGAAAATGTTTATAGCGCTAAATTAAGCTACCGAATGGATTATGTCGTGTGAAAATTCAAAACTTAAACTAGGCTTTCCAGTCATGAACATGAAAATTAAAGAAAGAAAGAAATATAAAAATATAAAAATCAGTAGTTGCGCAAAGACATATAAATCATGATTTTTCATTTCTATGACGTTAAATTTCTTGTTCTTTCCACTCATCCATACTCGCATTAATTGAGCCCAATCGTGGGCATGGAATATTTCCATATTTGATCTCTCTAATTTTTGTCCTCAATAGTTTACATTATATTGTACATCGCTCCCCTAGTGGAAAAATTGAAATTTTTTATACTAAAAATAAACTTACGATTTCATAGAAATTTAATGATAATTTTTGTATAATTTTAGTAGGTTATGGCAATATAATTTTAGTATAATTTTTGAAATTAAACAGAAATTATACTTTCGCAAATTATCTAGTTAAAAGTATAATTTTTGTATATTGTGTTATAAAATTAATACCAATATCAGTGGATTTTATGTATTAATTAAGATAACACAAGAACCAGAATAAGGATCTTTTAAGTATAATTTTAGTAGGTTATGGCAATATAATTTTAGTATAATTTTTAAAATTAAACACAAATTATACTTTCGAACATTATCTTACTAAAAGTATAATTTTTATATATTTTGTGTTTTAAAAATTATACCAAAATAGGTGCATTTAAGGTATTAATTATGATAAAAAAACAACCAAATTAAGAATTATTTAAGTATAATTTTAGTGGGTTATGGCAATATAATTTTAGTATAATTTTTAAATTTAAACAAAAATTATACTTGAGATAGAATATAATGAAAATATTCCATGTATTGTGACTTTCGGATGTATGCGTATGGTAATTTTAAATCATTTCCATGTAGTTGTTTGTATTCGCGGACATGCCACGTCATCATTCCCCTGCATTAATTATTTCACGCCGTTGTTATTATAATTCTAGAATTTTCCTAATTAGAATAATAATCGCTTATAATTTTGGATTTCGACTGGACTCGAACCGGCGACTTTCCGGATGATAACACTTAGCGGTGTACACCTTAACCACTGCACCACCAAAGCAATAACTATGTAAAGTTTAATTCCTAACAATATAAATCAATATATTTAAATACACAATTAAACTTAAAATATACTTAATTTGGTTTATTTCATTTGCTGCAAACTACACCAGCACAGCAACATACAAAATACCGCGAAATACGACTACAACTAAATATATTTTTTCAACACGATAGTATTGATCAGTGTTGCCAGGTAGTGTGAAATTTTTCCTTTTGCGGAAATTTCATCGATCGTGCGGGATGAAAAGTGATGATTAAAAAAAAGTATTTTTCTAAAATGTGTAATACAATTTTCGATTCCAATAATTCGCTTAAAATAATTTTTTAAATTTATGTTTAATTCTGACTAAATTTAAATATTTATATATACAAAATTAAAATTTAAATGTTTATAAAATATTTAACCATAATTAAACTTTAAAACCGCTGTATTAAGTTTTATCCCAAACATACTTAATTTAGTTTAAAATTTGAATTTAAGAGTTAATTTTAGGTTAAAATATTTTATGTATATTTATGTTTAATTATAACTAAATTTAAATACTTCTATATACAAAATTAATATTTAAATTTGTATAAAATTTTTAACCATAATTAAACTATAAAACTGCCGTATTAAGTATTTATCCCAAATATACTTAATTTAGTTTAAAATTTGAATTTTAGAGTTAATTTTAGGTTAAAATATTTTATGTATATTTATGTTTAATTATAACAAAATTTAAATGCATCTATATACAAAATTAATATTTAAATTTGTATAAAATATTTAACCACAATTAAACTATAAAACTGCCGTATTAAGTATTTATCCCAAATATACTTAATTTAGGTTAAAATTTGAATTTAAGAGTTAATTTTAGGTTAAAATATTTTATGTATATTTATGTTTAATTTTGACTAAATTTAAATATTTTTATATACAAAATTCATATTTAAATTGGTATAATTTTTGAGATGTATAATTTAAGCAGAATTTTGGTCTATAAATATATTAAATTTTAACCAATTTAAAGTATATTTTCTATTTAAACTAATCATTTATACAAAAATAAATTGATTTTGGTATTCTTCAGTATATTTTTTTGGTATAAATATTCGATTTTTTCCACTAGGGTCGTGTGCCAATTATCCTATTATCAATGTCATTTATTATTCTATTATTATTTTTTAAATATATATATATATATATATATATATATATATATATATATATATATATATATATATATATATATATATATAATATTTAAACAAAATTAAAATAATTCCATTTTTTATTTATTATGAAGAAAGGCTAAACACGTCTTTCTCCTTCGACGGTAAAACGCCAACTTGATTGATTGATTGATTGATTCTGAATGCACGACCAAGTTCTTACACAGGAGCTCCCGGGTGACGCCGGGCCCACCGTACACTCTTTTTTACATATAACAAAACCGAAGGATTGGATAGGTTAGTTAAATGGGCCAGAATCGGCCCGGTTACAGACACTTTGGTATAGCCGATAGTTAGTAACACAAAGACAGCACAAAACTAATCTACTTGGGGAAGGATAAAGGTTTAATAGGTTAAATGGATAATGATGGTATTGGTCATCAACAATTGCTTCTTTAAATCAGCAACCTAAGAAAAAATGTTATTATTTCACATGTATCTTTAAACCACCTGAAAATGAATATTACTTTTTCGATACTTTTCGACTTCCTAAACAAAACTGATTGTTGAATCGGCTCGATTTCATACACCTAGCTAGAGACGATATAGTTAGTAACACACAGACAATACAACTCAAAACTAGACAGTCGGCAATTAATTTTATAAAGAAAAATTATTTCACAAGCAATATGTATAATTCCTGAAAATAATGCTAAATTAATATATTGCTGTTTACCTAAATAATATAAACATTTATAATTTAATAAATGATGCGTTTATTACTTTTACGGAAAATCTCGAAAATGCACACTCGATATTGCTCACAAGCAAATCATAAGAAAATTCTGAAACTTTCTGAATAATTTCGTAAATGGATTTTCTTTATTATAAAATTAATTTCATGTCCGACAAAGTTTTAGAAAAGCCCAGCACGAATCAATTTTACTCAACTAAATTCATGTGCCGGTTTATAAATTTTGAAAAGGTGGAATCCTTGATGATGAAAATGGGCGGTTTAAAAAAAATTTTGGTGTATTTGTTGAGGACCATGTCAGTTAGAAAAACTAATCAGGGCTTTCCATCGAGGGGTGGGGACAATTTATAGAATTTTGTATTCAGACCAAATATATTAATAGAGTTCTTGGCCAATTAAGATATCCCTAGAAATCCAAATACAACCTCAGGTATATGGAGTGTTAGTTAGCGACCATGTTATTTTGACTGATTGATTAATTTATTGGAATGTGCAACCAAACCTAAGTAAGATTCCCGGTTGACACCGGGCCCATCGATACGCTCTTTTACATATAACAAGATGGAGGGACCGGAAAGGTCAATTAACTATTATGGAAATTGACATGGTTTCAGACACCTTAGTAGTCAGTCAATAGTTAGTAAATTGTTAGTTGAAATGTAATGTAACACGGTTAGCACAAGACAACATAATTATTTAATATATAATGGTATAATACCCAGCAATCAGAATCCTAAAATTATATTAAATTATCTGCAATATAACTTATACTATTTCCAGTGGTCGTTAGGAATACTAATAAAAAATGGTAAATTTTGAAGTATTAAATAATAAAATTAAAGCAGTTACATGTAATGATTAGTATTAATTAATCCAACTCAATTCTCCTGACAAATATTAAATGAATTTAATTGAATTCAAACCACCAATTAGTAAATATAATAGTACTCGTCACAGCCGTCATCTGAAAATCCAGCTCAAATCTAAATATAGACTAAATAGAATCAAAATTATAATTTCGGGAACTTCAACTCTTCTAAATACTAAACAAAGTAAAATATTAAAGCATATATTTAGAATTATTAATAAGTTTAATAAGTAGCAAATAAAATTCCATTTTACCGAATAAAACCTGTTAAAAAATTCAGTAATAATTAGTACAACTTTTAAATAAATTGTGATAAATATAAATAAACTTAAATCTCGGCATAATTAAGACTTAAACAAGAATTAACTGTTATTACCGCCTCGTTTTATTTTGTTTGTATCGGCATATACTGACGTGTCCCACAGTAGGTCAATGGAAACGTAGGTATATGCCGACGCGTCCGCAAATTAACCCTTTTGCGGGTTAACCCTTTTGCATAATTAATGTAGAGTTAGTAATCAAACTTATAAATACAATACTAAAGTTATGTCCTAGTGTCCTTTCTAAACACCGACCCATCCGCTCATACTGACTTATTCAAATAAGTCTGCTATCGAGGTCACTTATTTTCTATTTCGTTCTTCCAGGCAGACAACTTATTTGGTCGTATATATATTTTAAAATGAGATCCGTCACACTAAAATAATACAGAAACGACCATTTTATTTAAATTTATTTCACTTTAAAATAAAAAACTTTTAAATTTGTTTCGTTTTGTGGTTGTCAAAACAAGTCGGTAAAAGCAATCGGAACAGCTTGACCGACTTATTCAAGAAGAAGTCAAATAGGTCAATAAGTCTGCAATAAGTTAGTGTTTAGGAAACACCCTTTATGCTTAATCAATTACCCAAAGCCATGACAATTCGTTCTTAAATCTCAAGTTCTTTTTTTTGAGTAAAACCGAAAAATATTATCAATTATTATTTCGCTGTATTCGTCAAAAAATATAAATATAATATAAAAATAATAACAATAATAATCAACAAGAAACAATAAACAGTAGCTGTGCTTTGCTAAGATAGCATCTTTGATCCAGCTGTTTCAGCGCAATTAAGCTTTTTCAACTAATGCAAATCTTCAACTAAAGCAAAGCTTTTGTATCTGCTTTAGCCATGGTGTTGTTGTTGTAATTGTCTCAACAAAATACAGCTAACATCCCTTCTCCTGCCCGCCATCAAATTCGTGTGGGCCACGAAAAAGAATCATGATAAAAATCCATCTCTGCACGCACCCTGAACCAACACACACTTGTGTACTCCACCCAAATCGCCCGCGTCCAAAAAACAACAGTACAACTACAACAACAGCAAAAACAATCAATATGCTATCAAAAACAAACAATTGACATGCTACACAACTTATATATCATCAAATTACAATGTTTTAAAATAATTAATAATAGTTTGTAGACAACAAACATATGATTTCGGTTTTTTATCGTTTTCTTAAACAAATGGACAATAAACGCTCTTCTATTTTAAATAAAAAACTTATTTGAGTATAGTTGAAGAATTTTTAATTATTTTCTGATTTTCAGTTAAAATCAAACATTGTTTACCTAAATAAATCATTTAACAATCTCAAAACGAACATCAACTTTGTAATTAGGGCCTTCTTTAATTTGTAGCCAAACCCATCACCTACATAAACCTGATAAGATTAGATATATTAACACTTCGTTGTTTAACAAGCTGAAATCATAAAATAACAATGAAATAAAATCGAGATTTAATTTTAATTTATAATTTAAAGTACATAATCTATTTAAATTAATGAATTCTTAAGACCACGAATATTTTGAAAATTGTAAATCGAGAAACATAGCTATGGACAATAATTTGTGAGTTGAATATATACATACATATCCAGCTGAATATATACATATATATACATACATATACAGATATTCAGACGTGACAATATTATTTCATAATAGTACAGACAGATACATAATATTTTGTTAGTAAACATATGTATTAACAATTTTATAGCTTTATGTTATATACTCATAATTATTCTATCCCTATTTTGCCGTCGGTTTGAAAAATATATCGACGGATTATTTTCAGAAATATTTCGACCATAAAATGTAACATAAAGGGTAAACCATAAAAAAAGTATTTAGTTAAACTATAATTATTGTATATCTTTCCAAACAATCAATCGAAAAATCGGCATGCACACGCACAGATCCACAGAATCATACATAAATGGCTACATATACACACAAATATATTACACACAAATATAACATGAAAAGTAAATAAAATATAAAAAGGAAACTTCTCTGATAGTATGCATCTACTATATATATAGAGAGTGTATCGAAACATTACAACGACATAGTGCATTACGCATAGAAATATTCCGTTATAAATATTTCCACTCAGTTTTATGTATATAAACACATTTTTCACTCGACACGATTTTTATTTTATTATCACATTATATGTATTCATAGTGATTAAACATTAATGTGCATTTATGCTTTCATGGAATGGTATCAGAATATATACGGAAATAATTATATATTTACGTACAAAGTAATATTTAAAAGACTAGGTACACATCACTTTATTACTTTGTTTATATTATATAATGTAAAACCACATTTATTATTATTAATTAATTTTTTTATTTAATATTTACACACAAAAAAAAAAAAATATTTAAATTAAATAGAGGAGCGACAACAAAACACGTCTGCTCCGTTTGAAATCCAAACTCCGACCATTGAAAATATAATCAAATATGAATAAAAATAATAAAAACACTTAACTTATGAATCCTTTGGAACATACTCGAACGTAGAAATAAGTGATGCATTTGCTCGCATTACACACAATTTCTATTCATTGCTGCGCACTACATACTGTTTTTAATTTTATTTATAATTATAATTATATTAATTTCACTTTTAATTAAATTATTAAAACGTTATTATTATATTATTTTATTTATTATAAAACACTTTTTAACACATTTTTTATAACACATTACATTAAACTAAATTTAATTTAAAACTACAGAGACAAAAACACGCCTTTCCTCTACGACGATCAATCGCGTCTCCAATTTAAAGTTTGTCGTTTTCATTACAATAAAAATCTTCTTTAACCAAAAGTTTGCAAATATTTTTAGTATTATCATTTACTTTCAGAGTTTCGATATGGTTATCAATATTTTTTATAGAGCGATGTTTCCTTTGAAGCCTTTTATAGCTGCGCTTTATTTTAAAAGATTTATTATTCCGTTAACATTTTTGGATATTTTTTTTAACTAGCTCTAAATTAAAAAAGAATCAGACTCCCGGACTACCGAAACCTTTCAACCCATTACTCTTGATTTAGATTATTATTATTATTAAACACTTTGCTGAGCCAGCGGTTCAAAGCAAGTTTTAATTCTTATTTATAGTTAAAAATTTATTTGTCCCTTGTTAAAAATTATAACTTGCAACGATATTTTTCGACGAGGAAAACATTGTGTTTTTTTTTTCAATGAATTCAATGATTTCCGATTTTTTTTTTCAATGAAACACAAATTTTTTTCGTACTCTTCTCTATGCGAGCAAGTAGAAATAAAATTTTAAACTTAAAACTTTACACTTTTTTAGTTTTAACTTTATATTCAAATTCAAATTGTTTGAAATTGTTTTTCGGCACACTTTTAAATTATAAAATATATTTTTTTTCCACTATATATCGTCCTAATTATTTTGATATTTACTTCCACTTATCAAATAATACACTTAACTATTTTTTTAAACTTACACGAACTGAACAAGAAGAATTATATTTAAGCTCAAACTATTTACTTAGAAATTGCCAACAACTGAACGCATCAAAGGATTAACAATGACAATAATTAGTGACGGTTATTTCAGTTCTATATAAAGGAAACTGGCTTATTATGCGGTTTTAGTTTTTGGTAAAGAATAGTTGAGGTAGGTATTGAGGTTGATAAAAACGGAAAATTATAAAATCTTAACTATTATAACTTGCTCTAAAATCTTAACCAGTTTCTAACTCATCTCCTGGTGGCTGGACCATTTTCGAACCAAAAAGAAACCAAAGAAAATTAAATTCTAAGAACTTTTCTAGTATGTCACTTTCCCTACGATTGATAATGAGAAAGTTACATGAGGAAGGTTAATCGAAAATGTTCATAGCGCTAAATTAAGCTACCGAATGTATTGTGTCGTATAAAAATTCACTTAAAAAACTAGGCTTTCCAGTCCTGATTTCAACATAAAATTTTGAATGCAGCAGAATTGAGGTTAATAAGAATGGAGACTTCTAAAATCTTAACATCAACTTACTACTAACTTATTCTAAAATCTTAACTAGAATAGAAACTCATCTCCTGGTGGCTGGACCATTTTCGAACCAATCTAGATCTGTAGAAAATTAAATTCTAAGAACTCTTCTTTACGATTGATAATGAGAAAGTTGTACGAGGAAGATTAATCGAAAATGTTTATAGCGCTAAATCAAGCTACCGAATGGATTATGTCGTGTGGAAATTCAAAACTTAAAAAACTAGGCTTTCCAGTCATGAACATGAAATTTAAAGAAAGAAATATATAAAAATATCAAAATATAAGAATCAGTAGTTGCGCTAAGACATATAAATCATGATTTTTCATTTCTATGACGTTAAATTTCTTGTTCTTTCCACTCATCCATACTCGCATTAATTGAGCCCAATCGTGGGGATGGAATATTTCCATATTTGATCTCTCTTTTTTTGTCCTCAATAGTATACATTATATTGTGCATCACTCGTGTGCCAATTATCCTATTATCAATTTCATTTGTTATTTTATTATTATTATTTTTTGAGATACTATCAAAAGATATTTAAACAAAATTAAAATAATTCCATTTTTTATTTATTATGAAGAAAGGCAAAAAACGTCTTTCTCCTTCGACGATAAAACGCCAACTGAGATAATTTTAAAATTTATTATTTTAAGTGTCCACGGGTGTGTCATCATAATCACCAATTTATCTAAACGAAACCGCTCGACCGGACAGAAACGAATAATAATGAAACGGATTTTGATTGATGACGCCGATGTGGTTTAGTGTATTCGGTTAACTGTTATATTTCTCTCTTTCATTGTTTTTCCACCCTATATTAGCCGAAACAAATTTTTATAAAATTTATAAACATTTTTTTCTTTAGTTAATTCCTTTTCTGTTTCATGAATCTTTCACCAAAGATTGGGTCGCTTTAAAAATCAGGAGATTTACCAAAGTAGCATTTACCAATTAATTCAAAGGATCAAATTTAAACTGCCACCTATTTTTATTATTATCATTTATTTAATTCTATAAAAGTAAAAATTGAAAAGAAAGAAAATACTTCTCTTTTAGGAGAGATTCGTTTAGCCATACATGTGTATGTGTGTGTGTTGAATTAAAATAATAAAAACCCTTGCCTTATGAATCCTTTGGAATCCCACAGTAAACACAGCTCATAGGCAAAAATGAGTTTGATGCATCCACTATTGCACCGCACCACACACAATCTATTTTTATCTTTATCGATGTTTATATCACTTCACTAAAATTAAAATTAAATTTATTTAATTATTATTTATAATTATTTAACACTTCCATCACATTAAAATAAACTTGTTACAGGATGGCTACTGCCACCCTGCAGATTTCATCTAGTACCGCGCAAAGGCCCCACGGTGGTTTTTGCTGGCTACAACTCAGGGAGAAGTGCTATGGGTCGTGGGGTTTGAGGCTTGCATGGCTCCTGGCTTACACCGTGATTACATAGATTTTAATAAAATTAAAAAAAATGCAAATTATAAAAACCGAATAAACCGAAAGTTCCACCGAAATTTATCAGCCGGAACCTGAGGAACGAACAACAAAAACATAAAAAAAAATTATAACGCGCATCCGTCCGAACTCAAACGGTGGTAAACACCGGTTTCGAATCAGGATGCGGGCACCAAGGGACCACCAACCCTACGCTGACACAGGATGGGAATTCCCCCCTCATCATACCCAACCGAGAAAATTAAGAATTCATTTTTTTATTTTATTATTTAAAAAGTGAAAAGGAAAGAAACGACAACTTCCTATCAATTCGCATTGATATAAACCAGAAGCATATAAGAAAAAACATTCTTCCAGAGCGTTTTGCTTTGCACACACTCGATGCACATTGGTCTCGCTCTCAATTTTTATTTCATTTTACCGCCGCGCCATCACAAGAAGGTGTACCAGAACAATTAATACCGGAAGGGAAGGCACAAACCATCCAACCGTTTAAGCAAAGACACAAATCGATGGGAATCATTGAGTGTTTCTATTCTTCTGTTTAGTTTATTTTATTCTGTTCAGTTTTAATACAATATTTATGTATCATGCTTATACAAAAGACTTTGCGTCTCTTTAAATTGAAACTCTACAAAACATGGGTTTTCTCATAAACAACTTTTTTTATAACACATTTTATTTGATTAACATGGGATATTAAAATAATTTTTAAAAGCATTGGTTTCCACGCCCAACAAGGCACAAGTTAATGAAAACGATCAATAATAAAAGTAACAACATTGTATTGAATACAGGTGTACACAAAATAACCTGTTCAGATTGTCCGTCATTTTATATCGTTCAAACTAAGGTATACAGAGTATACAAGAGAGATAGGAAAACCAAAGCCTGAGTCACGCTATGCACTGCACATAAATAACACAAACCCACAGATTTTAATGAAAACTCGTTCTACACAGAATGACAAAAGGTGACCAGATGAATCACATTGAAGAATTAGAAATTTATAGGAACAAAGACAACATCCACATGCTAAACAGTAAAATAAACACGAATACAAATAAAATTTACGATTTAATTTTACAAGAGGACATTTGACGAAAATTTGTGTCATAAGTAATTTTTAAACTGATGATGACAGCTGTGTCTATCGAAACGGATCTTATTAATGTAACTTACTGACGCCTTAAATTAACTGGGCTTTGAATAAATAATCTCACTGCTACAAGATTGTGTTTAAAAAAATAACGTTTGCTCTCATCACTATATTCATTTAATCTATCGATCACTTCGCTAATGTTAATTTTATGACTTTTACACAATTTTTTTTTTACAACGAAATCCTTTAAATTTAGTATTCGTTTCCATATATTCATTCTGAGCACTAATACTGTTTTATTACCCACTTATTTAATTGGTCGTTTTATACAGATCTCAATTGAAACTGGATGCTTAATATGATGGAATCCAATTGATTGATTGATTGATTGGACTGTAGAACCAAGTACTTGACGAGTGTCCCGGTTAACGCCGGTCCTATTCCTACAGCCTTTTTACACATAACAATAGGAGGGATAGGAAAGGTTTTTTTTTGGGACAGAACGACCCGGTTTCAGACACCTAGCGATCGTACGGCACAACACAATTCTAATCTACTTCTAATCTACGGAGGGGGGATAAAGGTTTAATAGGTTCAATAGATAACGATGATATTGGTCTTCAAAAATTGCTTCTTTAAATCAGCAACCTGATAAAAAAATAATATTATTTCACGAGCATCTGGAAATTCCCTGAAATATAATTCAACATTAATAATTTCCAGCTACCTAAAATAAAATTGATTGATTAATTCACTCCGAATACAGTCACCTAGGTAAATCCGATAGTGAGTAATACAAACAACACAATTCTAAACTACACAATCATCAATTAAAATTTTAAAGAAGTATTAGTCCACAAACACCTTAAGACTCCTAAAATTTAATTCTTCATTAATGTTTTTCGGCTTCCTAAATAATACAAACATTTATTGATTAATCCTCCTAAAACTCAACAACTTACAAAAGAATTTCCTGAAATCATAGTTATTAGAATTATATTAATAATAAAACTAAACTGAAATCCAGTAGCATTTAAAAATTATACTGTAAACATGGTTGGGCTGTATAGTACTTAAATTGTCAGACTAATATTATGAAACTTACAACCAATTTCTCAGAATTCCATCGTCAAACAGCGAAACACTTAACATCAAATTGGTAAGAAACACAAATCGAAATATACAAAATTTTCAAGATCAGTCTCGAAATAACGTAAAAATTTCAAAATTTAGTAAAATATTATACATTCCATCCTATCGATAACTACACCAACGATAAATTTTGTTTTACGCCGCAATGATTTCATTGGGTAATTTAACTATATCCCGCGAATCTCTTTTTAATTAATTTGTCCAAGATAAAAAGGTAATTCAATTATTACAACAATAATGTTAGTTCCGAATAATGAAAATTAACAGAATTATTCATTAATTTTACAAGTATGAGCACTTTAAGTAAGAACTAACAAGCAATTTATTCAAGATTTCAATATTCTTAGCTTATTAAAGAATCAAATCAATTGCATACATTAAAGGGGCAATTAAATATCTATACTTAAAAGATTTTTTCTCAGTACAATAAAGCCCTATCCTTCATAATAAGCCAAGCTTAATAGTGAAATTTTATTTGCACGTAACAGTACATAATAACAATCTTAAGAGTTTATACAAAATAATAAGAAATCATATAGTGATTTAAACAAATAATTAATCGTTCGTTAAGAGTTAAACTTAATAACATCACAATACTGTTAGTAAGATAAAAATTAATTTACATTTAGTGTTCATATTCTCAGTATATTTCATTTGTAACTTATTTATTAATACTTTAACTTATGGAAGTTTATAAAATTTCAGGAGATGGTAATTGCCTTTTTAATTCTCCATCAGCTACAAATGAAAGAAAGAAAGAACGAAAGAACCCCAGAAACCATCCTGCAGTGTTAATCAGTTACGGACTATCGTAACTGAGTACCTCAGGAATAATCTTAATGATTACATTCCAACGTTCTATATATTCATCTAACCTTAAATTGTCTGAAAGTGATTTAATAACAAAATATTTAACTAATTTACAATAAGATGGTTTCTAGGTTGGTGCTGAATGTCTATCAGCAATTTCAAAATTAAAAAAAAAATCATAAAAATTAATGTGCATTACCCAAATTCCCAACACCAAGTCAATTTTGTTCCTGAAACTCCAGAATAAAATTTTGAAATTAATTTATTATACACCGGAAACCATTATGACAGTTTAGTTCCACCATGTAATTCATCTATCTGCACATTCTCTGAAATTTAATAATGAATTAATATTTTCCTGCTACATGTCCTACCTAAATGGAAAAAATGTCAATAATAGCAAAAAAACATATACATATATTAGCTGTTCAGGTAAAAACTTATTTATTTATTTATCCCAAGAGTATTTATTCCTCCAATTGACATGCTACACAACTACTATATCATCAAATTACAATGTTTTAAAATAATTAATCAATAAACGCACTTCTATTTTAAATAAAAAACTTATTTGAGTTTGATAAGTATAGTTGAAGAATTTATTATTTTCTGATTTTCAGTTAAAATCAAACATTGTTTACCTAAATAAATCATTTAACAATCTCAAAACGAACATCAACTTTGTAATTGGGGCCTTCTTTAATTTGTAGCCAAACCCATCACCTACATAAACCTGATAAGATTAAAGATATTAACACTTCGTTGTTTAACAAGCTGAAATCATAAAATAACAATGAAATAAAATCGAGATTTAATTTTAATTTATAATTTAAAGTACATAATCTATTTAAATTAATGAATTCTTAAGACCACGAATATTTTGAAAATTGTAAATCGAGAAACATAGCTATGGACAATAATTTGTGAGCTGAATATCTTTATATACATACATATGCAGATATTCACACGTGACAATTATTTCATAATAGTACAGACAGATTCATAATATTTTGTTAGTAAACATATGTATTAACAATTTTATAGGTTTATGTTATATACTCATATAGAGCCCGGAAGTTCATGTAAATACATATTTTTGCATATAAATGCATATTTGTTCCCTGAATGCATATATATTTTTTAAGTGCATATTTTGCATATTCGACCTATTTTATTTATTTTACACAATTTTTGTAAATTTTCGTTACGATTTCCTGGTATGTGGCTCCTTATATGTACAAATTTGCAGTTTTATAACCAGCAATTTTGCATTTTTGCAATATTAAACGACGTAGAAACCAGAATTATGTTTGAGGAGCAACCAAACTTTAAGGTGAAGTGTAAATTTTCATCAATATTCGATAAAAATTTCAAATTGAAATTATTAAAAAAGAAGGACCAAATTTTATCTGGGGAAACCGATGTTGCTCTGGATACCCCTTCAGATTTTATTAAATTTTATAAATACGCACCTTTAACTTCCATTGATGTGGAGAGGAGTTTTTCCAAAAATAAATCGTTGAGTGACCGGCGGCAATCATTTACGTTGAAAATTTAAAAATGAATTTTACTGTTCATTGTAACGCCTAATATTGTTGTTAGTTATTTTCATGAAATGAAATATTAAATAAAACAATTATTTTATTATTTATTGAATTAAAAACTTGTTTTAATACGTATTTTTACTGCATATTTTAAGAATATTTGATGCATATATACATGCATATTTCGCATGCTTTTAATGCATGAACTTCCGGGCTCTACGGTAATTATTCTATCCCTATTTTGCCGTCGGTTTGAAAAATATATCTTGACGGATTATTTTCAGAAATATTTCGACCATAAAATGTAACATAAAGGGTAAACCATAAAAAAAGTGTTTAGTTAAACTATAATTATTGTATATCTTTTCAAACAATCAATCGAAAAATCAGCATGCACACGCACAGATCCACAGAATCATACATAAATGGCTACATACACACAAATATATTACACACAAATATAACATGAAAAGTAAATAAAATATAAAAAGGAAACTTCTCTGATAGTATACATCTATATACATAGAGAGTGTATCGAAACATTACAATGACATAGTGCATTACGCATAGAAATATTCCGTTATAAATATTTCCACTCAGTTTTATTTATATAAACACATTTTTCACTGGACACGATTATTATTTTATTATCACATTATATGTATTCATAGTGATTTAAACATTAATGTGCATTTATGCTTTCATGGAATGGTATCAGAATATATACGGAAATAATTATATATTTTACGTATACGTTCTACACAATTTCACGTGCATCCTATACACAAAGTAATATTTAAAAGACTAGGTACACATCACTTTATCACTTTGTTTATATTATATAATGTAAAACCACATTTATTATTATTAATTAATTTTTTTATTTAATATTTACACACAAAAAAAAATATTTAAATTAAATAGAGGAGCGACAACAAAACACGTCTGCTCCGTTTGAAATCCAAACTCCGACCATTGAAAATATAATCAAATATGAATAAAAATAATAAAAACACTTATCTTATGGATCCTTTGGAACATACTCGAACGTAGAAATAAGTGTGATGCATTTGCTCGCACTACACACAATTTCTATCCATTGCTGCGCACTACACACTGTTTTTAATTTTATTTATAATTATAATTATATTAATTTCACTTTTAATTAAATTATTAACGTTATTATTATATTATTTTATTTATTATAAGACACTTTTTAACACATTTTTTATAACACGTTACATTAAACTAGATTTAATTTAAAACTACAGAGAAAGACAAAAACACGTCTTTCCTCTACGACGATCAATCGCGTCTCCAATTTAAAGTTTGTCGTTTTCATTATAATAAAAATCTTCTTTAACCAAAAGTTTGCAAATATTTTTAGTATTATCATTTACTTTCAGAGTTTCGATATGGTTATCAATATTTTTTATAGAGCGATGTTTCCTTTGAAGCCTTTTATAGCTGCGCTTTATTTTAAAAGATTTATTATTGCGTTGACATTTTTGGATATTTTTTTATATAATTGAATTAACTTATTAACTAGCTCTAAATTAAAAAAGAATCAGACTCCCGGACTACCGAAACCTTTCAACCCATTACTCTTGATTTAGATTATTATAATTATTATTAAACACTTTGCTGAGCCAGCGGTTCAAAGCAATTTTTAATTCTTATTTATAGTTAAAAATTTATTTGTCCGGGACACAGGTCCTTGCGTGATTATAACTGGCAACGATATTTTTCGACGAGGAAGACATTTTGGTTTTTAAAAATATGTAAATATTCAACGAATTTTTTTTTTCAATGAAACACGAATTTTTTTCGTACTCTTCTCTATGCAAGCAAGTAGAAATAAAATTTTAAACTTAAAATTTAAGCACTTTACACTTTTTTAGTTTTAACTTTATATTCAATTTAAAACTGTTTGAAATTGTTTTTTGGCACGGAAAAAATAATTATAATTAAATTATAAAATATATTTTTTTTTCACTATATATCGTCCTAATTATTTTGATATTTACTTCTACTTATCAAATAATACACTCAAATTAGCTTATATAATTAAATTTAAGCTCAAACTTACTTTACTTCAAGACTTAAGCACTTTACACATTTATTTTGTTCACTATATCACCCTAATTATTTTGGTATTGACTTCCACTTATTAAATAATACACTTAACTATTTTTTTTAAACTTACACGAACTGAACAAGAAGAATTAGAAATTGCCAACGACTGAACGCATCAAAGGATTAACAATGACAATAATTAGTGACGGTTATTTCAGTTCTATATAAAGGAAACTGGCTTATTATGCGGTTTTAGTTTTTGGTAAAGAATAGTTGAGGTAGGTATTGAGGTTGATAAAAACGGAAAATTATAAAATCTTAACTATTATAACTTACTCTAAAATCTTAACCAGTTTCTAACTCATCTCCTGGTAGCTGGACCATTTTCGAACCAAAAAAAAACCAAAGAAAATTAAATTCTAAGAACTTTTCTAGTATGTCACTTTCCCTACGATTCATAATGAAAAAGTTACATGAGGAAGGTTAATCGAAAATGTTCATAGCACTAAATTAAGCTACCGAACGTATTGTGTCGTATAAAAATTCACTTAAAAAACTAGACTTTCCAGTCCTGATTTCAACATAAAATTTTGAATGCAGCAGAATTGAGGTTAATAAGAATGGAGACTTCTAAAATCTTAAATATCATTCGAACTTACTTCTAACTTATTCTAAAATCATAACTAGAATAGAAACTCATCTCCTGGTGGCTGGACGATTTTCGAACCAATCTAGATCTGTAGAAAACTAAATTCTAAGAACTCTTCTCTACGATTGATAATGACAAAGTTGTACGAGGAAGATTAATCGAAAATGTTTATAGCGCTAAATCAAGCTACCGAATGGATTATGTCGTGTGAAAATTCAAAACTTAAAAAACTAGGCTTTCCAGTCATGAACATGAAATTTAAAGAAAGAAAGAAATATAAAAATCAGTAGTTGCGCACTACTACTACATATAAATCAAGATTTTTCATTTATATGACGTTAAATTTCTTGTTCTTTCCACTCATCCATACTCGCATTAATTGAGCCCAATCGTGGGGATGGAATATTTCCATATTTGATCTCTCTTTTTTTGTCCTCAATAGTATACATTATATTGTGCATCACTCGTGTGCCAATTATCTTATTATCAATTTCATTTATTATTTTATTATTATTATTTTTTGAGATACTATCAAAAGATATTTAAACAAAATTAAAATAATTCCATTTTTTATTTATTATGAAGAAAGGCAAAACACGTCTGTCTCCTTCGACGATAAAACGCCAACTGAGATAATTTTAAAATTTACTATTTTAAGTGTCCACGGGTGTGTCATCATAATCACCAATTTATCTAAACGAAACCGCTCGACCGGACAGAAACGAATAATAATGAAACGGATTTTGATTGATGACGCCGATGTGGTTTAGTGTATTCGGTTAACTGTTATATTTCTCTCTTTCATTGTTTTTCCACCCTATATTAGCCGAAACAAATTTTTATAAAATTTATAAACATTTTTTTCTTTAGTTAATTCTTTTTCTGTTTCATGAATCTTCACCAGAGATTGGGTCGCTTTAAAAATCAGGAGATTTACCAAAGTAGCATTTACCAATTAATTCAAAGGATCAAATTTAAACTGCCACCTATTTTTATTATTATCATTTATTTAATTCTATAAAAGTAAAAATTGAAAAGAAAGAAAATACTTCTCTTTTAGGAGAGATTCGTTTAGCCATACATGTGTATGTGTGTGTTGAATTAAAATAATAAAAACACTTGCCTTATGAATCGTTTGGAATCCCACAGTAAACACAGCTCATACGCAAAAATGAGTTTGATGCATCCACTATTGCACAGCACCACACACAATCTATTTTTATCTTTATCGATGTTTATATCACTTCACTAAAATTAAAATTAAATTTATTTAATTATTATTTATAATTATTTAACACTTCCATCATATTAAAATAAACTTGTCACAGGATGGCTACTGCCATCCTGCAGATTTCATCTAATATCCCGCAAAGGCCTCCACGGTGGTTTTTGCTGGTTACAACTCAGGAAGAAGTGCTATGGGTCGTGGGGTTTGAGGCTTGCATGGCTCCTGGCTTACACCGTGATTACATAGATTTTAATAAAAATAAGAAAAACGCAAATTATAAAAATAATAAACCGAAATTTACACCGAAATTTATCGGCCGGAACCTGAGGAACGAACAACAAAAAGATAAAAAAAATTATAACGGAGGAGAGGTGCCTTGGTGCGCGCATCCGTCCGAACTCAAACGGTGGTAAACACCGGTTTCGAATCAGGATGCGGGCAACAAGGGACCACCAACCCTACGCTGATTATTTTTGATTTCTCTTTCTATCGGAGCATCCATTATATATTGCATTATAATGATAGAGTCTTTGGAAGTGATCTTTTTGAGATGAGCCATTCCGGTAATTATTGCGCACCCTCGATTTCGACCAACCATAGTAGAAATTCTAGATACACTCAATTCAGAGCCTGGGAATCTGAAAAAATACATATCTAATGCAGACATTAAACGTGTGTAATCTATACACCCAGCCATTCTACCTGCAATGGTGACCAAGGCTTGATGAATTGTGTTTGTTACATAAAACGGATGATTTTGAAACACATCGAATAGTCTTTCAATGGAAATTCCCCCCTCATCATACCCAACCGAGAAAATTAAGAATTCATTTTTTTTTTTTATTAATTAAAAAGAGAAAGGGAAAGAAACGACAACTTCCTATCAATTCGCATTGATATAAACGAGAAGCATATAAGAAAAAACATTCTTCCAGAGCGTTTTGCTTTGCACACACTCGATGCACATTGGTCTCGCTCTCAATTTTTATTTCATTTTACCGCCGCGCCATCACAAGAAGGTGTACCAGAACAATTAATACCGGAAGCGAAGGCACAAACCATCCAACCGTTTAAGCAAAGACACAAATCGAGGGAAATAAAATATAAAAAGAGGTAGTTACGAACACGTAGTCGTAACAAACTTCAACACACTTTTATATTATTTTCAACCTTTGTATTTCTTTACAGTCTTTATAAATTTTATTCTGTTCAGTTTTAATACAATATTTATGTATCATGCTTATACAAAAGACTTTGCGTCTCTTTAAATTGAAACTCTACAAAACATTGGTTTTCTCATAAACAACTCTTTTTAAAACACATTTTATTTTATTTGATTAACATTGAATATCAAAATAATTTTTAAAAGCATTGCTTTTCATTTCGAACAAGTCACATGGTAATGAAAACGATCAATGAAAAAAGTACAACATGTCATTGGATACAGGTGTATACAAAATAACCTGCTCAGATTGTCCGTCATTTTATATCGTTCAAACTAAGGTATACAGAGTATACAAGATAGTTAGGAAAACCAAAGACTGAGTCATGCGAACACGCATGACTCTGACGACACTACACATAAACAACACAAAACACAAACACACAGAATTTAATACAAATGTAAAAGTAAAAATTATACAAAAATATGTATTAGCAATTCAATATTTGGAAAAACATTCGAATTGTATATTTTATTTTGACATTTTACAGAAATGACAAAATGAGAAACGCCTTAGAACGAAAGTTAGAACACCATGTGTCTTGCCTAAATTAATGGTTAGTGTACCTTAGTCGTTCATAGATGGCACAAAACAAATGTTGTCTGCTGTTTAACGATAACAATACTTTGTTCTTTATTTGGTTCCATCAAAGACATCTATAAATAACTGCTAAAACTAACCATCAATTTAATTAGTCGGAAATTTAGTAATAAAAGTTTCTCAGCTACCCTGACTTATTTATAGTTTGCAGTTATGCGTTGCCATTTCTCAAATCAGATAACCTTTATGAACCCCTTAAGTATTGCTTGTGGTGGTAAGCTGCACACATACTTATCACAAATCTTCTTATTGTCCCCAAGATTGCCACAACCCAAATTTATCAATCGCGACCTAACCTTATATGTATGTCTTGTCATTAGGACAAAAAGAGCAAATCAAACGGAAAATCGCAAAATAATGTTCTTCGTATTAATCGAATTAATTTAATTTTTACAACCAACGGTTTTAAAGTAAACATTTTGGCGAACGTAAGCATTCATTTGGGGGCAGTATTTATTCTCTATATAGGCTACCGTATTTACTGATTTATCATTTTGTAAAATATCTTGTGATTTTAAATGCAGTAAACCTCATCTAGAAATGAGAACAACCAATAGAACACCAAATTATATTCTTTAAATAAGATTTTTCAGTTTTCAAAATGCAATAACATATTTAAATTTTAAGATTTGATACAATAAAGATAATTTATTATTTAAGATAAACACCTCTATAATTAATTAAATTAATTAACTTTAACTGTAAACTAAATACAAATTAAATTAACTGTAAATTAATTGTAATTATATTTTTATTGATGTTTTTAAATTTATGTAATTAATTGTGTAACAAAAATTGTGAAATATTTATTAAGAAATAAAATTTGTTAAATGAAATTTATTTCGTTTGTTTTATTTAAACTTTATAAGTTGCAAGTAAAATCTGCAGTGGCACTATTCTCTGGAAATAGTGAATTAGGAAAAATATTTTCATAGCAGTGTAAATATTTTAACAGAAGTTTTCCAATCAGATACGCTATGAAAACTATTTTTCCCAATTCCCTATTCACAGCAACAGAAGAAGATTTATTGGTTCCATAACCGAAACAAAGGAATTATATGTTGTCATTGAGAAATTGGACGTGAGAGAACTGTGATCGTTATATAGAGGTTTCGTGGAGATAATAATAATTCAACAAAAAAATAATTATTCTTATTAAATAAGCAAATTCCTTGGATATAGTTGGAACGTTAGCAACATACGTAACTTCAATATCTTCAGTGAATGACACTGAGATGAAAGCAGAAAATACAGAAAAGCTTTAAACACGAGATTTAAAAATTGGATAAGGGAGGAGCAAGCAAAGTTTAAGAATCATCTCATTTTGCGGTCCTCTCTGGAGTACCTTTAAATAATTACGCGATGTTGAAGAGAATATATTGTCCGTAGAACTACGTTTACTGCGAATATACAATATAAAAGTTGCATATATCAGGTGCGCAACTAAATTTCCGGTTTAGTTTTATTCATAGCGTGGACAGTTGTTAACGATAACCAGCACATATCGCAACGCAAAAATACTTTTTCTAAGATCGAAAATTTTTCTAAGAACGAAATTTGTGCCAAACAAACAGCATTTGCGGGAAGCTTTGCTTTTTGCTTCAACTTGACAAAAAATGCAGCTGAAGCACGTCATTTGTTTAACCTACGGCGAACATGCACTATCGTAAACTATCTGTGAAGATTGGTTTAAACGCTTAAATTGATGACAAAAAGCGCTCCGGAAGTCCAAAATCATTTTAACACACCGAGGTGCAATCGTCATTGGATGAAGATGATACGCAAACTCAAAATCAACTTGAGGAGGCATTAAACACGACTCTCTAAGGTATGTGCGAACTTTTACATGCTATGAGAAAAATCCAAAAGAAGGGTAAATAGATGCCGGCGTGCCGTACGTGATGACTGAGAGATAGATGAAAAATCGAAGAGCCACTTACGAAATTTTGCTTTGATGGCATGAAAGAAAGACCTTCCTGTGTCGAGTTGTTACGGGAGATGAGAAGTGGATATTTTTTAAAAATATCAAATGCAAAAAACCGTGGATTTCACCTGACAAAGCATCAACATCGATGAGCTGGTGAAACAGGGCGAAACTGTAAATGGGCAACGCTATTGACAACAACTCATCAATCCGAACGAGTGATATTGCACCACGACAACGCTCCATGCCATCTCACTCCCATCGCACAGGACACCATCAAAACGCTTAGATGCAGGATGAATGGTTCCGGTTCAAAAACGCCAAAATCGTCGTGGTATTCATGTATTGCCAGAGAGATGGTAAAAATGTGTAGTTAGCGAAGGACTATACTTTGAATAAACCTATTTTTATATTGATTGAAATTTTCCATTTTTAATTTTTATAAAAAAACCCGGAAATATAGTTGTGCACATAGTAGCGACACTAAATAATTTTTGAAACCACATGCTTTGTGACTCGTCACTTGTCATTTTACGCGTAGCAAACAAAAATGTAATGCAATATCTATCTAAAAATAAATTTATGGATGAAATTCTGGAATATAGCCAACTTTGATTGAACATTGATTCCGATCTTGATGAAACTGGATGTTGTGGATGAAAATAAGGTTCTAACATGACCTGAAATATGGAAATCTGGGATGGCACTAAGCCATTTTTGAACCGATCATGATGAAACTAGATGCCGTAGATTGATTCTAAAACGATTTTTGGTCAGCTGGCTAATTATAATTAAATTGGGTGTTGTGTACGGAAATGATATTCTGAATTTGATCAATTTCAAATTAATTTTGAAAGAAGTTCTGAAATCTAGCGAGTCGTCCCCCATTTCTTATCATGATGAAATCATGATGAAATTGGGTATTGGGATGGAAATAAGATTCCAAAACGAGTTTTAGAAAAAGTTCTGGATATGGCCAGCTGGGATGGAACTAAGTCATTTCTTGACCGATCATAATGAAATTTGGTGGTGGTGAACTGTACAATCCCAGTTTAGTTTTGGAGGAAGAAACATTATAGAGTGTGACTTTAATGCAAAAAATACCTTTTGGGGTTTAAGATAACCTCTCCAAAAGACAAAAAATTACTTACAGCTGGCCAATACTCAAACTGAATAAAACTCAGTAAGGAAACCAACATACTGGCCAATTGATCCTAACAAAATCCCAGACCTTATAGATTTCTACATCACTAAAGACATATATCGGAACGCTACATCGTCTTAGAAAATGATGAAAGTCTTATATCTAATCATTCTCCTATTATTATTACCGTTGGTGAAAATGTTATAGAAAAAACAAATTCACCACTGTGAGGTCGGCTTGGGAATGCACCCCCAAATTATCATCCAGGAAAGAAAACGCCGTTATTTACCCAATAAAAGTAAGAGAATTAGTGCAGAGAAAACAAAAAACCCGAAAGAAATGGCAGACTACGCTAAGATAAAACCACCTTAAACAACTTGTGCATCAAACTTAAGGCACTCATAAAAGCAGTGAGAAATGAAACAATTGGAAAGTACCTTTGTTCTCTAGCTCGAACTAAAGATACCGACTATTACCTCTGGAGAGCAACAAAAGTGGTAAAATGGCCAAAAACACAGATCCCCCCAATCAGAACAAACGATGGGAGATGGGCTAGAAGTGCGAACGATAAAACTGACCTGTTTGCTGAACATCTTGAAAAAAAAAAATTCAACCTCTAAGTCGGCAGACCAGTTACGAAAACACTGCTGGTACGCCCATATCATTTGACTCCGAAGAAATCAGGTCTGTAACATTGCAAAAAGTAAAGGCTGAAATTAAGAACATAAAAGCAAAGAAATCTGTTTTTTTACGATCTGATAACAAGGCAAATAATAAAAGAGCTGCGTGAAAAATGCAACCGTAAATTATCGCAAATAGTCAATGCGCTCCTCAGGAAAAAATATGTGTCAATACAGTGGAAAATAGCAGAAATAATGATTACGAAACTGGGCAAGCCACCGAATGATAGAAAATCTTACCGGCCAATTTCATTTCTACCAACACTAGCGAAATTATTAGAGAGGCTGTTGCTCAAAAGATAGAAAAGAACCATAGAGAAAAGAAACCTTCAGAATATCAGTTTGTTTTCAGAGAGAAACACTCAATGATTGAGCAGGTCCACAGGCTTACAGATGTCATTGAGAATACATTAGAGGAAAAACGTTTGTTCTAGTATCTTCTTAGATGTGGCGTAGGCCTTCGCTAGGGCTTGCCACAGAGGTTTACTATTCAAACTACATAGAGATTCACCAAAACATGATTTTAAAATCATACATAGAGAATCGCCGCTTTCGGGTGAAATATGAAGAAGAATATTTCGAGCTAAAAAAGATTTCGGCAGGAGTCACGCAGAATAGTGTTTTGGGACCTATTCTTTACCTGCTCTACACCAGATATTTAACTCAATTAAACGATGTTACCGTTCCAACATTTGCTGATGACACTGCAGTTCTCTCATTAGGAGACACTATCGAGGAATCGACAACCATACTTCAAGAAGCATTTGACAAAATCATAAAAAATAATCGAAATCCACGTATGTGAATTTTACTAATCTAAAAGTCACCTACAAACCTGTAACCATTAACCGTGAGCCAGGAGATTCCTTATGCAAATAAAACTAAATATCTAGGGATGGCCTTAGATACCAGACTCAGATGGGAAGAGTACGTTAAAAAGAAAAAAAGATTAACTTAGTATTAAATATCGAAAAATGTATGCTGCTCGGGAAAAATTCGGAATTGTCAACTGAAAATGAATTGCTACTATATATCAAGAGGTGCTAGGGCCTGTAGGAACTTACGGAATACAGCTCAGGGGCTGTACAAAGAAAACCGACACAAAAATAATACAAACTTTTCAAAACAAAGTGCCACGTGGTATAGTTAACCTCCATGGTACATTAGGAATGATGACCTTCATAGGGATCCAAATATCCAGACGGTTCAAGAAGAAAAAAAAACTTACAGTATTCACGGACAACGCATTTATCAACACGTAAATGAAGAGCTTCGTTGTATGTTGGACACTTCACGTGCAGTAAGACAATTACAGAGAACGAAACCAATTGATTTAATGGATTAAAGACACCAAGAGCAAAGACTACTTCAGAAAATAACGTATAAATGGAGCTAGCCAATGGGCCTCTTCCCATTCACAAGTGACTAAACTAAAAAATAAAAAATACTAGATGAATTGCATTCAGTTGTAATAATTTAAATAAATAAAAAAATTGGAAAACCTCTGGTGTCTACAGTACCTGCTCATCACACAACGCTGCGAAGCAAAATTGGTGTCGGATATCGGTTATTATTTGTCTGATGTATCCGAGTTGCCTTGCTTGACGATTATTTAGATATTTCTAGATTTTTTGAAACAGCAAAGATGAACGGACGACGAGTTTAAAAATATTTCATAGATAGTGACCGACATAAAGTGAGAGCCCTACCATTTTTGACGGATGAGCGAGAATGAGCCTGTTGGTCAAACTTGCAATTTTTAAATACAGTTTTTGCTTCGTTCAGCCTTTCTAGCAATGTTATACCAATGATTTTGTAAGCGAGAATCAACTAGCTAGTTTCCATCGACGGGAATGGAAATGATTTTATAGTTTCGATTTTTTTAGGCAATGCCCGAGGATTTGAATTTCTTAAGAACATTGGAATATTTTCCTTATTAAATAAAGGGTGTCTCTGCAAGAGCGTAAAAATTTTAATTTGCTGCCATTTTGTTAATACGAGTTGTACGTATTAACAAAATGGCGGCAAATTTAAACAAACACATTACAAAAATGGTGAAAATTTTGCGAAAACAGTTCGCCAATTACGTCAAGTTTGCGGTCGCAATAATGAGTCAATCGGAATCGACAGCGAGACGTTTAATTACAAAATTTGAGACCAAATTTATGCTGATGGATCAGAAGATCATTGTTCGTCGTCGTTCTTGTTGGTCACTTGAAAATATAGAAGCACTACACAACGAATTTTGTTAACAGATCTGCACTTGCACGCGTAACAAGGTTCAATTGGTGCAAGAAACCAAGCCAAAGGACCATGTGCAGCGCCATGAATTTGCTGATTGGGTATTGGAACATCATTAAATTAATGCGGATTTCCCGAAGAAAATCATTTTTCAGATGAGGCTCATTTTCAACTCGACGGATACGTAAATAAGCAAAACTGTCAGATTTGAGGTGCTGAAAATCCTTGTGTGATACTCAAACAACCAATGCATCCACCGCGAGTAACTGGTATGCATTTTGGGCTGGCGGAAACGCGCTAACTGTTAATGGAGTGCGGTATCGTGAAATGTTAACGGAGTTTTTGTCGCCCGAATTGGAGGACATGTTTTTCCAACAAGACGGTGCGACCTGCCATACAGCACGTGAAACAATGGTGTTACTGCAGACTAAGTTTTCCGGCCGATGGACTTTTTTCTTTGGGGCTATGTGAAGGAAAAGGTGTATGCGAATAAACCTGAAACAGTTGAACATCTTAAAGAGGAAGTACGGCGCGTTATTGGTGAAATACAGCCACATTTATGCGAAAACGTTATTGAAAATTTCAACAAAAGAATAACCCTGTGCCAGAGGTTTTTTGGTGTCCATTTGCCTGTTGTTGTATGTTACGTTTAATCGGAACTACTTTTATTTATGTTGAAATAAAAATGTTTGCTTAATTCAAAAATAAATGTGTTTTTCTTTAAAATTAAATTCGGCGCTCTTGTTGGGACACCCTTTAGTTGCAGCTCCAAAATCGAATTCGATTCAATTTTCAATATACGCACCATATCCGATATCAAAATATGTATGTAACATTTAATTTATGGAAATTTTGGAAGTGTTGGATGATTTTGAAGGTGTTTGGTGATTACATCTGATTCTAATTCATTATCTCCATAATTTTAATTTTATTTTTTCGTTCTTTATTACTCCGATACTTCAATTTTTAAATCTGTATTTTAAAGCAAGGAAAATCCCTTTGAAAATGAACTTTGATTAATTCTCTTCAATTTAGTTTTTATCTCACAGTGGACACTGAAACTTCAAACGAACGCAAAACGCATCTTCAAAGAAAGACGCAGGTTATGTCTCAGACTGCATGAGTTCGAAGGGCTTTACAAAGACCTGAAGAGCACCAATTATAAGTAGCTCAGCTTCGATCATAACAACAAGCAACTCAACAGCAGCTCAAGCAAGTAATCCGAGAGAAAGCTATCAACTTCGATGGTGTCAATCCTTACAGCCGTGTTGCAACAAATGCTTATTAAGTCATAGGAATGAATTGGGGGGATAATACGTCGCTTGCCAGGCGAGCCCTCAATCTTTTAGTGTCGATAGTGCCGTTTACGATAGCAAATGTCCTAGCACCCACATCAGGTGGATGTTGAACTAATCTGCCCTCCCTCCATCTTTGAAGCCGTATACATACGTCGGATAAAAATCCGGGATTTTTCTATCTCAACGTTTTAACCAATTACATCACGTAAACTATACAACAGACACGCCTCTTTTCATACAAAAGAGTTGAAAACAATTGAAAAAAAATCTCGGATGTAGAAATCCCGGATTTCCATCCGACGTATGTATACGACTTGAACAATCAGTGACAAAATTAACACCTTCAGTACTCAGAAATGCTTCTCTCAAACTGTCCCCCAAATCAAGAGATGGTGACGGTCGGTAGTATTTGGGATGTTCCTTTTGCTTGGAATATATGAGTGTCCTGTAATGTTACAGTTCCACATGGAGATGTAGTTGAGCTCGCTGCTGTTTACTTCCGATTTCTAGGTGTGTGAGATGAAAGAGAATTTCCGGTGTTTGAGTGGATATGCTCTTAAGGAGACCACTAATACACAAGGCATCTCTCCGCAGTACTTTCACCATGAGTTTAGCTTGGTCAGAATATTTAAAGCTGGGTAGCGAACAATAGCTCCATATAATAAAATGGACCTAATAGTAGAAATATAGAATCTCCAAACCCCATATTTTTTCAATGGCATTTTTGCAGGAGTAAATCGTTATTGCAGCTTTCTTTACTCTTTCTTATATGTTAGTTTTCCAGCTTAGTTTGCTGTCCAGAATGAGACCCAGATACTTCGCTTTATCAATGAAGGTCAATCCAATACCATTTAAGCTAGAGGTTTCCAAGTTACACCGTGCGTTTTAAATCTACTACTAAATCTGCTGTTGGGGACCCAGCCAGTTGGCCGTCACGACCCTGCTTTTTAGCATTTGATCTACGCAGGCTCTGGGTAAGTGAGTGACTAGTCCACGTAGAGAGGAAAGTGTCTGATGTTGTTAAAGGCCTTCTCTATATCCATCCAGAACAGTTATCACGGAGTATTCCTTATGTTCAAGACATTTCTCGATAGGAGCAATAAGAGAGTCGAGAGCAGATTCGGTAGATTTAGTCTTGCAATATGCATGTTGGAATTTCGTATACATATGTTTTGAGGTCTTTCTTGTCCTAAAGAGTCTTCTGCTCTTTCTACTGATGTTTTGAACTCGTTTCGACCATCACGGGGGTCTAGGTTTACTCATAGGTCTACTAGGAGGACACACACCTAATATGGCCTTACTAAATGCGTCGGATAGCTGGTCCTCTATGACATCAAACTCTTGTGATGAAAACCCTCCTGTTTAGAACCGGTATTAGTAGTGAATTACTTCTAATAGTTCTAAAAATATCCCAGTCGGCTTTCCTCCTGTTTCTATAGATAAGTTTTTAATGGGGTTTGCCTCCAATTCAAATTGGATATAACAATGATCAGAAAATGAATGATCCTTCGACACCTTCCGATTCACTAAACTATCCATACTAGTGTCTGAGATGTCTAGTACATCTATTGTCTATTTCTAGTTATAAAAGTTGGTTTACAGCCAATATTTCAGATATTAAAGTTAGTACTAAGAATAGAACCAAGGAGAGCGAACAAGTGGTGCAGTTGTTAAAGCTTCGGCACTTGGACCGGGAGGTCTGGGTTTGAATCCCACCAGAAGGATGCAACGCAAATTTTCGTCATCGAGCGCAGAACTGAGTGCCCACCCTCCGTTCATGTCAGTGCACAGGTCGGTATTGAGCTTGCAATTTGCAGGTGGTATACTGTTATTGTGAGAGTTGGTGAATGGGTAGTGTGCGTGTGTGTGTGTTAATGAAAAACGCGGTATGGATATATTTTAAAAGGACATTAAATCCACTGTATAATTAATACTTTCTTTTTATAAAAATAAAAAAACAAACAAACAAAAACACCTCATTCGCTCGCATCAGTCCTTTCCCAAATTATGTGATGAGAATTTGCATAGAGATTTGCAAAAATTTTGACCACCCATCTCAATAGTTCGCTGTGACGACATCTGAATTACAGTAATTTAATAACAGAAAGATATTCAGATTATTTTTACCAAGAATGTAGGATCGAGTTTAACCTACCTTCTTCATGTATATAAGATTATATTTAGGAGTCTTAAGTAAAAGTACCCGGTCACCTTTGACCCAAGGTTCTCGCACTAGGACAATTTCTATCTCTCTGCTCTTAGTTTAAGCATGAGCGCAGCCGAAGATGCCTTGGAGTGTTGGAGGTTAATCTGCAGGAACCTCAACATTAGATTTGCTTCTCCACTTCAACCTCCACAACATATGCATAAGAGTCCTCCTCTGACTGGTGATTCCTCCAGGGATCCACAAAAAAATTCCATCTCCTTGGACATCTCCGTTTTTGTAGAGCGTTTCTGCCTCCTCACTTGAATTGTCAGCCGGGGTCTCTACCGGAACGGCGTCCTCAAGATGTCACTCTCATCTTTCTTAAAAATATAGAGTGTGGCTGTGCTGAAACCATTAGCTCTTGCTAGCGCAGCCAGCAACTCTCTGTTTAAAAATTATAGCTGACCTGTAATCAGCTTTTAGTTCTTTCAACTTGACCACTCTAAAGTCGATGGTCGACACTTCAGGATTGCTAATGTAGCATTTCTATAATGTTTTTTTCAGGCCGGTGGGTTCCGCTGGATCCAAGCTCTCACTCTAGTTCTGCAGGGGATTTCACCACAGACTTTCTCCAGTATCACTATCCGTCGATTCCAGTGTCAATATCCGTCCCGGCAAGCCGGAGCGAGTCCAGAGGTTTCGTTCATAATTTTTAGACCAGTGACGTGTAAGCCTTAAATAAATATCCGTCTTATGTGGAATATAAAAGTTAACAATAAATAATGGATTTTTGTTCATTACATAAAAAAAACTTAAAATCAAGCAAACATAGTGTGAAATAATTAATTGACTAGGCGGCTTGCCGCTCATAACCTTTAGTTCTCCAATAAAAATACATATATTCAAGATACTCAGCTTTGTGATGACGGGCTTACACTAAATTTTTTTAGGTGGCATTTATCGAACAGCACCTTCTGGTCCCATATCGCAACGTTTTGTTCATAGCTATATATTCGTGTTTTTAATAGCCGGAGATGTAGTATGAAATAATTTAATAATATTTCTGTCAATGACAAAACAGGCCCAAGACTAGAGTTTCCCATTTCGAAGCAGTTCCTTATATATTTACAGAAATAAATTATAATTTTTTTATATTATCTGATTTGTCTCCGATGGTCGAATGTGCATTACATTTCTTTTGTACTGTACTCTAACCTTGAACATCCGCCTGTTCGCAGGATGGAGGTCAATAATATGTTTTAGTGGAAGTATGATCCTCGAGCTCGAATTCGAGGTTGCTGAAATTTATTTTCGAGGTTGTCGTAGAGAGTTCTTGGTTTATTGTTTAAACTATCAGATTTGAAGTGATGTATGTCTGAATGAGCCGATCAGGGTGCTTATGGGTATTAAATCCATGCAACCATACTGATCAGAAAACGGTCTCAGATTTATGGAGTTTATTACGGTGCGATCAATATATTACTGAATACAGATTTACTATGTAGTCTCTATTAAACTTGTAAAGCGGTTTAAAATGTTCTGGATGCACAAACTCATTGAAATAGTGGATGTCACACCATAGTCTTCAGGTTCAAAACTATGCCGATTGGCAGTATGGTCCGGAAGCAACACCTCTCATTGAATTAATTAAAACAAAGGAAATACATTTCATTAGACAAATATTTTAAAATTTTATTTATTAATTTTTAACAATTTTTGTTACATTAAATATAATTTATAATACATAAAAAAAAATTACTAAATTTACAAACATTACTAAAAATATAATTACAATTTAAAATAAATATTAAATGACATTTAAAATGTCTAATTACGTACACAACGATATGGGTACGTAATTAGGCATCTTAATCCAATAAATTATTTACAGTGGTAGTACAAGTTTACAGTTAAGTTACTTTGCATTATTAATTTTACTAATTAAATAAATTATAAAGTTGCTAAACTTAAACAAAAAATTATCTTAATTATATATATCAAATCCTAAATTTTAAATATGTTATTGCATTGATCATAATGATTATCGTAACCGATGTTTTATTTCGAAAAACCGAAACCTTCATGTGCTTGGTATTTTAATAATATAATTTGGTATTCTGAGAACATTTATCATTTCTAGACGAGCACAGCATTGATTTATGATTACGTGCAGTGTTCGTTCTGTTATTTAATCACAGAACACTTTACGAAGTCATAAATTAATAAAGATCATGGAATGTAATTGATACGGTAGCCTAAACAGAGGCTAGCGCCCAAATGAATAATTACGTTTGCCAAAATGTTTACATTAAAACCATTCTCACAAAAAAAAAAAATAATTCGTTCGCGGAATACGAGCTTAGTTTAAGAATTGAAGCCTTACAATACGCTAATATTGCTAATAAACAGCGAAAACAAAGCACTGTAGCGGTTAAATTATTTAAAAATTTAAATATTTTTGTCCGCACAAAAAATTCGACTAAACGACACTGTCGTCGACAACAAAAATTGGTATAACGAAATTCGGCGAGTCCCTGGTTTTCCAATGCGCGCACCCCTGTTGTTACCAACTAATAAAACAAAAACTAGATGGAATGATAGGCCAACAAGAAAATAGAAATAAAAAACAAAATTATTAGCTCGGTTACTGTCAGTTTAGGACCCATAACATAGAAACTTTGGCGTTCAAAATAAAATTTTATTTTGTAAATTAAATTAATTTATTGTAGGTTTGGTATGATCTAAAAAATGAAAGTGTTTCAGAAGAACCAGAAACTGAACATAGCGGCCCCGATACACGTAGTAAGTTTCTTTTTTATAAATTTACAACTTTAACTAAATTTTTTTTTTTAATGTAATTACTTGGGGTCCGAATTTTTTGGTCTCCTTCCAAGAACCGTCTAAGAAAAATCTTCTTCTTTTTTCAGAAAATAAAGGCAGATTCAAAAAAACCAATTTTAAAGAAGGCGTTACTTTCGCTGTTTATGTTTGATATGTCTCTTCTTTACACCTTCATTATCATTGATATTTTATTTTTTATTTTATTCGAGCACACTCACACATACAAAACCGGGGACAATTAAATATGATAGAGAGCATGGTTGGGCGCTAATAGAAAATTTGCTTTTGTTTTATTGTTTCGTCGTGGATTTATATCTCATTGTTTTATATATCTCTGGTATAATGTAGTTTAGGTAGTTTTCGTCATTTATTGTTTCTACTCGGATATAGACGTTTTCTATCGAAGCATATGGTTCGATACACCTCTTCCAATGTTGCTACTGTCAACTATAAGTGGATCTGACGGCAATAAAAGGTATCACATTTAAAACTTTTACAGTTCTCAATATAAATAGATGAATAAATGTTTACTTTACTTAGGTAATACTTAACAGGTAAACGACGTAGTAGTGCTCATCCATTTGAATTGGAAAATCATAAAATTATAAAACAACAATCTAGAGCCGTTAGCGAAGCATTAGCTGAAAAAGCCAAAAAGTATTTAAACCGCAATTTACCCAGACAGAGAATTTGTGGAAAATGCAGCATAAAATTATACAAATTAAACGATGTGCCAATTATATCAAGCCTAGCTTCCGAATTTGAAAGTCAACTTCCATGATCATCTGGGTCTTCTTCAAATCAATCGGAGCCGATATCACTGCCACCAACGGAAATGTTCCGAGAAGGTTATATGGAAGAGTTCTCTGAAATATGTATACGATTGGGTGGATCACCAGCAAATAAACACGAGCCACGTTATAACAAAAAACAACTAGAAAAAGTAGTAAAACTCATTTGTGAAAATGTACTACGCATACCGGTTCCAAAAATATCACCAATAGATGCGCCAGATGACGAAAGAGAATGTCGAAAAATCTCATCAAAGACCACAGACATGGTAACTTCCCAGGACCTAGCAAAACTAGATATGGAGTCTCTCCTGAAACAATTACATTAATAGAGGAATTCTACAGAAGTATGGACATCAGTCGTCAGCTTCCTGGAACACACGACTTTGTTAGTGTTCCTGATCTTGATGGGGGTCGCAATTAAAAACAGAAAATGCTGGTTTTATGCAACTTATCCGAGGCATAACAACATTTTTTGGAACAAAAATTCCAAATCAAAATATTGGATTTTCTAAATTTGCTGAGATTCGCCCAAAATAATGCATATTAGCTGGAAAACCATAATTCATCAGAATAACAATTTATTATGTCCGATTGTATCAAAAATTTTAAATTGCGATCCTGCCATTATGAATGAAACACAGTTATAACAGAACATATCATGTGCAAATTTGACGTGGGATTGTTGTGAAGGTAAGATTATTAGTTATATTATGCAATTCGAAAAATTTAAAGTTGGTCTAAATAAACGTTACTTCTATCTTTGTTTACAGGTAAATGTGGAGAATGTAACAGTCTGGTGTATAAATTAATAGAACAACTGAAAGATGCTGCAAAATCTGGAGTATCACGTCTTCAGTTGACGAAATTGCCGATATTTCATCATTTAAAATCCTATTTTATTTTTTTTAGGATAGTTTTATCATTGGATGTTGAAGAAGTTGGAGTATCCTTCATTAAGTGAGCTCGCAAAAATAGTACATGCAGCAGTACCGGCGAGTCAATGTAGTGTTGAACGTTGTTTTTCATCGTTAAAAATACTTTTATCTGAACAACGAAATCGATTATCTGCCGAATCGATAAACAATATTCTGCTGGTGAAAGCAAACGCTGAATTCAAATATGAGGAGGAATATTAATTTTATTATGCTTTAGATTAAATTTTATTTGTTTAAAATTTAAACGTTAAATACATAAGATTAGATAATAGAATAGATTTTAAGTAAAATGGTTTAATTTTAAATTTATGATTTAGAGAAAAAAGCCTTAATTTAACATCGACAATAAATTAATTTCAATTTTATTTAAATTTATTTAAAATTTATTAATGTATTAATGGAAAGATAAAATAATCAATTATGTTAATAAAAAAAATTAATGATTAGAATTTGTTAGTTTGAATATATATCAATAAAATCCTGTCTCTATCCTGGTCTAGAAAACGAACCGTCTGTTCTGTAATAAAACGTAAAACTCAAATGCATTACATCATCATGTTGCAAGATCTAGGTTACCCTACATACTAACATGGAAAACGAATTGGCCTGTTTACTGTTTTTAAACGAACCATTAATGATAAAACGAAATTCCCTCTTTCAAAACAGTATCTGTATTTCATTTTAAACTATGTAATAATCTATATTAATGGATAATTCTTCATAAATCTATACCTCATTTTAAATTTATTCGTCAAATCTTGTTGCTGTTTATAAATTTTTATTGCTTCTGTTCTTAACTATTTACTTCAAAATAACATTCTCACTTAATCGTAAATGGACAATATGCAAAACTTAATAAATAAATTGAGATTTTAACAAACATATTTTAACCTATTTTATCAAAATTGCCGCATTTAAACCGTACTACAAGTTAAACAATTTAAAATTTTCATTCATTACAAATATAATTGCAAATTTAAATTAAAAAGACAGTTGGTGTTATAGTGAAATATTGTTTTAATTTATTGTTTCAGTTGGTGTTATAGTGAAATATTGTTTAATAATTGGTATTTGTTATCTTTGCTTTTATCTTCAAATCATCATCTTTTACACCACCCTTTCATCAAAAGATATAAAAATTTTAGTTATATTATTTCCTAATTCCATTAATAAGAAATCAAATAACAAATCCATCGAAGTAAAAGTATTTTAGTATTAGGCTAAGCGAAACAAAAAGGGCCAAAATTTTTTTATTTTTCAATGCACACAAAATGTATTATTGAAATGCATTTTTCATGTCTATACATATAACTAAAAGAACTATAAGGGCGATTGCTCATACTTTCCATAGTAAAATGGCGCACCGACATATTGTCATATTTTTTTTCGTTAAAAGGTTACTGGGTAATTATAGAGATGTCGCACCAATCCACTATTCGTCAAATTTTAAATGTTAACGAAACGTTTTTTGTATTTTGAGTTTTGACTTGTTTTATTCGCCATTTGTCATTATATAAAGTCATAGTGTTTTCGATTGTTGTGTTTCGTGTTTATAAAAATTTTAAAAAACAGTTTTTTTCAAAACTAAGTTAAATATTGAGTGCATTTTAAATTGAGTATTTTATGTGTGAAAATATTACAAAACAATTTGTGAGTTAAATAAAATCTATATAGTGAATCAGTCAAATAACTATTAAATTGGTTGTTATTAATTTCAACAAAAAAAATTGAACATGCCTCGAATGTGTTTCAATTGTTCATCCAAGACTAACTTGCATACGTAAATAAAATCCTAATTTCTAAAAATATATGTACACATTAACTTTAACCTTAATTTTCTCTAGATTGCCTGCAGCATTACGAGAAAAATGGCTGCAAATAATTCCAAATATAACAACATCTGATGTGACTGCCCAATTTAGACTTTGCTCTCTCCATTTCGACGAGAAGTATTTTTTAACCACTAGTAATCGACTTACAAGAGACGCTGTACCATCTAAATTTTTATTGGATAATCGATGGTAATAATCTGTTTTGTGTTATATATGAATATATGTATGTATAAAATAAATATTTATTTTCGTTACAGGTGTATAATAGAATTGAGATCTGCACCTAATTCTCCAGTGTACGATAATAGCGAAATCCAAATTTAAATGGAAACAGACGAAAAAAAGGAGCATTCTTTTTCTACTGCAGAAATAGCTCAGACAAATGATACCACGATGCCTTTAATGTCCGAAACAATCGAATTGCATTCGCATTCAACAATTTCACCCAGCACAAGACTGGAAAATGATGAAAATGCATCATCAACCGCAAGTAGTGGTATTCGTAAAACATTCCGATACTCTGGTGATATAGATTTATCCATTAACTATACACCACGAACGACCAGGAAAGCACTCGTTAAATGCATGGAAGACCTCGACAAAATGCGCAAAAGCAAGAAGCAATTATACTATAAGTATAATCGATTGAGAACCCAATTCGAAGATTTGGAAGGATTTTTAAAGAAATTGGAGAACGATAACATTATTTGCTCTGGATCCCTCGAAAAACTGAATGTAACTATGATATATATAATATATTTTATTAACTTATAATTAATAATGACTCTATTATTAATTATTATATCTCAGAATATATTGGTACACATTACTTTGCTAACTGACACTACACTCGTAAATAAATCTTAAATATTTGTAAAATGAGAAAGACAACAGTTAAGCAAAGTAGTATAGATTAAAATATTCTATAAAATAGAAAATAATTTATTATAAATCTCGATAAAATACACCGATTCTTAAAGTCGTATCACGGCATTTCATTTTACTAGACTTTTACGATTATGGTCTCTTTATGGGATGTTATTTAGCCCAAGTTTTGAAAGAGAGAAGGATATTTTTTGCCAAACCAATCAGAAGTAAATAGCATTCTTATTTTTGAAATCTTATCTAATTAAAGTTTTAATTTAGGTTTTTTATTCTACATAATCCGAATCATTTGAATCTAATTCAAGGAATTAATTAGCATGTGACATGATACGACTATTGTCACTTCACATGAAGTGACACGTCTGGGAATCAAGCTATAAAATGTTTGATAATTTAATCAAAATATTATCAAAATCTAAAATTAATTTTCGTTTTTTTCTTATTTAATAGAATATTCGCCAAGATCAATCTTTTCTCGATGAGTTAAAGGACGGAAAACAGTTTGGTAAATACACACCAAAACTCCGTCAGTTTGCCATGACAATGTCATTCTTTTCAACAAGTGGATATGAGCACCTACGAAACTTTTTAAAAAATGATATAAAGCTGCCTCATATTAGAACCATACGTCAGTGGTACCAAAACACCTCAGGTGGTCCTGGAATAACCGTTCAGGCAGTGGAAGCCATAAAAAGTACAATATCAAGCTCCAAAAAGGTTATTTACTTTTCTTTAATGATGGATGAAATATCCATAAGAAAATCCCAAGACTGGGATAATAAAAATAAGTCGTTTCTGGGATACGTTGACTACGGTGCAGGCTGTATGGATCACAATGCAGATGACGAAGAAACTTTAGCGAACAATGCTTTCGTATTTTTCCTGTGCGCTGTGAATATCAAATTTAAAGTACCTATAGCGTACTTTTTTATTACAACATTAACCGCACAAGAAAGAGTTCATATAGTCAAATTCGTTATTTCACGGTTACGAGAAGATTGTAATGCTAAAATAATTAGCTTAACTTTCGACGGGCTAATGGCAAATTTGACTATGGCCAAATTATTAGGCGCCGAATTCCCAGAAAGGCCTTATTTTTATTTACCACCTGTAAATGAAAAAATTATTATATTTTTGGATAATTGCCACATGCTAAAGCTAATAAGAAACCATTTCAAATTAAAAGGTAAATTTTACTTTGAAAATGAAGAAATAGAGTGGCGTTATATTGAAATGCTACATAAAATCCAACAGGAACAAAATCTGGCACTTGCACCAAAAATAAATGCGACACATGTGCATTTTGAAAACTATATTATGCGAGTGAAATATGCGGTGCAGGTGTTCAGTTTGAGCCTAGGAACTGCTCTTGATTATTTGCAAAAAATGGATCCAAATTTTAAAAATTGTAAAGCCACTGCAAATTTTTTAAAATTAATGAACGATTGTTTCGACATTTTAAATAGCAATAATTTAGCAGCTAAATATTCTTATAAAAGACCGCTGTCTAAGAAAACATTTGATTTATTTTATATAAAATTAAACTGTTTAAAAAACCTAATTAATAATTTGCAATATTTTAACGTTAAAAGTGATAAAATATTGAACGTTATTAATAGCAACTTTCAAACAGGTTTTTTGGGTTTCTTAATAAATTTTGAAAGTATTAAAATAATTTATAAAGATTTAATTGAAAGTGATAAATTAGATTTTATAAATACTTACAAATTTAGTCAAGACCATCTTGAACTATTTTTTGGGTTGATTCGATATCGAACGGGAAGGAATGATAATCCTTCCGGCAAGCAATTTATGGCGTCTTATAAACGTTTAATCTTAAATAAGACGATTAAATCGCAGGGAAATGGAAATTTGACTTCGCCCGATATCTTAACAGTATCCTCCAAAATAAAAAAATCTAATTTTGAACTAACAAAGTCAACAGAGGAAACGGAATCATTAGATTTGATTGATATAGATCTAGATGAATATTCTTACGATATTTTGAGTTATTTAGCAGGATATATCCAAGCAGTTCAACTCAAAAAATATCTTCAATGTAAAGACTGTTTAAATGTGATTGATCACTGTGATAAATTAACAAATAATTTGAATTTTCTCAATTTAAAAAAATGGGGTAATCTAATTACTCCCACTAAAGTTGTATACGATATTGTTTGTGAATGTGAAAAATCGTTCAAAATTTATGTTGGTGAATACGACCAAAAATATATTTACAATAAATTAGTTTTACGAACTTTAGAGCAAGTAAGCTCATTAGGTTTAAATTTTAATGATAAAAATAATCACTTAAATAAAACAAATGGTTTAGATAGTCATTTGTATTTACTATTAAAATGTGTAATAGATTTATATTTTAAAATAAAATTTTTCCATTTTACAAAACAAAATAATATGAAACAAATTGGCATTAGAAGAAAGTTGAATAAATTAATTCATTTTAAAGAAATGAAATAAAAACTATATACATATTTGTTTTTAATTGTAAGATTATATTTATAAGGGACATAACACTACATAAAATGAATAGAAATAAATACAATAGTTTACTTCCGATCTTGTAACACGAATATTTTATTTTGACGTTTCGTTAACTAAAAAAAATTTCGTTGAAATATAACAACAACAAAGGAAAATATCGTTTAGATACAGTGCTGACATCTTCATATTTACCCCATGTTGGATAAATTTTTAGATCCTATTTCCTTTATAGTTCTTTTAGTTGGGTCCGGGTCAAAATGCCGCGTTTTAAAATGTCGCGTTTTAAAATGTCGCGTTTCAAAATGTCGCGTTTCAAAATGCCGCGAGGTACAAAATGTCGCGTGGTACAAAATGTCGCGTTTTAAAATGTCGCGTTTTAAAATGCCGCGAGGTACAAAATGTCGCGTGGTACAAAATGTCGCGTTTTAAAATGCCGCGAGGTACAAAATGTCGCGTGGTACAAAATGTCGCGTTTTAAAAAGTCGCGTTTCAAAATACCGCGAGGTACAAAATGTCGCTAGGTACAAAATGTCGCGTTTTAAAATGTCGCGTTTCAAAATGCCGCGAGGTAGAAAATGTCGCGTGGTACAAAATGTCGCGTTTTTAAAATATCGCGTTTTAAAAAACTGCGTTTGTAAAGAAGGAATAAAATAAATGTTATATTGAGATAATAAGAAATGTGTATTATTAAACAATATAAATGATTTGGGTGAAATTGAAAAATATGGTTTTTCCCACTGTTAATTTCGTAATGAATTTTTTGTAAAGAGTTAGCTACAAATGATGTTTCATTGTCATATAGATACATGAATGTTCCTTTATGGATAATAAAAACCGTCAGGTGTTTTATGATCAATTGGAACAAGTGGTTTGAAAACACTACACATTTTTGAAATTTGAGGGCGATAACCATAATAAAAGTACGTTTTTAATATTTTTCTAATTTTTTTCCAAATATGGTTTTTCCCACTGTTAATTTCGTTAATGAATTTTTTGTAAAGAGTTAGCTACAAAGATGTTTCATTGTCATATAAATTCATGGATGTTCCTTTATGGATAAGGAAAACCGTCAGGTGTTTTACGATCAATTAGAACAATTGGTTTGAAAACACTACACATTTTTGAAATTTGAGGGCGATACCATAATAAAAGTACGTTTTTAATATTTTTCTAATTTCAAATATTGAACCCCTTTTCAGATAATTGACCATTTCTCATAAAAGTATTTTTTCAGTTTTATTACTAAATTAGACATTAAAGATAAATGTTTTTACTATATGAAATTTGGAAAAACCAGCAATAAAACAGCGCATTATAAATTTAAAACGTAATTTTTTCAGATCGGAGAATAAATACAATGTACCAAAGAGGCAGTTTGATGATGTAATAAAAGTAACATTTTTATGATTTCAAAATTTTGACCAACTCCTTTGTTTCATTTATCGATCTTTAAATAAGGGTTAAAAAACAACAGCACATCAAGGTATATATAAATAACAATTTCCATTACTCTGGGTATCAGTTTGTTAATGAATTGCAAAGTAGCAGGATATAAATAAATCGATTAATTTTCATAAGTTGGTGAAACTAAATTTCATAAAAATATATAAGTTAAAAAATATCAAAGAAAATATTAATTATAATAGAAAATTAAATAAGTAATATAGTACGAGAAGCATTAAAGTAATATTGCACCCAAATGGAGGATAAGGAGATTTATTCGGGACAGCTGATTGAGTTGACAATATCTCAGAAAAATTCTAAAATCCTAATTTTAAATGGATTTAGTTACACTTCCGATGCCCGCAGGAATAAATGGAGATGTACAAAGCGACAAAATAGAGTTTTGAAATGCTCTTGCAATTTGAGAGCCGAAGAAATAGATGGAAAATTCTATTTACAAAAATTGTGGAATTCCCATAATCACTCTCCTGATCCTGAAACGTTACCAGTACTAAATGTCATAAATAGTATTAAAGATATAGCAAGCACTTCAAGCAATTTACCTTGCCAAATACTACAATCAAAGATTGCAAAACGTCCTGAGAATGTAGGTGGTTGCCTACCTTCTAAGGCCGCCTTAACCCAAATCATCAAACGTGAGCAACGAAAATTAATAGTGGACAAGGAGCCAGTATCACTGGCATTCGATATACCAGAAAGGTTTCTCCAAATTGATGGAGAGCAATTTGTATACGGGGATATCAAAGAGGGCGATAATCGGATAATTATTTTTACTATCAAAAATAATTTAACCAAGCTTCGCGATGCAGAGTTTTGGATGATGGACGGTACATTCAAAGTTGTACCAAAATTATTTTATCAACTTTATACTGTGCATTGCAGTATCGCGCCTCATAAAACAGTACACCCAATGGTGTACGCTTTAATGAGCGGCAAATCTTCGGCAATATACAATAAATTGTTTACAACTCTACAAGAGAGTGCAATAAGAGTTGGTATCAGTTTAGCACCAAAATTGGTAATAACTGATTTTGAAAAAGCAGCAATCAGCAACATTCGGAGTGTCTTTGAGAGAGTCAACGTCAAGGGTTGCAATTTTCACTTCATGCAGAACATATATAGACACATCCAAAAAATTGGTTGGCAAGTGCGGTATGGCACAGATATAGAGTTTGCCATGAAGGTAAGACAGGTCGCTGCTTTATGTTTCCTGGAACCTGAAGAGATACCGGAATGGTTCAAGGATATTAAAGAAGAACTAGGCGCAGAATTTGAACCGCTAACCAATTGGATGGATGAAAACTATGTTTCCGGCAAAAATAATAGAACACCATTATTTCCACCGAGTTTATGGAGCATCAGTGAACAAAATAAGAATAAAATACCCCGCACACAGAACTATGCAGAATCGTTCCATAATTATTTTAATGTTGTAATTGGTCGGCCGCATATTAGTGTTTACCACTTAATAGACGAACTTAAAAAGCAAACAAAAATTACAAGTGCCGAAATAGAAAAATTAACAAGGGGAAATCTTCCACCTAAAAAAACAAAAAATTTATTTTAAAAGAAAAAAGGATTGAGTTGATTTTATCTAAAAAAAAAGAATTCAGCAAATTTGGATTTTTGAAAGCAATTGCAGGAAATATTTCTTTTTAATTTTATTATTAAATATTAGTTTTAAATTAATTTTTTGATTTAGATATTAAGTTTATGATTATTTTAATTATTAAGTTTAAGTTTTTTTAGAAGATATTTATTTATATAATATTATAAATAAATAAATATTCTTTCCAAAACATAATTCTATTGTTGTTATTATTTAAATTTCAGAATTTTCTCTCAAAATTCTTCTTCTGTTTGATTATGACATGACTTCGGTTCTTACATTGATTTGGTTGGTCAATTCGTAATGAGTAAGGTCCCAAGTTTTGGACTTATTACTTTCCGATTTGAATAAGCAAGGTATACATTTCTTTAAGTGCTTATACTAGGTCGTATTTGAATTATTAAACAAATACTAAAATTAATTAAACATTTAAGTGAAGGAGAATTTTAAAGTTTAATATATTACCATGTATATAAAATACTACAACTGTACACGCCTACACCGACAGTGAAGAATAGCCACAAACGTTTCAAAAATGTGTCCCCTCGTTAAAAAATAATGGGCAGGTAGGTAAAAATAATTTTTAAATTATGGATGATTGCTGTTATCGTAATAAAACACTTTAATTGTGCTGTACTTTGTGTCCTATTTTGACAAATAAAAAATTACCATACAGTTCAAGTTTATCAATTGGTTGGCGTGAAATACAATATATTATTTTTTCTAAGTTGATAGAAAATATACATTTTATTTTTATTCACTACGGGTTCAACTTCAAAATTTTCCTTTCTCAATATATATGAGGTAATATAGTTTATAATTCAGATTTATTTTAAACTATTTTATTTTCTAATATTATTTGTGTTTAGAATGAATTCATTCCAAAAGCAACGAACGAGAGCACGTATAATTCGTTTGAATGCGGATGACCTTTTTAGCTTCGACCATGCACCAGATTACATAATTAATTCGTTCTTCGATAATTGTACATACAAGAAACGTTTAACTGTTGTCACATTTTGCTTCGTAAATGGCATACAATATGATGATTTGTTGAAACTAATCCGATGGAAAGATGTTACAAAATTTGATTACCGTAAAGTGCAAAAACTGTGGTCTGACAGTTCTCGAGAACCATACAAATCAAAGTGGTTCGCGTATAATTGCCATTTGAAAAGGGTTATTTATTTAAATGGTGCACTAAAATAATATTATATATATACAAATATATATAATAATTATATATCTAAATACATATGTACAAAATTTGATTAATAATAAACAAGAATTCTTAAAAAATGTTTCAATTTGGATTAAATTGTGTATCCGATATCAACTTCCGATATATAAGGACTTAACTTTAACATTTTAGTGAAGGAATATATTGTTTTTATACAACTCACGTATATTCGCAATTTTTCCGCATTTCCCGTAGTTTTTCCGGGTTGGTGTATAAGGGAAATATTCTTATAATATTTTTCTTCATCTATGTACTCGGAAAATTTTCGGAAAATGCGGGAAAATTTTCCGAACATTTTCCGATTTTTCTAAAATTTTGTACATAGATGAAGAAAAATAAACTAAAAATATTTCCCATATACACCAACCCGGAAAAACTACGGGAAATCCGGAAAAACTGTGATTTTCCATTTCCACTCGGAAAATTTTCCCGAAAATTAATGTTGGAAAATCACCATATTTTTCTGAGTCATTATCGGGAAAATTTTCCAAGTGGAAGTTCGCAATTTTTCCGCATTTCCCGTAGTTTTTCCGGGTTGGTGTATATGGGAAATATTCTTTAAATATTTTTCTTCATCTGTATACAAAATTTTAGGAAAATCGGAAAATTTTGTACCACGAGGCATTTTGAAAAGCGACATTTTAAAACGCGACATTTTAAAACGCGACATTTTGTACCACGCGACATTTTCTACCTCGCGGCATTTTGAAACGCGACATTTTAAAACGCGACATTTTGTACCACGCGACATTTTAAAACGCGACATTTTAAAACGCGACATTTTGTACTACGCGACATTTTGTACCTTGCGGCATTTTGAAACGCGACATTTTAAAACGCGACATTTTGTACCTCGCGGCATTTTGTACCTCGCGGCATTTTAAAACGCGACATTTTGAAACGCGACATTTTGTACCTCGCGGCATTTTGTACCTCGCGGCATTTTGAAATGCGACATTTTAAAACGCGACATTTTGTACTTCGCGGCATTTTGAAACGCGGTATTTTAAAACGCGACATTTTAAAACGCGGCATTTTGAACGGTTCCCCTTTTAGTTATATGTGTCTATATCATCAGAAGAACAAAACTGAAAAACCAGAAAATATCGTGCTTGTGCTTGAGCACAAAACTGCAAAACGACAAAAACCGTACTTGTACTTGAGAAGAATACGTTTTGTTTTACTATGTTCGTCCCGTAAAGAGAGAATATTAATATTTTTTTGTTATCTGTCGTACCAGCGAAATGGTAAAAACAAAAAAAAAAAATTTTTGTTTATTTTTTGATGAACGCGAAATAGATTTAGAAAATAAAAACATTTGGTTTGTAAACGAAAAATGAGAAAAAGAACAACAAAAGAACGACAATTTCGATCTCTGGTTTTATGTGAAGAATTAAAAAAACAATGGCTGAAATCACTTGATTTTTATGTATATATATATATATTTATATATATATATATATATATATATATATATATATATATATATATATATATATATATATATATATATATATATATATATATATATATATATATATATATATATATATATATATATATATATATATATATATATATATATATATATATATATATATATATATATATATATATATATATATATATATATATATATATATATATATATATATATATATATATATATATATATATATATATATATATATATATATATATATATATATATATATATATATATATATATATATATATATATATATATATATATATATATATATATATATATATATATATATATATATATATATATATATATATATATATATATATATATATATATATATATATATATATATATATATATATATATATATATATATATATATATATATATATATATATATATATATATATATATATATATATATATATATATATATATATATATATATATATATATATATATATATATATATATATATATATATATATATATATATATATATATATATATATATATATATATATATATATATATATATATATATATATATATATATATATATATATATTATTTTTGAATTAAGCACGTTAATAAATTTGAAAATTTGTACTACCTGTTACTTTAAACTGGCAGAAAAAAAGCAGAAAGCTACAAGCACTGAAGAAATGATAGTTGAAAACGAACAAATAATCGAAGATCCGATTGCTGAAATCAGCTCAGAAGATTCTGATTTAGTACAATCAGATTTGGTGAAAATACAGCGGCTTGAAGTCATTGAAAGTATCAACCAGTATCTGCAACCCCATATGATAGAGCAGTTTTCACCAATAAAAAGGAAATTATCTGAGAAGAAGGCATACGCTAAACGAAAATCAAGTGAAATTTCGACAGCCATTCATAAGGTGTTTAATAGCGAGCAAGAAACAACGTGCTCTGAAAAGGAAAAGATAATTTCATATTATGAAGAGATTATGAATAATATCAAATACCAATTCGATGCAGGAGATTATGAAGACAAGAAGAAATTATTAATATTACTACCAAAGCAAATGAAACATCACGAAATACAAGGTTATTTTAAAGAAAGTGCTACTCGCCATTTAATTGATCACTGCAAGGATCTTCAGAGTCAGAAATGTACGTTTTCTTCAATAATTAAAAGTAGTATGCCTAAAAATAAGATATCAGACACAACACGAAGCTTAGTGGAAAGCTTTTTTGAAGACGATGAAATAAGTCGAACGATGCCTGGGAGGCAAGATGCTGTTGGAAATATTCAGAAGAGGGTATTACAATGTTCTCTAAATGAGGCCTACGTCGAATTTAAAACTCGTTACCCTGGAGCAAAATTAGGATTTACAAAGTTTACACAATTACGCCCAAAGCATTGTATAAAGTTGGGTGCAAAGAGTCAACATAATGTTTGTGTTTGTCTAATACACCAAAACATGAAGCTGTTGATCGAAGGCGCTATAAATGCAGTTGACTCTCAAGAAAATTGTCAATTACCATTTAAAGATTACAAAGACTTAATTTCATTCGTTATGTGTGGTGATGAAAAAATTGACGAATATTCCATTAAAATGTGTGGAGTTTGCCGTAACAAATTAGAGGAAGTACTTCCAAAATTGTTGTGTGAATACTTTAATAACAATCAGCTGTCAAAAATAAAATGTAAGCAATGGAGTGTTGGAGCTGTTAAATGCAGTTTGGATACATTAGAAACCGGCATGGAAAAGTTTATACAAAAATTTATTGAAAATTCAGAAAAATTAATACCACATCATTTTATATCGAAAGAGCAATCAAAATTTATTAAAAAAAAAAAGGAATCTCTTCAAGACGGTGAATTCCTTGTTCAATGTGATTTCGCTGAAAATTATTCTTTCATCGTACAAGATTCAGTGCAAGGTTATCACTGGAATAATGCACAAGCAACCATTCATCCGTTCGTCATTTATTACAAGGATCCTGAGAGCACTTCATTGAAACATGCAACTTTTATTATTATTTCAAGTTGTATGGAACACAATAGCATCGCAGTACATCTCTTCATAAGTAAAATGATTCATTTTATAAAGAAAGAAATAACATCGAACATCAAAAAGATTTTCTATATGTCTGACGGAGCTAGACAACAATATAAAAATAAAAATAATTTAATTAATCTAAGTCATCATGAAGATGATTTTAGCGTCGCAGCTGAGTGGCATTTTCACGCTACCAGTCATGGCAAAGGGGCATGTGATCAATTCAAACACCACAGGAGTTATATGAATGGGCTAAATCATGGGAATCAACAATGCACTTTGAATATGCATCGGAACAAGAGTATGATGAATTCAAATTACGCTTAGAAAGCAATCGTTTCAAAATATAAAGGGAACTCATGGTTATCATTGTTTTATACCTAAATCAAAAAACAAAAATTGTAACTAAATCATTTTCAAATTTAAAAATCGTTAGTGAACATTATATTTCAAATTGAAATTATACATTAAATAATGAAGTCTTTTAATTATATTCTTTGAACCCTTATTGAATAACCTTTTTTTCCATTCTGCTTTGTTTTGATTTGAGATGGTCGTAAATTGCAATGAGGTAATATAAACTTGACTGAAATCTAGATTCATACATTTTGAAATAAGAAAATTCTACTAAAAGTGTGCCATGCGAGTAGAATGGCTTATATTTAAATTGATGTATCTTAACAACAAAGAAAAACACCAGGTCAACTTTTGAGTGGGTCCGGGTCAAAATGCCGCGTTTTAAAATGTCGCGTTTTAAAATGTCGCGTTTCAAAATGTCGCGTTTCAAAATGCCGCGAGGTACAAAATGTCGCGTGGTACAAAATGTCGCGTTTTAAAATGTCGCGTTTTAAAATGCCGCGAGGTACAAAATGTCGCGTGGTACAAAATGTCGCGTTTTAAAATGTCGCGTTTTAAAATGCCGCGAGGTACAAAATGTCGCGTGGTACAAAATGTCGCGTTTTAAAAAGTCGCGTTTCAAAATACCGCGAGGTACAAAATGTCGCTAGGTACAAAATGTCGCGTTTTAAAATGTCGCGTTTCAAAATGCCGCGAGGTAGAAAATGTCGCGTGGTACAAAATGTCGCGTTTTTAAAATATCGCGTTTTAAAAAACTGCGTTTGTAAAGAAGGAATAAAATAAATGTTATATTGAGATAATAAGAAATGTGTATTATTAAACAATATAAATGATTTGGGTGAAATTGAAAAATATGGTTTTTCCCACTGTTAATTTCGTAATGAATTTTTTGTAAAGAGTTAGCTACAAATGATGTTTCATTGTCATATAGATACATGAATGTTCCTTTATGGATAATAAAAACCGTCAGGTGTTTTATGATCAATTGGAACAAGTGGTTTGAAAACACTACACATTTTTGAAATTTGAGGGCGATAACCATAATAAAAGTACGTTTTTAATATTTTTCTAATTTTTTTCCAAATATGGTTTTTCCCACTGTTAATTTCGTTAATGAATTTTTTGTAAAGAGTTAGCTACAAAGATGTTTCATTGTCATATAAATTCATGGATGTTCCTTTATGGATAAGGAAAACCGTCAGGTGTTTTACGATCAATTAGAACAATTGGTTTGAAAACACTACACATTTTTGAAATTTGAGGGCGATACCATAATAAAAGTACGTTTTTAATATTTTTCTAATTTCAAATATTGAACCCCTTTTCAGATAATTGACCATTTCTCATAAAAGTATTTTTTCAGTTTTATTACTAAATTAGACATTAAAGATAAATGTTTTTACTATATGAAATTTGGAAAAACCAGCAATAAAACAGCGCATTATAAATTTAAAACGTAATTTTTTCAGATCGGAGAATAAATACAATGTACCAAAGAGGCAGTTTGATGATGTAATAAAAGTAACATTTTTATGATTTCAAAATTTTGACCAACTCCTTTGTTTCATTTATCGATCTTTAAATAAGGGTTAAAAAACAACAGCACATCAAGGTATATATAAATAACAATTTCCATTACTCTGGGTATCAGTTTGTTAATGAATTGCAAAGTAGCAGGATATAAATAAATCGATTAATTTTCATAAGTTGGTGAAACTAAATTTCATAAAAATATATAAGTTAAAAAATATCAAAGAAAATATTAATTATAATAGAAAATTAAATAAGTAATATAGTACGAGAAGCATTAAAGTAATATTGCACCCAAATGGAGGATAAGGAGATTTATTCGGGACAGCTGATTGAGTTGACAATATCTCAGAAAAATTCTAAAATCCTAATTTTAAATGGATTTAGTTACACTTCCGATGCCCGCAGGAATAAATGGAGATGTACAAAGCGACAAAATAGAGTTTTGAAATGCTCTTGCAATTTGAGAGCCGAAGAAATAGATGGAAAATTCTATTTACAAAAATTGTGGAATTCCCATAATCACTCTCCTGATCCTGAAACGTTACCAGTACTAAATGTCATAAATAGTATTAAAGATATAGCAAGCACTTCAAGCAATTTACCTTGCCAAATACTACAATCAAAGATTGCAAAACTTCCTGAGAATGTAGGTGGTTGCCTACCTTCTAAGGCCGCCTTAACCCAAATCATCAAACGTGAGCAACGAAAATTAATAGTGGACAAGGAGCCAGTATCACTGGCATTCGATATACCAGCAAGGTTTCTCCAAATTGATGGAGAGCAATTTGTATACGGGGATATCAAAGAGGGCGATAATCGGATAATTATTTTTACTATCAAAAATAATTTAACCAAGCTTCGCGATGCAGAGTTTTGGATGATGGACGGTACATTCAAAGTTGTACCAAAATTATTTTATCAACTTTATACTGTGCATTGCAGTATCGCGCCTCATAAAACAGTACACCCAATGGTGTACGCTTTAATGAGCGGCAAATCTTCGGCAATATACAATAAATTGTTTACAACTCTACAAGAGAGTGCAATAAGAGTTGGTATCAGTTTAGCACCAAAATTGGTAATAACTGATTTTGAAAAAGCAGCAATCAGCAACATTCGGAGTGTCTTTGAGAGAGTCAACGTCAAGGGTTGCAATTTTCACTTCATGCAGAACATATATAGACACATCCAAAAAATTGGTTGGCAAGTGCGGTATGGCACAGATATAGAGTTTGCCATGAAGGTAAGACAGGTCGCTGCTTTATGTTTCCTGGAACCTGAAGAGATACCGGAATGGTTCAAGGATATTAAAGAAGAACTAGGCGCAGAATTTGAACCGCTAACCAATTGGATGGATGAAAACTATGTTTCCGGCAAAAATAATAGAACACCATTATTTCCACCGAGTTTATGGAGCATCAGTGAACAAAATAAGAATAAAATACCCCGCACACAGAACTATGCAGAATCGTTCCATAATTATTTTAATGTTGTAATTGGTCGGCCGCATATTAGTGTTTACCACTTAATAGACGAACTTAAAAAGCAAACAAAAATTACAAGTGCCGAAATAGAAAAATTAACAAGGGGAAATTTCCACCTAAAAAAAACAAAAAATTTATTTTAAAAGAAAAAGGATTGAGTTGATTTTATCTAAAAAAAAAGAATTCAGCAAATTTGGATTTTTGAAAGCAATTGCAGGAAATATTTCTTTTTAATTTTATTATTAAATATTAGTTTTAAATTAATTTTTTGATTTAGATATTAAGTTTATGATTATTTTAATTATTAAGTTTTTTTAGAAGATATTTATTTATATAATATTATAAATAAATAAATATTCTTTCCAAAACATAATTCTATTGTTGTTATTATTTAAATTTCAGAATTTTCTCTCAAAATTCTTCTTCTGTTTGATTATGACATGACTTCGGTTCTTACATTGATTTGGTTGGTCAATTCGTAATGAGTAAGGTCCCAAGTTTTGGACTTATTACTTTCCGATTTGAATAAGCAAGGTATACATTTCTTTAAGTGCTTATACTAGGTCGTATTTGAATTATTAAACAAATACTAAAATTAATTAAACATTTAAGTGAAGGAGAATTTTAAAGTTTAATATATTACCATGTATATAAAATACTACAACTGTACACGCCTACACCGACAGTGAAGAATAGCCACAAACGTTTCAAAAATGTGTCCCCTCGTTAAAAAATAATGGGCAGGTAGGTAAAAATAATTTTTAAATTATGGATGATTGCTGTTATCGTAATAAAACACTTTAATTGTGCTGTACTTTGTGTCCTATTTTGACAAATAAAAAATTACCATACTATTCAAGTTTATCAATTGGTTGGCGTGAAATACAATATATTATTTTTTCTAAGTTGATAGAAAATATACATTTTATTTTTATTCACTACGGGTTCAACTTCAAAATTTTCCTTTCTCAATATATATGAGGTAATATAGTTTATAATTCAGATTTATTTTAAACTATTTTATTTTCTAATATTATTTGTGTTTAGAATGAATTCATTCCAAAAGCAACGAACGAGAGCACGTATAATTCGTTTGAATGCGGATGACCTTTTTAGCTTCGACCATGCACCAGATTACATAATTAATTCGTTCTTCGATAATTGTACATACAAGAAACGTTTAACTGTTGTCACATTTTGCTTCGTAAATGGCATACAATATGATGATTTGTTGAAACTAATCCGATGGAAAGATGTTACAAAATTTGATTACCGTAAAGTGCAAAAACTGTGGTCTGACAGTTCTCGAGAACCATACAAATCAAAGTGGTTCGCGTATAATTGCCATTTGAAAAGGGTTATTTATTTAAATGGTGCACTAAAATAATATTATATATATACAAATATATATAATAATTATATATCTAAATACATATGTACAAAATTTGATTAATAATAAACAAGAATTCTTAAAAAATGTTTCAATTTGGATTAAATTGTGTATCCGATATCAACTTCCGATATATAAGGACTTAACTTTAACATTTTAGTGAAGGAATATATTGTTTTTATACAACTCACGTATATTCGCAATTTTTCCGCATTTCCCGTAGTTTTTCCGGGTTGGTGTATAAGGGAAATATTCTTATAATATTTTTCTTCATCTATGTACTCGGAAAATTTTCGGAAAATGCGGGAAAATTTTCCGAACATTTTCCGATTTTTCTAAAATTTTGTACATAGATGAAGAAAAATAAACTAAAAATATTTCCCATATACACCAACCCGGAAAAACTACGGGAAATCCGGAAAAACTGTGATTTTCCATTTCCACTCGGAAAATTTTCCCGAAAATTAATGTTGGAAAATCACCATATTTTTCTGAGTCATTATCGGGAAAATTTTCCAAGTGGAAGTTCGCAATTTTTCCGCATTTCCCGTAGTTTTTCCGGGTTGGTGTATATGGGAAATATTCTTTAAATATTTTTCTTCATCTGTATACAAAATTTTAGGAAAATCGGAAAATTTTGTACCACGAGGCATTTTGAAAAGCGACATTTTAAAACGCGACATTTTAAAACGCGACATTTTGTACCACGCGACATTTTCTACCTCGCGGCATTTTGAAACGCGACATTTTAAAACGCGACATTTTGTACCACGCGACATTTTGTACCTCGCGGCATTTTAAAACGCGACATTTTAAAACGCGACATTTTGTACCACGCGACATTTTGTACCTTGCGGCATTTTGAAACGCGACATTTTAAAACGCGACATTTTGTACCTCGCGGCATTTTGTACCTCGCGGCATTTTAAAACGCGACATTTTGAAACGCGACATTTTGTACCTCGCGGCATTTTGTACCTCGCGGCATTTTGAAATGCGACATTTTAAAACGCGACATTTTGTACTTCGCGGCATTTTGAAACGCGGTATTTTAAAACGCGACATTTTAAAACGCGGCATTTTGAACGGTTCCCCTTTTGAGTATGTGATAGTTGCTTAGTCAAGCCTTGTATTGAGGGAAAAAAAAGTGAAGTTAATGTTTTTTTTAGCTCATTAAATATAAATTACATCATAAATTGTGTATTGAGAGGAGGAACCATGATGCTATTATTACCAGGTGAGCTCGATCTTTCGAGCACGTGTTCGTGACGTCAAACAATTCTGTTTTGTTCATAAGTTATTACTTTTTTTATTTTTTTTTTTTGCTTGTTGTTGTAATTCCTTTATATTAGAATTGGGTGTCGTCACAAAAAAAAGATGGCCATTTGTTTACATTTTTCGAGCTTACCTGGTAATATAAGTATCATGAGGAGGAACCATCAATACTTAAATTAGTGTATTTTAAAAACCAAAAATAACATAAGATAAATTTTTGAGTATAGTATAGTTCTTTAATCAAGCCTTGTATTGAGCAAAAAAAAAAAAAAAAATAAATAACTTTTTTGTACTAGCTCTTTTAATATTTTACCGTTATATTTGAGGTCGAAAACTTTTAATTTTAATTAAAATTTTATAAGAATTTATAATTTCGATATTTACTCTAATAAACACCAAAATTTCGTTTTGATCGATTAACTGTTTATATCGAAAATTTGCCTTTGAACTTTACTCAATTTGACGATTTTCCCACTTTTTGCTAAATTTTCAGATCGCCCTGTGCGCTAACTACACCCTATATAAAAAAAATAAATTAACAGTTATTTTTCTTTTCTCAACTACTACTCATACATCAAAAATTAAATTATTCAAAAATCATGAAGTTCATTTTTTCAAAATTTTTGCTGTTTTAAAATGAAATTACAAAATATAAATATTATAAAATATATATATATAAAATATTCAAAAGAAGAATGGGTCACTGAGCCTTCCAGCACCCAAAGCTGGCAAACGGATAAGTGATGAACTCAGAGACTCAGTGATAGAATATTATAATGATGATGATGTTAGTCGTATAATGCCTGGGAAAAACGATTGTATAACTATTGAAAAAGTTAAACTTCAGAAACGTCTAATGATGTGCACATTAAAGGAGTGCTATGAGGGGTACACAAAATCAAATATAAGGATGATGAGTAAAACAAATTGGCTTTTCTAGATTTTCTCTGCTTCGTCCTAAATACTGTGTGCAACCAGGAAGCAGCGGAACACATACAGTTTGTGTTTGTATAATACACCAAAATGTCAAATTGATTATTTATGGAACCAGGATGGAAACTGTCACCAATGGAAAAATTTCGCGATACCAGGACTGTATGTCTTCCATATTATGTAAAGATCCAACATCAACATGTCACCTTCTGCAATGCGAGAACTGTCCAAATTGTCTGGATGCTGAATTATCGTTCAGTCACTGGGTTTCAACTGACCGATGCAATTTGGAAAAGTTTTCAAAACCATTAGATGATTTTCTGGATTACTTCATAATAAAGCTGAAAAATCTGATTCCCCATTGCTTTATAACACTGCAAAAATCTGGTTTCATCAAAAATAAAAAGTTAACTCTGAAGCCCACAGAGGTACTAGTTTCGTGTGACTTTGCAGAAAATTATGCGTTTATAATGCAAAATGCAGCACATAGTTTTCATTGGAACAACAAACATGCAACTATTCATCCGTTTGTAATTTACAAAAATCAAGGAAATAAATTGCAGTATTACAGCTACATTATAATATCAGATTGTCGCCAGTTTACGTGTTAATAGAAAAATTATTACAGTTTTTGAAAACAAAAATCCCGGATTTATCTAAAGTTTATTATGTTACTGATGGTGCAGTAACACATTATAAAAACAAAAAAAAAATTATGAATATAACTAAACACGAGGATTTTTTAGTCGATTGTGAGTGGCATTTTCATGTAAATGCTCATGGAAAGGGACCATGCGATGGACTAGGAGGTACTATTAAGAGAATGGCGTCCAGAGCCAGTCTCACCAAAGAATATGATGATACCATAACTAATGCTGAAGAATTTTTCAAATGGGCTCAAACTTTGAAAACTGATATGATTTTTGAATTTTGCTTAAATGCTGAATATAAGTTAAAACAAATTCAACTGGAGCGTAGACTAGGGAATTTGAAAACAATAAAAGGAACCTTCAGGAGGGAGGACGAAAAGTGATGTGAAACGGAGTAGACGTGTTTTGTTGTCGCTCCTTCATTTAATTTAAATATTTTTTTTTTTGTGTAAATAATAAATAAAATAATTATAACTATTAATAATAATAATAATCAATGTGTTTTTTACATTATAAAATAAGTGATTAAAAGATATGGCGTACACCTAGTGTTTTAAATATTGATTTGTGTATAAGCCGCGCGTGAAATTGTGTAGAACGTATACGTATATATAATTATTTCCGTATATGTTCTGATACCATTTCGTGAATGCGTAAATGCACATTTATGTTTGAATTACTGGGTATACATAATATACATAGTGGGCTTCAAATAAACAGTAAAGTGACGAGTTAAGTGACGTGTATGATGAAATGTGTTTATATACATAAAACCAGAATTGAAATATTTATAACGGGATATATTTCGTTTTAATGTTTCGATAAACTGGTTGTGTATAGGGATGCATTAAATCAGAGAAGTATCCTTTATATACATTTATATATATATGTATATATATAATATATGCATATATACATACTTCTATTTATGTACTTTTCATACTTCGTATATAGATTTGTGTGTAGCATCAAAATTTACCTAAATAATACATATAAATAGTTATGAGTGTGTGCTTCTGTGCGTTTAGATGTATATATATGGTGTGTATATGCAGGGATGTAACAAAACCAATAATCGCCCCTTTCACACGGGATGTCAAAGAAGCAGCTTCTTTTTCGTCTCTTTCCCCGTTTACATATGAAACCGGTTGCCAAAATGTTTTTCGGTGAAGCAGCTCTAACACAAACAGAAGTGAAATAAAAAATTTAATTACATATTTTACTTTACTTTAAATTTGAAATTTAATTTTAAAAATTAATTTTTTTTTTCATTCATTTTTGAGATGCACATTTTAGTTAAAATTTTATTTTCGAGAGAGTAGATTAAAACAATACAAAAACATTTTGGTTTAAATATAAAATAAGGTTTTAAATTAGCAATGAATCATCTATTACGACTTATTTTAAAGTGTGAACCAGTGCTTCTTTTAAATCCCGGGTGGAACGGATGAATAAATTTGATATGTTAATTGTTGTTGGTTTTGGATGTAGACTTATGTATACATGTGTGGATGGTATGTATATTTTTGTGGTTTATTATATATTTCCTTGTGAAGCGTGTTTTTTGAATCTTCATCTTCGTCTCTTTCCCTATTTGCCTATGAGATTGGATTTGATAGCGACTCCTTTTTGAACCAAATTGTTTATTGGTGTAGCGGCGCTGGCCCAAGCGAAAATGAGATGGGGGATTCAAGGCCTTTTTTTTTTTTTTTTTTTTTTTTTATTTTTATTTTATATGCAGGTTTTGATTTGAATTTTGTTTTCGGAGAGCATAATAAAACCATGATGAAAAATCATAGAGAGGTGAAATATTCCCAAGTTTCATTTTCGTCGTTTTGTGCGCGTTGCGTCACTTATTATTTTTTTTTTCTTATGTCCGAATATTTTAGATATTATGACACATATAACATTATATATAGTTACATATAAATATTAAAATATATTAAATAAAATTCAGCTCACAAATTCTTGTTAATGATATTATAGCTTTGTTCCTCGATTTACAATTTTCAAAAATATTCGTGATCTTAAGAATTCATTTATTTAAATAGATTATGTACTTTAAATTACAAATTAAAATTTATCTCGAATTTATTTTATTTGTTATTTTATGATTTCCGCAGTGATTAAAATTCAAATTTTTAATGATTTTAACTAAATTTTTATTTTCTGTCATTTTGCGTGTTAAAATCATGTTTTAGTATCTTGTTTTTATGTTTCTTATGTTTCTTATGGCGTTTTCTTTTAACAAAAAACTGACAAAAAATTTTGTTTTTGATGTAAATCACATTTTAGCGGAAAAAATAGCAAAAAAAAATTTTTTTTGATGTACATCAAAAAATGGAAATATAGATTTTTACTTCCATTTTAACTACCACGTACACATATTTATATATGTACATATAATACGTCAACCGTAAATATTGTCAAATACGTCAAACGCGTCATTTGAAATTTTTTCAAAATGGTTTGTTATTGTTTTCGGTATCCCTTTCGGGTTTGGACACGGGTAGACACACTACGCCACACATCAAACTTTTTTTTTTCATTTTCTTTTTAACTATCCGAAATTTGATTTACATCAAAAACGTAAAAGAATCCGCTATTAATAACTTGAACCGTGAAGCGTAAGTCATAAGTTTGAATATATTGAATACAATTAAGAAGTCAATAATAAGCATATAGTTTGTTTTCAGGTTTAATAAATAATACGAGTTTATGTTTACTGACTATTTTAACGGCCAGTTTGCCAAATGCTAATGACTTTAGAGAAATTATTAATGATTTAATATTAATTATTAATATACATAATTCAATTTATTATTAATATAATTCAAATAACTATGGGTTCAGAAAATTATATTGTAAGTTATGGAGTTGTAGAGGATTAAATTAATAAATATTTATATTATTTAGGAAACCGGTAGATTAATTAAGAATGAATTTCAGAAATCTTTAGATGTTATGAAGAAATATTTCTTTGAAATATTAATTGCTGGTCGTGTAGATTAGAATTGTGCTGTCATTATGTTAATAACTATTGGCTTTACCTAGGTATTTGTAACCGAACTGATCCAATTAATCAATTAATCAATTTTGTTTAGGTAGCTGATAAGTATTAATGTAGAATTATATTACAGAAAATTTCCAGATGCACGTGAAATATTATTTTTTCTCAGGTTTTGATTTAGTGAAGCAATTGTTGACGATCAAAGCAATACCATCGTTATCCATTAAACCTATTAAGCCTTTATCCTTCCTCTAGTAGATTAGAAGTAGATTAGAATTGTGTTGTGCCGTACGATCGCTAGGTGTCTGCAACCGGATCGTTCTGTCCCAAAAAAAAAAAAACCTTTCCTATCCTTCCTATTGTTATGTGTAAACAGGCTGTAGGAATAGGCCCGGCGTTATCCGGGACTCTTGGCTAGCACTTGGTTCTACAGTCCAATCAATCAATCAATCAATCAATAAAAGGAACCTTCAGGAGAAGGCAAGTTAAAATGTAAAAAATATTCAAATAGTGAACATTATGTAACATGTAAATGTTGATTGTGTAAATATTTTTAAATTTCTTTATTTATTATTTTGTAATACATTTAATAAAATAATAATAATAAAAATAATAATAATAAAAATATATATACTAAAAAATTAGACTTGCGATATTTTGTTTCCTTGCAAAAAAAAAATATAAAAAAATACCACATTAAAATGTGATTTTAAATACAAAAATAGGTAGATCTCTTTAATTAAACGTCTTTTGCAAGAAAACAAAAAATAACACAAGAACAATTTTTTGGTGTGTTATATAGAATTAAATGAGGAAAAATTAAAAAAAAAAAAAAAAAAAAATAGGTTTTTGAGAAAATTTTAAAATACTATTTTGGCAGCCATTTTGAATAGGAAGAGTTGAAACATGGTACCAATTTTATAATTTTTTTAGAATCCCTATTCATTTATCTTTAAAATGAGCCCAGGTTTATAAGTATCGGATAATTAGTTTTCGTTTTATAGCCATTATGTCCATCATTTTTATCAAAATTTGACATCCTGTATCTTTAAGAACAACAACAACAAAACAAATTTTTCCACAAACTTTTTTTTTAATCAAGACTATACATTGAAAATATAAAAAACATGAAATTCAAATATGACTTCCAAAAATTTGTGATTTCAGGAATTTTTCACCATTATATTATAAAGACCATACTAACTTAATTTTTTATTTGTAGACCAACTATCAGCAGTTTTGAAACAAATTCACCAAAAGGGATATTGTTTCAAAAATTGTTTGATACTACTGCTAATGAAGTAATTGAGGAATTCCGACAACAATCACCATTCCAATAACACCAACAACATCAACAGCCACACCAACAAGAGCATTAACACAACAATTAAATTACAAATTAATTGAAGCAGTACCAAGTCCATCGACTTCTGGGCAGTCCCCAGCACCATCACAAACCTCATCATCATCACAACGCTCTGGTCGTGGGCATCCTACGTCAAAAAAAAAAAGTAGAGCGTCGGAGCCGGAGGACTTTAATATTATGGCAATTTGTCAAACAATTTCGAACTAACAACAATTTTTTGAAACCTTGGCAATGCCGGCAGCACCTCTCGAGCCATGTATGCTTAAAATGTCCGCCGAAACATGGTCGAAACATTTTAATAAGTGGCCGAAATCAATGCAGGCACGATTTACATAAAAAATAATATTGTTGATAGAAGAGAATAGCAAATTCACCACAGAAAAACAATAGTTTTAATTACATTTTTATAATTTAGTCTCTAAAGTTAGTATTTAATTCTTTAGTCATTAGTTTAGTTAAACATCAAATTTAAATATATGTAATTCATTTGCAAATATGTAGTATGTTAATAAAATTAGACTGGAATCAAATTTATTTGTTTAAATAAATAAATTTGATTTCAGTCTTTAATTTTATTAAAATATATTCATATTTGTAAATGAATTACATATACATATTTAAATTTTATATATATTTTACTTATTATTCTCGAAGGCAATACGAAACCAAAGAAAGCACGAGTGGCAGCCAACGGAAAATGCTGGATGAGTTGAACGCACAGGAGATCAACAACATAAATTCCCGACGAGTTGAGATCGAAGCAAAGTTGCTTGAAATGCTCTTGAACAAACATTAAATCGAAGGCCTGTAAATGATGGGATTTTGTGAAAGATGTCTGTTTTTCAGCGTGAAAATTTCCCCACGCGTGAAATAGCAGAAAGATTAAACATTCCAAAAATGTGATAGGTGTGCAGTACACAAAGAAAGAAAGGCTCTGGAAGACCCAGAAAGACAACGCCAGTGGCAGATCTCATAATATTACAATGTCGTCGGAACTGTTTTAAAACTTGATCGGGCTTAAGACGGGATGTTGAGCGAGCAACGGGAAAAAAATTTCAGCCAGCTTAGTGAGGAAAACACTTGTTAAAACTGGTTTGAGAGCACTTAAACCGGTCCAGAACCATCAGTTCACATTACTAGTGATAAAAAAAAACGTTTGCTATGGGCCCAGGAGCATGATTCTTGGACTCCAGAGATATGGAATGAAGTGATTTTCTCCGATTTTTCGAGGTTTTGCCCCTAAATTGCAGGTATATTTTTTCCAAAACATTACGTAAAGGAAAACACTTATTTAAAATAAAACAGGAAACCACTTGCTTTCAAAAGTTTTGTAATTTTAGCAAAAAAAGACTCCAATTTGCAATAAAATAGGTTTGCCCAATTTTCCAGCACTGTATATTTCGATAAATTTAATGGCGAAGTGCTTCTGAATATGACGAACGGACAAGAACAGGGTGAACGGAGTCCGGCCAAAGTTAATATCCCCATCGCTATAAATTCACAGCCTCTCTGAGTAAACGATGTGCAAGATTGGTTCAACCTAAGTAGCGGAAATTACATTTGACATTGCACGCGTAATAAGTGATAAACAAAAATATCTCCACGTATTAGGTTCGTTACCCCATCAAAAACTGTTGCTAGAATGAATGTTACCCTCAGATGAGATACAACTTAAAATCCTTCTGAGTGACAAAGACGTGGATGATGAAAAGCCGTCAGAAGCGCTAATGTACATATATTAAAAACCGGGCTAGCAACAATTTTCTGGAAAATCTAATTCGATCGATACAATCCAATTCTATGATGGGGATTGAGTAGGAGGGGGTATGATCGGTCGATCACAATTGGTTAATAGCAAAACAAGAGGGGATGGTAATGAAAGACAAAAGGTGGATGGAGGGAATGGGGATTGCAAGTCGAACGTTCGAGGTGTGCAGACCTCTGGAGAAAATTAAGAATGGTTTTGTGTGAACATAAATAACGAGAAGAATAATCAATGATGAGATACATCCAGGAGGATGTATCTCATCATTGATTATTCTTCTCGTTATTATATGCCTAGCTTGAGATTAACAGCAGTAACAGCATGTTTATACTCAACCATTTTAGAGCCAGTTTTTTCGTATTTTAGTTATAAGTATAAATAAAAATCTAGGTAATTCCTGTAATATTCAGCAGGAAAGAAAATTTTATAATTACACAACAAAGAAACCCCTCCAAAAGTAACCAATGAAGTGCAGCATTATCTAGTGAGTTACATAGTACAGGGATTTATATCAAGACATATGCATGGATGCTGAAGATTTTAAAAAAATTTCAAGGGATATTTTAAAAAGTTTTCCATCAGAACAAGTTGTTTTTGTTATTTAGAATGATTAATGATTATGAGAATAATTAGATTCACAAAATGAATGAAAAAATTTTAAATTAAATTTATTTCAGCAATTCGTGAAGTAAAATCCAGTGATAACTGTTAAAAATATAAAAGAAATTTTGAGAGAATCGACTGACATAGCGCTAAGCATTTCTTTAATTCGAAATGGATTACGTAAACTCAGAATCACATTAAAACTGGCCCAAATTGAGGTTGATCGTCTTAATGATGAAAGAACTCTTGATCTTCGAAGGAGATATGTAATTAATTTTTCGCAAAGCACCACAACATCGAGCTCCTTCATGAGAGGACCGAATAATAATTTTGTTGACCACGATAGACGATACTTTTAAAGTAGTTCCTAAGCTGTTCTTCCAGCTTTATACTATACACGGCAGTATTGCACGCCATAAAACTGTACACCCATTGATGTACGGACTAATGAGTGCAAAATCAACTGCTCAGTACCTACGGGAAATAATTTTCTAATCTATATGATATCACCTTGGAACATGGGATTAATTTGGACATAAACAGCATTCACACTATTTTCGAAAATGTCACCGTTAAAGGGTCTCATTTTCATTTTATGCAACATATTTATAAACATATCCAGAAGATTGGCTGGCAAAACCGATATGGGATAGACATAGAATTTGAATTAAAAGTCAGGCAAATTGCTGCGTTAACTTTCCTTGAACCTGATTTGAAGATTCTTGACTGGTTCAAAAAATAAGGGCTGAAGTGGGTGATGAATTCAATGGCCTAGGCGATTGGCTGGATGAATTTTATATTTCCGGAAAATGGAATGTAAGTGAGCAAAACAAACTAAGAATACCATACGGACACAAAATTATGCAGAATCATTCCATCATTAATAAACACTGTAATTGGCCGACCGCATATTGGTGTGTTCAATTTATTAGATGAGTTACAAAAGAACTCAACAACACAGAATGCGGAAATAGAAAAATTAGAACGAGGAAATCCACCATCTGCCAAAAAATTAAAATATGTACATAGTAAAAAATATTAAATTAATTTTAAGTAAAAAAAGGAATATAGCAAATTTGGCTTTTTAAATGCTTTTGGGATTATTTCTTTTTATTATTTTATAAAATTACATTTAGTTATATTATTTTGTAAGGTTTTTTTTTTTATTATACCACATCGCGTTTTGAAATATCGCGTTTTAAATGGAACCCGTTAAATTTATTTCTATTTTTAGTAGGTACTGTAAACCAAATTGTCATCAAGAGTTATAATTTATAACATCACAACACTGTAAGTAAGATAAAAAATTATTTACATTTAGGCCCGTAAGTTTGATCAAGGAAATTTTTTCGAAAAATCTGTGTGTAAAAATATCCATGGATTTTTCCATTGTTTACGACGATTAATCGGCGATGTTTTTTTTTCGAACATCGCACACAGACTTACCAACAGATGTTCGACAAAAGACAATGTTACTAAATTTCTTATGTCATTTTGGGGTCCGGGTCAAAATGCCGCGTTTTAAAATGTCGCGTTTTAAAATGTCGCGTTTCAAAATGTCGCGTTTCAAAATGCCGCGAGGTACAAAATGTCGCGTGGTACAAAATGTCGCGTTTTAAAATGTCGCGTTTTAAAATGCCGCGAGGTACAAAATGTCGCGTGGTACAAAATGTCGCGTTTTAAAATGTCGCGTTTTAAAATGCCGCGAGGTACAAAATGTCGCGTGGTACAAAATGTCGCGTTTTAAAAAGTCGCGTTTCAAAATACCGCGAGGTACAAAATGTCGCTAGGTACAAAATGTCGCGTTTTAAAATGTCGCGTTTCAAAATGCCGCGAGGTAGAAAATGTCGCGTGGTACAAAATGTCGCGTTTTTAAAATATCGCGTTTTAAAAAACTGCGTTTGTAAAGAAGGAATAAAATAAATGTTATATTGAGATAATAAGAAATGTGTATTATTAAACAATATAAATGATTTGGGTGAAATTGAAAAATATGGTTTTTCCCACTGTTAATTTCGTAATGAATTTTTTGTAAAGAGTTAGCTACAAATGATGTTTCATTGTCATATAGATACATGAATGTTCCTTTATGGATAATAAAAACCGTCAGGTGTTTTATGATCAATTGGAACAAGTGGTTTGAAAACACTACACATTTTTGAAATTTGAGGGCGATAACCATAATAAAAGTACGTTTTTAATATTTTTCTAATTTTTTTCCAAATATGGTTTTTCCCACTGTTAATTTCGTTAATGAATTTTTTGTAAAGAGTTAGCTACAAAGATGTTTCATTGTCATATAAATTCATGGATGTTCCTTTATGGATAAGGAAAACCGTCAGGTGTTTTACGATCAATTAGAACAATTGGTTTGAAAACACTACACATTTTTGAAATTTGAGGGCGATACCATAATAAAAGTACGTTTTTAATATTTTTCTAATTTCAAATATTGAACCCCTTTTCAGATAATTGACCATTTCTCATAAAAGTATTTTTTCAGTTTTATTACTAAATTAGACATTAAAGATAAATGTTTTTACTATATGAAATTTGGAAAAACCAGCAATAAAACAGCGCATTATAAATTTAAAACGTAATTTTTTCAGATCGGAGAATAAATACAATGTACCAAAGAGGCAGTTTGATGATGTAATAAAAGTAACATTTTTATGATTTCAAAATTTTGACCAACTCCTTTGTTTCATTTATCGATCTTTAAATAAGGGTTAAAAAACAACAGCACATCAAGGTATATATAAATAACAATTTCCATTACTCGGGGTATCAGTTTGTTAATGAATTGCAAAGTAGCAGGATATAAATAAATCGATTAATTTTCATAAGTTGGTGAAACTAAATTTCATAAAAATATATAAGTTAAAAAATATCAAAGAAAATATTAATTATAATAGAAAATTAAATAAGTAATATAGTACGAGAAGCATTAAAGTAATATTGCACCCAAATGGAGGATAAGGAGATTTATTCGGGACAGCTGATTGAGTTGACAATATCTCAGAAAAATTCTAAAATCCTAATTTTAAATGGATTTAGTTACACTTCCGATGCCCGCAGGAATAAATGGAGATGTACAAAGCGACAAAATAGAGTTTTGAAATGCTCTTGCAATTTGAGAGCCGAAGAAATAGATGGAAAATTCTATTTACAAAAATTGTGGAATTCCCATAATCACTCTCCTGATCCTGAAACGTTACCAGTACTAAATGTCATAAATAGTATTAAAGATATAGCAAGCACTTCAAGCAATTTACCTTGCCAAATACTACAATCAAAGATTGCAAAACTTCCTGAGAATGTAGGTGGTTGCCTACCTTCTAAGGCCGCCTTAACCCAAATCATCAAACGTGAGCAACGAAAATTAATAGTGGACAAGGAGCCAGTATCACTGGCATTCGATATACCAGAAAGGTTTCTCCAAATTGATGGAGAGCAATTTATATACGGGGATATCAAAGAGGGCGATAATCGGATAATTATTTTTACTATCAAAAATAATTTAACCAAGCTTCGCGATGCAGAGTTTTGGATGATGGACGGTACATTCAAAGTTGTACCAAAATTATTTTATCAACTTTATACTGTGCATTGCAGTATCGCGCCTCATAAAACAGTACACCCAATGGTGTACGCTTTAATGAGCGGCAAATCTTCGGCAATATACAATAAATTGTTTACAACTCTACAAGAGAGTGCAATAAGAGTTGGTATCAGTTTAGCACCAAAATTGGTAATAACTGATTTTGAAAAAGCAGCAATCAGCAACATTCGGAGTGTCTTTGAGAGAGTCAACGTCAAGGGTTGCAATTTTCACTTCATGCAGAACATATATAGACACATCCAAAAAATTGGTTGGCAAGTGCGGTATGGCACAGATATAGAGTTTGCCATGAAGGTAAGACAGGTCGCTGCTTTATGTTTCCTGGAACCTGAAGAGATACCGGAATGGTTCAAGGATATTAAAGAAGAACTAGGCGCAGAATTTGAACCGCTAACCAATTGGATGGATGAAAACTATGTTTCCGGCAAAAATAATAGAACACCATTATTTCCACCGAGTTTATGGAGCATCAGTGAACAAAATAAGAATAAAATACCCCGCACACAGAACTATGCAGAATCGTTCCATAATTATTTTAATGTTGTAATTGGTCGGCCGCATATTAGTGTTTACCACTTAATAGACGAACTTAAAAAGCAAACAAAAATTACAAGTGCCGAAATAGAAAAATTAACAAGGGGAAATCTTCCACCTAAAAAAAACAAAAAATTTATTTTAAAAGAAAAAAGGATTGAGTTGATTTTATCTAAAAAAAAAGAATTCAGCAAATTTGGATTTTTGAAAGCAATTGCAGGAAATATTTCTTTTTAATTTTATTATTAAATATTAGTTTTAAATTAATTTTTTGATTTAGATATTAAGTTTATGATTATTTTAATTATTAAGTTTAAGTTTTTTTAGAAGATATTTATTTATATAATATTATAAATAAATAAATATTCTTTCCAAAACATAATTCTATTGTTGTTATTATTTAAATTTCAGAATTTTCTCTCAAAATTCTTCTTCTGTTTGATTATGACATGACTTCGGTTCTTACATTGATTTGGTTGGTCAATTCGTAATGAGTAAGGTCCCAAGTTTTGGACTTATTACTTTCCGATTTGAATAAGCAAGGTATACATTTCTTTAAGTGCTTATACTAGGTCGTATTTGAATTATTAAACAAATACTAAAATTAATTAAACATTTAAGTGAAGGAGAATTTTAAAGTTTAATATATTACCATGTATATAAAATACTACAACTGTACACGCCTACACCGACAGTGAAGAATAGCCACAAACGTTTCAAAAATGTGTCCCCTCGTTAAAAAATAATGGGCAGGTAGGTAAAAATAATTTTTAAATTATGGATGATTGCTGTTATCGTAATAAAACACTTTAATTGTGCTGTACTTTGTGTCCTATTTTGACAAATAAAAAATTACCATACAGTTCAAGTTTATCAATTGGTTGGCGTGAAATACAATATATTATTTTTTCTAAGTTGATAGAAAATATACATTTTATTTTTATTCACTACGGGTTCAACTTCAAAATTTTCCTTTCTCAATATATATGAGGTAATATAGTTTATAATTCAGATTTATTTTAAACTATTTTATTTTCTAATATTATTTGTGTTTAGAATGAATTCATTCCAAAAGCAACGAACGAGAGCACGTATAATTCGTTTGAATGCGGATGACCTTTTTAGCTTCGACCATGCACCAGATTACATAATTAATTCGTTCTTCGATAATTGTACATACAAGAAACGTTTAACTGTTGTCACATTTTGCTTCGTAAATGGCATACAATATGATGATTTGTTGAAACTAATCCGATGGAAAGATGTTACAAAATTTGATTACCGTAAAGTGCAAAAACTGTGGTCTGACAGTTCTCGAGAACCATACAAATCAAAGTGGTTCGCGTATAATTGCCATTTGAAAAGGGTTATTTATTTAAATGGTGCACTAAAATAATATTATATATATACAAATATATATAATAATTATATATCTAAATACATATGTACAAAATTTGATTAATAATAAACAAGAATTCTTAAAAAATGTTTCAATTTGGATTAAATTGTGTATCCGATATCAACTTCCGATATATAAGGACTTAACTTTAACATTTTAGTGAAGGAATATATTGTTTTTATACAACTCACGTATATTCGCAATTTTTCCGCATTTCCCGTAGTTTTTCCGGGTTGGTGTATAAGGGAAATATTCTTATAATATTTTTCTTCATCTATGTACTCGGAAAATTTTCGGAAAATGCGGGAAAATTTTCCGAACATTTTCCGATTTTTCTAAAATTTTGTACATAGATGAAGAAAAATAAACTAAAAATATTTCCCATATACACCAACCCGGAAAAACTACGGGAAATCCGGAAAAACTGTGATTTTCCATTTCCACTCGGAAAATTTTCCCGAAAATTAATGTTGGAAAATCACCATATTTTTCTGAGTCATTATCGGGAAAATTTTCCAAGTGGAAGTTCGCAATTTTTCCGCATTTCCCGTAGTTTTTCCGGGTTGGTGTATATGGGAAATATTCTTTAAATATTTTTCTTCATCTGTATACAAAATTTTAGGAAAATCGGAAAATTTTGTACCACGAGGCATTTTGAAAAGCGACATTTTAAAACGCGACATTTTAAAACGCGACATTTTGTACCACGCGACATTTTCTACCTCGCGGCATTTTGAAACGCAACATTTTAAAACGCGACATTTTGTACCACGCGACATTTTGTACCTCGCGGCATTTTAAAACGCGACATTTTAAAACGCGACATTTTGTACCACGCGACATTTTGTACCTTGCGGCATTTTGAAACGCGACATTTTAAAACGCGACATTTTGTACCTCGCGGCATTTTGTACCTCGCGGCATTTTAAAACGCGACATTTTGAAACGCGACATTTTGTACCTCGCGGCATTTTGTACCTCGCGGCATTTTGAAATGCGACATTTTAAAACGCGACATTTTGTACTTCGCGGCATTTTGAAACGCGGTATTTTAAAACGCGACATTTTAAAACGCGGCATTTTGAACGGTTCCCCACGTAAATACATAAATTTACGTACAAATTACACTTTTTCTGCCTTGTCACTAGCTCAAGCCTGGAAAGAAATAACATCCCAATTCAATAGTCGTAAAAGTGGCAATAATAAAACAATCATCCAGCTGAAAAATGCCTATAAAAATTTAGAAGGACGAAAACGTAAGGAAATGGCCGATCATGCGGTTGAACCGTACAAGGCAAGGGGCGAAAGACCTTCACCAAATATGGATGACGATCTATTGTTGTTCATTATTAATGACAGTATAGATCCACTTCATAATCCGTATGATTCTTCTGCAGATTTTTTTGGAGATAAGGAAAAAATATCGAAAATTCAATACGAAACGGCATTAGACGTTTATGATATCGTAATTTTTTAAATATTTTTTAGGAAATGAAAGAAACAACAGAATATTTAGAAGATGAACTGAATAGGCCACATACGGAGGACAACTGTCAAGATACCCCGCCGCCGCAGCCAAGCACGTCACGATCCCAACCACGTCTAAGAATGCGAGTTCGTCCGTGCAATAACAGGTCGGCACTAGAAGCGCTTCAAAAAGAAGCCTTAAAAAGCAAGATTGAAATGCATAAAGCCAAAACTGAATATTATTAGGCAAAATTACAAAAAATACTAAATTATTGTCTGGCTTTCTGGGGTGGTGCTGAATGTTTATCAGTAATTTTCAAACTAAAAAACATAAAATCAATGTACATTACCCTAGTTCCCAACACCAAGTCAATTTTATTCCTGAAACTTCAGAATACAAATTTGAAATTAATTTATTATACACCGGAAACCATTATGATAGTTTAATTTCACAACTTATTTCATCCTCACTACAGTTATCAGCTTTCCAACTTTCACATCAGCCAAATAATACTCATAATACAGAACGAATCATTCTTGCCCTTCTCAAATATCTAAAATACCTAGTTTACTTTGTTTTGGCACCTGGAATGTTCGCGGAATAAATCTTACTCAAAAGCGCGATAAAATTGACTCTATTTTATATAAAAAATGATATCGACATTTGTAGTATCCAGTGGGTCAATATGGGTACAGGTATGTGTTCCGCAGAAAATTATATATGGTACTTATCTAACATTACTCCCACTAGTCGGTCACAAGTTGATCATATTTTAACACGACAAAAAACACAAATTCCATTAAGGTAGATATATGTATTAAGTGAGCATTGAATTAAGTGAGCATTGCCTTATGTGGATTAACTGCATCCCACGTAGAAAGGTCGCCTCATTACCTATTAGTAGACAGCAGCACATTTCAACAACCACAGTAACCACAGCATCATACAATTTCAAATCTGTAAACATAGAACTATTACAGATTGATAATATTAAAACGGAGTTTCAAAAACAACTTGCTACAATCTATGAGAGTTATATTAACGAGAATGGAAGCAATGATCATTGGAATACAATAATTGACAGTATTAAAATTACTGCCCAAAAATTTGTATATGCCAAAACTCCCTTGCTCCTAAGCATCGAAGCTGTGAACTTGCTGCATTCCAAAGCAGACATTATAAAAATCGGCACCCTCGCGACTCAAATGCTCATATATCTTTTAAAATCGCCGCAGGCTATCGTTAATGCAAGCCTATAATGAACACCGATCACTCGAATATCAAGAATTCTTCAAAAACCTAACCGATTACAAACCATCCGATCGAATTCGCAAAACTTACCATAATATTTTAAACATCATAAAAGAGAATAATACAACTAAAGGAACCTACATTCCTATATCTTCATGGCTTCGTAAACTAAAAAAATTCGTAGGAATCTGGCCTTCTTTAGTTGACGAATATGAACACTGTCCATTAGGACCTCCACTCAGCAAAGACTGCATAAAGACATATGCATATAATCAAGTTTATACGATAAGGAGGGGGTCTTTTCAGCAGACTAGGTACTTGTCACTCGGGGAGATCCGGTCGCACACTCGGTTATGATTATCTTACTCCGTTCCTCAAGTTTCGTCCGACAAATATCAGCGGAACATCCGGGTTTTTTTATTTATTTTTAAGTTGCGACTTTTTTTCTTAAATTTTCTGTAAACACGGTGTAGGCCAGAGTCATGCAAGCCTCCAAATCCCCACGACCCAATACCCTGAGTTTTAGCCGGCAAAATCACCGTGCGAGGACTAGTCGATAACTGCGAGTTGTCTGAGTGAAATCCGTAACAATTTTAAAATAAAGTGATTATGGCTTTGAACATTCCTGCCGAAACGGCCAACGTAGACACCGTAATTATTTGGCAAACAAAATAATTTTATTTATTAATGAAAAATATAAATAAAATATAATTTGAATTATAATGAATTTAAAATAGTTTTTCGTTTCAATTCTGATAAATGTTTCAAAACAAATACTGAAACCTCGATATCAGTTTTTTCCGCGTCTTCGACATTTGTTGGTTCTTCGCCTAACACATCTTGATATTCATCTTATCTTCATCTTTGAATATTTTTTTACATAAAAATTGTAATAATTTCCGTATAAAAATAGAGAAGCAAAAAAAAAATTACAACACCATGTCAATTTGAGACTATGCTCACTTTTTTTGAAGAGCACCCGGAAATGGTATTTACTACTGTAAATGCTAAATCGACAACCAATTATTATTAACAATTATTAACGTCGAAAGTACGCGACGTTCAGTACGCGACGAAAAGGGTTGTAAAAAGGTATGTTAATGAAATTACAATATAAATTTTTAGTATTATCATATTAAGAAATTTTAATTGATAGATTTGGTCAAACCTAAAGAATAAAATTCGTATAAAATTACGAAAAGAGGCTACCGACAAAAATAAAACGGGAGGTGGGACTGCCAGTGTCACTTTAACTTCGTTTGAAGAGCGGGCGGCTATTATAACAAATATGAACTCCAAAGTTTTTGGTTTGCCAGGTTATCGTTGGGACCATTCCGAGGAGGATATTACCACAAATACAATATATGAAGAAAATGTGGAAAATCCGAACATATTAGAACATACTCCATCGACATGTGGTATGAGATGTCAAGCAATATCGGAAGACAATACGAAACCAAAGAAAGCACGAGTGACAGGCAACGGAAAATGCTGGATGAGTTGAAAGCGTAAGGAGCAGCAAACAAAAATTTTCAGAATAACCTGATAGAACTAATGCGAGAGAGCAACAATATAAATTCTCCTGACGAGTTGAGATCGATGCAAAGTTGCTTGAACAAACATTAAATCGAAGACCTGTAAAAGTGATTTTGTGAAAGATGTGTCGTTTTTCAGTGTAACATTTTTCCTTCAATCAATGCTGATTCAGCGAAAACCAGTCGATTCAACCGTTTATTTTAATTACCGGGCGAATTTCAAATTCAAGTCCACAAGAAATAATCGATTATTTTGATGGTATACGTTATGGTATAAAGCATTTTATGTACTTCGGGCATTAGAAATATGTTTTTGAATTTTTCATCTTTCATCTGCTGTATCCAATTGCATCACATGTAGTGTGGACTTCAGTGCTTTTTTTAAAAAATAACTACTAAATTTGATAAAGGTAATCCCGCAATTGCTTGTTTATTTAATACAGTAGATTTCGCTTATAGCGACTACGGATATAACGACATTTCGGTTGTAACGACGCAAAATTTTGGTCCCAAGCATCAAAACATTATTTTAATATAAAAAGTTTCGTTTATAACGACCCGGCTATAACGACGATTTCGGATATAACGTCCAATTTTTTCTATTTTTTTTTAAACAAAATTGGTTATAGCGACCAAATATTCGTTTTTTCCTTACTATTTTCGGGAAATCACATTTTATTTTTATTGTTTGTGATTTTGTTGTACATTTTCAGTTAATAAGTGCATTTATTCGAGAACGGAGGTACGGTTTAATATTAATAAATTATCTTTGTGATTTAATTAGTTTTAAAAAATTAATAAATTATCTGTGACTTTATAACCGATATTGAACTCCATAATTAAAATGTAAAAACGCAAATCTTATTCCATTGAAGAAAAGGCCAACATGGTAATGCGTTTAGAAAATGGAAAATCAAATTCAGATTTAATTAAAGAATTCAATTTATCACATTCTACTTTATCAACGATGTAGAAAAATCGAGATAAAATAAAAGAGCAATTCGAAGTGAATTCTTTAAAAACAAAAAAAGTAAGGAAAGCAGAACACGACGATATTGGTAAACTATTGCTCGATTGGTTTATCAATTCCCAAAATCTAATTCCAATTTCCGGGCCTATTTTACAGCCAAAAGCTAATTAATTCGCTCAAAAAATTGATAAGTCAAATTTTACTTGTAGCGACAGCTGGGTGTACCGTTTTCGTCAAAGACACAATATAGTGGTTGGAAAAATTTCGGAAGAAGCGGCTGCTGTTTCAAAAAATGATTGTGAAAATTGGCTTAAAAATGTGTTTCCTAAATTACGCGAAGGATACCAAGATTCAGAAATATTTAACGCTGATGAGACCGGGTTATTTTTGTATGTACATATTTTTGTTGTTCTTACTCTGTAGTCTGTACACATGTTTATTTATTTTTTTATATTTTTAGTAAAGTACATACATTATTTCTATGTATTTATTTTATTTGTTTCTTTGTAAAATGGTCTAAATAATAACTTACATAATATGAATTGAATTGAAATAATAAAAATGCGTAAATTTATTACAAAAAATCAATTATTGGCTTAATAATCATTATGTTTAGTATTGGAGTTTGTTTCTTCACTAACAGAAAAAATTCGTTTATAACGAAATTCGGATATAACGACCAATTTTGATCGGTCCCTTGATGGTCGTTATAGGCGAATTCTACTGTACAATGTTTAACTTAAGATAATTTAAAATAAGTTTGATACTGTTATATTTTTTATTATTTTTATTTTATTATTTTATAAGTTTTTAAATTACGAATTCGAATTTATGTATCTCTATCAATATTTGAATTAAATATATTTATATAATAAAATTTATTGAAAAACTAAACTGTGACGTTTTCATTTATTCCATGTTGTTAATTACGGAAGGATATATATATATATATATATATATATATATATATATATATATATATATATATATATATATATATATATTAGGGTGGCCCACGTTTATATGGGGAAAAAAAAGTGTTGAGATATTTAACGGGACACCCCTAGAAATGTGAGGTTATGCTAAAAACTTAACCAGAAAAAATATTGGGTCGATCGAAGGTCGTTTAGAGGTCGCGACTTGAGCGCGAAGTTCGATAAAAACTGTGTTTTTTTCGATTTTTCACGTTCAAACGAACAGAAAAATTATTTAAAATTTTTTCTCAGACTAAATAAAAATTGCGGTCAATAGAGGAGATAATTACCTTTCCAAAACAGCAAAGATGTCGAAAATCGGTTAACAAATTATTATTATTATTGCTAATTATTGCTGATTATTGCTAATTTTCGAAACTATTAAAAACTTAAATAATAAACGATTTTTTTTTAAATCCTGGAAATTATCTTCAAAACTACAAAAAAAATAAATAAATAAATAAAAAGGAGGTATAAAGAATAAACAAAAGAATGTTTTATGGTGTCATAAAAAACCGTATGAGTCATGAGAAGTTACCATAGTTGTGATTTATGATACCATTATCATAAAACCCAACTATGTTAAGTCCTTATGACTCATTTGACTCATTAGTTATTGTATTTAAAATTTAAATCCGCCTACTGCACTAATTATGATCTGATATGGCCAATATATTTCATTGTATCATATACTATATAAACAAAATAAATGCAAATTAATTTCAGTTTAAATCCAAATCTCTCGAGAAAAGGACACAAATTTGTAGAAATTAAATCTAGTCATTTTAACAGTTTTATTAATATTTTTAAGAAAGTGCTATTACAGTTGATAAAATGACAGCTAATTTACGGTCCACTACAGAAATTTATCTTCTTGGGCATGAGTACTGTCAAATTATTGGTGCCAAGTTACCATCAAAAAAGCAAGTGTTGTGTCTTTTTTTTTACAATCACCGTACTGTAAAATTAACTATTCGTGAAAGTGCAGCTCTGACAATCCAGGAAGTGTCTATTTTTTGGGCAAAAGCACGAATTCCAGTGAAAAAGGAACAACATTCTATTGAAAAATTGGAACAATTGCATGATGAGTGGAAAAATCTTCTAAAGAATAAAAATAAACCTTTAAAAGTTTACCGCGAAAGAGAAATTGCCTTTACTAGTAAACTGGATGATATTTTCGATATCGCCCATACTAATGCCTTATCGATGATGACTAGTGAAGACGACAAGCGATTCCTGTTGTCACAGCGTGAGAAAGGGCGCCCCGGATATTTGGCTGGAGTCAGGCAATATGAAATCGAAAAAGAAAAGCGGAGATCGGAACGTCTGATGGCAGAAGAAAATCGTAAACGAAGACATCTTGAAGAAAAACGTAAATCAATTCCAATAGACTCACAAACATTATTTTCATCATCGGAGAGTGACAGCGAAAGGACATCTGATAACGACATGAGCTTCGAAAATATTTTTTGCCCGTGATAAGCGCAGAAGGAGCCTCTATAGGAAGCAAATGTTTCATTACTCCTAGAATATTGTCAGCTTTGGATAAGTGGAAGATTACAGATCGTGCAGCAATGCATTTAATCAGTGCCGTTGCCGAAAGTCTTGGACATTCTATTGATGACCTCGTTTTGAGTCGAACAACACTGAAGCGTCTTCGTGAAACAAATAGAGTAGAAATAGCAGAATCAATTAAATCGACTTTCAAGTTTACGACAGGCGTAGTACATTGGGATGGAAAATTACTTCCGGAGTTATCTGGAACGGAGACCGTGGATCGTTTGCCGGTGATTATTTCCCATATAGATGGAGAACAATTATTGGGCGTTCCCAAAATATCAAGAGCAACTGGTTTGGAAATGGCGGAGGCTGTTTTCCAAAGCTTAATTGATTGGAGAATAGTTGACAATGTCGTGGCGGCTTGCTTCGATACAACATATTCAAATACTGGAAGACTAAATGGAGCAGCTATTATTTTAGAGCAGAAACTGGATCGAAGTTTATTATATCTTCCTTGTCGACATCACATATGTGAAATTACATTACGCGCTGCATTTGAATCGAAAATGGGCAATACATCAGGAGTAAATGTTCCATTATTTGTGAGATTCAAGAATGACTGGAATTCCTTGAATAAGAATAATTTTAAAGCAGGCATAGATGATCCCAACGTTCATATACAATTAAATGATGTGAAAGCGGAATTAGCGGGTTTTTGTAACAACGAATTGGCAAAAGAACATGCTCGTGATGACTACAAAGAATTATTGGAAATTACTCTAATTATTTTGGGCATGATACCAACTGAAAATGTCCATTTCCGCCTGCCGGGGCCTATGCATCATGCTCGCTGGATGTCCAAAGCCATTTATGTATTGAAAGTATTTATCTTTCGGGAGGAATTTAAGTTAACAGCACAGGAACAGAAGAATTTACGGGACATTTGCATTTTTGTCGTAAGATTTTATGTGAAAATTTGGTTCCATTGCACAAAAGCTGCTAAAGCACCACAGCTGGATTTCAACTATTTACGAGATATTTATTTGTACAAAACACATGACGAAAAGTTGGCGATGGCTGTACTGAATAAAATATGTGGCCAATTGTGGTATTTATCCGACGAAAGCATCGCATTCTCTTTTTTCGACGAAAACGTCTCTAGTGCGGAGAAAAGAAGAATGGTGCAACAGTTGGATATGAAGAGGGATGTAGAGGCCGAGTCAATTAAGCGCGTCGAGTTGAAAATTGATGATGTAAAAACATTTATTACGAAACAACTAGCAGATTTTGTTACACCAAACACTGGCGATCTTTTTAAAAGGTTCAATATTTCTACAGATTTCTTGAACAAAGATCCGGATATGTGGCCTCGGGATGATAATTTCGTAAAAAGTCGTAAATGATATCGCAGAACGTGGTGTTAAATTAATACAAGATTATAATAAGAAATTGACAAGAAATGAAGATGACATGCAATATTTACTACAAGTCGTAAAGGACTACACACAGAAGTTTCCAACATACACCAAAACAGCCTTAATGGGTAGAATATCAACTTAGATTGATTATTTTAATACTAAAAATTAATTTATAATATCATTGTATAGAAGAAACATTATGCATTAATAATAAAAAAAATATAGTAATAATTTGACTTGTTTTTATATTTTGGAAATTTGGCAATAATCTCGCTATTTGTTAACCGATTTTCGATATCTTTGATGTTTTAGAAAGGTAATTATCTCCTCTATTGACCGCAATTTATATTTAGTCTGAGAATTTTTTTTAAATAATTTTTCTGTTCGTTTGAAAGTGAAAAATCGAAAAAAATACCGTTTTTATCGAACTTCGCGCTCAAGTCGCGACCTCTAAACGACCTTCGATCGACCCAATATTTTTTCTGTTTAAGTTTTTAGCATAACCTCACATTTCTAGGGGGTGCCCCGTTAGAAATTGGAACTTTCGAAAATTTGGACCACCCTAATATATATATATATATATATATATATATATATATATATATATATATATATATATATATATATATATATATATATATATATATATATATATATATATATATATATATATATATATATATATGCATTTTGTAATTTTCAAAAAATATATATTGTTTAATTTTACAAAATTGTAATAAAATATACTATCTGGTTTCTAAACTATACAAAATATATAACAGTAGACATTCGTTTAAACGCAACATTCAATAATACAATAGTAAGTGTATAAGTGCATTTGATACAAGATTAGTTTATATTTTTAATATATTTATATGTATGTGTTGTAACGACACATTCGTAAAACAATTTGAATGAGTAGAGAATTAAAAAAATATATTTTTGTAGTTTTCGTCAGTTTGGTATGAGACATTCGTTTAAACGCTTCGAAGAAAACAAATTAGTTTTAAATTTTTAAAAAGGAATTCTTTAAATTTTTATTGTGGTAGTGACGCAGTAAGTTAGTACAATAGAGTTGTGCGTAGATTTTAAATGTAAGTGTTTTTTGTTAGAAATGTGTAAAACCAAACGACTGAGCGATTCCGAAGTTTTGATGGTAAACAGTTTTAAGATGCAAGGTGATTCGGATCGGCAAAATACAAAAAAAAATGGAAGATCGGAAACAGTGGTTCGGAATTTACTCAAACAACTCGAGGAAACACCAAGTTTACTACTCGCCAAAAAGGACAAATTCGAATGATGGCAACCAAATACAGGCTTACTGCGAGACAGATTAAAGACGAATTAAATCTGTCTATAAACAAAAGACATGTAGCAAGAATTTTGCATGATTCTCCTAGCATTCGGCGGTGGCAAAAAAGCAAGGGATTACCGAAACTAACAAAGGTGCACAAAGATGCTAGGTTGACTTTCGCAAAGAATTATATGACCTGGAAAGACGAATGACGAAACGTAATTTTTTCAGACGAGAAGAAATTCAACTTGGACGGTCCTGACTGCTATAGCTATTATTGGCACGATTTAAAAAATTCGAAAGTAAAAAAATCAAAAAGGAATTTTGGAGGTGGAAGCGTTATGGTGTAGAGCGCCTTTATTTATAGCGGCAGACTTCCGATATGTTTTATTTCCACACGGATGAATGCCAACAAATACATATATTGATCTTTTAGAAGATGTTCTAATCAGTTTTTATGATGAGTCGGAACAAGATTGGATATTTCAACAGGATAACGCGGCAATCCACGTGTCAAAAGTTGCGAGAGTGTGGTTTCAACGAAAAGAAATTCAGCTTCTAAACTGGCCAGCATGCTCACTGGATCTCAATCCTATTGAGAATTTGTGGAGTGTTTTTGCTGGCAAAGTATATACCAACGGACGTCAGTTTGAGAGCGCGGCGGAATTAAAATTGTGCATCAAGCGGAGTTGGGAGGAAATTGAGCCATCGCTGCTGAAAAACCTGATTGATTCAATGCATAACAGAATCTTTTCCGTCATTATGAATATGGGAGGGAATACAAAATATTAAAATGTTAAAATGGGCTATTCGAACATTTATTCCTTCTAGTACAATAAAGAAAGGTCCTGCGTTTAAAGGAATGTCCCCATAAAATTCATATCTTTTATTTTTTTGGCCTCAATGACATTGTTTTTTGAAAAAATATAAGTAGAATGTATATAATAATGAAAGTACAATAAATAATTTTAATTTTTAATATTACAAAATTTTTCATTTCTACGATTACTTCAAAAATGATATTGCGTTTAAACGAATGTCTACTACTGTATTTTATTTAATATTCAAAAATGATCCCACATTTTTATAAAAAGTACACATAACTTTATAAAACAAATAAAAACTGAGCAATTTTTATTTTTTTAAAGATTATTTGTTAATCTTTTTAAATTTATAAATTGTTTGATATTTTATAATTTTTTTTTTTTGAGATAAAAATTAAATTTTTAAATTTTAAATATTTTTGTAAATGTTTTTGTAAATATTACAAATTTTATAAATTTTATTATAAATTTTTATTGGTTGTATATTTACAAAAAAATTATACATTCTACATGCATTTCTATTCAATTCACCTAGTTTTTTTTTTTTGAGTGTAAACGAAATGTTGCAGCACAGCGTCGTGCACCCAAAACCAAAAACTAAACATGGCCGAAGTAATTAATAAAAGTATCGAAAAAAAAATTGACACCAAAGAAGCCTATTATAAAAAGAAATTGGAGTTGTTGGAGAGAATTGCAACAGCTAAGGAAAGAAGTAGTCAGGCAACTCAGACATTGCTAACTGTGACGAACCGGGACTTTTTTACCGTATGCTACCAAATAAGACTATGCACTTTAAAAGTCAGAAATGCGTTGGTGGGAAATTTCCCAAAGAACGTCTGACCATATTAATTACGGTAGTTAGCGATGGAAAAATCTATAAAACAACCGTAATCAGAAAAAGCCGTAAGCCACGCAGCTTTTCAAACCTGGGGTTTAAAGCATTTCCGATTAATTGGCACGCCAATCGTAAGGCTTGGATAACGCTAGAAATTTTTGAATCATATTTTATTAAATTAGATATATGGGCATGCAAACGGAGATGAGACAAATACTGCTGTTTTTAGACAACGCCATCCTGAAATATTTTTAACGACTGTAAAACTTGTATATTTTCCAGCCAATACTACAGCAGTTTTGCAGCCGTTGGACAATGGAATAATACACAATATAAAGGTGCATTATAAAAAATGTATGCTTAAAGCCATTTTAATAAAAAAGCTTCTGATCTTTTGATGTTTCTATAAATGCTGCCGCCCCGACAGTAAAACCCCTGTTTTAAGCACTAATAATCAAATGTTTTAAGAACTGTGAATTTCAAACTGGGTTAATTCTGAAATTAATATTGACATCAGTAACAAAGTTAATGAAGTAAGCGAATTGATTTCCGATATTTATGGTGGTGAAATTTGCTCCGGCCGAGATTTTGTGTAGGTCAACAACAACGTACCTACTGAAAATGATACCGATGATCTTGAGGAAATTCTTGAGTTATATACGCAAATGTTTCCGTAGATTCATCTGAAGATGAAATCGACGCAGTTCCTGCAGTACAAATAGAGCAGGACACAAACTTATTTGGACAAGTATTTTACGAGTTGAATTAAATGGCATCACAATTTTGCATTAAATCAACTGAATAAATAAATTTAATGTGATTATTATAGTGCTGTGAAACGACTCAAATTTAATTTCGTTACAGTTTCAGTTATTTCATTACTTAAAATAATGGTTTTGGTTTCAGTTATTGTTTCGCCTTTTTGTTTTTGTTACATTTCTGTTACGTTACTGTTACGTTTCGGATACAGTTACAATTAGGTTATCTCTCTCATAAATCATTACTGGGAAATAAATTATTATCAATATTAACACATTATGGTCCATTCAAGCGTTTTCGCGTGTTTCGTTGTTTGGATTTTGAAGGTACAAAAAAATAAACTAGCTAAAAATTTTTTTCGTTTTACATCAAAAGGTTGTATATTAAAAATACTATTTAATAACCTAAAATAAGCAAAATATTTTTTTTTATTCTGACAAAATGGTTTTAAGCACAACTGAAGTTGATATAAAAGAAAATAAATAATTTTTGCGGACTGTAATGTGTTAATGTTATTGAACAAATTAAATTTTCTCAAAATAAATTCAGTATTCTTTGGCACATTTATTAAAATTGAAATTTGGTTTGTAAAATAAATATGTAATAAATGAAACATACATATTAAATATATTTTTTAAGTCTGTATGTATTTGAATATTTTTTTCAACTGTTTAGAAAAGAAAGAGACGGAGCGCCAATATAATACGAGAATAAATAATAAATATGTAACTTAATAACTTTAAAAATAATTCGGGTTTTTGTTACGTTTTTCGTTAGAGTTGAAATAAATTTTCCGTTTCGGTTTTTCGTTACGTTTCGAAAATTAAATTCCGGTTTTCCGGTTTTGAGTTGTTACAATAACGTTTCACAGCACTGGCATTATTAATTCTTCTAATAACCGACTTCAACCGAAGCCTCATCAGATGATATTTCAATTGGTCAAGAAATTTCTAAAGTATAGACGAACCTAATACATATGTATGACGAGGATTCTTTTGGATACCCAATTATATTAAGTGAATTTTCAATTAATGTTATTGATGCCTATGTACATAGTGCGAGTAGTAACGTAAGAGCATATGCATATGAAATGTCGATCGAGTGATTTTTTAAACTTTTTGAAAAATATTCATAATATTCTGCGAAACAAAAAACAAGTGAATAAAAATGTGTTTATTAAGTATAAGTGTGTTTCGCCAAGTGCCTACGGCAAATAGCGTAAAAAGCATATGAAATGTAAAATTTAATTCTACTTAGTTTTTTTAAGTGTATGTACATACATAATATGTACTATGTACATACTTATACATATGTATGTACTAATGAATATATATTTTTTATTATTTAGACATTTGAATAAATACATATGTACAAAGTTGAAAATCTATATAAATAAAAAAATTACATACCTATATAAATAATGTAGCAAATATTTGAGGTAAATATAAATAATTTTTAAATACAATAATTTTTTTTTATAACCCCGAACCCGAAAAACTCCTTGAACCGGAATTTATAGTAGGCAATATTCGAAGAATATTTTTTGAAAGCGAAAAATGAGGGTTTACTCCTGATCTCCTCAAACTTGCAACATTATATGCCCAATTTACATGAATTATCGATCAAACTATTCTTGATTTTTAAACATTGTATTCTTGAATAAAGACTACATAACAATAAATCTTAAAAATTGGTAAAATGTAAATTACATATTTTAAGAATAACATTCAAGCATAAAGAATTCCATTTTACTAAAATAGAGATTTAATTTCTTGTTTTCATCGTTTTCAAAATCTTTTTTTTTACTTTATACTGCATTTAAGAATAGTTCCGCTAAGCGCACATTTGATCAAGTTTTAGGCTTGATTTTATGAGCATACTAATAGAATAGATCTCCCTGTGAACGCAATAACAAAACCAATTTCACTCGTAAAATGTTGTTTTATTTTTTATTATTATTAAATAAGCTTAAAGTCTCGTTTTGAAGGATGGCGAAATCAGGTTAGTAAGTTTTTCATTATGGAGCCAAATATTACCATTATCATATTCGCCGTAATGTTACTCGTTATCAAACCGTTTTAATCGAATTAGCCAAGGATAAATGGCCTACATTAGAAGCTAGCGACCAATTAATCAATTTATTTCTTATTGAGCTTGCCCGTGGGAATACTTGGGGCTGATGAAGAAATATTACAAGCTACATCAGAAATATATCAGACCAAAATCAAAGTATATCAAGTATATGCAGGTGCTCTTTGATACTTCAATTGAAAAAATATTTCGAGTACTTTATGGATTAGGTAGAAATGATTTTTTAAACTACCCTCCCATTCAACCATCTTCAATTAGTCACCTCATGCAAGTACAGACCGAGTCTAATTTATGTGCTAAGGTGAAACCTAACCGAAGCAATTAATAGTCGATAAAGCTTTAATTAAAGTTGAAATAGATATTGTAGCTATACAGGAAACAAATCCAGTTGCCCTTCAAATCGTCACTCCACTTCACTATTGGTATTTGAGTCATAGAAAAAAAGTGATGCCCACTGTACGAAACCGTGGAGTAAAAAACGGAGTTGGAATATTAGTGAAACAAAATTTTGGAAAGATTATGTGTTACAATCATAAATGTCAAAGGATTAAGTGAAGTATTGCTAATTTGTACCCATTTCCGATCAGAGTTTAATTCAACAATTTTGAATTTTGCATCTCTTAACTCGTAGAATATCTACAATTATACGAAAGTCGAGCTGCATAATGTATAGCATCAAGAAACTGATACACTGCAGAATAGTTTATCAATTTGTTCCACTTTTGGTCGTAGATCCTGCCTTACTACTTGGAAAGGTCCTAAATCATCATCCCAATTAGATCATATATTGTTCAACCCCGGAAAATCATTATTAGAGATAAAGCATGAAAAAGGCACACTTTCGGGGGAAAAATCAATTCAAACTACGGAAAAAGGTAGACTAGAAAAGAAATTTATTTCGGATCATAAATTAGTATTCGGACGGGTAATCAAAGTGCAATCTGCAACTCACGGACTCTTCCACATGAAGACTACGAAAGTCAGAATTTTAGATGATGGAGAGTTGGTTTATTAAAAGATCCAGCTATCTTAAAACAGTATCAATCCAACGTAACAAAATAATAATAACAGTTGAAATAGTTTAGAGGGCTATAAAGGTTTCATCAGACCTAATTCTAACCAGACAAGCCACTATGACTAAGGGACAGGAAGTAGCAATAACTTCTTTAAAAACTGCTTTAAGTACACCACATAATCTTTATCTGATCAGAAATTGTCGATATAATGGTCATCAAGAATTTAGAAAATCCAAAGCAGAACAACGTAGAGAATTTTTCCGAAAAAACGACACACAACGAAATAAATTAATCGATATAAAATAAAATCAACATTCATAAATCAACCGCGCACGAGCGCATACAAAATAGGCCGTACGATATACTGGCGTTGATTACACAATGTTGACAACATATAAAAAAAAACGATAGATGAAAAAAGAGAAAAAACAAACATACAACATTTCATTTTTGTAGTCTACAACAACGCGCGACGAAACTAATATTAAAATCTTTCTAATAACAATAAAAATAAAATTAATGATAATACGTGAACTAAAATATACGGGGGTGAAAATAAATCATAATTATATCGTATAACAAATATAATAAATAAATTGTTAATAAATTAAAAGGAACGCGAATTTTACAAATCCTTTTAGTCGACTCCGCGAAACTCACCAATTTATTCGTTCATATAGACAAAATTCTAATAAGATAGTTAGATCAAATTTCAATTTAACTATTACAAGCTGTACCCGGAGAGGGAATGAAGGTCTTTCTGTATGTTTTACCGCAGGTTTGGCTATTAAGCACCCCACCAAGTGAGTGGTTAGAAATGGACCAGTTTCCTTTACCAAAAAAAAAACAATGACCCAGTACCATTACAGATTAGAGAGCGAAGAGATAGATAGGATGTCTGTTTGTTATACGACGTGTTATCAATGAAGAATGGAAAACAGGAAAAACAATTTTTATTCTATCACTCGATTTAAAACAGGCCTTCGATAACGTTGATCTTAACCAAGCAACTATTATTCACTCTCATATTGGAATTCCCCATCAGAGCATTTCAACGTAGTATGAGGTTCAAAGAAGGATGTCCCTTTTCTCCTAGCTACCAAGCACATTATGAAAAAAAGCTTTTTAATACAATTATATCAGTATTGTACCAATCGCCTTCTAAGAATTTGCGTTAGAAGGATTTTGAAGGGATAGACAATCAATGGGAAAGTTACTGCATATCGAAAACATCTTATTGGGGCCATATTCTTAGAAGAACAAAAGGTCGTTTATTACATGCAGCAAGAAAATTTACAAGAAATTACGGAAAATGGGTGACCTATTTTCACTTGGCATGATTCATTAAAATAGGATATACAGAAAATATCAATTTCTGAAACCCGTTTAAAAGTTGCCGCAAAAACACGAAAGTCTGGAGGAGGTATCAACGCTACCGGAAAATGTTGCTGGTTGCCTTCCAGGAAAACGTGCCTTAACACAGATGATAAAACGGGAGAGAAAGAAACATGTACTAGATAAGGAACCCGAATAATTAGTCTTCAATGTGAGATACCAGCAAATTGACGAAGAAAAGTTTATGTTCGGGGACATCACAGAAGAAGAAGATCGTATATTAATTTTTACGACAAACGAAAATTTAAAAATGTTAAAAGACACTGTATTTTGGATGATGGATGGGACGTTTAAAATGGTCCTGAAGGGGTTCTTCCAGCTTTACAACATACATTCCACCTCACAAGACGGTTTATCCAATGGTGTATATTTTCATGAGAGGTAAAACCTCTGTGTTATATGAAAAGGTTTTTTCAAATTTGAACGACAATGCGCTGGCGATTGGGATTCGTTTAACACCGGTGGTGAAATTCATAAACACATAAAACAAGACATATGGTATTTTGGAATTCCCTCAACCCTAATTTAAAAAAGAGGATAATTGATGATCTTGTTTTATTGGTATCATAAAGTGGAACAATTTTCTTTATGATCCTAATTAGGTTTTACCTTTATTTTATCTTATTTTATTGTTTGTGACGAAACAAGAATCATTCTATTTTAAAATAGAATGATTCTTGTTTCGTCTGTCGTGAAGATAGTTCTCAGATAGTTAAATAAATGTATAGCTTAAATCTTTATCGCGTTGTGTTTTATTTAAACAAATTCATTTTCGAGAAATTAGATCACACCAACCGGAACTTATAATTTCGGATTTTGATAAAGCAGCAATAAATGTAATTCGTACCGTATTCGAGGGTGTTCTTGTCAAAGGCTGCAACTTCCATTTTATGCAAAATGTTTATAACATATACAGCAGATTGGTTGGCAAATCCGATATGGCACCGATATTGAATTTGCTCTAAAAGTTCGGCAAATAGCTGCGTTATGTTTTTTAGAACGTGAACAGATTCCAGAATGGTTCAAAGAAATATCTTCAGAATTTGGAAGAGAATTTAAGCCACTAACTAATTGGCAGTTAGGTATTTATGGTATTTAGCCTAATTGAGGAGCTTATAAAAAATGCAGAATTCACAAGATTGGACGAGGGAATCCTCGAAATGCAAAAAAAAAACAAATACTTGGCTAAAGAAAAAATATTCAATTAAAAAAAATGTATCAAAAAAGCTATTCATTTTATTATCTATCTCTATTTTATTCATTTTATGTAGGGTTTCTAAATTACTGTCATATCCCGTGTACGTTTTGATGAGTCAGATGTTGTGCATATTTGAACTGTGTTGTGGGTTTTCCAACATCTTTTACGTTAGTAAACCACGTTCTGGTAGACCAAAAATATTGTCATTAAAAGAAGAGCGGTATATAGTAAACACCATAAAAATATATCCTAAAAAATCTGCACCAAAAATAGCTGCTGATATAGAAAATTCATTTTCAAAAACTGTAAATCCCCAAACCATGCGAAATGTGCTTCAACATGCTGGTTATCATGGAAGAGTAGCCATACCATATATTTCGCTGGTAAATAAGAAAAAAAGCTACAATTTGCTAAGGAATATTATGGGAAGTCAGAAGATTTTTGGAAATATGTGGTATTCAGCGACGAATCGAAATATATATCATCTTTGGATCAAACGGACGCACAATGGTGTGGACAATTTGTGTAGACAAAATGGGGATAGATAGATCTAAGTTTTGCGGTTTCAACAAGATAACGACCCTAAGCATACCGCTCAAATAGTAAAAGAATGGATACTATACAACGTTCCGAAGCAGCTGAATACACCTCCAGTCTCCAGATATGAACGCCATAGAACATTTATGGGAACTACTCGAAAGGCGCAATCAAAAACACGAAATTACGTCTAAGGAGTCATTAAAGAGAGCACTAAATGTCGAGTGGAATGAAATTAGTGAACACGACACAAAAAATTTGGTTTTGAGTATGAATCGTCGCTTGGAAGCTGTGATAAAAGCTAAAAGAAATCCTACAAAATATTGAAAACCAGGTTATTAGTAAAATTCATATTTTTGTTTTTTAAATCTGAAATGTACGTAAACTTTTTTGATATGAAAATTGAAGATTTTTATGTTTTTCTTTGTTATTTTTTTTTATTTTTGAGTATGTTTATGTCCAATTGTTTTGTAAACCTAACCTAAAACATCCATGAATACAATAAAAAAAAAAGTTAAACACAAATACTATTATAGAGAATATTTATTTTAAATTGTTTGTAAAATATTGCGCTGTACGTAAACTTTTTTGAGTAACTGTATCTGTAAGGAGCGTTCAAAGTATTCATCTGGTATTCCTGAATTTTTTTCAATTTCACCGAAGCGAATGGACAAATTATACGAAATTTGCAACAAAAGGTTACCACGCCCAAATAACACTCGCTGAAATTTTCAGAGTAGAATTGTTAGTGTAATTAATGAAAAAATTGTTCAATGCTTTGAAGCTCTTCAAATCGATGAGCTGTCCGATACAAAAACGATCCATGATGCGGGTGGTTATACGTTATTGTTAAATGATATAAAATTTGTAACTATTTTAGAATTTTTTTCACGAGTAATGCTTCAACTAGACATTAAATAAATAACTTCAGAAACAAAAAAGTGATGCCGTTTCCATTCATAATGCCACCAATCAATTTATGGATTTTATTTCCAAATTGCGAGACCAAATCGACGTCCTAGTTGACTCTGTTGCATCTGGTCAATTGGAAAACCTCGCAGCCCGAGCGACTAAACAAATCAATCTAGAAATTATTTTGAAAGAAGCCTGTGACGTAATAAGAATAGATATGGAAGCAATATTCGGAAGCTCCGATTATTTATTAAGTAGCCAACTTTTAGACTGTTCAAAATTTTAATACTTTGAGAATAATTTTCCAGATGATTTACTTCCTAATTCAATTTTAAATTTATACCCATCCCTGAATAAAAATAGATTAAAACCCGAGCTTCAGGCAATTTATCGTCAAAAGGACTTGTTTACCACCGACAATTCTACATCAAACACCATCAAAATAATTTACGGCCACAATATTCAAGGCATATTTCAAGAAAGTTTAAAATTATTAGAAATTATTGTAACCACTCCTATGTCTAACACTGAATCTGAGCGTTGTTTTTCAACATTAAAAAGAATAAAAACTTGTCAAAGAAATTCAATGGCAGAGGTCAATCTATTTAGAAGTAGTGGTCAAGCCCTCACCCGTGGTAAGCGCACTATTCTCTAAAAAAAAATATTCATTTCACAAAACAGAAAATAAAAAACCATTTATCTAATAAAACAGCATTTTACAAGATATCATTTATAACACAAATATCGAGTTTTGCATTTATACAACTTATATTTTAACTGCCTTCCAGCCTTCCAGTTTCGATGCCGGCCAGAGTACTGACTGCAATGAAATGATCCAACAATTCAAAAATAAGTTTGAAAATTGTAAGAATCAAAATGAAAGATACATGGTTTTAACAACGCTACTGAAAAGCTGGTCGAAAAATTGGACGGGAGTTTAACGTGTCACATTATACAGTAACCAGAGCAAAGCAGATTCAAGAGGAGCATGGCATAATGTCAATACCGAACATTAAATGTGGATCGAAAACCATTAATTCTGAAATAGCCGAATTCCTGCAGAATTTCTATGACGACGATTAAATAAGTAGAGTGTGTACTGGAAAACGAGATTTTGAAACAATAATAACAGATGGAGTTAGGATAACAAAACAACGAAGATTAGTGCTCTGTAATTTAAAGGAAGCGTATCAACTATTTAAAAGATCCATTAATTAAAGTTGGATTTTCTACATTTACTTGACTGCGTCTAAGGCACTGCATTCTAGCAAATTCAAGTGGCACACATTGTATATGTGTATGCATATATCATCAAAACATTAAACTGATGTTTAATGTCATAAAAACAAAAATTCGTCTTTCTCATTCATTGGAAAGTTATCGTGATCTCATATCATAGATTGTTTGCGGAAATTCAAAGACATCGTGCTATTTAAAAGAATTTACATCCTGCCCAGAATTTAAAAATTTACATCAGAAAATATCAACAAAATTACTACTAATATCAAACAAATTCAGCAACAGGAATACTTTTTCAAAAATTGTTTGATGATACTTCTGAAGAAATAATTGAGGAATTGGATCCAACAACTATCACCATTGCTGAAAAACCAGAAACACTAACAACATAAACAGCCAAACCAACAACAGAATCAACTCAACAAAAACTAATTGAACCATCGAATTCTGGACAGTCCACCTAATATGATGAAAATTTGGGAAACAATACTTTATGAAACCTTCACAACGCTGGCAGCACTTTAAGAAATAAATAAGTGCATGTTGAAATTGTTCGTCGATACGTGGTCTAATGATTTCAATAAGTGACCTAGATCATTACAGATCATTACAATTGTTACACATATTAATAAATGTTTTTTTTTTACAGTTTACCTCAATCGAAAAATAAAATGTCTGATTCAGAGGGTCGGTGTTTTTATTATAATGCAGGATTCTGTTTGCAATTATTATTGATTTAATTTTATATTTATAGTTGAAACATGTTCAACGGTAAAACCATTTTCGCCATTGGTTTCATCATCGCTAGTGAACGAATTTCAAATTATAATGCACAATAACTCTACACAATTAATTTATTAATTTAATTATTTTATTAATTATTTTAATTATAAATATTACAATAAATTAAGATATGATAATAATAAACGTAAATTGTGTAGAGTTATTGTGCATTAAAATTTGAAATTCATTTCACCGAAATTTTGGAAATACATAGATACGAAACCGTAACCACGTGAACAAACAACTCCAGCTGAGTGTGTCAGCACACCACTACATTAGAGAGGAATAAGTATTGTTGGATTACGTACGGTAGTCTGTGCATTAATTGAAAGCAACTACGTCATACGGTGCAGTGTCATTTAAATTTTAGTCGGAGTGGTATCGTGAGTGCAAACAAAAAAAAATATTTTTTTAGTCTTATTTATTTCTATATTAGAAATAAAAAATTAATTAAAATTATTAATCTTAAGAAAAAAAAATCTTTATTGTTGAATTGCATGAGTAATTTGTACTAAGTAGTGTTAGTTTAGTTTTGTGAATTGTGGTGGTGGTGTGAAAAAAAAAATTATTTAAAAATAATTGAAAAGAAAAATTGGAGCAAAAGGCATACAAACATACAAAAGTATATAAATAATTTAAACATTTAAAATAAATACAAAATTAGGAGAATTTCCAGCTACCCTATCCAGCACGGCACACAAGAGCTCTCGTGGGACGTGGATAACCAAAAAAAATAAAATCGGGTGAGTTTTTATCTAAAGTAAATATACATTTTGGGTCTACCGTTTTTTAGAACTATGTACATATATTTATATTATTTATATACGTTTTCGAAATTACTACAAAAGAAAATACTAAAATCAAAATTTTCACACTTTCACACAATAAAAATAAGTAGATATAATGTTTTTGCGTTAAGTTTCTTAAAATTTAAATACAAATAGTCAATACTAATATTTTGAATAATTTAGTTGTTTATTAAATCGTATGCTGGGGCGGTATGTTGTACCATCACTTCGAATCGAAATTCGAAAAAAGTCGAATGGCGGTATGTTGTACCATTTTCGAAAAGGAAAAATGATACAACTTTCACTTTCTCGATTCGACTTTTTTCGAATTCGACTTTTTTCGATTCGAAGTGATGGTACAACATACCGCCTCTGGTTTCACTTTTTTGCTTATTCGAATCGGTGGGTCCATTGATAAAATGAATTGCTGATTCACTTAATATATTAGGGAAGTGATAGTTTTCCGAGGAAAGTAAATGTGAAAACCAGGTATGTAGTGTTAAAATGTAAAGATATCGACATAGATCGATCGACATAGATTGGGGTGGTTACTGGGGGGGTTACAGTGTTCAAAATGGCAGTAAAAATAGAACATGTAGTGGTCGATAATATTCGAAATCCACCTCGGGAAAATAAGTACGAGGCTGTAAAATCCACACTGGTTAATGAATTTGCGCAATCACAGGAAAAGCGTCTCACTAGTGTCTATTAAAAGGAATTGATTTGATAGAAAAACCAACAAACAAAAAATGCAAGTGCATTAAAAATCGCCACAATATCTTTCAGCATCATAGGAATTCATCAAAACTGAATAATTCTCTTTCTGAATGTTTATGGTGTTACTTTAGATGGATTCTATTCTATGAATTTTATTTGTTTAGCTGTGCACGTAAATGTCTTAACATATTCGTAGAATGGTGACATTTCTCACACTATTTAAATTACTAAAATTCTCCTACCAATAACACTATAGCTATGTAATTATAAATAGAGTATTTCTACTTTGAATAATTATAGTAAAAAAAATTTAACGTCAAACTAATAAAAAAAAGTATGCCAACCCTTTTACAAAAAAGGTGTAGATAGAATCCTTCATACTATTGAGAAATATTTATATAGCGTATTCACCGTCCAAGCAAAAATTACAAATGAAAAATTTGACAAGCAAAATGTCGTATTTTTACGAATCGATCCGCAAGTATGTATAAGCGCAAATGTGAAACTAAATTTGATAAAGAATTATGTACGTGAAAAAGATAAACTGTCTTTGAAATATGATTGGATGTTCCAGTACCGTTTTTTTAAGCAACACGCTAAGCCAGTTTAATTTATATTGAACTGAAATAACCGTCACTAATTATTGTCATTGTTAATCCTTTGATGTGTTCAGTCGTTGGCGATTTTTAAGTAAATAGTTCGAGTAAAGTGAAGTAAAGTAAGTTTGAATAAATATAATTATTTCAGTTCGAACTTTTTGAAAAATAACTTTTTGAAAAATATTCAAAATATTCTGCGAAACAAAAAACAAGTGATTAATAAAAATGTGTTTATTAAGTATAAGTGTGTTTCGCCAAGTGCCTACGGCAAATAGCGTAAAAAGTATTTCAGTTCGTGCAACTTTAACCATTTGATAAGTGGAAGTTAATATCAAAATAATTAGGACGATACATAATGAAAAAAAAAAAAAAAAAAAATTTTATAATTTAAAAAGTGTGCCGAAAAACAATTTCAAACAATTTGAATTTGAATGACGTTAAAACTAAAAAAGTGTAAAGTGCTTAATTTTTAAGTTTAAAATTTTATTTCTACTTGATCACGTAGAGAAGAGTGATAAAAATGAAATTGAAAGCAAAAATTGCTATGCAAACTTGTTGTCGTTTAACATCAGTTGTTGGAGGACTGATGTAAGGACTATTTATATAAATTTATATATGTATATATATATATATAAGTATAAAAAGATATATACAGCAACAGTCAGCAGTCAGTTTGTTAGCGATAGCTAAAATCGTTGGTTCATCAACAAGAATATTTTGATGATGTAAATTAAAAAATCAAACAAATAAAGAGGAGGAGCGATTTTTAACACATCTTCAGTAGCCGCGATTGAAATTACAACTAGCCTCAAGAGGGAGCATTTTGAAAACAGTCAGGTGCTATTTAAATCATCACTAAAAATATAGCCGCTAAAAATATTACAACCAGCTTCAAGAGGGAGCATTCCGGAAGCAGCCAGGTGTTATACAAGTCATCCCGCAGTTTAGAATAACAGAAAAAATTATAAATACCAATTATAGAATGTACTCATTTTCTGTCAAGTGTCTCCATCAAAAAATTATAAAAAATTAAAATTATTTAAAAATATAAAACATAATGTTCAATTTTTTGTATGTGCTTTTCGTTTGTTCGTGTTTCTTTTTAATTTTAAGTTTTTTTTTTCGTTTCGTTGTGTGCTCGGTGTAAATACCGATTATGAGAAAACGATACACCACATATATACACTCCCCTTCCAGTGGAATTTAAGAAGTTTAGCAAATTATTAAATTACACGATACTAAATGTGGAGTTTCAATTTTGAAATCGTACTGGAAGCTTTATAACACGACCACGTCTTGTCAACACTGGGTTATTAACAATTTGCACATGCTGAGAAGCTTTCAAATCTTCGTCAGTAGTAAGTACAAGATACAAACAAAAAAAAATTAAAAATCGCTAACCAGCGAGTCAGAAGAAAATCGAGGAAGATTTCAAATCTGGAAGCATGATGAAAGAATTAAAAGAAAAAATTTTTGTATCAGATGATCACTTCGATGATCTAATGAATATAACAGGTCCCCAAAAATCATTACTTAGTCGAAAAATCATGAAGCAAAATGGTATTGCTTTGCCGAGAACATTTAGTCCCGAATTAAAAGCTTTTGCGATGAATTTAAATTTTTATTCACCGAAAGCTTACAATTATCTAAGAACTGTTTTTAATTCGTGCCTTCCACATGCAAAAACTTTAAGCAATTGGTACAAAGGGATCAATTCACAACCGGGCTATTCCAAAGAAGCATTTTTAACTTTGGAAAAAATTGCTAAATTCTCAAATACAAAGATCATTGTTAATTTAGTTTTTGATGAAATGCTGACTAAAAATATATTTTGTTTTATTGTGGACAATATTTTATCGCTTAGGTAAATACGAGTGGAATATACTTTCTGCTTAAAATCAAATACAAAAAAAAAAATTATTTTTTCAATTTACCTTTCAATAATTTACATTTAAATCATTCTCGTCGTCTAAGTAGTGAACTTGGTGTTTATTCGTTTGTTATATTTTATTTTATAAAATCATGTCGGAAATTGAGGCCATTAGTGACAATTGGAGTCACCAATTTTGTGAATAAAGTTTTAAAAAGTGAAAAGTTACAATTAATATTAAATGAACTGTTAAAAGTGGAAAAAAATGTGACTATAAAATCAATTAAAAATAAACTTCGAACTCTTCAAAGTCAGTTATCAAAAGAAAAGGGGAAAGTAGTAAATTCTAAAAAAAACGGTTATGATGATTTTTGGTGTTTTTCTAGAAACAATTACATAACTCAGATCGGATCGACACTTATGAAAGTTGTAAAGGATGCATTGACTAGTTCAGATTACTTTACAGAATGTCTTAATTCATAGAGTGTTTAGATTCATGTTTTAAATTATTCCAAACTTTAAATTTGCAATATCCGCTAGCTTGTATTCATGTCTGGAATCTTATACAAAAATATTTTTATAATACTAACACAAATTATGACACAAACCGTTCAAGCCAAGCAATTTTATTAAATTATTTGAAAGATTAGCTAAAGGTAAAAATATTATTTTTGGAAAATCCTACTGATTATTATTAAAGTATGATAATTTTGCTAACAGTTTTTCTTTAAAAATTATAATAACACGCAATATTTTTGCTTACAGATTATCGTTAATGATTTACAATATTCCAGGAATTTTTGTATGACACCCGAAACTCACTTCACCGAGAATTTTGGAATTTTATCATTTGTTTTCTTCGAAAAATTCAAGTATCATCAAAAATAATTTAATATCGAGCGCTATTCAAAAAATGTTTAATTTAAAATAATCGGGTGCTTGGCTTTATGAATTTTCGACACAATTTTATTAATTAGCTAAAGGTAAAAATATTACTTTTAGAAAATCCTACTGATTATATCCATTTTGCTTTAAAAATTTGAAAGCTTACAATTATGTAAGAACTGTTTTTAATTCGTGCCTTCCACATGCGAAAATTTTAAGCAATTGGTACAAAGGGATCAATTCACAACCGGGCTATTCCAAAGAGGCATTTTTAACTTTGAAAAAAATTGCTAAATCCTCAAATACAAAGATCATTGTTAATTTAGTTTTTGATGAAATGCTGACTAAAAATATATTTTGTTTTATTGTGGATAATATTTTATGGCTTAGGTAAATACGAGTGGAATATACTTTCTGCTTGAAATGAAATACAAAAAAAAAATTATTTTTTCAATTTAAAAATTTTCAATAAGTTACATTTAAATCATTCTCGTCGTCTAAGTAGTGAACTTGGTGTTTATTCGTTTGTTATATTTTATTTTATAAAATCATGTCGGAAATTGAGGCCATTAGTGACAATTGGAGCCACCACCATACATTAATTTTAATTAGGGAATTTCGAAAAAACCTATGTCTTTGGAATCCAACGGATTCTAATTTTGTGAATAAAGTTTTAAAATATTATTCGATTGTCCCTAAGTTGCAAAGTGCTATACGGAAAAGATCTGGTGCGAATCAGCCCACCGTAAATTTAGATCAAACGCTAAATACTTCACAATCGTCTTCGAGTGATTTCCGATTACCTCGTATTAACATTCCCCCATTCGATGGGAACTTTAAGGAATGGCGATCATTTTATGATCTTTTCGGATCCACTGTTCACGAAAACGCTACCCTTGCACCCGCACAAAAATTCCAATATTTAAAGGGACTTTTAAGAGGTGAGGCACTTGCTCTTGTTCGGCATTTTCAAATAAATGACGCGAACTATATAGAAGCATATCAAAAGCTCTGTAAGAGATACGACAAAAAACGGTATATTGTGAATTCGTTTGTGGAGAGCTTTTTCGATCAACCCCAAATAACGCATGCGTCCGCACAGTCAATTGCTCGATTGCATGATACATTTGACGAAGTAGTGCGTGGTCTTAAAGCGTTAGGTCAACAAGCAGAGACTCGAGATCCGTGGCTTATTTATATCGCCACACAAAAAATGGATCCAGAGTCAAGGCAAATGTGGAAATTAGAAACGTGCGATATGGAATTAACAACTTTCGACAAATTATTAGCCGTGTTAAATAAGCGGATGGATTCATTGCAAGGTACGAAACCTGAAATCTTTAAACGTCAGTCTTCTAAGGAATCTACTCAAAAATCAAAGTCTATGTACACTGCACCAGCAGTACTTTGTGCATTATGTGGAAAAGACCACAAACTATACGAATGCGCAGAATTTCTTGCCTTAGATATTCAGCAGCGCAGAGATTACGTGAAAAAACATTCTAGATGTTTTAATTGTCTTAGTGATTCGCACGTAGTTTACCAGTGTAAATCAAAACGAAAATGTTCTAAATGCCAGAAAAAACATAACGTGATCCTCCACTTGGATATGCCTACAAATATCTGTGCAGTAATCGGTACGACAACCGAGAAAGGAACTACTTGTGGTCACTCTAATTCGGTCGTTAATGCAATTCTTCCAACAGCAAAGATTATAGTTGAAGGGCAAAACGGCGATTGGCAGTATTGTAGAGCCTTGCTTGACACCGGCTCACAAACATCGTTTGTTACGGAGGAGTGTTTTCAACGACTAGGACTGAAGAAAGCCAATGGTCGGATATTAATACAAGGCCTTAATGACGCTTCTTCAGGATCTTCGTCCCCTGTCAAAGGGAGTGGCAACTATTTGAATAAAATCTCGGTTTACTACCAATTCATACGAGATAACTGCAAAGGTACTGATCGTTCCAAAGATATCATCATATAAACTCGTAATCAAAGGACTGAATCGTTCACGATGTTTAAGTCGTATTCGATTAGCAGATCCCCATTTTCATAAGGACGGAAAAATCGATGTACTACTGGGAAGTGATACGTTCTTTGACATAATTTGTGATGGCAAAAAATATATTCCGAGAACACAATTGGTTGCTCATAATACGAACTTAGGATGGGCGATTGCAGGAACAGCAGGTCAATGCCAAAGAAAAGTTACATTTATCATTAAATTAAATGAACTGTTAAAAGTGAAAAAATGTGACTATAAAATCAATTAAAAATATACTTCGAACTCTTCAAAGTCAATTATCAAAAGAAAAGGGGAAAGTAGGAAATTCATAAAAAAGCGATGATTTTTGGTGTTTTTCTAGAAACAGTTACGTAACTCAGATCGGATCGACACTTATGAAAGTTGTAAGGGATGCATTGACAAGTTCAGATTACTTTACAGAATGATAATTCTATTATTCATATTTGTAATTGAATACTCGTTCATAGAGTGTTTAGATTCATGTTTTAAATTATTCCAAACTTTAAATTTGCAATATCCGCTAGCTTGTATTCATGTCTGGAATCTTATACAAAAATATTTTTATAATACTAACACAAATTATGACACAAACCGTTCAAGCCAAGCAATTTTATTAAATTATTTGAAAGATTAGCTGAAGGTAAAAATATTATTTTTGGAAAATCCTACTGATTATTATTAAAGTATGATAATTTTGCTAACAGTTTTTCTTTAAAAATTATAGTAACACGCAATATTTTTGCTTACAGATTATCGTCAATGATTTACAATATTCCAGGAATTTTTGTATGGCACCCGAAACTCACTTCACCGAGAATTTTGGAATTTTATCATTTGTTTTCTTCGAAAAATTCAAGTACCATCAAAAATAATTTAATATCGAGCGCTATTCAAAAAATGTATAATTTAAAATAATCGGGTGCTTGGCTTTATGAATTTTCGACACAATTTTATTAATTAGCTAAAGGTAAAAATATTGCTTTTAGAAAATCCTACTGATTATATCCATTTTGCTTTAAAAATTTGAAAGCTTACAATTATGTAAGAACTGTTTTTAATTCGTGCCTTCCACATGCGAAAATTTTAAGCAATTGGTACAAAGGGATCAATTCACAACCGGGCTATTCCAAAGAGGCATTTTTAACTTTGAAAAAAATTGCTAAATCCTCAAATACAAAGATCATTGTTAATTTAGTTTTTGATGAAATGCTGACTAAAAATATATTTTGTTTTATTGTGGATAATATTTTATGGCTTAGGTAAATACGAGTGGAATATACTTTCTGCTTGAAATGAAATACAAAAAAAAAATTATTTTTTCAATTTAAAAATTTTCAATAAGTTACATTTAAATCATTCTCGTCGTCTAAGTAGTGAACTTGGTGTTTATTCGTTTGTTATATTTTATTTTATAAAATCATGTCGGAAATTGAGGCCATTAGTGACAATTGGAGTCACCACCATACATTAATTTTAATTAGGGAATTTCGAAAAACCCATGTCTTTGGAATCCAACGGATTCTAATTTTGCGAATAAAGTTTTAAAAAGTGAAAAGTTACATTTAACATTAAATGAACTGTTAAAAGTGAAAAAAATATGACTATAAAATCAATAAAAAATATACTTCGAACTCTTCAAAGTCAATTATCAAATGAAAAGGGGAAAGTAGTAAATTAAAAAAAAAAGCGGTTATGATGATTTTTGGTGTTTTTCTAGAAACAGTTACGTAACTCAGATCGGATCGACACTTATGAAAGTTGTAAAGGATGCATTGACAAGTTCAGATTACTTTACAGAATGATAATTCTATTATTCATATTTGTAATTGAATATTCGTTGATAGAGTGTTTAGATTCATGTTTTAAATTATTCCAAACTTTAAATTTGCAATATCCGCTAGCTTGTATTCATGTCTGGAATCTTATACAAAAATATTTTTATAATATTAACACAAATTATGACACAAACCCTTCAAGCCAAGCAATTTTATTAAATTATTTGAAAGATGGAAATTCGCCAACGACTGAACGGCCAAGGCATAACTCAGAACGCCTTCCCGGAGTACATCCGCAACACGCGCTTTAACCTGCGCTACCTGATGAGTTTATCCGACTAACTAAAAGATGCTAAAACGTATCAACTTGACAAAGTCGTGTTTTCTAACCTAGCTTTAGCAGGGTGAAACTCAGGTAATTCAAACCCGCCCAGTTCCAGGTGAGGATGAACATATAACATGGAACCAAACCACAGTCCAAGCCACTTCCGCTGCTTGTGACTCACCCGCGCAAATGGGAGCCGCTTACATCTTCGGTTTTCAGCTGCACAAGGAGAATGGACCAGGAGACGATGACACGCAAAGAGCCCAACGATGGACATGCGTTGAACGTTTACCTCCGGTGATTCCTCCTCGGGAACCGTGGGCTATCCCGCCTGAATGGATAGAAAATCGGAACGCACGACCGAACCTTCCCGAAGGGATAGGCACCGAAAGATTTCGTGCGATCTCACGTAGACAAGAGTAAGCTACGTTTGAGGCAATACGCAGAATGATCAAAACTCAGAGATAAATCCTCGTTTTGAGTCACGTATATTAGAAGTATTACAACATGCATAATACTAGTTCTAATTCATAATGTAGTTTATGAAGTTATGAATAAAGTAGAAGAAATAGGGGATCACCACAGTTAACGAAATAGAAAAAATTCCAGCAAAAATAGTGAACGATCAACCAATAAATAATAAAAAAAAAGAAAAGGTGGAAAAAAAGAAACGAGTGGAATATACCTTCTGCTTGAAATTAAATACAAAAAAAATTATTTTTTCAATTTAAAAATTTTCAATAAGTTACATTTAAATCATTCTCGTCGTCTAAGTAGTGAACTTGGTGTTTATTCGTTTGTTATATTTTATTTTATAAAATCATGTCGGAAATTGAGGCCATTAGTGACAATTGGAGTCGCCACCATACATTAATTTTAATTAGGGAATTTCGAAAAAACCTATGTCTTTGGAATCCAACGGATTCTAATTTTGTGAATAAAGTTTTAAAAAGTGAAAAGTTACATTTAATATTAAATGAACTGTTAAAAGTGGAAAAAAATGTGACTATAAAATCAATTAAAAATAAACTTCGAACTCTTCAAAGTCAATTATCAAAAGAAAAGGGGAAAGTAGTAAATTCTAAAAAAAAACGGTTATGATGATTTTTGGTGTTTTTCTAGAAACAGTTACGTAACTCAGATCGGATCGACACTTATGAAAGTTGTAAAGGATGCATTGACAAGTTCAGATTACTTTACAGAATGATAATTCTATTATTCATATTTGTAATTGAATATTCGTTCATAGAGTGTTTAGATTCATGTTTTAAATTATTCCAAACTTTAAATTTGCAATATCCGCGAGCTTGTATTCATGTCTGGAATTTTATACAAAAACATTTTTATAATATTAACACAAATTATGACACAAACAGTTTTCTACTCTACTCTAGCGAAGCACAAAGCCTCCAAAATTTATTTTAATTCGATGACGTCCAGAGTTAATGCTTCACATTCGTTATCTATTAAAGCGGGGATTCAGTTTGCAAAGTTCCTAAAAGATTATGAAAATGAGTTTAAATCAACTTATGAAATTTATTACAATTGAAAAATTAAATTTGACAAATCAATATTATTATTCAAAATTGATTGAAAATGAAATTAAAAATTGCAGGTCTGTTTCCATTAGTAATACCATACATAGTTTATAAAGGAAATGTTTATAAAAGCTCTTTAATTTAATTTAACTTTTAAAGTCGGTATAATTTTAAAGTTGTTCAAAATAATACACTTTATTTGCGAAAATAAATCTATATTTGTTTTATGCAAATTAATTGAAATAAAGCAGTTTGAAAACACTTGATTATTTTACATCCCCTATGTTATTTAATAAACACAATTTTTGTGAATTAAAAAGATTAAAGTGATTTAAAGTGATTTATAAAGACAATATTTGTGGTTATATATTTTAATATTTGAATGATTTCTGTATAAAGAAATTTTAAAATTAGCTTACTAGTGTTTATAGCTTCCGATTTATAAATAAATTGTGTAATTAAACTATTTTACTTAATATTTTATTCGTGGTTCACTTATTCGTTGGTAATTCGGTATCTTAAGAAATGGAAAATGGTAGTAGTAGTAAGTCTAACAATTCGTATGTAAAATCAATGAATGAAACACTACTTATTTGATTATATTTAGAACCTCAGAATCTCAAGAACCAGAATCGTGTCAGGTACATCGTCCCGAAGTGCGCAAAATTTTTATCAGTTGGTACGCAAACCGATCCTGGCCAAGAAAATGATTTTTTAGAAATTATACATAAAATAACGTGTGATCATTGCGAGTCAAAATGCGATTTCAGATTTTAATTACATGGATTGTAATAAATCAAAAAGGATTCGTAAATTAGAATCGATTAAATTGACCAAAACTCAAAACAAAATAAAACATTGGAAAAATAAATTCAACGAATTAAACGCAACCATGAATTACTAAAAAGAAAATATGATGCCTATAAACATACGACTATGAGACTACTAAAAATGTAAGCAAATGTAAGCAAACTGCTTCGTAAAAATGATTATTATTACAATAATAATGACAAAGTATTTGCACAATGCCTATACATATTATAAATCCGCTGCAACCTATAAATATTTACGGAATACACTTTCGATATAGCTGCCGTCCGTATCTTCTTTACATATGTGGTCGCCAATCCAATTTACACCACCTGGTATATAAACGATATGTCAATGTCTCATCTGGAAAAAATAGTTGAGTCTTGTGCGACATACAAATCAATTCGAAAATTAAATCGACATAAAAATAAATCAACATTCATAAATCAACCGCGCACGAGCGCATACAAAATGGGCCGTACGAAAATACTAGCATTGTTGATGTACACAATGTTGACAATAAAAAAAAAAACGAAAATGAAAAATAAAAAATAAAAATTCTCTCAACTCCGACTGTCATTTTGTAGTGAGAACACGCGCGCCGATAAATAAAACTAAATCATTTTCATAAAATTTTATTTTAATTATAATCGTGAGTGAAATTATTACATTCATACGTGTAATACATATATTGATATAATAAATAACATTGTTGAATTATAATAAATAAAGCGAAAACCGCATTGTGTAAAAACAAAATCGAACGAATTGTTTTATAAGTTAAACGCCATTAATTACACAACACGTACAAGTCCATGCCATTGGAATCAAGACTGTGTGTCATTACATTAAAATATATTTACGAGAAAAATTGATTGTTTTTATGATGATGGAGAAACGCGAAAAGGGGAATGTGCAACTGCTGCTCTATTATCTCTAACTGGCGGTTGCAAACATACACTAGGCTATATTTTATTGAATAATTCAGTGAGTGAAGACAAATTGGCAACTTTAATTAAAAATTACATAATCGTATGTGAAGAAAAATTAAATCTAAATGTGGTAATGGTCACTTGCGATCAAGCAACAACAAACATTGCAACTTACAAAATTCTTGGTGTTGCTCCCGAAAAGCCTTATTTCCACAATATGATGCACCGCACACGAAATTGACACGCACGAAAATGACACAAGCTCATTTTACGTCCTGATAATTTTCAAAAAACGAATGTGAAGATAGCAGCACAAATTTTGAGCAATACAGTTGCATGGCGCAATAAGAACTACGTTAAAGGTAAATTATTTAAAATAAATTTTTAAATTTAATTATGTTCTTCTACAAACTTTAATTATTAATTATAATGATTGGCTTTCAAAATAATAAGATATTTTCTAATTTTTTCAGTTTAGGTATCGCCGGGAACGTTTGGTTCATACCTCGATAATGCTATACTAACGGCAAATTTAGTAGAAACGCTCAATAATATATTTGATTGCCTTAATTCAAGACATTTTTCATCGAAATCGCCATATGAACAGCCTCTTCGAAAAAATAATAAAATATATTTGTATTTAGAGCAAGTAATCGATTTAAAAAATAATTTCACCAAATGAAAATAATTTTAAATTTATAAAAGGATTGCAATTAACAATTAGGGCGCAATTAATGCTTTTCGAAATCCTAAACGAAGAATTTGGATTTGAATATCTTTTAACCGGGAAAACAAATCAAGACGACCTTGAATTTTTTTTAATTCGCCAGCGTCAAATTGCGTCCCTGATCAGATTGAAAAACGAGTCTTAGAAGCTCTCGAATTGGTGAGGAGAATAATGAGAAGAATATATTCTTGGCGTTATCACTACTTGTATTAATCTCCCAAATTTGAAAGGAAATGCATTCCTATACTTTGCAGGCTACTGTATGTATAAGACTATAACATGTAAGAATTGTACTAAAAAGTTATTAAAAAATGATGAAGAAGCGAGACAATCACTGTAACCGAAGAATTCGTACATGAGAAATTTTTTAAAAAGAAATGACCAAATAAGAAGCATTAAAAGCACCGACGCCGATTTATGAAGACATAGCAAGCATCATAACCGATATTTTTGAGCCCCTGACTGAAACGAGCCAAACGTAAAATGACAATGACGCACTTTTTGATGAGCTAATTGAAGTGAATTGAAGAGAAAGTACCGATAGCATTAATACAAAATCTTTATAGATCTTTGCCTAATAGAATTTATGATGTTGTAAGGGACAATGGAGGACACACTAAATAACGGGTGATTTTTTAAGAGCTTGAGAACTTTTTTTTAAAAAAAAACGCATAAAATTTGCAAAATCTCATCGGTTCTTTATTTGAAACGTTAGATTGGTCCATGACATTTACTTTTTGAAGATAATTTCATTTAAATGTTAACCGCGGCTGCGTCTTAGGTGGTCCATTCGGAAAGTCCAATTTTGGGCAACTTTTTCGAGCATTTCGGCCGGAATAGCCCGAATTTCTTCGGAAATGTTGTCTTCCAAAACTGGAATAGTTGCTGGCTTATTTCTGTAGACTTTAGACTTGACGTAGCCCCACAAAAAATAGTCTAAAGGCGTCAAATCGCATGATCTTGGTGGCCAACTTACCGGGCCATTTCTTGAGATGAATTGTTCTCCGAAGTTTTCCCTCAAAATGGCCATAGAATCGCGAGCTGTGTGGCATGTAGCGCCATCTTGTTGAAACCACATGTCAACTAAGTTCAGTTCTTCCATTTTTGGCAACAAAAAGTTTGTTAGCATCGAACGATAGCGATCGCCATTCACCGTAACGTTGCGTCCAACAGCATCTTTGAAAAAATACGGTCCAATGATTCCACCAGCGTACAAACCACACCAAACAGTGCATTTTTCGGGATGCATGGGCAGTTCTTGAACGGCTTCTGGTTGCTCTTCACTCCAAATGCGGCAATTTTGCTTATTTACGTAGCCATTCAACCAGAAATGAGCCTCATCGCTGAACAAAATTTGTCGATAAAAAAGCGGATTTTCTGCCAACTTTTCTAGGGCCCATTCACTGAAAATTCGACGTTGTGGCTATGTCAATTATGAAATGTCAAAGCATACTGAGCATCTTTCTCTTTGACACCTTGTCTGAAATCCCGCGTGATCTGTCAAATACTAATGCATGAAAATCCTAACCACAAAAAAATCACCCGTTATTAAATAAAGAAAAAATATCAAAACAATAAAACACAATGTGTTTTATTACTTAATTTCACAGATGAGGGTAATCAAGTATCGCCGTTTAAATAAGCAAAAGTATCGAAATGGAGATTTACGAAATGGGGATTCGTACAGTTTGGAAACAAATTAATTAAATAATTTAAAGTAGTTAAATTATAACAAGTTAATAGTGTAAATGTGGGGCGATCACAAATTTAAAACGCCATATGAAAAGCAAACATCCTACTATTGATATATCGGCTATTCGAACGAGCTCCCATCGAAGCAGCGAGCTAAATAGTTCCCGACTGGAATCAAATGTAAGTGCCACGAGTTCAAAAAACACCGAGCTAAGTGATCCCTCATCCTCGATTTCCACATCAACTAAAGTAATCCAACTTCAAGGTGAAGAAACAACATTAATGACATCATGTAATATGCCTCGGTTGGCACAGAACAATCTAGCAAGCTTCGTTGTTAAACCAGCTTCAATGGCTAGTCAAAAACGGATTAACTTATTACTTCCAACCGTTCCGAGCTACCAACTCCCATCCCGATCCATGTTAACAAAATCTTTATTACCCAATGCTTACGAGGAGTGTTTGGAGAAAATGAAAAATTGCATTAAACATAAACAAGTAGAAAAGACGGTAATTACAACGGATATATGGGCATCCTCAAACACAAGAAGCTACATATCCATTACTGGTCACTTTATCAATAGTGATTGGAAGAATGTAGTGCTGGACTGCATCGATATTTCAGCAGAGACCCATACAAGCGAATTTCTTAAAGATGCACTGCGCACTTGCTTCTGCAATTTCAATGTAGAAAGAAACGTAAACGCCTTCGTAACGAACAATGCCGCAAACATTTCGTTAGCTGTTAGTGCGGCACGATACGAGAATCAACGATGCTTTGCCCATAAATTAAATTTAGTGGTTCAAGATGGCATATCCGAGATTACAGAAATTCAGAAAAAGTGAAAAATGTAGTTGGACATTTCTATCGAAGCCCCAAAGGCCACCGCTAAACTGAGACAAGTTAAAGCTGATTAATGATGTAGCTGCGAGATGGAATTCCACATTTATCATGTTTGAAAGGTATTTTATAAACATATAATACATTAACGGTTAAAAGTGAACTATTTATCTTAAAATTTATTTCAGATTTTGTAAGTTTCAAGAAACAGTCGAAGCAGAACCATGCCGAATACAATAAAAAAACAAGCGAAAGATCGATTGCTGAGACTAATGACGGACCTCATTCAGATAGATCGGGGCGTCGCTTCAAACGAACTCTCGGTAATTTCTTAAGAAGTTGGCGTGGATAATCCGGTATGGGGTCATTTTGTCTTGCAGTGCCCTGTCAGAGTGGATACAAATCTACAAAGTCAAGCTATAATTAAATTGCGGGAATATAGCGAGGAAAATTTACTCCTTCGAAAAGAGAATCCTCTACAATGGTGGAAAACTAGAGAACAAATTTACCCTCGGCTTTCACAACTTTCAAAATGGTTTCTGGGGATTCCTGCGTCGTCGGTTCCGTCCGAGCGATTATTTTCTAAAACCGGATGGATTTTAACCGAGAGAAGAAATCGAATCACATCGAAAAATTTACAAAAACTGATATTTCTAAATGGCAATATGCACCTTTCATAGACTTATTACTAGTCTGAAAAAATAATTAAACCGTATTTTTGAATTTTTATTACTATTTGATTTATTTTTCGTTTCATTACTAGTTATTACTTTACAATATCACACAATTTCAAGTTTTGCGAAAGATTCAAATCATAATTATCAAAATTCAGTTTGGCACAATTTAACTTTATCGGTTTTCGGTTGTATCCAATGCATCATTTGTATCGTTTACATCTACCGAAGGCTCATCAACTGATCCATAAGCCCCCTTCCTCCATTAAATCTGATCCATAAGCAGACTATTTGATAACTCCCAATTCATGCAGTACGAAAACATAGACCGGTGCAATAGCCATTGATAGTAAAAGAATTTTTCGGCTAATTCCACATATTAGTCAACCCGGATATTGGAGTAGACAATATATAACAATGCCAAATCGCCATTGCTGAAAGGATGAAATCAATTTACAGAAAGATTCAGTCTTTAAGAAAATGGCATTAGAGTATTATAAAGTAAAATCTGATTTGAAACAGACTAAGAGTGGAGAAAAGCAACACCGAAAACAAATTAGTGATAATAAAATTAAAGAACTTATGGGTATATATAAAATAAATGATCCAGATAATGATATACTAAATTTCATACGAAAAAATAATATTGATTTAGAAACATTTTATGAGACACATATGCATGAAGGTAATTTGAAAGGTAATTATTCAGGAAGAGACCCTGTTATAATGACTTTAATTGCAAGTAAAATAAAAGAATATAAAGTGTCAAAACAAATAGCTGATGTAACATCAGACTTGAGTAAAAGTTTAACTACTGGAGATGATGAACAAAGTGGAGACGATTGATGTTAGACAAAATTTAAATGAAATAAGAATTGAAATAAAACAAAATTTTAAATGTAATTCAAGCAAAGCAAAATTTAATTAAAACAAATAAGACTTAAATCTAGCTAGGGGTAGCTTTGAAACATGCAGTCATCCTTGACCATGCTCATTTTCACGTGCCAACGAATACCCATATACCAACCACGCTGGCCCAAACAATCGATCCAATGACGTAGCCTTCATTAAATACCTAAGCGCTGGATCACTTTCACCAATTATATGGTAATAACATAGAACCGCGTACCATGATATTTATGTGTAACAGTCTCTTCGAAAAAATAATAAAATATACATATTTGTATTTCGAACAAGCAATCGAATTTTTAAATCATTTAAAAATAATTTCACCAAATGAAAATTATTTTAAATTTATAAAAGGGTTGCAATTAACAATTAGGGCGCAAATTAATGCTTTTCGATTTCCTAAACGAAGAATTTCGGGTTAAGGTTTTAAGAAAGTATCATCCCGATCTATCTAAAGAGTCTAAAGTTTGCAAAAATGACTTACTACAAACAACTACTTACTCATATCGTAACGTTGTTACGGCGAAATCTTTTAAATTCAAATCCAAAACTTTCTCAAGAGCAATTCCGTTCCGTGGTAAACAAAAAAAATTAATAAAAAAAAAATAATAAAAAAAAACAAAAATTGTTTGTCAAGAAAGGCCTTCAACTTCACTTGGCGAAGACCCTGTAAGTTTAAATAGAACTGTAGCTTTAAAATTTGTTCAGCACCTGGGAGACAGTAGATTGTATTTAGACGTGGTAATTAACGACAATCCTAAAACAAGCTTACTAGATACTGGTGCTACACTCAGTGCTAGAAAAAAATCCAAAGAAGGATATCCAAAAGTTTTCGTAGCTAATGACGGATCGTTTCCATTACCCCGAGAATATATATTGGAAGAATTTTAGAAGTTACGGCCGATCGAATTATTGGGGGCATGCGTCTAGGACATTTATTGCACGTAGCAGTTAGTAGAGCATATAGAAAAATCGGTAGATAAACAAAAATTTGTAAAGTTGTAGTTTTCCCGTAAATACAAACTGTAAAGTTGTAGTGCTTAGTGAATACAAACTAGTTGTAAAGTGGAACACAATAGTGGCCAAACCCGTGTTTAAAATTAGAAGATTAAAAAAAGATGAATAAATGTAAAGCGTCGGAACGACGGAACCGTGGGACGAAATCATTTAAATTTCCTACTGAAGAAAAACAATCACAAGTGTGGTTAAAAAAATGTGATTTAAAAATAGTAAATTCAACAAAAAGATTGTAAATCTGTGAAAAACGGTTTGATTCAGATTTTATTGGAAAACGAAAACTAAAAAATGAGCAATCCCTAAATATTATTTAGTTGATACTAATCAGAAAACGGATGAAGTTCCTATTCGCTACCAAAATAGTAGGCACTATGTTAAGAAAATTAATACCACTAGATTCAGCTCTGATCTGCATTTCCTTGAACCATCATCAAGACTAGATTTGTTCAACATGGATTGGTAATAAAATATAAGACATAAAGTAAAAGTTTTAAGATCTAAGGATAGTCGCGGAAAAATGGATATTGCTTGTGAATCGACTCACTTTGTCGACGCAAAAGATTTTGCAAAAATGATATTGCTTTATAAGGCAATAAATGGCCACAGGAACAAAAAAATATTGTGTTTCCATGGTCTTGTTCCACCCCTTAAAGAATTATCATTCTTTTATTTCCTTCCTTTCTAGGTTCGTTTAATTATGTATGTAGTTGTTTGAGCTACTTATCAGTTAGTACGTAAAATTCTTGTTTGTGACGAATGTGTTTCATATTAATAATTCCCGTGTGTGTATAATATGTATGTTGAATGATTGAACCTCAAATGTGTTAATAGTGACTATTTTGATAAATTTTTATTATGCAAACTGTATAAAGTTGTAGTGCTTAGTGTATTTAGTTGTAAAATGCAGAAGATTATAAGATAAATAAAAATAAATGTAGATCGGAAATTATTTAAATTTTTTGTGAGAAGTGGATGATAGATGTAACAATTAAGTTGCCACGGTTTTGAATTCATTTTATTACTAAACTAGCTGCAAAGGACATTTCTCGCCCCTTGAGAGTAACCAGCGAGTTAAGCGTTTACGTTCCGAATAAATTTTTAAATTTAGAAGATTGGCAGTTCTGGTAGAAATTTCGTAATTCGTTACACCGAACTCGATTTTTAAAGAATAAAATAAAACTTTGGTGAATTTATTTAAAAAATTTAATTAAAATTGTAAACTTAACTATTTCAAAATAGTAACATTTATAGACAATCTAAGTGTCGAAAGAAGTTTAGATAATAACGATGGGTTAAACGAATTAAGGCCAAAATATTACTAACTGGAGGCTAATAATTATTTTGGAATACGATGAACCTATTCCAAATATTTTTAGAACATTAAATGAAAACATAAGAAATAGAGTTTCTGTTGACCTGGGCGACGAGAGCGGTCCACATAAAGCAAAATGAAAATATAACGAACAGATTAGAGAAGCAATTCGAAATCGCAAACCGTGGTTTGAAACTTTTGGAGATTACCGGTCAACAATGGTGGTGTTATTTAAAGAATTGAGACAAGCTCCAAATCCACAGAAGAAACTACATCTGTACAATAATTTATGTAGGCCATTTAAGCGGAATTAGTTTTAGAAATTTAAATAACATTGCAATTGTTGAAGACTTAACGATACATTGTAGAGACATTGAACGCATGGAAAACACAGTAATAGAAATGCACAAACGTATGCACCAATTAAATATATTAGACCAAAATACAAATTCTGAATCTTCTTCCTAATTACAATAAATGTTCAACCAATAAATATAAATAATAAATCTAGAACCAAATAATAAAGTAACAGAGCCAAAATCCTTTAAAAATTCAAAATATCCTAATGCCATAATAATTTTTAAAAAAAACGCAGACTCGGTTCCACAATACCGATCCCAAAAACAATAAATAAATTCGCTTCGAATAAATTTCAATATTTGCGGTTCAAATCTTTTTAGAAAATCAACAGCTCCGGTAGAAATTTCCAAAAGATCTAGAAATTTAACTTCTATTCTAGAAAGCCTTACTCGTAATTCGTTACACGTAATTTGTTACACCGAACTTGATTTTTAAATAACAAAATAAAAATTTGGCAAATTTATTTAAAAAATTTAATTTGTCAAAGCAGTTTAACGATGGGCCAAACGAATTAATAAGAGTTAATAAATTATAGGCCAAAATATTACGAACTACCTCGACACTACGAAGAATCGTAAATAAAAAATCAAAATATATTGTGAATCTAAGACGTTTCGTCTAGTTGTCGCGTTAAATCGGAAATAATGGAAACAAAGTTGAGAAACGTAATGCAACGTTGCGGTCGTAACAAAATAAGCTATTTTCTAATAAAATGTTAACATTAATAGAAAACCAAATGTTTCAATTTACAAAGGGGTAAATCAAAAAATTTCACTGAACATCGGCGATGTACATAGATAATCAATTTTCAATGCAATAACATTTACATGTAAATTAATAAAAATGTGTTATAGTTTAAAGACAATTAGCATTAAAATATATGAAATACCTTTAAATTATCACAACATTTCGAAATCAAACTACATTTATTTAATACCTTCTGCAAGCTGCTCTCGTCTGCATCCATAAATGATGGTTTTCTCATAAAAAACTTCAATTTAAACACGTGACTCTTCATATCCTTCATCCTAATTCTGCAATCTGCTATGGTGGTATCGGAACATGTTTCGATTAAAATCACCGTTGTTTCGTTATCGTCAAGCTTAAGCAATTCACTATTTAATTCTGATGTGCGCCAAATATTTATCAACTTATAAACTGTGTCTTATAATTGCTTAAATTCACAGATTTTATTTAGTTATTTAAATTTTCACCATTAGCATTATTTTTTATAAAAATTTGCTATATCACTTTTATAATTCATTTTACTTATTGATTTATCCATTTTTCTTAAATTTGTTTAAGTATGGATTCTGATTATAAACTTTAAATAAATGCAAGCACTTTGTTCTTCACACTTTGATTGAATATTACAATATAATTTTAGAATCACAAGAGCATTGTTACTCGGCCAAAAGCTAACGAAAGTGTAACAGAATTTTAATTGCGAATGGTGGTATAAATAGAAAAAAAATCTGTACCTAAATTTTGTAGGTGTATACCTGTCACTTTCTAATGTATTTTTACGATCTTTCTACTAACCCCAAAAAAAATGAGTCATCGTTGTTCAGGTAATTTTCCGAATCTCTAGACTACACCTCTTTCCTTTTATGATTCAGACCATTCGCTTTATGGATTTATTCGTTATTACTTTACCGGTGACTCATACAATAAATGTCACCACCATCCCACGCTCCAAAACAATGTTTTGTTTTTTCATACTATGCAAAACAGAGAATGGCATAAAGGATTTTACAAATAACTCAAACCTACAATTTCTCGGATCTTATGTTGGCGCTCCCTATATAATAACTATCGCTTAGGAAAACACTGTTATTTTTAGCAAAATTTATTAGAGTCAAAATATCTTTGTCTAATAATGTTAATTCATTTAATTTTTGAATTTTATTAAATTTTATAATTATCATTGCAACAAATAACTAGAACTTCGCTATCGCCATTTTACACTAATTTTCTTGTTTACATCAAGATCGAGAGAGAGCTTTTTCATTTACCTCTTTCCCTTTTATAGGTATTTTTATTATAAAAATCGTGAAATAATACAAAGCTTTAATTATATTATGGACAATTATGGTCATTAAGTGAGATTGTATACAATTATATTAAAGAAGATTGTATATCCATAACCATAATTCCAAACATGAAAATTAGTGCATTGTATCACAACACCTTACCCCTTAAGAAAGAAGTCACAGTAGGTATAATTTTAACTAAATTCAATAAAAATTTAAATTTATACAATACGATAATATAATTAATAATTTATGTAATTAAATTTCAATTTTTTATTTTGAATATAATATAAGTAAAATTTATTTTATCAATTTAATACAATATAATAATCGAATTTCTTAACTAATTAATAAATGAATTCAAATTAGGTAAAAAAATGAATTTTAAAGGACATAAATAAGCAGAAAATTATTTTTTAAATAAAATAAGACGATTATTATGCACGACCTTCGAAAATCGTCCTATTTGAATTGTAGAATTTACTTCAGAATTAATGTCTGATATTTCGTATGGACCAAGCCATATAGGAGACAATTTATTATTTTTCTTTTCATTTTTTAATATTACTATGTCACCAATTTGAAATTTTGTCGGATTAGAATTTCGGTCGTAATAATTTTTAGATTTAACTTTGCAGCTTAGCAGGTTATTCCTGGCATTTTGAAAAACTGTTTGCATTTTAAATTTTAAATCGTTGTAATAGTCGTCATAGTTGTATAATACTTCGGGATCACATTGTAAAGAATTTGGGATTGTTGGTTTACAGCCAAATAATAATTCGTAAGGCATGAAGTTTGTCGATTTATGAGGTGTAGTATTATAAGCAAACATTGCATATACTACCCACGAATCCCAATCGAGCGGGTCTCGACCACAAAAATTTCGAAGATATTCGCCTAGAGTTTTATGTGATCGTTCTAGAGCTCCATTACTCTGTGGATGATATGCGGTAGTATTAAATTTTTTAATTTTAAGAAGTTTGCAAATTTGTTTGAACACATTGCTCATAAAGTTTGAGCCTTGGTCAGATAGGATGGAAAACGGTGCACCAAAAGTACAAATAAAATGTTCCACAAACGCTTTTGCAACGGTTGTTGCTTCTTGATCCGGTAAGGGGAGTCCAGTGGAAAACTTCGTCAAGTCATTTTGTAATGTTAAGATATATTTGTTATTTTTGTAACTGGATGGAAGTGGGCCGACGATATCCAGAAAAATCTTCTCAAATGGTTTCCTGGAAGTTGTCGTTATGATCATAGGCATTTTTGTGATTTTATGGGATTTATTCCGAGAACAATCTTTACAATTTTTGATGTACTGCTCTACGATACGATACATGTTTGGAAAGTAATACATAGAACGTAGACGTTTGCATGTTCTGTACACCCCTTGATGGCCTCCCAGTGGACTAGTATGGAATTCGGCAATGATGTCCTGTATTATTTCCGGATCGCTTAAATATATAATTTTGTCTTGATTTAACAGATTTTGAGGTTGAGAATTTGAATTTTGAATTTTGGGTTGATTTTGATGTTGAGAATTTAAATTTTGAACATTGGATTGATTTTGAGGTTGAGAATTTGAATTTTGAACATTGGATTGATTTTGAGGTTGAGAATTTGAATTTTGAACATTGGATTGATTTGAGATTTTGTATTTTAACTGAGCTCGAGTTAACGCACCTATTTCGGCATCATGAAGAATTTCGACTCTGCTTAAGGCATCAGCGTTAGTGTTTTCTTTCCCAGGTTTGTACACTATCTCATAATCGTACTCATCCAAACGTATTTTCCATCTCATAAGTCTCGAAGATGGGTTGGTGATCTTACACAACCATACAAGAGGTTTGTGATCGGTGACTATGAAAAATTTTCTTCCATAAACATATGGTCGAAAATGATCGACAGCCCAAACAACGGCCAAAACCTCTTTCTCTTTGGGTGCATATTTCCTTTCGGCACAATTCAATATTCTACTCGCATAAGCTATTGGTAGGTCAGTAGACTTAACGACTGAGACAAGACGGCTCCAATAGCCAAGTCACTTGCATCACATGTTACAGTAAACTGTTTTGAAAAGTCCGGGTATTGCAAAATTGGAGGTTTTAAAAGGCAGGATTTCAGCTTGCGAAATGACTCGTCACAGAATTCATTCCAGATAAATGGTTCGTTTTTTTTTAATAATTTGGTTAACGGCTGTGCGATGGATGAAAATTGAGATATAAACCGGCGATAATATCCAGCTAAACCTAGAAATGATTTAACTGCTTTAGGGTTAGACGGAGCTGGATAATTGTTTATGGCAATTAATTTATTTGGGTCAGGCTTAATACCTTCAGTGGTAATGACGTGTCCAAGATAAACTTTTTCATTTCGCAGAAATTGACATTTAGTTGGATTTATTTTTAAATTATTAAGACGTAGACGATCAAAAACAGATTTTAATTTATTTATATGATCTTGCAGATTGTGACCATACACAACAATGTCATCTAGATACACAAAACATTCTAACCCATTCAACCCAGTCAGCACTGCGTTCATCAATCTTTGAAAGGTTGCGGGTGCACCTTTTAACCCGAAAGGCATCCTGTTGAAATGATAATGGCCCGTAGATGTGCTGAATGCGGTTTTGTGTTTATCATGTGAATATACTGGGACTTGATGGTAACTTTGTTCTAAATCGATCGTGCTAAAATATGATGAATTTCCCAATTGATCCAATATTTCACATATGTTTGGAAGAGGGAATACATCTCTAACTGTTATGTTGTTTAGTTTCCGGTAGTCAACAACGATTCGCCATTTTTTAATACCGTCGGATGATTTTTTTGGAACTATTAGTAATGGAAAGTTATAAGGACTTCTGCTAGGTTCAATTACATTATCAGCTAACATTTGATTTATTTGGTTATTTATTTCAGATTTAGTAGCTTCAGGTAAACGATATTGCTTGATATTTATAGGAGGTGTATTTGAAAAAATTGGAATTTTGTGAAATACAGTTTCGGTCGTACTAAGCTTATCTCCTTGCAGATGAAATATATCATTGCATTCTCTACAAACTTGTAATATAGCAGATTGCTCTTCATTATTTAGGTGTTCTAAATCTAAAACATCTTGAAGATGTGAAAGTCTATTTTCTATTACATTTGACCACGAACTAATTTGACACAATCTAAAGTTTTGTAAGGGTTCAGTGGATAGCTCGATATTATCGATTTCTATTGGCGTCTCATTTATGTTCATAATGCTTATATTGACCTTATTTTGTTCAGGTTGAATTAATGAATTTCCGATAATAACTCCGGGCATGATTTTTTTTGAATAACAAACATATTCGTTTCCATTAGCACCTTCGAAATTCACTGATACAATTTGCTTTGATCTTGGGGCAATTAAAATATTATCATTGATTGGACATAATTCAAGTATAGTAACTCCTGAATTATTAGGAATTTCTAAAATATTTTTTGAATAATTAATGGAACATTGATTATCATTGAGAAAATCTTTCCCGAGGATCCCAGCTCCCGAGATTGGAAAAGTATCGGATATAATATGGAAGGTATGATATCCATCGAGTTGGGTAAATAAATTATTGCTTTACAGGCGGCTAATGTACTAATAACCTCGTTAGTGATGCCTGTCATGTGACATTTAATATTTGGGTAACATAAACTATCATTATTGATAAAGCCCTTTTTTACTAGGCTAATATCTGCTCCAGTATCGAGTAAGAATTTTTCTGGTGAACTATTTAAAATATCGAGATTTAGATTTACATATTTATTTCCATATACATTACTAGCTAAGAGCATAGAGACCTTTTGACTATCTGGTAATTGACTATTTGAATTTGTCATGGTTTTATTAGGATGTTCCAAATTTGAAGAAATAGAATTTTGTTGAAAATTTAAAATTGTGGATTTGGATTTGTTAGAGATATGAGTATTTAATGAAATTGTAGGATGGGGTTGGACAAAATATTGAGGAATTTTAAATTTCTCAGTTTTATACAAGCACTCTACTTGATTTCGCTTACTCGAACCGGAGTGCTGCTGGTTGATTGTTCGAGTTCCGGCGAGTTTTTTGATGTAGAAGGTTGTATATTGTATGTAGTTTGATTTGAAGTCGAAAATCTAGCGTCATTGAATCTTTTTTTTCGACATTCGCTTATGTGATGACCTTTGAATTTACAATATGCACAAACAAGTACCGGTGATTTAAAAGATGAATTGAAATTGGAATTGCTTTTTGAAAACGGTTGTATTTGACTTTTATTGTTTGAGTTATTAAATGATTTTTGTTTTAAAAAACATCTATCAGCTGAGTGTCCGGGTTTATTACAAAAATCACAAGACAAATACGACCTAGTATAATTATTAGTATTTGGTTCTCGACTGTACTTTGGTTGTAAACTAGACTTAAATTTAACGTTTAACTCTTCTTCGCACGCTTTCGCTACGCAATCGCCCAAGTCCTGAAACCGACACGCTTTGTTTCATTGGTTCCTGTAATCCTTCTTGGAATGCCTTTAGCGCTGTCTTAGAATTTAAACTTTTAATTACGTCGGCTGCTTTAACGCCTTCACTGGATATGCAAACATCATTGAGCATTGATAATAATTTTTCTTGTTTACATCAAGATCGAGAGAGAGCTTTTTCATTTACCTCTTTCTCTTTTATAGGTATTTTTATTATAAAAATCGTGAAATAATACAAAGCTTTAATTATATTATGGACAATTATGGTCATTAAGTGAGATTGTATACAATTATATTAAAGAAGATTGTATATCCATAATCATAATTCCAAACATGAAAATTAGTGCATTGTATCACAACACTTACCACTAACGAACGAAATAATTAAAGTTTATCACGTAAGTCAATCCCCGAAACTGAAGGAAGAAATATCCCAGAGAGCACATTGGTGGCGATTCACCCTCCATCGAGGTTGGCCCTATGAATTCTTCAATGAGATTCCACCATTCTCTGGTGAGGATTCGTTCAAATTAAAATCATTCTTGAAAACGGTGGAAGACACAGAGACACTGCGTGGCAGCAATAATATTGAACTCAACTCATATTGTTTACGAAAATTAGTGAATAATAAAATTATCGGACAAGCCAGAAATGTGATCATGGAGATTCCAGACCATCAGCGGATGTAGAACAACGTAGTACAACAACTTAAATTGAAGTTCCGACCCAAGCACACAACACACCAATTGTTTTTTCGAGCAAAGGATCCCAAGGTATATAATCTTAAAGATTTGTTTAATAAATTAAATAATATAATAATATAACTAGGGTTCGTGAATTAAATCAAGAGGTAAATTTTATAGAAGAGCCTCGGACAACCAATTACCCATAATAAAATTAACATTTGAAGATTATCCCGTTAATTGCTTAATAGATACTGACTCGAATACCAGTTTAATAAAACCTAATATTCTAAACTATAAAATATTTAAACTAGAACAACCAATTATGTATAATTCCCTAGGTGGACCAAACTACGTAACACAAAAAAACAATAACTCCCATTAAAAAGGAATTAATCAAATAAGGCACACTCGAGTGGAAATATTCCCTCTTAAGAGTTGGAAATCCGATGCCATAATAGGTATCAATTTTTTAAAAGCATTCGTAGTGACTATTGATATAAAAAACGAATACATAAAAATATTCAATGAACACGTTTTAGAAATTAATTATCCCAAGAAATTTACTCAAGTAAATTACCTAGAACCAATAATAAACCCAAAATAGGATATTATTAATAAAGTAAATCAAAAACATTTAAACCTCGAAGAAAAACAGTACTTAAAAGAAATTCTAACGTCAATTTAAAGAACAAGGCATAATTAAAGAATCAAACTCACCATATAACTCACCCTTTGGATTGTTCCAAAGAAAGTGGACAATTCTAATATTAAAAAATGAAGAATCGTTATAGATTATCGTAAATTAAATGAAATTACTATCGACGATATATTTCCAGTTCCCAATAAAGAAACCATTCTAGACAAAGTAGGTAGAGCACAGTACTTTACGACTCTAGTAGATTTAGCAAACGGTTTCCACCAAATATTAATGAACAAAAATGATCAAATCAAAACCGCATTCTCAACTCTATTTGGTCATTATGAATACGTAAGGATGCCTTTCGGATTGAAAAACGCCCCACCTACTCTTTCATCGATTAATGAAATCCGTTCTAAGAGAATTCATTAATAAAATTTGCGTGGTGTATCTCGATGATATACTCATCTTTAGTACGTCTATCGAAGAACACATCTTAAACATTAATAAAATCTTTAACAAGCTAAGGGAAGCAAATTTGAAAATTCAAGTTGACAAATGCAATTTTTTCTGTAAAGAAACAGAATACTTAGAGCATACACTAATCACAGAAGGTGTAAAGCCAAATTTAAAGAAAGTAACCGATATTGCCAAATTAAAATTAAACGAAACAACAAAACAAATTAAGTCATTCTTAGGAATAACCGGCAATTACCGAACACTTATTCAAGGTTATGCTAAAATTACCCACCCTATGACAAAATACTTCAAGAAAAACGCAAAAATTAATAAACTATATACAACATTTATATTAACTAATTAGTGATTAAGTCTTAGAATAATTAGTGTTTAAAGTAAAAAGTGTAAAGTAAAAAGAAATAAAGTTTTTTTTTTATTTTCAACTAAAGTTGAAAACGTTTTGATTTTCACGTTTAATTTTCCTATGCATAAAAATCAAATTAAAAAAAAAACAAAAATTTGGTTTCTTCTATTTGGGATAAAAAAAATTATATTTTTCATCCAAAATAGGAAAAGCTATTTGGGATGAAATTTTTTTGAATTGTTTTGGATGAAATTTTAGCGTGTTACTTCAGAATATGGTGTTGCTGCTTGCCGGTTTTTATCAGAAGGAAAACTTTTGGGCTGAATTAGCGGCTAATTTAAATATGTATAATGGAAGGTGCTACTAAAAATGTTAAGGGATGGCAAAAGGTAATTACTCAATAAAGTTATGTATCACGTATAATCATTATGCAAACATGCGTACAAAACCGGAGGTGGAGAGCCCTTGAATATGGAGCTTGATCCACTTGAAGAAAGGTTGGTAAACGTTTTACCTACTGAACATGTGGACGGCCTCAACTGTATCGAGGGAGGATTTGGCACTGATATCATCCCGAATGTTGTGGAAGCTCGTGCCGCCCAAAGACAAACATCCCCAGTCCATTCAGATGTATAGGCCTCGCCTACATCTACTACTTCGCCAGAGCACCCAACCTATTCGTTTGATTTTGAATTTTGAGAATTCGGTGCCGAGTTAAATTTTTGGGGCATCTGGCTGGCATCAGATTTAGTCAGGTAAACTCTATAAATTATATATGTAGTACTATTCGAAATATTTCATGAATAAATTTACTTTTTAGTCAACACTACCATCGGCAATGCTAGATGAGGAAACGTCATCCCCAGTTGATTTGGAATTAAGTTCGGTACAAGCCACTCATCCATCGGCGCCATCGCCTGGGATTCTACCATTAACACGATCTATTGATACGCTATCGGCACCAGCTACAGACCCATTATCGGCGGGTACTACTTAATTCTGAAATTAATTCTTCAACGCGCACTGCACCGCGTCAAAAAAAAGGTGCGTGGTTATCCACAAGTCGCAACAGCCGCGCTCAAAATTTGTACCGAACTTCATGGGCGAGGAACAGTCAACAAAGTTTGAATATGTAAAACCAGGCGTTGAAAGAGCTTCGCAGTAGCAACCAGTTGAAGCAAGAGTTGCTCGCATTTTTAAAAGAAGAAAGTCGCGAAAGTGAACGCCGACATAGAGAGTCTATGGCTCTCTAAACTTTTTTATTTCTGTAAACATTGAAAACCAATATATTGTGATAATTTACAAAATGTGTTTTATTTTTTCTAACATATTATTTAATTTATTACAATAAAATATTATTAATTTTTTGGCGAACTTGGCGACCTGCATCGAGGTAAGGATTGCTTCCAATAAATCGCTGTTCAATTCTTGTATTAACTGGGACACTTTGTTTCTCAGAAGCATCGCATTCGTCTTCATATCCATTCAATATTAAAAAATTATGACAAACTGCTACTGCATTGATTATTTTTGCGCATTTCACGGGAGCGTAGTGCATTTTTCTCTCTCCGAGTACACATCGAAAAATATTTTTTAATCTGCCAATAGCCTTTCAACTTGGCTGGGGATAATTTTATGCCTACGGCAAAATTCTTTTTCGTGTGGAGTTGCTCCTTCATCGCTCACTGTAATAAGGAAAGGCATTAAAGGGTACCCTTGATCCCCCAGAAGCCAATACCTTTGAACATCGGGGGTGATGTATTTATTTTCAATCATAGCTAAAAGTTGGCTTGCACCCCAAACAAAAAAATTAAAAGCTACCAAACATTTTATATCGAAAGGAATTTTTTCATCTAGCTCATCCAATGCAATCCCACTTGATGTTTGTTCTTCGGCGTTTTGTAAAATATGTAATTAGTCTATAATACGGCGAGAGCTCCCCCTAAATTCGTCTTCCTTCATTCGATATGGATTCGACTCTTGCCTATGTTTTTTATTAATATAAAAATGAAATTGGATTTCATTTCGACAAATTACATATCACGTACACAACTTATATTGGTGTTAATGTTATCAAACTTATTATTAACTTTTTTTTTTATTATATTTTGGTTTTATCCAAGTTTTGTATTTTTAAAGCAAACTTTACAAAGCTTAATACTAGTAATACTATTATTTGTAAGCTACAAGGTTTTTTTTATTTACTCTACCTTTATTTATTTGTCAATAATTTATTCGCATTAAAATTCCCTGGGATCTAACTTCACCTTAAACAACAACTAAAATAAACATTCGACTTTAAAATGGAACTGTTAATAAGAAGTCAGGATTTAGAATCTGACGAAATTGATATAGAATGCGAAATTAGGAATTTAAGAGGTCCGATTTCACGACAGATTGCTGATCTGCAATCTTGTTTTGATAAGGAATTAGAAAATCCACTATTGATAAGGAATTAAAAAAACCCCTATTTCGTGCTCATTCCCGAGCTGTGAAGTCTCCTCGAAGAGAAGTTTTAGTTTGTACCAATAAATTAACGTCTCTTCATTCTGAGTTACAACGACTTTTACAATCAAACGACTTTTACTATTATAATTTCTAGATTACGACACGTACAATTCCGACTAGCTCGAATGTCTTATTCTAAATCAGTTCAAGCTTCAGTTACCAATTTATCAGAGTCGTGTCAAGCAATTTTGGATCTTATTCCTAAGCTCAGAGATGCTAATTCATTAGACACTTCTTTAGAAACTTTGAATTGCCTAAATATTGAGGAATATAAAGACGATCAACGAAATTCTATTCAGCTTGAAGATTGCAATGAAGGAGAAGAATTAGACGACGAAATACGTAGTGAAAACCCTCACGAGCGTCATGACATTCGGGAAGAAAGCCCCAAGCATGTTGGTTTTAAAAATCCAGTAGAAATGGATCGTGCCTCTGATATGAGAACTCTTGGTCTTCCGTCGTTCAAATCTGATTATGCGACCTCATTCTCTAATTCATCTCAAACTGTAATTCGAAACCAACAATCGGAGAAGAGATACACAAGAATCCTACAGGTGATACCCCTATTTCGAAACATAACGTATTAAGTCCTGACCAGTCATCCCGACTATTAAAAATAATTGAACTGTTTCCCAGTTCCCAAAAACTTGGTCTGGGTAAAACTTCGGATTAGACCTTATGTTACCTTTTGAGTAATTACGGAGAGCAACAGTCCTTGGTGTTCATCAATGACTCGGGTGTTAAAATCCAACGGGAAAATTAGGCTTTGCCTCGATGCCCGCAAGTTAAATAGCGTTACTCGCAAGGACGCACACCCTCTGCCCATTATCGATGGTTTGTTAAGTCGACTGGGCCGAACCCAGTTCATGTCCAGTATCGACTTAAAGGACGCGTTCTGGCAGGTCCCACTTGACCCCGAGTCGATGGAAAAAACCGCTTTTACTGTGCCAGGACGCCCGCTTTACCATTTCACCCTAATGCCGTTTGGATTCTGTAATGCGCCTCAAACCTTATGTCGTTTGATGCACAGAGTGATTCCACACCACCTACATGATCGAGTTTTCGTATACCTCGATGATCTTCTCATTACGTCCCCCACATTCGATGAGCACCTGTCTCTCCTGGCCGATGTAGCATCTCGGTTAGCAGCAGCGGGTCTCACAATTAATGTGGAAAAAAGTAAGTTTTTACTGAGAGAGATCGATTATCTGGGTAATTTAGTTGGTGGGGGCACTCTGCGACCAAACCCGGAAAAGGTGAGAGCCATTGCAGAGTATCCCGTGCCAAAAACTGTACGTCAAGTGAGAAGGTTCCTGGGCATTTGTGGGTGGTAAAGGCGTTTTATTGACCAATATTCTTCGCTTTCTACTCCTTAGACGAATCTACTAAAAAAAGAATCGAAAATTTCTTTGGTCAGAGGAGCAGGCTTTCAATGCCTTAAAAGTAGCACTTACAACTGCCCCTGTGCTCAACACTGCTGAGTTTACAAGACGGTTTTACATACAGTGCGATGCCAGCTCTACCATAGTTGGTACCGTGTTGTTTCAGAAGATAGATAAAGGACAGGAAAAGCCAATTGAATACATGTCACATAAGCTCAATTCAACGCAACGTCATTATAGCGTGACAGAGCTGGAGGCCATAAAAGCAGCTGTTTTGGCCATAAAAAAATTTAGAGCCTATGTCGAAGGAACGCCTTTCACAGTAATTACCAACCATGCTAGTCTCACCTGGTTAATGTCTCAGAAAGGTTTAACAGGGAGGTTAGCGCGGTGGAGCCTTAAATTGCAACGCTTTGATTTCGATATCGAATATCGAAAGGAAACTCTCGACTCGCCGCCAGTTGAAGAAAAACCAATTTCCATCGATTTACTTACATCGAAAACTTATCTTTTGATATCCTGATGCCGTCTGTATCGAAGTCCACCGACTTGCTATCTCAAACATCTAACTCTTTATCAAGACCCCCAAACCACAGTAACAACATTTTTATCGCCAACGGAATCATCACACTTAAAACCTATACCATCAGTAACCACAACTGCAGTTTCACTAAACTCACATCTTACACATGAACCATATCAGTCAGCATCTGATAAAATAAAAGCTGTATAACCCCGAGGATGGCTCTTCGTCAGTAGAATTGAAAGTTCTGTGACGAAAGAAAAATTCAAAAACTTTCTAAAAATTAAAATGAAACTGGATAACGCCGTGTTTATTAAAATTTCACGCAACCAGGAAAACGGTCATAGGTATGACTATACATCATTCCGTGTTAGTTTACAAGTAAATAACTGCATTTCACTCTACGTTATGGCCTTCTAGACTACTGGTGTAAGAATTCGAATGGAAACGATGTCGCCATAGTTTTCGACTTAGGAGCCCAATCAACAACCATTCTGAACATGAACTTAAGTTTCCAAAAAAGCAATCGGGTTTTCGAAATTCAATAAACAACCACTCAGCCTGCAACTCCAATGGTCGTTTTAATATACGTACTATGAATGAGGTTGATGATGTCAATGCTGACTTGATGAATTTTTTACGCTACGAAAATCTCGTCAAGACAGCAAGTGTTAAAACTATGAAAATGAGATATGCCGTGTGCGATTCAAATGGAGGCTCGTTTTATTTTTCATCTTCAGAAAACTACTCAAAGACTCCAAGACTGAGTAATAAGTGCACATCTAAACACTGCGAAACTCAAACTGATATAGACTTCAAATCAACATAAAACAAATCAATCATCTCCTCATTTAAATTAAATTATAATCTCTCAATAAATTAATATAATAGTGTTTCAGACAACATGGATTTTTTTATTGCCCGAGTTCGTAGACGGCAAATCTTCACTCGAAGGTAAAATACATATCACCAGAATACAAAATTTCTCTAACTTTAATCCAAATACGTTTTAGATTCGGAACATAAATAATCCTTTTCAAGCGACCGATGCCGAATTTCTTAGGCTGTTTAGATTCATTAAAGCTGTTTGTAAAATAATAATTCAATTAGTTCAACCGCATATGCAACAACGTACTCGTGTTCATGGGTTAAGCTCTACTTTCCGAATATTATGCGCTAATCGATTTTTTGCAGTCGGCTGCTACCAGCGCCCCATAGGGCAAGATTTTTTTATTGGGCTATCGCAAACATCAGTCTCTCGGTGTGTTTATGAAGTGTGCCAAAAAAATTAGCCAAACAATTCGTAAAATTTCCATTAAATTCGCCGCAAATCTTACAAACAAAACAGAAATTTTACGAAATGCACGGATTTCCGGGTGTCATAGGCTTGGTCGACGGTACGCAAATCCCCATTAAAAAACCTAACAATAACGTAGAAGATACCACCACTTTCCATTTTGGACCTAACTAAAATAGTTAAAAGTTTAAAGGAAATTGTGAAAGAAAAAAAAAATGTTGTAAATGTTACGAGGACGAGGACGATTCCAACGTCGCAAACCCGCTGTACCTAAGGTACATGTTGAAACAAACGATCGACAGCCACCCGCGCCAAGACCATTCCGTGGTCGAAAGCCAAATCGGGGGATTTCGAGATCAAATCGAAACCAAGGGCATGATCAAATAGATCAAATTAATAAAGACGCTTGTTTGCCGAATTCGATACAATACAAACTGTTTTTACAAATTTAAATATAGAATCGCAAAGACGAACAATTACAATTTCAACTTCAACGCGAGGCATTGGCTTCTTAAATGCAATTATTGCAGAGAGAATTAACTCGGTCCTACGGATAGATATCCCGATAGCAGCTCTATATAGAGTCTCCTTACTGCTTCACGTATATTATTCTACTAGAAAGTCAGCAAGATAGGCCTGGAAGAATTCTTTCTGCAGGTCGATGAATTAGGGATGAAATTACCCCTAATTATTTTAACAGAAGTTAAACATCTTTGAAATACAAAAAATTATTTATTTATATTACATTACGCCATGCTTGGTTATAATTTGAACCAAATAAACACAATTGCTAATAATCGTGATAGATTATTGGATTTAGTATTCAGCAACGACATTGACACCTTTAAAATTTCTGAATCCCTACTACCTTTTGTCATAAATGATGTCAATCACAAATCTTTTTATATTGTAATTTGACTTAACTGGAGATCAAAACACCAACAACCAATCAAATACAACTTTAAAAAAATTAACCGAATTTTCGGCACGGCGAGATCATGAACAAAATTTATCTTTTCGGCGCGACGACACTACATACATATAGAATAATTTTTTGTAACATGATCTGTGTTTTTTTAAAATTATATGTCAAAATATTGTTCGATCAAATCGTCGATTCATCGATAATACAGCTTTCGGCGAATTTCCTGCGGTAGGTAAGCAGGCTCGCCGAAAAATCGTCGTATATGTAAATCCACCTTAAAACACAATATTCATAAGGATGCAATGGCATTGCACTGACAATTAATCGCTCAAGATAGTTGGATTAAAACTGAAGAACATAAATTATACAATGAATGGCACAAAGTCATCAACGACAACAACCAACTAGGTGTTGTTATTCTCAATTTAGAACGGAAAATTGACGAATTAAAAAATGAACTAACGTTTAAGAATTAGCCTGAAATTCCTAGGCAGAAAATTAATGTCAAATCATAGTGCGAGTATCACAAAGATGAGGAAGACTGGATGAGTTCGTGCTAACGGAACAAAAGTAAGAAAAGAGAAGTAAATAATACTCCTCATTCAGCTCAACGAATACAATTAGGAGACTGAAAAGAGTAAAATCTTTTGAATTAGTCTAGAATATGTAATACAAAATAACAATGGAATGGGACTCGTTGATACTTGGAACTTGTTCATAATGTTATTTACATTTTCGGGCAATGTGTGTTTCCATCTGTTTCGTGACTTATTAGCGTCTAAGGTTTCATGTGTTGGTCAAAATCTTCTTCTATTCCGCTGTTGTTTGCTTTAGTATATTATATAAAGTAATGAACATCCTCGATGATTTCTAGATCTAGGCTGTGGCTTTTTATATCTTTCAAATATCTGACGTTGAACAAGCAGGCTTTTGTACTACGGGTGTCCGCTTGGGACCTAATATTTTAAAGAAATTTCTGTTGTCCCCTAGAATTTCTGACTGTTTGTGTGGCCATTATAGTGAGTCGTTGTACACTGGATCAGCAACGCTTAAAAATGGCACCGTGTAGAGTTGATTTCTTGTTATTCATTCGACTTCTAGTTTGTTTTGTTGATTCTTATTTGAGTACACAATATAAACATCAAAAAAATTCCATGACTTGGGAAGAACACTTCCGAGTTAGATTAGGTGCCATCTGGTAATGTTATGCGATACCATTGTACATAATCCATATAGTTTGGATATTTAACGTGGGAGGCATCTATTTAGGCATCCTTATCCACCCTTAGCACGTAAAACGGTTTAAATGTTGTGGCTGCACAACTCATTGAAACAGCAGAGCTCAATGGCGAAAAGCCCATATGAAAAGAAGGTAACCTCAATTTATTAATTAAAACAGACAAATTAAATTTCATGAAACAAATATTTTAAATTTTATTTATTAATCTTTTCACAATTTTAATTACAATAATTACAATTTAAAAAATTTCTTAACCAAATAAATTATTTACAGTTGTAGTAAAAGTTTACAGATAATTTACTTTGCATTATTAAGTTAATTAATTATAAAGTTTAACTAAGTCTTAAAATTTAAATATGTTATTGCAAGCTGGAAACCGAAACCTTTTTTACAAATAGAATTTAGAAATCACAGAATATTTTACAAAATCATAAATCAGTAAATACCTATGAATTTTATGGTGACGGTAGCCTAAATTGAGGATATTTTAAAGTTAGCGCCCGAATCAATGCTTACGTTCGCCAAAATGTATACTTTAAAATTGTTGGTTGTACAAATTCATTTAAATCGATTTATTCATTTAAATCGATTATTTTGAGATTTTCCATTTGAATTGTTTTTTTTGTCTATTGACATTAGGTCAGAGGCTATAAGGCTAGGTATGATGAATAATGATAAGAACTATGAACCATGGCAATTTTTTCGTGCGAAACTCCATGAGTGTGTACGTGAGCTCAGAGCAAGGAAGATGTAACATTCGCTCCATTGAATATCACCGCGATGTGAAGTGATTTCTGATTCTTAACAATATATTATATAATAAATCTATAATATTCAGTATGTCGCCTAAATGTTTACTGTCTTATTGTAATGCAATAGTAGGTTCTACCAGTTCTCAAGTTGGGAAAATGATCCTGTAAAGAAAAAAAGACGATCTGAACAACCAGAACTCTTCATCTATCAAAACCGGTTCTCAGTAGTCAAGGAGCCGAGTCAACAATCAGCCAGAAGCAAACTAGCAAAAAATGGGAAAGTGCCACCAATAAAAATACTTAATATTGATACCAACAAATTGAGTGAAATGCCCATAAACAGTAGAAAACCAAACAAGGCTTTTCGATATGCTGAAACAAACAAAAATGACGCGCACACATGCACCAGCGACAGTAAGAAGGCCAAAAGCATAGTAATGAGAGAAGTCCAACACACTTTCACAGAAGCAGAAATACAAGAAGAAATAAAGACAACGCACGGAGTTACGACCACCGCAAAAAATATGGGTCAAAATGAACTGTCACATAAGAGTAGAGAACAATGAAGCTACAAAAATCATAAAGAATATAAAATACATATTTTGTTCTCACAAAATTACCTGGGAAGCACTAAAGAAAAGTGCAGTAATTCAATGAAAAGTTTCAGAAAATGGGTGCCAAGTAGGACAAGAAATTGTGCATATCAGTACAGATGCGTCAAATGTGAGTAGAAACACGAACCAGGGAAATGCGCAAAAGTTGGTCGTGAAACAGACCCATATTGTGCAAATTGTAAAAAGTTCGGGTATCCAACCAACTACCGTGGCTGTGAAGAAATTTTTAAAATAAAGCATAAAATGGTCGAGTTCAAAAACAAGAGTCAGGACTAGTTTGAGTGTGATCTAGGGACCTTAATAAAAAAAAAGGAAATAATTTCCTTTCTCAGTACACTAGAGAAGATAAACAAACGGCTTATGTTAAAATGAAATATTTTTTGAATATTTTAATGGTATGTATTTAAATCAGTTTGCAAAAATAATTTATTTTTGCTTTAGCGTTCGACATCCTTTTTATAAAAATATAGTGTGTGTAAAAAAACGTGTAATGGACTTTTACCAAATTCAAAATCAAATCGAATTTAAAAATCTGAAAAATTTAAGTTATCATTTCAACTGAACTCAAAGTGATTCGTCAGATTGTAGTGAAGAATTATTAAAGAAATTTCTTGCTTCAGAAAACGACGAACGTGTAAAATCCAAGCAAATTAAAAAATTTCACCGACCGCCTCCTTTATTCTGGTTCTGTATTTCCAACTGAATCCGATGCAAATAAATGCAAAATTAGGTTATTTTTATTATTTTGAAATGTAAAATTCATTTTTCTAAAGTAAACTATTTTCATTTTGTAATTCATAGTTAATCAAAAATTCGTGTAGTCGAAAATATACTAAGAAAAGTAATCTCCCAAAAAACCGTAGGTTCCACCCGCACACAACGAATTAAGCTGACATTTGAGGTGTTATAATATATTCGTAGCTTCTAATCTAACAAAACGATGCAAAATAGAGTTTAAAAAACAACAATCAACATTTGCAACTAGTTTTGGCTCTCACCCCTGATATTCATGTTGGTTATGCGGTTTGCACCTCTTTTTGTACAATTTATTATTTTTTTTCTAGTTTTCAACTATCAAATGTCAACATAATATTCATGAAATTTGGTTAAGATGAGTATAATTATAAAACTTAATTATAGTTGTGGTTTTAAACTTATATTAGATAAAAAATGGCAGTCGTAAAAAAATATCAAGAGCTATTGAAGGAAAAACTGTACATCCCAAATCTTAAAATCGTAGACGGTATTGTGAATAAATTTTTTTAATTCGAATGACATTGAATGACAATTTAATTTATAATTTTTTAAAAGATTGTGGCCTTTTAAAAGGCAATTTTGTATGTATAAACTGTGGGACTGAGATGAAACTCAGAATGAAACTCACCATAATACTTTTGTGGGCGTATGAAACGGGGAGTACGATGTACCAGTCGAAAGAGTTTAGGCATGGGCCACGATTTGCAAATAGCAAATTGACCATCACCAATATTTTATTGAGCACGTATGGAATTTTGGTCAAGGAATCTGCTACGTCGTTGCTGATTGGAATCAGTACGTGAGAGAAACTATCTCCGACTACATGCTGTGACAACAGGAACCTATTGGAGGACCAGTGATAATCGTCGAAATCGACGAGAGTAAGTTTGGTAAGCGTAAATATAATAGAGGGCACCACGTCGAGGGACAGTGGGTGTTCGGTGGTGTTGAGCGGGAGTCAGGAAGTGTTTCCTTGTAAAAGTGGAGAAAAGAGACATGGAAACGATTGTCACTTTAATAAAACAATTTATTTTGCCAGGATCAATAATAATCTCAAATTGTTGGAAGGCCTACGACAGTCTGCGAAATAAAGGGTTCAGTCACCTCACGGTGAACCATTCATATAATTTTGTTGATCCTGTGACCAATGCACATACATACACGATTGAGAGTACGTGGCGTCATGTAAAGGTCACATTGCTGGCGTATAATAGACAAAGCGACATGCCATTATTCCTAGCGGACTATATGTTTAGGAAACTTGTTAAACACCAAAATGGCGATGAGGTGAACGTTTTTTAAAATTGTTCGCCAAGTAGATTATAATAATAGTGATATATAATTATTTTATATCAATTTTGCGATATTTCTTGAATTTATATTTTGAATTATATTTTTTTTAAATTAAATATTTTTTACAGGTGACGGGAATTTAAAGCTAAGAATTTTACAACTTACATGATTTCTTTTTCAGATTGTTCATTTATTTATCATATGATTTTTAAGATTTTCAGCATCCATATATAAAATTGTACCACTATTCCCTTCTCTTACCACTGTTAATTTCATATATTCATAGAAAAATATTAAATTTGATTTATTTTTAAAACAAATTTAATATTTTTTATTAAAAGTTATTTTACCACCGAATAAAACTTTAAATTTTAGTTCATTTGTATTTCAATAGATGGCACTAGTTTGACATACCGAAAATACAAAGCACACACTTCTTGTTCTAGTTTGCTTTTGATCAAAGTGGCGCCACCGTCGTTTTACTGTCAAACAACTGCGATACTAAAGCTGTTCCGCAAGTTTAGATACTAATGAAGAGCTTGTAAAACAGATGGACTTCTCGATTTGCAAAAGAACACGTTTTATGAGTCTTAACAATCTAGCTTATCTTAACAAAGTTATTGTGTCAGCCTTAGTTCAAACTCCTGGTCCCAGCGCCGCGTCTGAGTCGCAAAAAAGTGAATAAAAGATGAATGATTTTAACCTTGAGGAAAATAATTCAGAAATCTAAACTCCCTAAAACGTTATCTTATACTTATTAAATTGAATTCAACTTTTTACTTTTTTCTCTTTTTTATTATTAATTTTATTGATAATTTTACATTTTTTTATTAATTTGCTTTTCTTTAATTAAACATCATCAATAACAATATAAAAAGATCGCTTCATTACCAGAACAGAAAAACGTAGGTGTTTGGAAAGCATAAATAGCCCAAGCCAGTAAAAAGTGTCTTTTGATGCCTCCATAACAAAAACTTAACGTTAATAGCACTCGAAAAATTTTAAGCAGACTTTTCAACAAACTGTGAACGTCGCAAAGTAAGTTTTAAGGACGACAAAGGAGGATATATCAAAATAGCATGAGACTTTTGGACAGAGTTACTTAAAATATAAATCAAAACAAGCCAAATTAGAGATGAGTCAACGTCAATTCATATAAAACGAGTAATAAGTCCCATATTGTCAAACAACCATCATCGTTACATAAAACTTCTCAAACTAAAACTACCAATTTTCGATGGAACGTACACACAGTGAATGAGTTTTAAGACGCAGAGTTATCGGTGTGTGCCGGTTCGATAACAACTTTTGTTTCACGGGGAAGCGTTCTTACGTGATTTAAATAAAATACCTTTTTACTCTTCGAATCGTTTACAAGAACTGATTTTTATTTTCATAATGCAAGTTTAAGTTAATTCGCATGGAATGTGAATTTTAAGATTCTAATTACATTTAATTTATTTTATTTAGATTTTCCATGAAATATGAATTTAAGATTCTAATTACATTTAATTTATTTTATTTAGTTTTTTCAATGAAATATGAATTTAAGATAAGATTAACTAAGCAATTATGCTGAGTTTGCCTTCTGGTGAGTTCTTGATGAACTCGTGGGATATAACTGCAGTTCGGATCCCGAGTAATGCAGCATCTGAATAATAATAGCGATATGCTGGAATACTTAAAAAGGGATCAATAACAGGCAAAGCAGCACTTACCAGTTTGGAAGGCTGGGACGAAGATTTCACCATTGCCTGGAGGTTATTAAAGTAAAACAATAGATAAATAGAAAGAGGAGGAGCTAAATATAAATCAAAAACTATGGTATATAAGATCTAAAGAAAATGTAAATAATTGAACATCTTCTTGTGTTTTATTGAGCCTGTTTAGACGAGTATTAAGTGCATGTTGTATCTTCCTCGTCTCTTACCTCTTTGCCTATAAACTAATTTTAGAGTGGGGATATTTGTGTGCATTTTTTCCTCTAAAATTTTTACTGCGGAACGAGTTGCTATACACTAATACAATCAAAAGGCAATAAAAAAATGTTTGGTTCGAATTTTTTGTTTTTGATTTTCGCTGCTCATTTGTAATTTGACTATTGAAGTGTTAATAAGAAAAACATCCAGGATAAAAGTATTAAGCGAAAAAAATTTAGTGAATGTTATTAAGAAAAGTGTTATTAAAAAAATTGTCATCTAAATATTAATCTCCGGCTATATATATATATATATAGGTATATAAATATTTTAATTTAATTCAATTTTCTGTTTGTCATAAATCATACCACAAATAATTATCGACGTATACGCCGGTTTACTTGAAAAGTTTTGACATAATTATTTGTAGGTTAAACACAAACACAAACTGGATTATATTTGTGATTTTTCATGTTTTAAGTTCTTCCTTATTTTTAAACGTGTTTCAGGTTCGAGTACATACTAAACCATTTCAATTTTAAGTTCGGGAATATGTCGGATTTAAAAACGTCGGCGGATACTTGGAGCAGGCCACAAACGTTGGCACTGATAAATGCGTTCCGCGAGCATCCTTGTCTGTACAACCCAATGGACAAGCATTTCACAAATAAGGTAATGCGAAGTGAAAAACTAAATATGATTCTGGATCAAATAAAAACATTGAAAAGTGGTGTTACGGTGCATTGTATAAAAAATAAGATGCGCACCCTTCAAAGCCAAATTTCCATGATGTGTGAGTCTGCCAAGAGAAAATGAACCATTAAGTTTTCCAATTGTTTAATTGAAATTTAATGCACTCACGAAATTAACACAAAATTATTTATCGTTGTTTATTAAGAAACTAAAATAATGATATATGTACATATAAATATTTATGTATGTATATGCTTTTCCTACGGACTCCAAAATGTCGGCGACCAAACAAAAAAAAATTATTAAAAATTTCCAATTTATTTAATTAATTAAAAATTACAAAATTATAGTTAAATTATTTATTATTTTTTCATAAAAACACACAAGATAATATAAACTTATTATTTTTTCATAAAAACACACAAGATAATATAAACCAAATGAAAATAGTTTTACGCATACAAACACAAGTTGCAATTGGTGCCAACAGTTTTACAGTTTACGTCTAAACGCAAAAAATTTAATGTTGCGATGTAGTGTTGTCATGTAGTTCATCCTCGTGTAGAAAGGCACATTCTCATCTTGTGAACATCTGCTGTTGTTTTATACCACATAAATTTGTTTTTCTCAAAACAACAAAAGCAACAAAAGACCAATAAAGTGAAATAAAGTGATGTGAATTTATAATTATTGAAGCTATTGTGAATGCAATAAAGTTGTAAAAAATAAAAATAAAAAAGATAATTGCCAGTGAGTCAGGTAAAAAATGAGTCAACAATGACTCGCAGAAAGTCGCATAAACACTCTACAAGAGCGGTGGTAACTTAATATCAGTTGCCACCACAAATAAAGAGGATTGGACAAAAATCAAGCAGGAGATCGACAAGGATGAAAACATCGAATATCACACGTACAAGCATCCTGACGACAAAAGAGTCACGTATGTTATGCGTGGAGCACATTCATCCCTCCCACCGAACGAAATTTAAGCAACCCTCAAATAACATGAAATCGAGGCAAAAGTATCTCTCATGACCTTCAAACGGAAAGGTGCTAAATATATCGTACTATAGTGTCAGCTGGGAAAAGAAAAAAGGTCGGGCCCAGGTAACACAGTGTCGTAGTTGCCAGAGATTCGGCCACACCTCATCAAACTGCGGTCGTATCTTCCGATGCGTAAAATTCGCAGAAAGCCATGGAGAAGAAATGTGCTCAAACACCAACAGGGACGAGAAACCAGCAATGTGTATCAAATGTGGGGAGCAGCATCCGGCAAATTACAGCAAGTGCCAGGTAAGAGAAAAGTATTTAATTAGAACTGCCCCCGTAAACTTGATCAAGCCCGATTCCCTTCAGGACTCGGGCTTCGGAGAGACGGAGTTCCATACGCGGAAGTTACTCAAACCATTCCCACTCCTTCGCCTTCCAGCAATAGCGTAAATCACCTAATGCAGGAATGCACGGAATTGTTTGGGTCCAACCTTTTCAACCTTAAAGAGAAGTGCGATCAATTCTTCACAGAATACGATAACATTCCTCGGACTAACGCCGCCGAAAAACGCCTAGTCTTTATGAGATTTTTAATCATCTTACCCAACCTCAAATGAAGGAACAATTTCTATGTATTTCTCCAAATCTCAACAGCCTAGTCTCTACGGCTCGACGAGGAGAACTGGAGCATCTGATGTCTCGTCATCAACCCCACTTAGTATTTGTAGCGGCTCAAAAACCTTTTCACTTCGTGGCACTCCCCGTAGCAAAACTATTTATACACCGCGCCGCTTAATTACGAGGCATTGCTCGTTTTGCTGAATATAGCTATTTCGCCATCTACATTCGCGAACCTCGATATTAATCGATTAATATCGAGATGTAAGGAAGATACGAAGTAGGAACAAGAAACAGAAAGATAGTCGCGTTTTAGAAGTGCTAGAGACACGGTCTCATACAAATAATAAAATAAAAAGTGGAAGTGCCGAACAATCGTTCACAAACCGCCATTTTGTGAACTAAAACAAAAATCATATTTTATAATAAATAGTAAATAAAGAGTATATAACAAACATATAGTGTGTGTTATTAATGTGAATAATAAAACCCACGATCGCTATAACTGGTGACCCCGACGTGAGTACAAGTCAGAATAAAAGAGACCTTTTATCTATTATTTTTATCAAGTGAACTATAATTTATATCAGTTTTTCAGAAAATGGCAGATCCAAATGCAGATTTAGGAAATTTAACACCACATTTAATGACGGTTGCCCAAGTCAGAGCGCTTGCTCCAATTAATAACGATAACTATGGCGAAATCCATGACCAGTCACGCAAAGCTCTGGTTATTGTTAGAGAACAACACCGAATCTTCAGCTTCAAACGAGTAGAGGGAGCTATAACCATTAGCGAGCATACAGCAGGGATTTTTTATGTAATCTCTCAAGAGGACTTTCCTGATTGGGTAGCATTTGCTCCACAGGCAGCTCTGTATGCAGTAGTTTATCGAGCTGATACGGTGACCCGGAGAGTTGCATCACAGAACATGGTGCGTCATTTTTTAGACGGTTTCAGAGTCGCAACTGCTCCATTCAACTTTGCAGCCGGAGAAGTTCTCCCCATCATTACACTATTCACGTGTCTCCGAACATTTGCGAACAGATATGGCAACTACCTTGCGGATCGAGATGCAAATGTAGGAATATTCGAGCCAGGCCAAGTAGCAATTCTCCGAGAATTGTTTACCCGATATTGTGGAGTTGCAGAGCTCCAAGCTCTCCAAATTAGAGAAATACCAGCTACCAGGTCATTGGTCCAGCAACAGTTTTTACTTCATCTTGTTTGCTGTGTACTGTATAAAAACTTTGGGCCTAATAATGAGACGGTTAATGCGTTTGTTGAACGGCGAATTGCAGCTTTTTCTTCATCGGTTGCCTCCTTTGAGATCACACAGCAAAACTGGCGTGACTTGATCAACCCCCTATGTATTCCCTTGATCGGTCGAACACTCGCTGTTTACCCGAAATTGAGGACAGAGTTGGTAGCGAGTGTGATGGAAGATCCAGACCCTATGTATGACCACACCAAACAAATGCTGTCATATGCTGGATTGACTAGCGTGCATTTTATCGACAATTTTATCCGGACCCCAATCAAAACCTTAGCTCACATCAATATTATGATTCTGCGAGAATCATTGGCATTTGTACAAGCTTTCGATGAATTATCTGCTATGTGGGGGACAGCTTTCCCGTATCTTCGTGTTTTATCTCCTCGCACAACGGCTCTCGACGCCAATCATTGGCCCAACCTTACTTATGCGGCATACTTATATGCTGCATCGCAAGTTGGCGCTGCGATGTGCAATTATCAGATGGCCACATCACGAGTTACCATCCGTAATATCCCCATCTTGCTTGCCAAACCACTGCCGGCAGAAAGAGTTAACGAGGTAATTGATTTGGCTGGGTTTGCCCGGGATATCCAGCATAACTTCGATCGCATTAGGGACCGCCTTGGGTTAAATCCTCAAGGGCTCAATCAAGAAGCTTATGTTTCCTTGAATGATGTAGCTCCAAACGATGACGAATTAGCATTATACAGACAAATTGATAATGCTCAAAGAGCTCGGCATGTTATACCTGATCAACACGTTGCCCCACCACCGTAATTTATCAAAGAACTAAAATACCATTTTTCAGTTATTATTTAAGAGTGAACCAGATGTCATGTATATTTCATTATTTGACACCTATTTTATTATCAGAAACGCACCTTAACGAACTTTAGTCTATAAAGTTCCCCGGCAATGTCACAGCCAAGCAGAACGACCGCACGGTTGGATCAGGAGGAACTGCTATCCTAATAAAGTAAAGCATTCCTCATTTCAAGGCCCAAGCGTTCATCACTGACGAAACTGAGGCAACGCTAATAAATATTGGAACCAACAAAAATCACATTACAGCATGTTCCATATATGTCAGGAAAATTAATAGAAACACCATCTCACTAGTCGAAGTAGAAGAAATTTCTGACACATTGAAGGACCTAAATAAAATGAAAGCCCCCGGAGACGATAATATACCCAACGCTATACTGAGATAACTACCTGAGAAAACAATCAGTCAATATACAGATCTTCTAAATGTAATAATCAAAACAGGCCACTTCCCAGAGTGCTGGAAACTAGGCAAAATAGTCCCTATACCTAAACCAGGTAAACAAAATCGAGAACACCCGACCCATAACACTCGGATTATGTAGAGGAGATAGCCATTCTTAGCAGATTACTTCCCTCAATTAAACCATATATCCCTGAGGAACAGTTCGGACTTCGCGCCGAGCACTGCACTACCCAAGCTATCATGAGGCTTAAAAACACTGTTAAATACTCCAAACGGTATCCCTTACTATCTTATCAAGCTGATCTACTCATAGAGGCCGAATGTTCTACGTTCACCTGAACAACTATTCTTCCACCATCAAAACAGAACTTGCGGGAGTCACACAAGGGTCAGTCCTAGGACCACACCTCTTCTGTTTTTACTATCACGAAATACCAAAATCAACTAACAAAAAAAATAAAATTCAAATTTACGCCGATGATACTACCATATTTACCTCTTTCGCCAGTGCTAGAAAGACAACCTCTCGCCTTTCAGAATACCTCAGCCGGAAAACCGAAATTATTCATTTCCACGAAAATAAATATTCTAAGGCTCCTAAAACAGAACCCATTCTCTTCGAAGGAAACGTTTTGGAACCCAAACCTCAAATAAAATATCTGGGAGTTGTTCTTGAAAAGAAACTCAAATACATCAAGAAAAAGCCTTCGCTGCTCGGCAACAACTCTACAGATTTCCAAACAGAAGCATCTCTCTCTCTCTCTCTTCCAAAAATAAATTAAGGCTAGACAAAACGTATATAAGGCCCGTCCTAACTTACTGCATGGATGAGAGACTTAACCATAACTCAGTGGAAAAGTCTTTCCTCTATCCAGGCAAACGCTCTGCGATTTGTGTTCGACGATTGGCCCAAACCACCAAACTACAGATGTGCTCGCAATTCCGAACTGGAGTCCCGTGCAAGGATTGAAAACCAAAACTACGCCCGGCACCTCCAAGCGAGATTTGTGGAAAGAATTTTACGCTCTAGAAATCCGTTCCTCCGCAATACTATCTTTCCTTCGGACCTGGAACTCCAGGGGCAGTCACCAAGCTTACCTGGACAGTAAAATAACAAACAAATCAAAAACTACAAATAAATATAGGTAGGTGCATGCATACGTATGCCGGTTTATACGAATGCAAGACCCACAAGAGAATTATGTTTTAAGGAAATTAGGTTAAGCCAAAATAATGTAAATGAATAAATCAATAAAATAAAAATAATCAAAAAATTCAAATAGAAAATTAGCTACGGCTAAGACTCTAGACTAACAAAATCTATGTATTAGTATTACGTGAAATGTAAATAAATTTTGAAATATAAAAAAAAGGAAATAATTGAAATAGCGTAATAACTCTGATCAACAAATTCGAAATCGATATTAATATTAAGTAAAAAAAACTATAAGAAATAAAAATAATAAACAAAATAAAAAACATTTTTTTATATATACGGCTATTAAAGGATAAACCAGATAAACCAGAATAACATCGCGCTCATGGACACAATTGGACAAGTATTAAGACCGCAAAATCGAGATTCAGAATTCCGACAACAAATACCGCAGAATTACGATAAAAACGAAGTACGCGCAATACAACTTGGAGCGGTTAGAATATTGCAACCAAATACAAATCGTACATATTACAAAAACAACATCTCGCAAACTCACCACTCATTATTCTCTACGTGCAAACAGAGTAAATGCATCAACAGCTGTACCTTGTTACGACTGTATGGTCGCAACCACAAATTATATTCACCTCGGTAGTTGTTTGTTAATTGTGCGCTGAACGCACCCGCGACGTTTTTGTTTTGTTGGTAATGGTAACCAAACGAAAATGGGAGAGAGAGAGAGAGAGTAATGCGCATCGAGTGTGTGTGTAAAGCAAAACATTCAATAAGAACAGAGAAGAAAGACAATTCTTCTGGAATGTTTTGCGCGTCGTATTTCGGCGTGAGAATTTTTATGTAATCGATTCGAGTGTTGATTTTGGTATGTAGAAGTCGAGTTAAATCAAAAACTAAAATTTTTCTGGTCTTCCACCATTAGTGTTTTCTTGAAAATATTAAAAAAAAAAATAAAAAACAAAAACTGAAAATTATTTTTGTGAATTGGATTTTGCCTTGGTACAAAATTCATAATTTGATGTGATGGTAAAATAATAAACCGACAAAAAAAAGTTTATTTTGTATTATAAATAAATTGAAAAGAAAATACGAAAGTGTGTTTAGTGGTATACAGTGGAAGAAGTCGTACGTGTAGAGTAATTGAAAAGTAGATTCTCTAACGCTTGGAAATACAGGCAACTAAAATTTTGATTGGGCGTGCGCCGCTAGAATTTTATGAAGCCAACAGATTGTATCAAGTAGCTAGTCTCAAAATTTATTTGACGGGCGGCCAGCTCGTGGTTTCGCAGTTTTATTTTAAATTTACCGGTAGACGCCATCACGTTTTACGATTCGACGGGGGTCGCCTCATATTAACAGGCACCTAATAGTAACGGGTGGCCAACAACAGCAACGTGGTCATTGACATTTTTATTTACGGTGAAAGCAATTTATACCGCAACAATCGGCCGGTCGAGGCTAAAGTATTTACCGGCCAGGGTGTGCCGCAACGGTACAGTACAGGGTGGCCAGTTGAGGTCACTCATTTTTTCTATTTAAGGCGAAGGACGCCCAATTTTTGTGGACGAGTGGGCATACAAAGCCCAACGAAGGCATACAAAGCCCAACGAAGGCATACAAAGCCCAACGAAGGCATACAAAGCCCAACGAAGGCATACAAGGCCCAACGCATGCGTAACACTTTACAGTACCCCATAAATAACAACGGTACGCCTAATTTTAGTGTAGGACTGATGATTTATTAACGAGTGACCAACAACGTAGCTCAACAATTCTGGTCGGGATAACATCGCCTCTAACGGGTAGCCAACCGGCTGCTCGTTTTTTATTTATATTTGGTATCGGGGAGAGGCCCCGCAACGACACGGGTGGACAACCAAGGCCATTCGGTTTTTATTTACGGCGGGAAGACGCCCAACGGTCCGGGCATTGGTAATTGCCTATGGCATGACGGCACCAAGGCCGAAACCCAATTTTTATCGGGGAGAGGCTCCGCAACAATAACGGCACCAAGGCCGCAACGTTTTTATTAGTTAAGGTACCATTTTTTTATTTTTTTTATTTTTATTTACTTTATTATATTTCTTAAATTTTGTTTATTAAATTTAAATTTGAAATTTTGTAATCGAGCGCCGCACAGCGGGTGCGCGCTCGGTGAGTATTGCTCTCTCTCTCTCGTTCTCTCGTATCGTGGTGCGGTGGAGGGGGAAGCTGTGTTCCTTTTGTCCGTTTTTTTTTCTCTATTCGTAAATAAAATGAATTATTAAATTTTTTTCGGGTTGGTGTGATGAGGGGGGGGGGCTTCCCATCCTGTGTCGGCGTAGGGTAAGCGGTCCCATGGTGCCCGCATCCGGATTCGGAACCGGTGGTTACCACCGTACGAGTTCGGGCGGATGCGCGCACCAGGGCACCTCTCTACCATTATGATTATTTTTTTATTTTTTTATTTTTGATTTTGGCTGTTCGTTCCTCAGGTTCCGGCCGACGAATTTCGGCGGAACTTCGGGTAGTATTATTATTATTTGCGGATTTTTCCCATTTTTATAAATATCTGTATCATCACGGTGTAAGCCAGGAACCATGCATGCCTCAAACCCCACGACCCTCGCACTTCTCGCTGAGAACGTAACCCGCAAAATATCACCGTGGAGGACTCTGCATGGGCTTAGTGAAATCTGCAGGTTGGCAGTAGCCAGCCTGTAACAACCTGTACATATACGCGCAAGACAGAAACAACACGACGAGACCAAATCGAAAACAAGAAGCGACACGAATATAAAGCAAAGAAGAACAACCAAATTTATTTGGCAACAATAAAATTCGTTTTTAATTAGTTTGTAATTTTCAATCAGGCGCATAAGCAAGTTCGTACACCAACATACGCTCGCCAACCACACCACGCCTAATACACAGTCAAGCCGCCATTGTATATGGCATAATTTTTGATTGCCCTTGTGATGTATCTTCACCTGATGAGGAACGGTCTGCTGAACGTGCTGCTATTAAATATCGCAAAGAACAGAATAATTCTACCACGGAAAAATTAAATGATTAATTCGAACGATTTAGCGAATGATCCCTATCATGTTTATTGGGTAAACATATAAATTGTGCTACCTATTTCTGCAACCAGCAAAACAGTGATGTTATGGCAACCTTCAATCATTTACAAAAATTGAGAATTATAATTGAAATAACCAAACTTTTTAAACGGCTAAAATATAATACTAGGAGTTTAATTTATGACGTGGACTGCAATGCTGCGATTGTACAGTTCCATTCAAATATATGCAAGTTGGTGGAAGCGAAAAATTTTTTCCCCTTGGACAATCTTACAGCGCATGAGCAATATTTGCTGTTTTGCAACAAAATACTAAAAGAGTGCATGATTGCTAGAAAGAGTTTACTTGTTTAAAGACAAGGGTATATATAGTCAGTTTTTAGTATATAATTTTTCCAGAGAGCGAGAAACAATAAAAAATCAAATGAAAATTTTGCTTCATCTGCGTCATATAATTAGACCTAGTGATTAGTGATTTGCTTCTATATATAGTAGAAACTACTAACTGTCTATAAAAATGGTTGATGTACGTATGTAGAAGCAAAAGCTTTACAATCTCAGAAACTTACTACTTCGAATGAAGATTGGTTATTGAAGCAAATTCTACGACTATATTCAGGCAGCCCAATGTTACAATTTTAAAACACGTTTTATTGTATTTTAGATAATTTACGAACAAAATGTAGAACAGAATCAAAAGGGGAAGATGCACATTACGGAGTCGAAACCAATCAAGGGCCGGATATGACAGAGCATGAGTTTTTGGTATGTAGAGGCAAAGCGTTATTTTGAAATTAAAATGCGAGAGAGATGGTCGACATAACATTCAAATTAATACGATCGATCAGTCCAGAAACACATTATGGCATGAGATGCGACTACAGAGATTATCCAGTTCAAATTTTGGTGTAGTTTGTACGTCGAGAAATGAAAATAGCTTTCCGAATAAAATGAAACAAGTGTTATATAATTCGGACTCCGTTTCATTTGCAAAAACCGTTGTTTGGGGAAGAGATCACGAAGAAGAGGCTTTAGTTTCGTTTGAGCAAGAAACTCAACGCATTATCGACAACGAAAATGATACGTTGGCGATAAATAAAACAAATCCTTATTATTATCAAATGCAAGGTCAATCTGGACATTAAAAGGAACCATATGTCTAAAAACACCTAGAGGCTCAGATTTTTGGAAAAAAAATGTTTCAACGATTATTAAATTTCTATTTCAATGCGTTGCTATTTGAAGTAGTGGACAGTCGCCATAAGAGAGGAATGGAAATAACCACAATGCCCACAAAATAAAAATAGTTGTAAATATAAATTATGACCGAAAAATAAAATAAAACACAAGAGAATGAATGAAGAAAGTGGAGTTCGAAATGAACATGAATGATTATGTAAAAAGTGTACTGCTGCTGTGTATTAAAATATTACAAACAAATAAATAATGTGTAAAAGTGTCTTAATAATCATTGTTCGAGGAGATTTACACGTAAGAAAAAAGGTTTGGAAAATCATAAAAATATGAAATTTTCATGTAGAAGTGTTAGTGCAAAAATAGCGGAAATGCTAAAATTCCTTAATGATATATCAAATAAACAAATTTGTGATAGATGTAGTACATTAAGCGAATGCCAGATTACAGTATCGCCTGACAGTACTCCAGGTCAATCACAAAGAGTATCGCTTCCATCCGGAATAAGTGCAGTACTTTACCAAAGTGAATTTTCGGAATCTTGTGTACGATTAGGTGGATCACCTGTTAAAGGACAACGGCTCGCAGAGCCAGAGTAGATGCAGAAGCAACTTCAAAAAATAGTAGAATTAACATGTACAAAGGTACTAAAAATTCCAGTACCAAGTGTGTCATTCGCGATAACATTAAAGAAGCATTCATCTTCTAACTTAAATACCAGATCATTACCAATACCAGGACGGCAGTAAGAATTATGACTGAGTTTGGAGCAACCCGTTACATGGTTGAACAGGCAAAACAATTAGCCAAGCAGCTTGGCAGTTTTTCAGGTCCAAGACAAATAAGACCACGAATTTCTTCTGAAACGATCAGTTTGGTTCATGAATTTTATAAAAGTATGGATATCAGGCGGCAGTTACCTGGAGCAAATGATTTCGTTATGGTTCGTAATGCTAATGGCGAACGAATAAATCATCAGAAGCTACATGTTTTATGCAATTTATCTAAGGCATATCAAAAGTTTTTGGAAACACATCCTCTCAAGGTGATCGGATTCTCTAAATATGCGGAGCTTCGACCAAAAGAAGGCGTATTAGCAGGGAAAGCTGGAACACACAATGTATGCGTGTTAATTATTCATCAAAATGATTTGTTATGTCCTATTATATCAAACAAGAATGAAACGGAGCTACTTAAAAAAGTATTTTGTCAAAACGAGACATGGGAGAGCAATCCAGCAGGTGAAAATTGTTTATTATCCGTATTTATGTTTAAAAATATAACTAAAAGTTCATTTTCTATTTACAAGACATTGTAAAGAATGTAGCAAACTCAAAGAGAACTTTCAACAAGCACTGAGAGCTTCTACGCACGTTAGCGACGAATGGATGAATTTACGTACAACTATTGCGTATCTGGTGAAAATACACATATACTAGAAAGTCACATCTTCTGTTGAGGGATTTCTTGAAATTTTCTCAAAATCCTCTACGTTCGGTCTATCAGTACTGCAGAAGCACGATTTTATAGCCAAACATCAAACATCAAAATTTTTTATGTCAGTGATACAAAATCTACAATTGGGAGGATATGTCGTAATAATGGATTTTTCGAAAAATTATAAGTTCATAACTCAAAATGAGGTTCAAGCGGCACATTATTTCACGCACCAAGTAACGCTATTCCCAATTGTTGCATACTTCAAAACAGAGGAAGGAGATATTATCATGTTATAAGTAAAGATAGAGTAAAACAACTTTATTTATACGATTTTGAGACCGAAAATACAAAACATTTCTTTAACGTAATTTGTGAATCTTCGACTCAAGAATTCCTTGAAATGGAATCTGAAAAGTGGAATAAAAACAACAACTATTAGTTAGCTCCTTCAACGATAAAATAATAAAGAAAGAGGATGAAAAACAGAAAAAAAATATCAGCGACTTGCAAAGCGTTTAATAGAAAATGCGAAAACAGTCATAAAATTTTGTAAATAAGTGCTCAGAGCTACTTTTAATGTTAACAAAACCTAAACTCATTAATTTGAACCTACTTTCATATTTTGCCCGGCGAAATTCCAGTGAATGAATTCCACTACTGACAATAGTTGCAACATGATTAAAACACAGAGATTATTGCAAGATGATTTAGAGTAATGATGAATTTGATGAAGAAGAAACAGAAGGCGAATCTCAAAATATAGACAGTAGAATTGGAAAATTTGCTTCTTGATAACAAAAACAAAGCAGCATTCAAAATGATGAATGGATTAAGTTGTGCTGCTCACACGATACAACTTGTCGTGAACGACTTTTTGAAGAAAATAGCGCAGCATCAACGAGAATTACATTCCTCAAAATTACGGAAATCAATTTTAAATAATAGTACAAGGTGGAACAGCAGCTATGATATGATGGAACGATTATTGCAGATGAAAGATTTCTGTGATAGTAACCAAGCCGTACTTCTTCAAGTGCAAAATACGGACTACAATTATTCGTTTATGGCGAAATTTTAAAACGTTTTTAAACCAATAAAAATGGTCACATTAAGTCATCAAGAATCATAAATGGCTTTTGAAGACTTTTACAAGCAATGGCTTCAATTGAAAATAAAAATTAAAAAAGCAGATTCCCCATGGACTAGAGACCTTGATCAAATAATAGACAAGCGTGCAATTTAATTTTATACTTACACAAAATCAAAAACGAATAGCTGTGGAGCATTTAATTAGATTGAAAAAATGACGCATTAAAATAAACAATTTGGAGGATTCTGAATCGCCCATTACCAACAGCAGGAATGGGCAGGAACCACAATACTCTGCTTCAGACGGTATACCTGAATACTTAGACCAAATATATTGAAAGGTAAAAAGCAATGGATCAACTTAAAAAAAACACAAAATGGAAAATGTATAAAAAATTTTGCTCCAGACCGAATAAACTACGAGACGAATATTTTATTTTACTAGGAATTGCTGTTCCAGCAACACAAGTGTCCGTCGAAAGATGTTTTTCGGAATTAAAATTGGTTCTTTCTGATGTCACACAAAAATTAAAACACAAAAAAAATGTTTCATAACAAAATCAAATGTCAAAATTTCATGTGAAAATAATGTACCGAGGACGTATGCGTGCTTAATTAATAATTATTAATTTATTTTATTTAAAATTGTGAACGTATAAAGATGAACGAAACGTTTGAAACTCCATATTTATATGAAGAATATCTAGAGGACAGTGTCTGCAAGGAAATCGCAGTAATAAAGGAACCGGCAAGCAAAAAAACACGAATCCAAAAAATTGCGTTTACAAACCGTGAGAAACGAAAATTAGCCCGAAAAATTGAAATTAATGAAGCAATTTGGACACTTGACTACAAAATGCATAGAAATTCATACGCCGTAGCTGCCGAAGAAATCGGGCAATACATTTGGGATTATATACATATATTGAATAAAGTGCACGTTTTTTTGAATACCAACCAACAGTGGACGATTGCAAATCAGCCTGGAAATCAATGCGCAATAGTTTGCGATATCGTCCAAAAAATCAAAAGAAATCGGGTAGTCAAGCTGATTTGGTTGACGATCAATCAGAAAGGGTCAAAAAATGTGCGAGAAAAATTTGGTTAAGTAAATCTGTATGTATTTTGTATGTACATATATTGCTTTTGAAACAAAAAAATCAGTATTTCTTTAGATCGTAATATGATAGTTTTAGGTGTCTTTTTTAGTAAATCCATAAAATAATGTGTTTTCATAATTTGCAGAACGAAAAATAACTGTCAAAACAATTCTAAATGTTACTTTTGCGACGAAAAACATGTCACCAGCAGCAATATCAGTGATGAATTTAAAACACAAAAACAAATCAAATATCTAAAGAATGAGATAAAATATCAAAAACAAAAATAGTGAAGCCACTATCTAACCGATATTAACAAACTCAATCCAAGCATCCAAGCCAACCCAAGGTTTCTTAAGCGCACCTGCAAACAACCCAAGAAACGAGGCTACTTTAACGAAAATAATCCAAAAACTAGAAGAGATGAACAAAATAATTACAAAAATCAAAATGAAAAGCGATAAATTCCAGTTTTTGGAGATGACAGTAAAAGTCTTTCTCCACGACAGCCGGAGGTGACCTCTATCGGTGGGCACCAAATAAAACGTCCGTCAACACGGTTTTTCCGATGCTTGGCGCACAAAATTTTTGTTTTTATGTAATTGGACGATGTCCGTAATAAATAAATAAATACGAAGGTTTTCGAACATCAATATTGGACAACACTTTCTCAGCTGTCAAAATCATCCAAACGAGCAACACAGCACGGATAATATCTTGATTACAATAAATAAATTTTGTTGTAATCGTAATTAAAATCGTTTCCCGTTTCTTCGCATTTTATTCCGTGCTTCGCATTTTCGCTCCAACATTTTTAGTCCTTCCTGTTTGATCGGATTTACCGAATTTATCGAATTTTTCGTGCCATGCCACAACAAGTCGTCGGTAAGAAAATTTATCTTTATTGTGCAGTGCGCGTGAATAGTTAATTAATGTGCATAAACGTGATGTTATAAAACAAAACATAATTCGGTGGTGCAAGGTGTTTAATCATAGATGGTGTTGCATGCCACACTGTATTATATTTTAATGTGGTAACACCATCAATGTAAAAAAGAGAGGGCAGAGGGTCTCATGGAGGCAACATCAAAATATATCTAATCTCATCATATGCGTAGTAAATATAATTAAATATATGAAAGTAATCGTGTTTTATAATATTTGATGATAAGAAAAGCACCGCTCGACATAATGATACACAATGTCAAATCGCGACAAGAAAGAAGGTCTTTATCGACACGCCAGGAATAAGCAACGAATCCATACAGAAGTAGATGGATCACATGACGTATCGGTATAATGAATTCTGTGGTGCACAGGACCAGATTAAGGCCGTGTGCGGTGAAGAGGAACTCGAGGGAGAGCAGGGTAGCCGCGATCAAGCAGATGACTACTACCTCGTGAGAATTCCTAATTTGAAACCCATACAGAGACAGCTAGCCGGTCGATATAAAGCTACTTCGAGTCACGATACCAGTCTTCGACGGCGACTACATAAACTGGACCGAGTTTGAGAATTTAATCGTCGACCTCGTTCGTCGACCTCGGCCGACACAGTTCGCAGTCTGAAGGTTTTAGGAATACAGGTCACCACCTGGCATATAATTTTAATCAACATCATCGCAGACAAGGTTTATCCAGAAACCCATTGGGAGCATTGGGACCTGTTACTTATCATCACTAAATTATCCTAAAAGAAGATGTATCTATAGACGGTCACAAGCCAAAATGCAGTTTCAAATCGCGGGATGCGTTATTACATGGACTTCGCAATATTTCGGAGAAAGAACGATGTCCTTCTAAATAGGTAATGATTCAAATTCAAAATTTAATACTTCATCAGACAGCAACGGCTAAAATTACGATATGGTGCAGCCCGTCAACAACGACAAGGCAAGAGTGAAGATGCATTATGTATTAGAACGTAATCTTCGTCAACAAAATATTAGGAGACCACCACTCTTTCATCCTGCATTTTGGTCAGTACATAATCACGCAGAAAATGGCATTCCACGAACAACGAATAAAGTTGAAGCATGGCATAGGAGGTGGAATACATTATTAAATGAAAAACATTTAGGAGTTATCCATTTTATGCAACATTCAGTTGAGGAAGAAATTGAAGAACTATTAGCTGAGATTAAAGCACCACAATACTACAGCACCTATCGATATGATACGTGGAATAGCACATAATTTAGAATTTTAAGCATTTTTTTAGTTTTTAAGCATCAATCAAGCAGAATTTTAAGCTTTGTAACGCCATGCCTACAAATTATGTAACTAAATTGTTTCTTATAGACTTCAATCTAATTCCACGTAAATTTTTGAATATAGATGGGAGCACGGAAATCAAAACAAAAAAAAAATAGAAATCTCGACTGTTAATTTATGGCACGGTAAGAGAAGGTCCTCTATTGGTGATTTTTGTCGATGTATAAAAAGCGCACGGCGGTAGCTTTTATTTTTTTGGATTGCGTCACCCAAATTCAAGAGAACAAGAGAATTGATTGCTATCATTCGGTTTAAATTGTTCAAATTTTGAGATATATCGGAAAACAAAGAAAGAGTTTTAAGTTTGAACTGTGTGGAGAGTTTTTCCCAAATAATAAAAAAAAATTATAAAAGTAGTGATAATAATTTTGTTTGTAACATTGTTACGTCAATATAAGAGGAAATATAATTTGTAATAAAAAAGTTGATAAACCTCTCAACCTGTAATCATCAAACATTGTAAAAATAAGATTAGAAAAGAAAATTCTCGAGACGTGAATAACCTGTGTACTATTGGAAAATATTCCCTGTTGCAGTTTGGGGAAATTCTACACTGCAGAAACCATAGTCTGCTATCAAGGGGCAAACAATAGAAAATGTATGAAAATGTTCGGAATAAACTGCGACAGACCCCGTTCTGATTAAGTCTGTCAGAAACACCTTAATCAAATCTGATATTCGATGTCCAGATGGTACAGTTAACAGGACGATTTTGATAGATCTTTTTAATTTAGAATGAAACTCAATAACTAAATTTTGTCCAAAGCTATCATCGAAGCATATTTATCCAAACAACTTTGAGGCAATAATGAGAGGCCATTTAGCTGTCCAAATTTTTAGCCGAAGTGTTGCTGCTGCCATTAAGACTGCAGTTCAGCTGAAAAAAATTTCGAACGAGTCAGTCGCCATTTCCACATACAAATTTATTGAAAAGTTTGACCGACTGTTCAACTGTCTCAACTCTAGAACAAAATTTAATAAAAACAAAATCAAATGCTCGTTTACGATAAATAATGTTGTACATCAATTTTTGGAATAAATGAAGGATTATATTTTAAATATGACAATAACTAATGGGAAACCCGTTTATTGCCTTAAAGGATTACCATCAGAGAAGGAATTTATTATATTCTTACATCAAGATTTAACCAGGACCCGTAAGATAGAATTTCGCTACAAGATTCAAATATTAATGTAACATCAGACGAAATCGATAATTTGGAAAATGCTGAGAGTACTTCAGATATATCAGAGAATATTTTTAACCTTGATGCACCTCTACAAGAATCTTCAATGAGGTATTTCCGGATATGTAGCATTTCAAATTACTAAAAAACGAAGTGTTCAAGATGTTTTTATCAAGAGCTCCGAAATTTTAGAAACTGCTTCAGAAAAGCTTAAGGCATCGCACCAACTGATTTTTTCTACAATATTAGCAGAGAACAAATTTTTATATTTTCCAAAATGTTTAGTGAACATTACCAGATTGGACAACTAAAAGAAAATATATTAAAAATATGTCCAAATAACATAAACATCACAAACAAAGAATTTTATAGCGCTGAAAATCTGTGTTATGAACATTATAAGACTGCTTTGGATTTTATGATTTTAGTATTAGTCAGGAAACACTGCAGCTGGTTGGCTCAAAAATTAATTGAGAGACCTCGACGAGTTTGGCTAGATGCCGAAACCAGAGGATTTTTGTCGTGTTACAACGCACGCAAAGAAGAGTTTCAAAATATACGTAAAAAAAAATATGCATTTCAAAATATTCACGAAGATTCACAAGCCAAAAATTAAATATCAAAATGAATGACTTAAAGTTAGTTAAAGTTGTTGTTCTATTTTTTTTAATTTCCCTGTATTTTTCCTATATTTTATCGCGGTTCGAACACCATATTTAAAAAAAACGCAGCCAACATTTTTATTTATGAGGTAAATAGAAGGGTAACTTACAGTTAAATACCAAAACCGGTAATATGTTAAAAATACTTATTATGAGGACACACCCAAAAACATTGCAAAGGAAAACAAATACTGTGGGGGAAAATCACGTAACGAGCAGCCCCATGTATGAGGAGTTTAAAAATAAAAATAATAAAATACAGGATATCATACGGAGGGAGTACCATGAAATTTGGTAAATCACGAATACCGGAGACTTCAATTTAGAACAAGAAATTCCCCAAATTTTCAAACAATAACAAAAATAATGAAGAACTACATGCAGGATATGAAAGCAAAACTTTTAAAATAAAATCAAACATTAAAAAATGAAATTAAAAACACAATAATAGCATAAAATAAACAGAAAAATTCAGACAACAGCACAAACATTCATAAATCCATCTACGAGGCATACACTAGGAAAAGTGGACCTCAATCTCAGATGTAGCAATCATTGAAATCCTAGAACAAATTCACGAAATTGACAAAATAGTGACTAGAACAATTTCTGAAAGATTATGCAAATAAACATAAGAAGCCTAAAACAGAATAAGGACGAATTCAATTTTTAATTTTAGTATCTACCGTAGATACTCCTGATGATGACCTAACAAGTCGAAATCGATCGAATGATTTTTTAAACTTTTTGAGCAAATTTTTTAATTAAAATATTCAAAAATTCTAATTTTGCGCAATAAAACAACAAGTGTTTAATAAAATGTGTTTATTAAGTATTAGTGTGTTTCGCCAAGTGCTTACGGCAAATAGCGTAAAAAGTATTAAAGAAGATGATTGCAGTACAATATAAATTATATGTATATGGAAACTTATAATCAAAATTTAAGCACCAAAGCACCATATGTTAATACATTATCGGAATACTAATAAAATGACAGGTACTTTAAGATTATTTTGGAGTGGGCGCTTTGAGTCCAATCATCGCGAAACTAAAAATTACACTAACATAAATTTTTCCAGAATAAATTTACCTTTTTCTATTGCCAAAAAAATGTAATATAAAATTTACATACTCAATTTTAATGAAAAAGCATATTGAAAATAATTTAAGGATTATTAAGCCAAATAAAATTAATGAAATTACTGAACTGTATAACAGTATAACTTTAAGCTGACCATAAATATAATGTGTTAAAGACAGCTTTTGTAAAAAAAACCTCTAAAAAAATTGACATATTTTTTTCTCTAAAATTAATTTTCTTCATTGAAAGCTGCCTTTTCGACAATCATTTAGCAAACCTAACCAAACATTTTTATTCACTTTCATATTTTATAGTTTTTGTGCAGGTTGCTTGGGTAATTTATAAAAAAAAAAAGGTAATGTCAAATTGTTAAATATAATTTATTTGTATTCGTTCCAACCACTTGTGGAAATTTTATAAAATTGTGTTTTATTATAAATTCTAAATAATGTGTAATGTTTACTTTTTAAATATGGGAGGGAAATTTGGATACTGGCTCGGTATGGCTCTTAAAGTGATTTGTTACCGCTTTTATGCGGAATAGCTGTTATTCATGACAAACGTGATCATTATCACCAAACTAAAGATATATTTCATTACAATAACCTACCATCGAAAGCCACGTTGAGAATTTAAAAGATAAACTATTATTTAAATGTAATTTAAAACTAGGAAAACTACGTATTAAAATTGGTAAATGTTTATCTTATTCATTTGAACAAACTGAATAAAAAATGTTTAGTTAGAAAACTCCTTTTCAAAAAAAGATTTTACTAATAAAAACGAATCAGACCAAAACAATGTTGATCCAAGTAATAATTTAAAAAAAAAATAGAAAATAGGTTGCCATGAAAAATTTAGTCAGTCTATCTATTTTGGTGTATTTTCATTAGTTACGCTACTAAATTACGGTAAATGATTTTTATTGACATACGATTTATTCGTAGGATGTGTTTTTAAATCCCGTCCACAGCTTAGAATGCCAAAGCTTGAGGAAGAAATTATGTTTTAAATTTAACTTTAATGTCCACGATGGTACAAATAATAAAGTAAAAAAAAAACACGTTTGCAACGTTTTTAAGCACATTGGGGATCGGTGAAAAAGCTGTCCGGTCACGGGTAATATACGGTGAATCTGGTACTAACCGTTCAAGAGCCGTAGATAAAGTTGAATGTTCAGGAATTTTTGAATCCGCTGCCAAAGGTTGAAAGTCACTATTGTAGACCATCCATCATCTAGTAAACTTTACCTAGAGCCTACTTGGAATTCCTTCCGTCCAAATACGCACTTGGTAAAAAGAGAGAAGGCAAAAAAATTAGAAAAAGAGCCTGATTCATTTATATTCGATATTCCAATAACATATAGTGAACTTGACCGCATAATAATTTGCTCCACGTCAAACAATTAGAGAAGGATGAAAGAAGCCGATTTTTGGATGATGGACGGATCATTAAATTTGCTCCTAAAATCTTCTTCCAATTATATACCTTTCACTACTGTTTTGGGTCACGGGAAACGTGCGCGCAATGGTGTACGGCTTAATGAGCGGCAAATCGGCCACATTATACCAACACATGTTTAACATACTGATTGAAAAATCATCGGATATTGGAGTAGATTTATCACCGAAAATCATAATAACTGATTTTAAGAAGGCGGCAATCAAAAGCATTCGCAGCGTATTCGAGAGTGTTACTGTTAAAAAATGCAATTTTCATTTTATGCAAAACATATACAGACATATCCAATCAATTGGTTGGTAAACCTGGTACGGCAATGTTATAGAGTTCACAATGAAAGTGCGACAAACTGCTGCACTAAGTTTCCGGGAACCTGAAGATATCCCAGAATGGTTTCACGAAATATAAGAAATGAAGTGGGTTCGGAATGAGATCCTGTAACAGACTGGCTAAAACAGCATTACATTTTAAGAGGTCTATCCTTTCCGCCAAATCCATGGAGTCTGTCTGATTAAAATTCATTGGGAATATCTCGGACGCAAAATAAAATAATGCCTAATCATTTCACCGACATATTTTAATAACAATTTAACTTTAAACTTGAATTCATTCATTCATACTGCGCCGGTATCTATTTTAATTGTTGTTTATTGTGTTTCCTTAATTTTAATGGTGGATTCTAATATTTCATCAAATGTATATTGTTTTATCTGTTTTTAATTGTTTCAAAAGGGAAATTCCAACACTCAAATTATATTTCCAGTTTAAAACTAATAAAAATGTAATTCACTCAAATATTGAAAAACATACGAGCAAAAAAAAGGAATGCAACGCAGTTCAGAAAAGTCATTAGGGATTTCCATAAGAGATTTCAATTTTTTCCTTTTGAAATTGTTAAAATTCTCTAGGTGGACCCCCAATAAAAAATTCGAATGAAAAATGGTCTCTTTTTTTTTGCATTAATAGAATATTATGTGAAGAATAGCATGTGCCTACAATAATCCAGAAGTTCGGGGGTTGAAAGGAATCTGGGGTTTCCAATAATATTTTTCAAGAGCAATAATACAATTTGGTTCATCTTGTGATAAACAATCAGTCATAAAATAGGCTAGATGTTTACAAATTTTATTCCTTCCCCGATTGGAATTTTTCTAAACTTTATCGTATAAAACGAGAAATATGACCATCTTTTATTCATTTAAAAATAAACTGAATAATTTATCGCAAGCGTTATCCAGCGTTACTACATTAATGAAAATTAATAGTTCAATAGTGAAATCCAATAAAGAAAACGAAGCTGTTTAATGACGGGTTCGATTATCACCTTGATATAAAAACGGAAAATGAATACAGATGAAGTTGTTCACAACGTAAATCAAGAAATTGTAAGAGTCGAGTATAGATACTACGTATGGCAAAAGCCAGTTCTATGTGCTCTGCTAAAAAGTTTGAGTGAAATTTCCATTCCTGAGAATCTAAAATATTTGGAAGGCAAACTGTTTGTACTAAGTGACAAGGAATTTATGGGAGAGCGGAATATTATATTAGGCACGACGAGATCTCTTAAATTATTGAGTGAAAAGATCTTTTACGTCGTTCCGACCATAATGCGGCAACTATTCAGCTTTCAGAATTGAGCGACAAATTGTACCTCTAATATTTTTGCTTGATGAGCAAAAAAGTCAAAAACACTTCAAGGCGTATAAGTGTTTTTTGCGAGTTATGTTTCTTGGCCTGTGAAAGAGGAATTTCATTAAATCCAGAACGTATAATATCGATACCGTCAGCAGCAAAAATATTCTTCCTCGCGACGAATTATAAAGGATGCATTTTCGATGTTGAACAAATATTATAGTGACAGGTGCAGAAAAACAGACTTGCTGCCAAATATAGCAAAAACCCAGAATTCTGGAGTATTGGAGACCGAATATTGCAAAATTTTCCGCATACACAAAATACTGTTGAGCGGTGACACAATAGACTAAAAATAATAATTGGGGGAAAAATTGGGTTGTATATCATTATAAATGGACTACAAAAGGAGATTTTGGTAATCTTCATCAAAATTGAGAAAATCAAATGTGGCGACCAGCTTTCGAAAGAAGAGCTCCAAAAAAGGCAAAAGATGGACATGCTTGAATACTTGAAGTCGATTTCTTATAATATAACACTATGTTAATAATTTAAGTTTTATTTTGCCATTAATTTTAAGAAGATTTATTATTATTTAACAAACCCATGTACATGTGGGGTGTATAACCCATGTAAAATATATTCAAATTAATTTAAAATTTATTATATTTGCTGGTTTTTCACACAAAATCATCTTAAGTGATGAAGTTCATTTCACCTTGGAATGGTTTCGTCAATAAACAAAATTGTCGTATCTATCTGTCGAATAATTTCAGAAAAATCATTACATCCACAAAAGTGTACTGTTTGGTGTGGTTTTTAGGCTGGCTTTTTTTCAGAAAATCCCCTGCAAAAGATTTATATACTTCTCGATCCATGCCATATGCTGTAATTGATAAGAAACAGATTATACTCTGAAAAAGCTCTTCATACGTCAGAAGGCATAATTAAATGGAAATGTATCGATGCTTTATACAATCTTCAAACGAAGGAGGGATTTAAGTTAGGCAATAAACTTTCCAAATCACATGTGAAATTTGAAAAGAAAAAAACGAAAGTGTCTCTGGCAGCTCAAATATTGAGCCAATCCGTGGCCACTGCAATTGAATTTTGCAATATTCATTTAAATTTGCCAGAGTTTGAAGGAAGTAAAGTAGTTAAAACCAAATTAAACAAAAATATAATTTAATACATAATTATTTGTATTTAAACAGGTGATGTTGAATGTCCCATAGATATGTTTGACATTGAAGATGAAACTTACCAGGGTGAGGAAAACTAGCTCGCCTCAGAATTCCTGCGACAAAACACCATATCAGCCATGTATTCCGAATGGTGGGGGCCCACACAACAGCACTTAATTTTTTATTTTTTTAAAACATTAAATAATTTGATGATTTGGTTGAAAATTAGCGAATATTGGTTTGCTGGCTATTAATCTGGTTAAAAATTAAATTCATAAATGGTGGTCCTTGTCTCAATATAATTTCGATCATCTCACAATGTGATAGAATAAAATGAAGAGTTTGACTGATAGCTGAAAAATTTTCTGATCCCAGCAATAATATTGTCACATATATTTAAAGCAGGTAATTATATTTGTCGATACTAACATCAACCGGTGGTACAAATTCATAAAAAGTCGTTTAAAATCTGTTTACTTGAATATCTGGAGTTCGACATAAGATTTATATAAATTTTATGAATGTGTTAATCATTTTCGAATAATTTTCGACATTCTATTTATTTGAGTACGGTTCTATACAACTTGTGCCCCATTAGAGGCAGAGGAGTATATAAAAATGAGCGAGATAGTCTTATTAAAAACTTCTACCATTTCATTTTGCTTGATTATTATGGACACAATATATTTGTTATTCGCTGAGTATGAGGAACACGAGAACGACTGCCAAATCGTCGAGCCCTACTTCATTCTCAAAAAAAGCGAAAGGGTTAACAAATTAAAAACGACAACAAGAAATCATCATCAACTAAAGCCACCATGCGGCACCATCTTGCAAAAAACTATGCAGTACTAAAATTTCGAATATAGGTCGTCTAAAAATAAATGATATGTTTTGGAAAATGACGTGCAGTGAGCAAGGGAATTTGACATGTAAAAACCTTGTGCAAGAAAAACAGTTAATTCATGTAAAAGGCTATATACATTAAAATATTTACTACACAACGAGCAAGAAGAAGTGCAATATGTGTGTCAAACTTTTTTTTTTTGCCATTCTTGGGTATACATAGTAAAAATAACAACGCCATTCTAAAACGCATCAAGTGTGAGAAAAACGTGCCTACTGTAGAAAATAGAGGGAAATATGCCAGAGATGTTGCATATAAAGATATAATTAGAAAACATATTGAACCTTTCAATCCGACCATCTCACACTACCGCCGTGAGCACTCGCCGAACAACTCGGTCATTTAAAAGTCGACAAGCTTATGACCTGCGAAAAGTTATTCCTTGGGATAAAACTCGAATTTGCTTGTTAGTTGATTCTCATTTTATTTACGAAAAGATTAGTCGTGTTCAATGAAAGTTTTATGCAAATAGGAAAATGGAGTAAAATTAAACAACCGATGGTTATAATATGGCATGAGGCAACATCCGATCGCAAGAAGGAAGACATTATTTCCGCCTTTTATAAATTTTTCAAATACTACCGTGATGTTAAACAAATTGTGTTGTGGCTTGACAACTGCGCGGCACAAAATAAAAATTGGACCTTTTTCTCGTTTTTAATATTCATCATAAACTCAAATCATATTAATGCTGACGAGATTGAGCTGAACTATTTCGAATCGGGGCATACATTTATGTCGGCGGATAGTTTCCACCACCAAGTGTGGAACTAAGCTTAAAACAACAAAAAGCAACATATGATTTTAACGATTTTCACGAAGCTCTTAAACAATCGAGTAAAGGGAATTGCATTGTAGAGGTCATGACTGAGAGCGACTTTTATCTTTGGACAATATCTTAAGGATTTGGTTTAATTTATTTTTAATTTTATGTAAATAAAAAGTGAGTTTTATTAATTGTGATGATGAATTTTTTAAAAATTTAATAAAAAAATATACATAAATTAAAATTATCGTTTTATTATAGTCGTACATAAAAATTATCGAATAATTAACATGAAAGATGAAACAGTTAAGGTTTATTTGTACAGTTGTACTATTTGTACTATTTTCTATCTCGATTGGTAATTAAACATAAATGCCTTAAATGGCAGATAAGGTCAGAACGAAACGAAATTTTTTTGCATAATGTCGAGTATATTCGTCGAGTATAAACAAAAATACATTCGTATTATTCAACGAATAAACTGTAATTTTTTCCCTGAAGACGGACAAATAAAGATCATTTCAAAAGTATGCAGGGATAAATAGTTTTTCGAAACAAATGTGTTTAGATTACATTTTATAAAGAAATGTACATATTTAAAATAATTGAACATAGCTAGATACCCCTATTTTATTTATAATTTAATACATTTAATATCATTGATTTAAAGACGTTTTTCATTTTATCAATGATTTAATTTTAATGTGAGGAAAAGTAGGATACAAACACGACGAGACGATCTTTGTTTTCGACAATTTGCACATGTTGAATGCAAGATCAACATTGAATATTATCAATTGTTTTTACTGTTCGTAAAATATTATTTCATTTTTTTGTGTGTCCTTTTAAAACAAAATTATGTTTTGCCTATTAGGTAACATAGCACCTAATATCAGAAGTTACAAAGAAATTATTATAATTTTAGACTGAGATGAAGAAAAAAAATACTGATCAAGTCATTGACGACATTTCTGGCCTAAATGAGATGATCAAAACCATTTGCAAGGTTTTATTAAAGAAGGATTAATTTTATACCATTAAAAAATTTTCACAATGTCTTTATTATAGATCAGCGACAACTTATAAATATCTTAAAATACGTTAGAAATGAAGCTTCCATCTGTGTCATCGATATATAAATGGGCGCCAGTTAAATTCGTTATGTCAGGTACAAATACTATTTTACTAGCTCAGTTAAAATATTCATTTCAAAATATGTCACTACGCTATAGATTGTGCGTGTTAACTTTAGATGAAATAACAATTACGAAAAATTTAACGGTGAATCCTTGAACCGGCCGAGTCGAAGGCTACTGCGATACGGGGAATAAGAAATCGGACAAACTTGCCACTTCAGCTTTACTTGTTATGCTTCGTGGCCTAGTTGGCAATTGGAAACATGTATTAAACTACGTTCTCATCGGCAATTCAGTCAGAGTAGACGAATTAGCAGAACTAATAATTAATATGAGCTAGGTATTAGTTGAAAAAAGAACTGAAGAAGAAATATTTTTCGAAATCGATATTCCTGAAAACAAATAAATATTGTCACTATAAGGAAATTTTTACAAGTGTTTTTATCAAAGTCATATAATTCAATTTTCTGAGAAAAGTTAACAGCAAGGCTAAAAAATGGATTTCAACAATTATAGCACAAATAAGATAAAGTTTTTCCAAAAGACGCTAAATTTAGAAGTAGTTATGGTTACCTGTGACCAAGCAACAACAAATGTGGCCGTACGAAAACAATTTGGAGCAGGCCCAAAAACCCCATTTATTATGGTAAATGAAAAAAAAAATCCCTCAGTTTGATCCACCGCACCTATTCAAATCTGTTACAAATGCTTTTATTAAACACCAATTTCAACATTTCCAATATGGAACTGAAAAAAGCGGCATGTGAAATTACTACCCAAATTGAAGAAATACCATATGGATCCCAACAATTTTCAAAAAATAGGTGTCAAATTAGCGGTCCAAGTGATAAGTAATACCGTTTATAGCGCGCTGCGTACAGCATTTAAAACTAGTTCACCGATTTTTGAAAACAAGTTAGATTTAAACAACTGTAAATATTTTTCATCGAAAACCCCTTACGAGCAGCCACTTAAAATGAATAATAAAATGTATAATGATTTGGTGCTGGATTTGGTTTGGAATTTTTAAATAATTTAAAGATTATAACGCACAAAGAAAATTATTTCAAATTTATTAAGGGACTTCGATTAACAATTTGTGCCCAATTAGGTTTAATCAGTCGTTGAATTCTGTGTATGATATCCAGTTTCTGTTAACCGGAAAAACAAATCAGGACGCACTGAAATTTTTTTTTCGGTCATTAGAGGAGCATGCCTTCAAGTTACGATATTGGAGTGCATTTTGCAAATATACAGTACCGAGAATAAAAAGTGCAACACCAATATTTTTCAGGTAAACTTGTACTAATTGCCTCTTGTCATTATCGTAGGAGGCTGATTTATTTTTTGGGTATAAATACAATCGTTTTTTACTTTTTGTAATTAGTTCTAAGTTATTAAAATTATAATTTGTTCAATATGGCCATGTACACACAACTGACTATGGCTCCGAAAAATCGGATTCTAGCATTGTCTGAAACACCTAAAACGTCATCGAGACAGATTGCTGTTGAGATTAGATGCAACTACTCAGGGGGGATCAGGTCCAAAAAGGAAGACAACTGCACGAGAAGATTCCTAAATTATCAGAACGTCAACAACAAATCGATTTAAAACTGCTGTGGATATTCGGGCTTGAAATCACGCTGGTTGTAGTCTACAGCAGTGGCGAACAGTTCTATTCTCCGATGAGAGTAAATTTAACCATTTTGGATCGGATGGAATCCAGTACGTCAGGCGCAAATACGGCGAACGACTGAGCGATCAGTACCTGAAAAATACAGTGAAGCATCCAGCGGGTCAAATGATTTGGGGGCCAAATGATTTATTAAAGGAACTGTGAACGCAGATATCTACAAAAAAAATCTTAAAGGTCCATTTGTTCCCTTCGATTGAAATGCATTTGAGTGCCGAGTCTGTGATTTTTCAAGATGATTCCGCCCCTTGTCATCGAGCGAAAACGGTAAGCATTATTTTTTTCATTTACTTATTTTATATTTAAGATGATAAAAAAAGAAACATTTATTATTATTTCTCTTCAGGTTAAAGATTTTCTGTTGAAAAATGGAATTTCCACTCTGGATTGGCATGGAAATTCGCCGGATTTGAACCTCATTGAAAACCTTTGGCACGTAATGGGAATGAAAATCAATAAAAAGATGCCGTCATCATTAAAAAAACTCAATTCAATCATTGAAGAAATATGGTATAAAGAACTGACACTCGCGAGTACCTGCAAGATTTAATTGACTCCATGCCAAAAAAAATTGCAGCTATTCTTGCCAACAAAGGCGGGGCAACTAAATATTAAATATACATTTTATTACTTCGTAAGACAGCTGTTTACTGTAAAAATCAAAAAACACTACAAACGGAAATTTAGCTTGAAAAATGATAAAAAATTATAAAGGCTTTAAAAACAATAAAACCATTTAGCATGAAATTTTGTTTTTCCATAAATGTGTGTTATATTAAAAAGAACCACTTCTAAAACAATTCTTTTTTTAAACGTGCGTCATCCTGGCAAAATACATCTTGTTGCTTATTTTTATTGGTGTTGCACTTTCTATTCTCGGTAGTGTATTGGTTACAAAAATTTAAACTCAACACAATCAAATTGCCTGCCAGATGACGCGGATAATTTAAAATTCGAATGAAGTTCTTTTAAATTTGTTCGTTTGTAGAAGTCGTCTTCACGTAACTAGCCACCTAAATCATGCGATTTAACGAAATTTGATTACTTTCTTTTGGGTTTCTTAAAAAGTAATGTTTAATAAAATTAAATGTAAGAAACAGAATTATTGTGAACGTTAAACTTATAAGGTCTAAAACAAATTGTATTTTAGTAAATTGAAAATAAAATTATATTTTTTCAATCATGCTCAGTCAAACTTAAGTGTTAAACAATATAAAGTGAGATTCTAAGTAAATTATTTGTGTGTTTAGGTTAGGTTTGTTTGATGTATTTCGATATTTATTAGGCAAATTATGTGTTTCAGGAAGAGAATTTGTTCCAGGTATGACCTAGACCCAATCGCTAACAGATGAAGCATTCATAAGCAAATCATGGACAAAAACAGACTGTTATATTTAAAACATAGATGGGGGTAGTGTAAACTAAGGGCTTCTAGGACAGCTGAAATCAAATAGAGCCGAAATCTCATATTTATAATGACATCCAAACTATGAAGAGCATGAAAAAACTTACTAATCTAGAACAGGAACAATAAAATAATCCAAAAAGCTGTCATATTTGGAAAGATATTATTAATGAGGAAGATAACTATAAAGTTAGAGACCATTGCCATCTTACAGGGAATTTTAGGGTGGATGCGCATGTCAAATGTAATTTAACTGCTATAACTTAAGTGGATATGATGCCCATTTCATAATAAAGGAATTAAATTTTGATACTGAATCAATAGATCTTATTGCCCAGAATAGAGAAGGCTACATATCGTTTACTAAAACACTTTAAAATCGATGAGAACAGAAAAATTTATACACTCTTTCAAATTTATGTTATCAAAAAATCTTTTCCCGTTTGGTGAGAAAAAATGGAATGAGATTATTTTTTATATTTCTCTTTCTCTATTACTTGAATTTTCAATTTTTTTATTCTGTTTTACTACAAAATCCCATTCCACTAAAAATTTCACGCAACCGGAATCCACCTACAGGAAAAGGATATATTTGCATTTTTTATATAACCATCCTGCTCCTGTGTCAAATGAAATATCAAATTTCATATGGGAAAAAAACTTTACATTTGTTCGATATTATACATCATACAAGTATAGTCCTGTGTGTTCATTAGAAAGTGTTTGAATTAGCGTGTTATTAAAATTAAATAAAAAATAAATGGAGCCTAAAAAGCAAAGATTGGGACACATATCCAAACAACAAAAGGAAGCTTTAATTGAGTTTATCGAGGCTAACCCCGATTTAGCTAAACAAAAATTAAATAACAGTTTGTCTCACAAACGAATGGCTAAGTTATGGGAAGATGCTGCACGTAATTTTAATGCTATTCCTGGAGCCGCTAAACCGTGGCAAAGTTGGAGAAAGATAATACAAACAACAGTTTAAACGCAAACGTAATACATACTAACAATGATTTTTTTTTAGTTTTGGCATGATATTAAGACGGATGTAAAGGTAAAGCTAAGCGCCATTAAAAAATATACAAGTGGTACAGGTGGAGGTTGAAACAAGAGTTGCTTTTTTAATAGACGATGTCACTATTTCGGGCCAAAGAATCGTGATAGAGGCTCCCGTTAATATGGTATAATAGCTTTTTTGTAATATTTTCTGTAAATACATTTTCACAAAATTTATCGTTTTTTTAGGAACTACCTCCGAATGACATTAATGACGAAAATATTTTGTATGGCGATAATTTCACCAGGATCACAAAAATTTCTCCTAATTCTAACTCCACGCCTACCGTAATAAACATAACATACTTGCTTCTTAGAACCAAAATTAAGCGAAACAGGCGGAAATGTTCCCTCTAATAAAAGTAATCAATTAGTTATTACTGAAAGTTAATGTTTGAAATAAATTTTCTTATTTATAATTTTTAGAACGTAAACGTAATGCTGCTACTCAGCGGTTGGCACAAACTATTAGTACGGCAGATGCAGTCACGCAAAGCATTAAAGAGAAGAACAAAGTCAAGGAAAATTATTATGCTAGAAAACTGGAACAACTTGAAAAACTTGTAGCCGCAAAACAAAAAAGTAGTGCACAGGACTTCGAATTCCAAGAATATGGCCACTGGTTCGGATTTTTGATTTTTTGTCTATCCATCTCATATGATATACCTTAATTGTTTGAATTAAATGTAACATGCTTAAAACCTTCATTTCAAAATCCAGCGAATCCATCTAAAAATATTTATGTTTTCGCTGATGTGCCACATTTAATCAAATTAATAAGAACCCATTTTATTGATAGTAAGGGATTTAATATTGATGGAATAATTATCGATAAAACAATTACAGAGGAATTCCTAGAGAAAACAAATAATAAATCGGATTTAAGTGTTGTAGCCTTCAAAATCTCGGCAACGAATTTAACGGTTAGAGGAGCAGCGAGACAAAAAGTTAAATTGTAGACCAAACTGTTTCCAAGGCAATTATTCGCCAAATTTTTCGGAGTTTTTCAAATTGGTAAAGTTTTAATCTTTAATTTTTATGAAACTAAATTTTTGTTTAAATTTTCTTTTAAGGTTAATGATTGGTTTGATTGCCTGAACGTCAGAGTGCCTTACCAAGGCAGTCAGCAACGAGTTCAGGCCATTGGGGTTTCAGAATCACTCCAGTTTGAGTTAATCTCAGCTCAAATTGCTGTACACCGATTTGAAAGACGAATATAAAATAAAGTACCTATTGACAAACAGGCTCAATCAGGACGTGTTAGAATTTTTTTTGGGGTCATCCGTTCAAAAGCCGGGCTCTACGACAAATAATATTTTTTTTATTTTTTAATTTTTTTTTTTTTATTCTATTCTATAGGAAAATAGGGATTGGGTAAACCGTGTCTGCCTGGGTTGAAACATGTAAACTTGCACAATTTGCCGCAATATACAGTCGGTGATCAAATTATTAGCACCAGATGAATAAATTTTTATTTTTACTTAAATCGCATGAAAATCTCAGTATACATGTAATATAATATACTAATAAGGTAGGTTCAAATGCTTATTTTGTGTACTTTTAATAGTGTATAGGAATTTGTGATTTATAACGGGAACATTTTAAATTGGTTATTTTGTTATTTTGAATTTGTTTATATTTTTCCACCACGTGTTGTAAGGTTATTTTAATAAAATTTTGAGGTTATTGTGTTGCCAATACTTTTCAATTTACTCGCTAGGTAAGTACTTTTACTATTATATTTTTTGTTACGTAAATTTTCTTGTTGTTTTTGTTTTATTGCGTGATTTTTGATCTTAGGAATTTTTGAGGATGGGGAAAGCAAAAGACCTTTCACCACGAAAATTAAGCGAAATAAGGACGCTCTTGGTAAACACTGATTTATCAGTTCGTAAGCGACTATTTCAGGTGTTTTCCATACATCTGTGGTCCGAATAAAACAAAAAATTCTCAGAAAACCAAAGTAAAAATAAAAATTTATTCATCTGGTGCTAATAATTTGATCACCGACTGTAATATTTTTCTAAATACATTCTCCCTTATGTATAAATGTGAGGCATTCAGCGAAACCATATCTTCAGTCGGTAAATAAAATTTTATAGGAGAGCACAAAAACGAAGAAGGGTCAAAAAAATCGATATTTGTTTTATTCTCGATTATTGCACAGTGAACCGTCTTCTGATGGTGTTTCCGAATTTGAAAACCGCTTCATTCATATAAAAAGTTTTGATATGTGATATCATGTCTCTTTGACCCAGAAATAAATTAATTTTTTTATAATCGATTTTCTCGAAAATTTAATTTTTTAACAAGGTTCATTAAATTACCTTGTAAGGTCCAATTTTTACGCTTAGAGATCTTATTTTTTATTGTTTTAAAGCTGAAAGTAGGGACTAAAATACTGATGATAACAATTTGGTATTATCTATAGTTTATTTTTTAGGGGCTCTGAAGCACTGGTGAATCATTATAATGTATATATTAGAAAATTAGAATTCCCATAAATAGCGAAGGTGTAACAACCGTACACATCTGCTAACAATTATATTTTCCCATTTGTAATATTCCATCTGTATCCCATATGCATCCCATTAGTAAATATAAGGAAATACCAATTTATGCTCTGGCCTATTCTCCTATCTCCTATTGTTCCAACTCCTATATACAAAATTTTTACCCCATCCTAAAATTATCGTATTTATGTATAAGAAAATATACAAAAAAAAAAAACTATTCTAAATAAAATTCAGTCCACTAAAAACACTTAACAAAAATGTTTACCATTTTAATTCCAAGAAAACAAAATTCACTTCAGCTAAAATTACCATACGACTCGTATTTGGAGTTATCACCAAGCACAGTACCTTCAAAATTTAATTTATTTTCGTCAAGTTCGAGAAATAGGTTTTCATTTGAAGCAGAAACATCGAAATAATGTTCATCGCGATTAGTAACCCCTGTGTACCTTCAGAATATAATTCATTATCGTCACGTGTCAGAAGCCGAACATTTGAGGCCGAAACATCAAAACTGTTCATCTCCATCAACTAATAATGGTAGAAAACGACGTAAGTTCCTAGTTGACACTTCGATTAAAAAAAGGATTCAAAACACAAATTTTTGAAAAACCACGGTAAAGAAAATTTTGCTAGATCAGGAAAAAGACAGAAAAGAAAAATGCTTAAGCCAACTTGCAGTAACTGCAGATTAAAGTATAATATGTACCAAAATTTCTACAGAAATAAGAGAGAGATTTAACGTATTTTGGGATCTAGGTGATCATGGCAAACAATGGACATTTATAGGGAAAAATACAAAACGATTTCCAAAAAGGCGAGTCACAACTGAAACAGATTCTAACCGAAAGTACAGTGCGCAATATTTTCTTCTAATCACTTCAGACAATAGTAAATTCCGTCCCGTCGAGTCGCGCTACACCCGAAAAGACACAAGTAAATTGTATCTTGACAGTAGTTTAAATTTTGCGACTATGTTTAAAATGTATCAAAGCTGGACTTTGGAAAATAATATTACTGAGAAAACTGAGACACTGCGACAATGTCGTGATATAATTAATTCGAAAATGAATGTGGGTTTTTTACTCCTAAAAAGGACCAATGTGATATTTGTACTGTTTACAAAAATAATTCGTCAAAAACTGAGCAAACTGAAAATGAATATACGAGTACAGAGTAGATACAAAACAAAAATATAGCGCGATCACTCAAGTTGGTAGACAAAAGCCTGGCAGTTATTAGTCAAAATCAAATTTCGGCAGCAACCTTTGATTTCCAAAAAATACTTGCTTCTCTTCATGGAGAGACTAGTTCATTTTATTACAAGCGTAAATTATGAGTATTAAATTTCACAATTTTTGATATGGGTCGTAAGTTAGGGTTTTGTTATATGTGGGATGAGATCATTGCCAAACGATGATGTAATGAAGTGGCCAGCGGTATGTACTATTACATAAAAAAGAAATCCGAAGAAGGAAAAGATTTTCGTTTTTGGTCAGATAATTGTAGGGGCTAAAACCGCAATCAAATCGTTTTCTTTGTGTATTGCTACTCTGCCAGAACACTTAATGTTAAAATTTGTCATCGGTTTTTTGGAAAAAGGTTACACGCAACAAGAAGAAGATAATGTTCATGCAGAGATTGAACGCTTCCCAAAATGATGTTAAGGATTTCAAATCAGTTTAAATGGTTTAAAAATTACAAAAATGAAAAAGTTATATGGAACCAGGTTCGAGAAGTGAAGTGTGAACCCAATAATACAACTGTATTAATTTACAAATACGATTTAAATCCCATGGTCATGTAAAACTGGTAATTTACAGCTTAAAAAAGCTTACACTGGAGGTTGGCGAAGTGTTACCGACTTAGTAACACTTCGCCAACAACATTTGATACCTTCACGGTATCACAGTTTTTATGAAAACTTAAGGCATAGTCTTTCTGAAGAGCTTGATTTAGATACATAATTATTTAAAAAAATATTTTTTGTGACTGATTTTAATTCTAGAACTAGGAGGTTATAATAGATATTAATATTTCTTGAGAATTTGAATTTTTTTTATTTTTATTGGAATGATTTTATATTTTTATTATGTATTTCAATTTTAAGTTGTTTAAACTTATGAAGAGTATTAATTAGAATGTTTCACAAAATATTTTAAATTATGAGAATGAGTTTATTTTTGTTTTGGTTGCAGTACCACGATCGTCTAAGAATACATATATCAAGTATTTTAAATAAAAATATTAAAACATATTCAATACCGAAATTTAATAATGAAAATGATATGTTATTAAGTGACATCGCGAAACTAACTGAATGTGTTCACTGCGAAACACGCGAGAAAAATGTAGAAATATAAAGATGATTAAATCGAAAATTATTTTTAAAAATCGACAAGCTAAAAATAGAAAAGATCCGATATGCTAAAAAGGTTAAAATGCTAGAACAGTCATACCGAATTTTAAATTCAAAAATGGACAAACTAAAAATGGAAAACTAAAAATAATTCAGCGGAACAAATTATTGATCAAATAAAACTAATGAATTGAAACTAATAAAAGTGTTCACTCAAAAAACTTTTGTAAAATGCTAATGTTAAATGCCAAAAATGACAACAGTGGGACGAGCCATTTAGAATATTAGTACAGAATATGTACTACAGATCACCGAAAGCCTACAGATTATTGAAACAAAGATTACATTACACTGGGACAGTAGATATATTCATACTAGAGAAAGTAATGGCAGAAATCGGTAATCTAACCACAATTGGAAAATAGTGTTCCTTAAATTTTGATAAAATAAAAATTCGCAAGGATATAAGTTACAATTTAGTACGAGATTGCATCGAAGGATGTCCAGCCGTGTTATATCCGATTTCAGCGGCGATGAACAAAAATTATCATTCAACATTGAACCAGGAATGAAATATTTATAACTGGCAAGATGATCACAAATATTAAGAAGCAAAAACAAAATTGGTGCAATTAAAACACGATATTTATATATGCCGACAACATATATATGCCGAGTTGAGCCGATTTTGAATTTTGAATGCACGCATTTGGTCACGCACGCTTTTAATACAAAGCGGTGATGACTATAACCAACCAATAACAAAACTGAAAAGTGCCTCGTCCTCTGACTCCAGAAAATTAAATGTTGATACCAGAAGAAATTTTCAATTGATTTATCAAATGCAAATTGGTAAGTACGATTAGAAGAAGAATCGCAAATAAAAAATCGCAAAATAGTTTAAATCTAAGACGGTTAGTCTAATTGTCGCGTTAAATCGGAAATAATGGAAACAATTTTGACAAAAACGTAATGTAACGTTACGGGCGTAACAAAATATGCTGTTTTACATTTAAAAATGTTAAAATTAATAGAAAACCAAATTTTGTTTCAATTTATAAAGTGGTAAATCAAAAAATTTCACTGAACGCGATATAGACAATCGATTTCCATTGCAATAACATTTACATGTATATTAATAAAAATGTGTTACAGTTTAAAGATAATTATCATTAAAATATATGAAATACCTTTAAATTATCACACAACCTTTCGAAATCAAACTACATTTATTTAATACCTTCTGCAAGCTGCTCTCGTCTGCATTCGGAAATTGATGGTTTTCTCACAAAAAAAACTCCAATTCAATCACGTGGTTCTTCATATCCTTCATCCTTATTCTGCAATCTGCTACGGTGTTATCGGAACATGTTTCGATTGAAATCATCGCTGTTTCGTTGTCATCAAGCTTAAGTAGCACTACCTAGTTCTGATGTGTGCCAAATATATATCCACTTAGATTTGTGTCTTTTATTTTTAACAGTCAATGATTTTTAAAAAGTGGATTTTCTTAAATTCACAAATTTTGTTTAGTTGTTTACATTTTCACTTTTAGCAATACTTTTTATAAAAACTTAGCTATATCACTTTATTATTTTATTTATCTTATTGATTTATCCATTTAAATTTGTTTAAGTACGGATTTTGATTATAAACTTTAAATAAAAGCAAGCACTTCATCCGTCTCACTTAAATTGAATATCACAAATTAATTTTAAATTCACACGAATCTGTTGTTACTCGGGTAAAAGCTAACGAAACTATAACAGAATTTTATTTGCGAACGGTGGTATAAATAGAAAAAATTATCTACCTGAATTTTGTAGGTGTCTACCTGTCATTTTCACGATCATCCTAATAATACAAAAATACTGAGTCATATGGAATTTTTTGAACACTAGCGGCAACGCCTGTTTAATTTTATGATTTAGATCATTCGCTTTATGGATTTATACGTCATTACTTTAACGGTGACTCATACCGTGGTGAAGTGGGTTGCTGCAGAACAATTTTTTCCATTTTTATTATATAGAGAATGGAGAATATTTTCTCACAAGCAACTCAAACATACAGTTTCCCGAGATCACTGACGGACGAATTACTTGGCAACAGCAGCGGTAATAGCCAGCGCGTTCGATTGTAATAAAGATCACCGTTGGGTAAATAACTCTAGTTTATAAGGAAATTAAGACTTTGCACTGATCAAATAAATTCAATCAAAATATAAAGAAGGTAGTTATATCTCACGAGTCAACCACCTGTTCGCACCATAGAGCAGACTCGGTATAAAATATAAAAATTACATATGGACAGTGTTTGTCATAGGGGTTGATATTATGGCAACCATACAGGCGATACAATTTTGAACTAATTTTGTGTGGTATGTCTTGCTGAAGACAGATGAATATTGTATTCATGTCTACTGTATCGAAGGCTTTTCCTAGGTGGATGGAGAGGATGTAAATTCCATTACCAGAACGCCACTCTTCGTCAAGAATACGACGAATAGTAAACATATGGTCTTCGGTAGATCTGTTGGCCAAAAATGTAGCTTGAATTGAGTGGGGAGGATCAAAAAATCTGTCTAATCGATCGGTTGGTTTATGGTTTTTTAAGTTTGAGAAAAACTCTTAGCAATCAAGAAAACGATGGTCTGAATTTGCTTTAGCTAAACATTGTCTGGCGGTTTTTAAGTGTACTATAGAATATAGATCTTGCGGATGGACAGTTATGTCCCACGAGTTTACCAGAACTCACCATAAAGCAAACTCGGCATAATGCAGTTCATTAGTTCCAAGAACTTAAATTAAATGTAATTTGAATCTTAAATTCATATTCCATAAAAATCTAAATAAAATTTAAATTAAACTTGTATATAAAAATATCAAATTAAGATGTAAACATTTTTGAAAACACGATTGTCCGCTATGTATACATTCGCGCGTTCAGCATTCACGAATGCATAAAAGGTATAATAAAAAAAAAAAAACCACGCGGACAGCTCTACCTGAAATCAGTTTTTGTAAACGATTCAACGAATTAACATTATTGTAACGTAACAGAAAAGTATTTTATTTAAACCTCGTTAAAAACGCTTCCCTGCGAAATAAATTTGTTATCATACCTCTCGCACCGATAACTGGGCTTTATGATAACATCTGGCGTTCTTGAATTTGCTTAAGCAAATAAATTTAATTTTATATTACAATATAAAATAATATTATTATTTTAAATAATTTATTGAAATTTAGGTGTTAAGGTGTCCTTTTGGTAAGGACAATTTGCGAGGAGATTTAATAGAACCATTAATTGACTTCCAGGAATTAATATTTCTATTTTATTCAGTGATTTGCTCATGGGTTGATGATGCAATGGATTGATATTGGGCTCTTAGTTTTTCATCTTGCAATAATTGTAAATTTATTGATTTATAATTTTAGGTTATTGGTCGAATAGATGTGTTGACTTTAGGACCTTTCTTCGTTGAATACAATCAATTTATATTAATCTGTGGTTAATTAGTTCGGATTTACAGGCTTTACTGCAATTCACGTAGATCACACGATTTTTTTGACGAGTTATTATATGATATACTAGCGAATAATTTCGTCCGCCAGTCTAGGAAGTGAGGTTTTTGCGGCGACCTTTGATTGTGTGAATGAATAAACCGGTTCATTGAACGAGAAACCTTAAGGTGTTTCCGTTTTCATTTGATTCCCTGTAGTATAGGACTTAGAGCCCTGCATTAGTAATATCCGCGAGTATCCGAAATTATCGGCGGATAAAAGCGGATGTATCCGCATTAATTTCTGGCGGATGCGGATTTATTCAGATTATCCGCACTATGCGGGTTATCCGAACGATTGCGGATAAACCTATTATTATACATTCGCACGCATAACAATTTCAAATAGTTTTTTTTTACCTTACAATGACAAAATTATACATTGTTACATTGTACTAACAAAACAACGAGAGAGAAATTAAAAATTTATTTTTCGTTTTCAGTTGTTAACTATTCTGGAAAAATCTATACACAATACACATTATACATAATCCAGTGCCTTCTATAGTACTGGCCTGTGGCAACATTCATTTTTTGCTGATGACGTCAACGTAAGTCGATAACCAGATGTCAGCATAATTAAGTAAAAATAATACACCTTGCCTCCTTATTACGACGGCAATAAATTTCACAAAATTAACAAAAATCTAAATTATAAAATAAATTAACAAATTATGAACAATTTAAGTCTAATTGATTTTCTTAATACATAAATGGAATTTTTCAAATCCATACTCAAAAATATTTAGTGTGAATTTAAAGAAATTCGCGTATTTAGCTAACGTAATACGAAGTTTTAATGTATTCCACTACAAAAATATAAATAAAACTGAGAGCGCAGAGAATATGATAATCATATCATAATCATTTTGTTTATATTTTGTGTATTATTTATATTTTATTTTTAATGTCATGCAATTAATTGAAGACGTATGAACGACGCATTTTTTTTATATTTTACATGATATTCGTACTTTTTTTGCTATTTTTATTGAATCTACAATTACAACAATTTCAAAATAGATGGTATTACAAATCGACTTATGTTGGATAAAATGGACAAAAAAATTGTCAAAATCTAAAATCAAAATGTATATACATTACTAGAAAAATTAAAAAACGAATATCCTTCGGCTTCAACAGTTTGTTCGAAACTAACAACAAAATTACAAAACAACTGAAGAAAGAAATAATATTTTTATTGTTGTAATTTTTTATGACGAAATTTATTTTGGTTTTAAGAGAACGAGGCGGAGACAAAAACTAGAAAAAACTGGAAAACTAAAATAAAAACCAAATAACCTTCCGCTTCGATGCACTGTTGCCAGATGGTGGGATTTTTTTCCAAATATGGGATTTTTTACCGACAATCCGTGGTTCCACACTTTGATTCTTTGGTCGTGATTCTTTCCTCGTTCTCTTCCCCTTCACCAACAAACTAATTTTTTGGCGGGGAAATTCTTGATTCTTTTTTCAGCAAAGATATTTTTTGATTCACTGATTTCTCGCACAACAAAAAAAAAATTCAAGGCCATTTTATTTATTTGTTTTTTGTTTAATTTTTTAGTTTCGAGTTGTTTTGTGAGTGGAAAAACATTTTACGCATGTACATATACCGTGGTTCCACACTTTGATTCTTTGGTCGTGATTCTTTCCTCGTTCCCCTCCCCTTCACCTACAAACTAATTTTTTGGCGGGGAAATTCTTGATTCTTCTTTCAGCAAAATTTTTTTTTGGTTCAATTGATTCTCGCACAACAACAAAAATAAAGAGGCCTGTAGTTTAGGAGGCATTGGTAAAATCATCATCATCAGCCAAACATTTTACACGTTTCATTGAAAATTTTAATTCTATAATCATCTATAATCACGCAGGCAATGTTAACATTGCTATAAATATTATATCTTAATTTAATAAAACGTGTGGAATATATTATGGATAAAAAGGTAATTGAACGCAATAAAAAAAGTAGCATCTTCAAAACTGTCGAAAAACCACCTACTACAAATCTTCCGCAATTTGGACAAAATTTCATTTAATTATCGATGATAAAGACGTGTTACGAATTTTTTTTTGTCATAGCACGCCTTTTCCCACATTCATTCTTATTAGTTTACCTCTATGGCGAATTTTACGTTGTAACGGATAGCACTGCCACATGGGTATGAACACGTGGTAATGTTGCTGTACTAAAATATTTTTTGTTCATGTGGACATGTTTTTGTTGTTTCTTGTGTTTGCCTCTACGAAGATGCCGCGCGATTGGCGGTTAAAGGAAAGAGCGAGACCAACGTGCATCGGGTGTGTGCGATGCAATGCGCTCTAGAGGAATATTTTTTCTTATATGTTTCTCGTTTGTATCAATGTGAATTGATGCAAACGAGAAACAGAGAAGGAAGAAGATTCTTCTAGAGTGTATTGGCGTGAGTTGTGGTGGTGCGAGAATTTTTTTGTAAAAGCCAGTAGAGTTTTGAATGTTGTATTTATTATATTGACGGGAGTTCAATTTAAAAAAAAGTGAATTTTTCTGAAGTGATGTGACCGGTGTGGTTGATGAATTTTTTTGTTAATAAATTGTAATTCTTTTGACATACAAAAAAAAAAAAAGAAATAAAAATTAGGTGCGTTTTTTTTGTTTGGTAAAGTGAAGCCTGATATTGGTGTATTGATTAAAAAAAAAATGATCGGAAAACTTAATCTAAATTTCTAAAGTAATCTAAAGTTTTTGTTGTTGTGAAAAATAGTAGAAATTATTTCTAAAACATTTTGAATAACTACTAAACTTTTGGTGTGTGTTTTCAAGTTTAAACATCATTTTCCGAAATACACATTTTTAAAATCAAGACCTCGACGCTGATACGACCTTACAGGGTGGCGTTTGTTTAGAAATTTATTTTCGACGGGTGTTGTATTTACAACGGGTGCTGCAATAATTTACTGGTGCCGCATCAAGTTACGGGTACCACATTATTTTTTACTGGTGCCGCATCAAGTTACGGATACCACATTATTTTTTACTGGTGCCGCATCAACAAGTTCCGTATTTTCGAGGGTGCCACAGTAATTTATGGGTACTGCAATAATCAACGGGTACCTCATTCTCGAGGGTGCGACATTATTCGACGGGTGCCGCATATAAGTTACGGATACCGCATTTTCGAGGGGCAATTGTTCGACTAGCAACTGTGTCGGTCGGGCACAGCGGCAGCGTTGAGGGGTGAAAGACGCCCACGTTCTCGGTGATATAGTTGCGGCGGCCAGTTGAGGCCAGCCGCGATAGTTTTTGCGGCCAGTCGAGGCCAATATATTTTACCGGCGGATGGGCCGCTACGCTGGAGCGCGGATAACGGCATTTTCAAGCCGCAACGGTCCGGGTGCGGCGCACACCTGTGGCATGACGGCCACACAAGGCCGCAACGGTAAATTTTGTTCGATATATATAGTTAAAGGTACGGTTTTTGTTTTGATTTTATTTTATTTTTAATTTTTTTTTAAATTTTGAATTGATATATATATATAAAAATTTGTAATCGAGCGCCAAATAACGGTTGCGTGTCGTGCGCTTGGTACGCATTGGTATCGCCCCAATTTTTTTTTGTTTTGGCGGTTATATTTGTTTTTACCGTTGTTCTCTTACGGGTTCTTGTTTTCTACTTCCTCGGCGAGGAATAAGTGATGAAATCTGCAGGATTTTCAGGCAGAAGCCATTCTGTAACAGACGTAATGGTTGATAATTTTATAGCATGCTTTAAATGCAAATCAATGTACAAATTCGAAAGCCGCAAAACAGGAACTTCGAATATATTGAAGCATAAATGTCCATCATCTTCAAATAGAGTTACATTAACCAGAGTAGCAAATATTTTTTTCCCGTATAAAAATCAATATAATATTTGCTATCTCTTTTGAGTCATGTGGGAACAGGATGGTTATATAAAAAATGCATATAGTGGTCTCAGATGTCAAAGAAAAAGCTAACGGGACAAGTTGTTGTTGTTGTAAAAAGTGACGCGCTAAATTTTGTGTTCTTAAAAAATCGTGATATTATTAATTAAAAAAAATAAAATATTATAAAACAGTTTGTGTATCGTGTACTAGTGCATCGTTTGTGAATAAATACTGAAAACGTTGATCATTAAAACATTGCAATGAAGTGCTTTGTGAAGGGTTGTCAAAATGCGCCTCAAAAAAATCGAAAAGGAATTTCTTACCATCTGTAAGTGTTTTTAGAAAATAAAATGTAAATTATGTTAAAAGCATCAACAATATGTAGAGCAATAAGTGACATAACGAAGGTGCGCATTATTTGCCCTAAGTTTATGAAATTTCCTGGAGGCTGAGAAAAAATTAAATAAACAGCGTTTCTTCGAGAAAACATCCCATCCTGGAATTATTGGCATCTTTCTGGCAATTTATGGATTCCATCGAAAAAAAAAAATTGTTTGTCTTTTGATGCGATCCATTCGTTGAGCCATTTTTATATTTCCTCTTGGGTTCTGAAGTGCTGGTCTTGAAGATCGCTTTGCATTGATCGGAACAAATAGTAATCTGATGTGGTAAAATCTGGTGAATGAGCATGCGGTAGAAATTGCGGTAGAAACAGTTGCAAACCATTTCCCTTCTTTTTGAATCCATTTCATTGCATGTAAACGTTTGCTTATGGCTGATTGAGTGACATTTAACTGTACTGCAAGTTTTTTTTTTCTGTTTCAGCTGAGTTTTCCTTTAATAATGCTTTCAATTCAACATCTTCGAATTTTTTTGGTGGAACAGGACGTTCTTTATCATTGACATCAAAATCACCACTTTTGAATCGCTTAAACCAGTTTTCGAAAGTTGGTTAAGTTGGCGCATGTTCACCATAAGTTTCTTGAAGCAAACGAAAACTTTCAGCATTTTTTTCTATTGATTAAAGCAAAAAAGTAATGCTTCCCGCAAATGCTGTTTTGTTGGTTCGAAATTTGAAATGTTTAAACGGGATTAAAAATAAATATAATGACAAACTAAATTTCAATGTGGAATCTCAACACTTTAAAACGCCGTAAGTGTCATTGTAAACGAATGTTTAGTACTAAAGTTACGCCATCTCTTAGAAAATCCAAAAAACTAAGTTATACACCAAATATACCTCAATCAGATGTTTTTGTACGGTTAATGATGGTTGTTGCCCAACGTATTAAATGCAACATTCATCGAACATAATGTAACACACAGAAACACGAATTCATCTTTCAATACATATTATGTTATATGCAATTTATAATTGTGCATATAATTTTGTTAAGTATATATGTGTCGGTTTACTTTATATACATAAAATATAATTTGCAATGTTATGTATAACATTTTTTGCATCTCCTTATACACGTAAATGCTCATAATGTACGACTAGTGCAGTTGGCGCCAAATAATTAATGGTACCGTGACGTATGATCAGTATCCGAGGATGCGTTATTTGTAGAACTAATTCATCTGGTGCCGTTCTTAATGTTTTGCTACTGTAAATTTTGGAATCAATCGAAACACTGTGGTTTTGAATGCTACTCCGCATATTGAAATTACAAACCACGATGTCAACAAAAAATCAGATAATTTTTCTCTAGTCTCTTTCGTGGCTCGGCTAATTCGAGTACATGTCTCCGTTGCTCGCCAATTCGAAATTTGATTTTTTGCAGGTGCTACGCTACCAGAAATAGTGCAAAGCAGTCAATTCTTAATTTGGCCTTTAATCAGAAGTCAAGATCATCTCCGATTCGTCTTAACAAGGTTTTGAGTTTGTATTGTAATCTCACTGTTTCATAACCAATAGCTAATTGTGCTTTTTCTTGCTTTGTTGTTCTCTTTCACCAATATGTGTGTTATGTACGTTTGTTCGACCTATGCAAATTACGTACATATTTATTGTAGCTTTTTTAATTTCACAAATAAATAAAAAGGACTAAATTTATTTTGCAATTCTTATTTATTATACAACATTTATTTTTTAGATGTTTTTTATTACACAACCAAACTGGTAAACAGCTAATAAAAATTTAATTCTTATTCTTTGTTGTCGACGAAACAAAAACGTTATGCACAAAGATAATGAAAAATGCAAGCTTGGATAATACATTACAGTATTTCCAAGTATTTTATTGTATATACAATGTGGTGTCTTTATATTTGTTTCGTTTTTACATTTTTGTTATGTCTGGGAACTTGATATCGGTGTGATTGGTACGACCGATGTTGGTGAAATCATGTGTATGGTATCATGACGTAACTTTCGCGGTATGAAAGAGTGGGAGAGGGACGCGCACGAAAATCAAAACCAAAAACACTGCAACGGAAAATATTCTTCTAAATTTTTTTTGGATGCGAGAATTTTGTCAGTTCGTTTTGGATTTTTATAAAAGCTAGACTAGTTTTTGAAACTTGATAAGTCAAGTTTGTAATTTTTATATAGCATCAAGTTTTTATTTGAAGTATGGACATTTGAATATCCATTTTGTAATTAAAAATTTAATAAAAATTATCAGCTAAAGTTTTTGTTTTTAATAATACAATTTTTGGGGGTGCTGGATTGTCGTAATTTAAGTTTTGTTAACAAAAAAAAAAATAATAATAAGGGATAGAAAACAAGAACAAGGAACAATCGTACGACATACAATTTAATAATACCTTGTGATAAAAGTGGAATGTCAATAGGGCCGTCGAGTAGACCGCCATCCAGTTTATAGCGCGGCCTATAGCGGCTCGTCCAGTTTATCTACGGGCTGCCTACACGTGGCTATATAAATTTACGTTCGCCACGGTTTTAATCGATTTACGGGTGGCCAATAGAAGTCACTGTTATCCAAAGGCGGGGAGACGCCTAACATTTTAAGGGCGGTCAACTGAGGCTCACTTGGTTCTAGGGGTGGCCGACAACGGGGCCATTCCAACTTTTAGTGCTACGTAACGGCAAAGCAGGACGACGCAACTTTTCGAGGGGACTACCCGAATTCAAAAGGTACCGCTTATTATTTTTTTATACTTTTAAATGCTTTTTATTTTATTTTTATTAAATCATTCGTTCAAAGTAAGTTAAATTTCCTATTACGATACTTATATCATTTTGATCAGTCATTTTTTTTTTGTGTCGTGTATCGTAAATTATAATCAAAGCTCGTTGAAATTTCGCATGTTGGTAGTTCATTTCGAATGTTTGGATTTAGTTTTTTTTTAACTTTTAATAATTTTTTCATTTTCCCCGGTTCGAAATTCAATCACCTCGCACAATCTGATTGTGCGTTACGTATGGTGTTTTCTTCTGAGGTGAGTTTTTATTTATTCCGGTTAAAATATAATAATTTCATGTTGAGTGTTTCATCTTGGTTCTTCATATTTTTTTCTTTCTCTCTCATTGCGTCATCCATACATTATATATATATATATAATAAAACTATACAGCGTGTCTCCTTGTTATTAGGAATTATTATTTTCTTTGTTTCTTTTTACTTCCTCTGGGTTGCACCAGTGCACCTAGATACTAATGGCCTCATTGCTTTAAAAATTTTGCTATATGACGTCATTTTATGTCGACGATTTCAATCTTTGGTATGGCATTAAAGTCAAATAAATGATCCGAGTTTTTATATTTGGTAAAAAATAATTTACATATTATATTATTATCAAAATATGCATTAAACATTTCGTTAAACCCTTAAATGTTATGTATTTATTTAGACATAAATTCGATGACGTAACAATCAGTATTGCCTTGTATTCTAGGTGCATTGGTTGCACACAATTAAAATGAATTGCTTATTTTTCCGATTTTGGGTGATGACAGATTCGTGCACTCTCTCGGCTCGGTGCTCCATTTTTACAGGCTGGACTTGGACTCTCCTTCCCCTTGGCAGGACATCCACAGGGTCGGAGTGGTGAGTCCAGTATATGTGTTGTCCATTTGGGGACGACCGTAAAATCCACTCGGTCTCCCCGTGGCACTCCAGTAGGTAGTTTCAAGCTAGGTATTGTGGGAGGATTCGCTGGAAGCCTCTCGGGGTGAAGAGAGGCTTTGTCTGGCGGAGAAACATCCATACGTTTATGCTTCTTCTTTGTTTCTGGGCATCGGCCTCTAGAGGTCGATGGTGGGTCATTCGGGGAGGTTTCGCCAGCAGACATTGTACTTGTTGCCCGGGGAGATCCGGTCGTTCCTGGGTGGGCACACTCGGTTTATTATTATCGTATTTTTATTGATTTCCTGTTTCGCTCAATTAATTTTGGTTGAATCATTTCAGTCAGCCTTTCAATTTTTTTATTTTTTTTATATATGCGGATGCGGTGAAACCAATTACTCTGCAAGTCCCCACAAACCCCACGCTCGGCAAAATATACATCGTGTGGAAACCCCTGCAGGTTTAATTCTGCTAACGGAAATGCGAATCGTAAATTCGTCTTTTTCCCACCTCATAGTCAATTTTCGAATCCCATCTCGGAAAAACGTTTCGTCTTTTGAGGCGATCCATGTTTAAAGTAAATTTTTCATTTCTTCGGAACAAGTGAACCAGTGACCTGCCAAAACGTGTTGCATCCGTCGGAACAACCAGTAATCAGAAGAAGCAATGTCCGGAAAATACAGCGAGTGTGGTATAATATCCCACTTGAGCGTTTCCAAATATTTTTTTACGACTTTTGCAACGTGAGGCCGATCGTTGTCATGCAGAAGAATAACTTTATCATGCCTTTCCTCAAATTCCGGCCGTTCAAACGAATCAAATGGAGTCTGTACCGCTCGCCCGTAATGGGATCGGCAATATACAGCATAACCATCAAACCATGAACGTTCGTCTTTGGTGTTGATGTTGAGGTCGATGGGAAAGATTTATTGGGCAAAGCGAAACAATTTTTCCTCTTAAGGCTATCGTAGAGGATCCACTTCTCGTCACCAGTCACTATCTGATGTAAAAAAAACCTTTCTTGTTTGCCTTTGAAGCAGCTGCTCACATCTCTTGGTTTCAATTCATACAGGACCTAATTGCCTTGGGTCATCCCCAATGTACCGTCATCGACTACGATTTGTTTTGGCTGTTCTACGCGAGGCTTATCTTCAACACTGAAATCATCATTTTTGAAGCATTGAAACCATTATCAACATGATTTATCGGTTGGAGCATTGGGACCGTAAACTTCCACAAACATTCGATGTGCTTCAGCTTCCAATTAAAAAAAAAATAATACTTCCCGCAAATGCTGTTTAGTTATCAGAAAATTCCGACATATTTAACACCGTAAAAAGCAGATGACTAATCTGTCTGAAACAACGGAAATAAGCTTTCACTATAAAAAATTTATTATAGTCAGAGCCATTTTTTGAAAACGGACCGAATTAATTTGTAGTCCCAATACAATTTTATCATTAGTCCGTGAGTTTGTTAATTTTAGACTCTAACTGAGACCTCTCTAACTCCAGACCGATTGATTGATCGGGGTGAAACTTCAAGCTTATGGTTTTCCTTAACTTCAAGGTTCCATAGAGGAAATTTTTTCGTTTTTTGTAAATACATATTTTGAGAGCTGCAGCATTTACCGAGAAACGTTTAAGAACAAAAAGATTCTAATTAAAATTTCACGAAACCATTTCGTGCTTGATTTGTAATATTTAAGCAGAAATTTCCATTTTAGTGGTTTATTTTTCTCTCAGAAATTCAATGGATTGTATTATACCTCTTCATATTTTTAAATTAATTTACAGTATTGCCGCTTAGCATAAATAATTCGCTAGTTAATAATTTATATATACATATGTACGAGAATTTAGAAATATTACAAATTTGACAATTCTTTATAACGAGAGTTTAACTAATACATACTCATGATAAAATAATCAGGGCATAAAGTGCCAAACTTCACGTTCGTGGGTAATTTTGTTTTTGGAATTTTAAGACAAAGTTAGGACAAACGTCACGAGTATTTATATGAAAATGGTATCTAAGTTCCCTAACCCCGAACTCTGCAAAACATAAGTGTACATAAATATTCATATTAGTTTTACTTACCTAACCCCTTAACCTCAACATTTAATGCAACGATTAAATACATAGCAAAAAATACAAAAAAATGCGAAAAAAAATTAAGTTAGTAGATTAGTAGAAGTTTAGTGTTTAATGGAATTACATATCCATAGAGATAATTAATTTTATTACAATAGAGTTAAGTTTTTTAATATAAATAGTAAAAATGTTTTAATAAAATGTATAAACATTTGTAAATATAATAATAAATAAGCACTAATACAAGTGACAAAATAAATACCTACTTGTCGTTTACGAATTTTCGAAGTCTGAGCGCGTATTTCTTTATTTTAATTTTCATTGCATGTACGTAACATTTAATTATTTAATATGACATTTCAAAAGAAAAAAAAATTTTATACCCAATAGGCCAAAATTTGTACTCACAATATATGGGTTGGCTTGGTACCGTGTCGCGAATAAAATTACATCTTTTTTTGAATAATAAAAAATTGACATATGGTATTGTGGGAATCGGAAAACGAAAAACTATTCTTGTACGTGTAACTGAAATGCAAACGATAACAGTTTTTTACTTGTCACAAAATAATTCGAATGGGTTTTTGCAATTTATGTTTTTAAATTATATTTTCATGTATTATGCAAAGCAACGGATTTATCGTGCTTATTGTTCAGGGTCCAAAGAGGAACCAGGTTAGATTAGGAGAATAAGGACGTAACTAACGTTACGCGCTACCGATTGTAATTTTTGATACCTAAATTTATGAAATTCCCATTTTTCGCAAGTATTTTTTGTACCGGCGTTTTTCGAAAGAAGCAAACAAACGAAGATGTTTGCAATTTTTAAAATTATTTATTTATGTCATTTAATGTTTACTCCGGTACCACGTTTTAACTCATTAGGATTCTACTAAATGATTTTTTTAAATTATGCAGTTTGATGTGTGTTCCGCTGGAACGTCAGCAATACAATTCAATTTAATTATTAAAACAAATTATTTATTTATTAAAAAGAATGTATATAAAATTTTATTTAAATTTCTTGTTACATTTATTACTTAAACTAAATTTAAAAATATAAATATCATTAATAAATAGTACTATAAAAAATAAAAAATTTTAATTTATAACAAATTCTAACGAAATTTACTCATCAATCAAATATTTACAGTTAAAGCTTACAGTTATTTTTTAAGAATAACAGTTTTAAAATAATTCTAATTATTCTTAATACAATTAATTTTAAATATTTTTTTTTCCATTATGAATCCTAATTTAAAGTTCTTAATATGTTATTGCATTAATTTATTGATTATTGTGTTCGAGTTTCTTTTGTGTAAAACGAAACTCTTATGGAATTTAGTATTTTAAGAATATAATTTGGTATTTTATTGATCATTGTCATTTCTGAACAAAATTAACAGCTCCAAATTATTTAATTGTCCAAATGCCTCATCAATGTGTTTCCATTAAAACCGCTATTACTACAAGCACTACGCCGAAACAGGTAAATTTGTAAGCATTACAAATAAATCAAACCATTCATTTTTTATTATAAACTCAATCTAAAAAAAATCATGTTCAATAAAGTTATGTTGTGTTATTTGGAACTGCTGCAAAATCAAGAGATCTTACTCCCGTGGAGATGAAACTTTGACCAATTGTACCAGAACAACAATCTAGTAATCAAACGCTTTCCGTTACATTGTAGTTTAAAATTATCGCAAAACAATTTTAATTCTACAAATCTAAACGAAAATTCACAAACTGACCGTGCGTAACAACATAACGCTTAGTGACAAATAAGCGCTAAAAAGCGGCAAGTATATAGAAACACTAATATGTCATAAAAACAAAACCAACGACGGAAAAAAAAAATCTAGCTTTTCTTCCGCCATTTCGTACGCATGTTGGGTAGTGAGCACTTCGTAATGCATCAATTAATAACCATTTTTTTAATTACCGTTTTGTTGGTTGGGTACTTAAATACCCAAAAGGGTAAAGTCAAAAAAAAAAGACATCTTCCGGAAGTCTATTAAACTTCCTATCCAGCCTACTCTATGAAACCAAAAAGAACATTGCAAGTCAATTTATTTATAAAATTATCAATCTATTGAAAATTTTATTTATAAATCAATTTATTTATAAAATTACAAAATACATCAGCGATTCCAAATTTCGTAGTAAAAATATTCTAAGAATGTACCAACAAATGAATAATTATCCTAAAAATTAATCCACAAAAATTTAGACAAAATATCACAACAATAGAAAACAACACAAAACATTTAAGTCATAATAACAACACAGATCTCAATACAAAAACAATAAAAGGTTCACAAAACTATGTTTCATATTTAACAGACAACATAAAATCGACATTATCAAACCAAAACAACAAAACCAAATTGCAAATCTATACAGACTCCCAACAATAACCATAATGTAGTTTACAAAATTGATTGAAACATGTGCGACATTGGACATGTTATCCATTGGACATAGTCAAAACCTAATATGTAACTAGAAAAAGAAAGACATATTAGTGACTGTAAAAACAAAAAACAAAAACGACGACTCTAGCAATGCTTTGAATTTCAAAGTTGACACACATGAGGGGGTATACGAGTAAATTCGTAATGATCTGAGTCTATCGAAAAAGCGGTTTTAGGAATGCCTTTGGGGTGAATCTTAATTTGGTGAAACCCCGATGCAAGATCAGTTGTGGAAAAGTAAGTTGCTGTTTCTACTTACGAATAGCTTTTCCGAATTATGCAGTAAGATAGTAATTTAGTAATTTTTCAAGCTGAGTAGCGATTTCTTTACAGGTTTTTCGTTTTCGAGATTTATTTGATGTTTCTGAATATTAGAAAATGATATTTTTTGTATTTTGTTGAAAAATATGTCTCGATAATTTCAACATAGTTTTAATATAACTTCTTTCTCTTTCAGAGACAATTCATCAAGTTTGAGTTTTTCTCGAACTCATTTGTGTGAAAAGGGGAACTTTCCACAAGGGTATGAAAATTGAATTCCGTAAATCCAGTAAATGATACAACCGCAATGGGTTTGACCAAAAAAATTAATTTTTCTTCACCTTACACGGGATCCTACTAATAGATCAGGGAAGGAATATTATTTGGTATTAATGAATGTGACGCTTTACCGATAATTTTATTCCGAATATTGAACATTATAATTTCTAACTCGTCATTATTATTTATTTTTCACAAGTTTTTATTATTTGTTCGGCATTCTCAATGATTCGCACTAAATCTATTCTTGAACCGTCAATGGATGAATATGTTTAGTTATTTTATCAACTTTAAATATATTATCTATAATTGTATCCATTTTGTCAAAAAATTGTAGTTTAATTATTTTCACTTTAGGCACTTTTCCTTTGTGTTTAGAATTTAATATTTCCGCTTGGTATGTGTAATTATCACCTTACGCTTCACTAAATTAATTAAGTACATATCAAAATTTTAGTTTTTAGAAAAAACCTAATTTACAATTAAGGCGTTATTTAACTTAATAAAATATTATAGTTCGGCATAATTGGTCACAATACAATTTCAAATTAATAGTTCCCCTTCTATTAGAATAATCAGTTCAACATATTTGAGCTTCAGCAAGGTTACTGCAAGGAGGCAAAGGCATAGATGTTTCATTGGTTGACAAATATCACGGTTCGGAGATAACTAAATATCGCTTAAAATTAATTTGTGATTTCCGTCCCAGGTGGCCACATTCCAGAATTTCGTCCAAAAAATATTTTAGAATCCCATTTCCATACAAAAATGACCAAGATTCATCCGAGGTGTATAAATATAATATTTTTTTTTTTTACTGTTACTGCAACACCGTTATTGATCCGCCTAAGAGTTCTCTTTTACGTGCTGATTCTACTTTTTTAAAAGAAATTTTCTTTCATTTGCATTGAGTGCAAAAATAACAGCACATGTATACTCCTTATTTGACCGGATCCATTGCTGCAATTACTAAGTGTTTGCAGGAATTTAAAAAAGGATTTAACGCAAATTGCAATCGTCTTTTCAATATAGAAGAGAAACTAAACTTAGTGTTGTTGACATGTCGAGTTCGTTTGAGCAAATCAAAATTATCGGGGTATTTCCTTATTTTAGAACGAATGTAGCATGTTTTAATATATTTTGAAGAGTTCTTTCAATTAAAGATATGAATACTAATTAAATGATTTCAGATTATTTTTGATAATATATTTGTATTAATTTGAAGGGAAAACAACGAATACTGCAAGTAGTTGAAACATCAAGTACTGAACCTGGTAGAATGAGATTTTTTTATCAACAACAATCGTCTGAGCGGAAAATAAACGCTAACAATGTAAGTTTAAAGTTTACCTAAGTGTGTCCAAATTGTGTTAAAATATTTATTAATGTTAAACTTGTGAAATTGCTCTTGTGTGCTTTACTATACATTGTTTATTCTAAAATTTAAGTAAAAATTCAAATCTGGAATCTGATTATGTTTTTATTTGTATTTAATTATAGAAGAGACCAGCAACTCCGGGAATGAAACAGCTTCAGTAATAGATTCCGAACAAGACGACATGGAACCGAGAGCCCTCACCAGGGGGTTTTTGATAAACAAATAAAAAATATTTAAGTTAAATAAAAGTTTTTATTTAAATTAAATTTAAAAAACAAACGTGTATTTTTATTTATTATATTTAAATTTATCTAAGTGTTCCGCTTCACTATCCGCATCTGATGACCCAAGACGACCGCTTTTACCGTATCAGGTGAGTGATTTTTTTATTAGTTATGAGATATTAAACAAGGTGCATGAGTGTTTTATTATTAATAAATTTAAAAATTTAGTTTCGGGAAACAGTGGATTCGAGCCACCATCGCATTATTTTCCAGGATTATCATCGTCGTTTTTTTTTCTAGAAACACGTGTCTTTCGAGACACGTTTTCGAAAAAAATCCACTAATATTTTATTCGGGTCGCAACCACCACGCGGATCTTTTTTTTTTTTAAGTTGTAACGGAATTCTATTTAATTCCGTTACTAACCTATCCCAAACATTATTTTCTTATCGGCATGACCTTGGAGATAATATCTCCAACTATATCTAATTCATGGATTAGTCATGCTACCTCTTCGCATTTTTGTTTTACGCTTATCTACCACAAGGCCATTTCACTAATTCATGTTAGAATTTTTGTTAATAAACTTCAGTTGAGTAAGCGTAAAAGGTTTATATGCAATTTGATGCCCTTATTTTTCAAGTACACGACGAATGCAAGTGGTTTGTTTATATATAGCATAGACAAATGTAGAAATTAAAACCATTTGTATTTGTTGTTGTAGCAGTAGCTAAAGTTTAACCCGTTTCAAAGTGCGACCAAAATTTGGTGTATAAATTTTTTGTTTCACCTTTATATTGGAGTGAGCAACGTTTTTGTAAAAACGTTAAAATAAAAACGAAGTTTTTTTATTTACTATAAAATATAGCCAGATGGCAAATTTTAATAAAAATTCAAGACGTGAGGAAGTCCCGCGCGCACAAGATGTAAGTCGTATGGAATACCAGCGCGATCAAAATTCACGTAGGGCACGAAGCCAAGAATGATGATTGGTATGAATCTAATCTCATTAAAGAAAGAAAGAATGAAATAGCGACACGCAAAGGCCCAACTAGGCCAAAAAGCGCACAAAAGACGCCGCGTGCACCGCCGCCACCATTCAAACCAACGAGTGATCAAATTTTAATGGCCGATGACTTTGACATCGATTACTTTCAAGGCACTGAAGCGTTGCCCACCGTTATGGGGCCAATATAGAACAGTAGAGATAAAAGACCGGTTCTGGCACACTTTTTGCGCCCTGGCACACTTTTTGCGCAACATCGTCTTTGATAAGTATAAGTACTAAATGTATAAATTTGTCTTGGATGAGTACTAATTGTACTAAATTGTCTTGGGTGAGTATGAGATGTACTAAAGTACCTTGGGTAAGTTCAATATGTGTAAATTGGCTTGGATGAGTACTAAATGATCTAAGTTGCCTTGGGTGTGTACTAAATATACTAAAATGTCTTGGGCGAGTTCTAAATGTACTAAATTGTCTGTCGAATCGTAAGAAAAGTTAGCATAATCATCTATAATTTATAAATAGTATGTGTGTGTGTGTGTTACAGTTTGTATATGAGTAAATCAATGAAAAATGTGTCAATAGAGCGTTATGGTTTTCGAGAAAAAAAAATTGCTGGCACACCTCTGGGAACCGGTTCTTTCATTAGTGTACAACCCCAAAAGGTACTCGGAACCGATGTACCCACGAAATTCTGCTGTAAGGGCTGAATTTTGCAATAGTGACCCAAAAATCGCATTTCTGAGATGGATTTATTTAGTAGGCTAGAAGCGCTGTTTCTGGTGAGCTTAAGCGTCCCAATCTACCAAATATTAACGTTTTCCAACTATAACTATACATTAAACTAACTGAATCTAACTCAACCTAACCCAACCTAACGCAGTCTGAGGCCACCCAACCCAACCCAACTTATTGCTTTCCGAAGCAACCTTTCATAAGACCCCAATTCCGAATCATGGACCTAACCTATTCTTATCAAACCTAGCCCAACCTAATCCGAGGCAACTATACTCAACCTCACCAAACCCAATTTACCCTAACACAAACAGGTAATATTAAAAAAATTGAATGCCTGAGGATGACACAGACTCAATGAGAAAATTGAAGAAAGTGTATAAAACATCGATGGTTTGATTCTCATGATATACCGTAAGACTCGTCATAGAAGAAAAAAAGTATTGGATACACTAATAAAATCATAACAAAAACACGTTTTTGCGGTAACCCGCACAGACATGGAGTGTTCAGATAAGGAAGTGATCTGTGAATTATCCTCGCGGGAAATACAAAAAATTAAAAAAAAGGACGCGATGAGAGAAAAACGCGAAAAGGAGCGGCTGGTTTCTGAGCAACGATTATCGCGAGCCCGTGAATCTTATGTGAATCGAGATAAAAAGTTGAATACGAAAGTCGTCAGGTAAATTTTATACTCAATATCTCAATTTGTGTATTCTCATGGACGAGTTTTCATTGAATCCGAATCACACAAATGAAAAACTTGTTTACTGGGACATCTCTTGTACTCCTGACAATATATTATTCAATCGAATGATATTTCCAGCGAAGGACGCACAAGAAGCCATTCAAGTTGGATCGACCCGGGTTAAAAGGCAAGTTGTGGAGTGTTGTGAGAACAGAAAGACAGAGGATTGCGTGTGAAGTTGGCCAGTTATTAGACATTTTCCACAGTTCGATTCCGAAGTTCTTTTCTCATTTTTTGACAACTAATCATCAGCTACATTATATGAAATTACTTCGAGAGAATCTTCCCATTAACGAAGTGTACATAGTAATCGATTTCTCACAGAATTACACCGCCAAATATAATTCAGAAATTCAAAGTGCACATTTTGGCGCTTCAAAAACGCAAATTTCATTGCACACCGGCGGTTTTTATTTTAAGGACAAAAATGGACAAATCTCGGTTCAGAGCTTTAAGAATTGAGACACGATGCGTGTTCAATATGGACACACTTACAACCTATTTAGCAGTTGATTAAAACCACTGTACCCGATATTCAAGCCCTGCATTTTCAGAGCGACGGTCCGGCGACCCAGTACAAAAACAAGACAAATTTTTTTCTATTCCGGCATTTCGCAGAAAAATGGAAATTGAAAACCGCCAGTTGGAATTTTACATCCGCGGGCCACGGGAAAAGTGTCGCTGATGCCATTGGAGCAAGTGTTAAAGGACTGTGTGAGAGAGCTGTGACACATGGACGAGACATTTTGTGTGTTGAGGATATGGTGAATTTGGTTAACGAGGGGAAGAAGATTGTTGCAGTACCCGTACCAAAATCTTGTTACGATTACATGATCGTAACAAGCGCTGTTTGTATGTTATTTTCTCGGGTTTGTGCCTCCACTTGCTATGTTTTCTCAATGTTGGTTGTTGTCCCCACTTTTGTGGATGTTGTTTTGTACGTACCTTTTGTAAGGTGGCGCGAGGGTGAGAAAGATGTTGGAAGAGAGAGAGCAATGCGAATCGAGTGTGTGCGTAAAGCAAAACATTCCATAAGAATGTTTTTCTTATATGCCTCTCGTTTATATCAATGCGAATTGATGTAAACGAGAAACAGAGAAGAAAGACAATTGTTCTGGAATGTTTTGCGCGTCGTTTGTGCGACGCTCGAATTTTGTTTTAAATTCATTCGAGTTTTGGATTTCCATAAGAGAAGTTTTGTTTGTGATTTTTTAGAAATCAAGTTCGAATTTTTTTTTTGTGCTTAATAAAAAGAAAAACATTAAATTACTATTGTATAGTGTTTTGCAATTTGTTTTGTTAGAAAAATATAAATAATACTACATTTTGTTAGTATAAAATAATAAAAACTTATGAGATTTAATAAAATTAATTTTTTTTTATGAAGTCGAAAGTTCTAATTGTTTAATTCTCTCGTGATGCTAAGTGAATTTTTTTTCTGATACCATTTCGGGAACACTGCCATCATTAAATTTGGTTTTTGATTTTTATGGTTGTGAAAATCAATATTTTTTTTTTTTTGAGTGCAACATATAAAACCAAGTGAAATAACTTTGTTCCAGTGCAACTGAAGATCATTTTTGTGCCCGTATTACGAGAAATGTGAAAGTTATTCTGTTTTGTGAATTTTTGGCGACGCCATAAAAAGATAAAATTTAACGAAAGTTCAGTGTTACCACGGTCTTTTACAACGGGTGCCGCTATTATTTTGCAACGGGTGCCACATTTATACAACGGGTGCCGCTATTATTTTACAACGGGTGCCGCTATTATTTTGCAACGGGTGCCACATTTATTCAACGGGTGCCGCTATTATTTTGCAACGGGTGCCACATTTATACAACGGGTGCCGCTATTATTTTACAACGGGTGCCGCTATTATTTTGCAACGGGTGCCACATTTATTCAACGGGTGCCGCTATTATTTTGCGACGGGTGCCACATTTTATACGGGTGGCCAGTTGATTTTTCTACGGTTTTTGGCGAGCCAACGCCCCTCACATTACGGGTGGCCAGTTGAGGCTACTCTTTTCTTTTTGCAACGGATTCGGCGGCCAGGTGAGGCTAGCCGCGAGATAATTTTTGGTATCGGGGAGAGGCCCCGCAACATTGTGCCCAACCAGGCACGCGCTCGAGCGCGAAGGCGGTACCACGCCCAACTTAACGGGTGGCCAACCGGCTATTCGTGTGTTTGTTCATATTGGTATCGGGGAAAGGCCCCGCATCGCCTCATTTATTATTTTGGCGGCCAATCGAGGCCAGAATACTTAACGGCACATCAAGCCGCAACGGTCCGGGTGGGGCAAGGCCACCTGTGGCATGATGGCCGCGCAAGGCCGCAACCCAGTGTATCATCGGGGAGAGGACCCGCAACACCTACGGCGCAAGGCCGCAACGTTGTAATTAATTAAGGTACCAATTTTTTATTTTTGTTTTTTTAAATTTTTTTTATTTATTTCATTTTTTTTATATTCTTATATTATAATATATTTCAAAATTTTTGTAATCGAGCGCTGCACAGCGGGTGCACGCCCGGTAAGCATTGCTCTCTCGCTCTCCCTCTCTCTCTCGTTCTCTTATCGTGGTACGGGTGGAGGGGATTCTGTTTATTTGATTCTTCTGGGAAGTTGTTTCTGTTCGTTTTTTTTGGTTTTTACATATATAAAATGATTTATTAAATTTTTCGGTATGGTGTGATGGGAGCGGGGACTCCCTCTGTGTCGGTTTAGTGTTTGCGGTCCCTTGGTGCCCGCATCCAATTCCGTAACCAGGGCTTGATCTCGTTTGACTTCGGATGGATGCGCGCACCAAGGCACCTCTACCGTTATTGTTATTATAATTTATTTTTATTATTCGGTTCGTTCCTCAGGTTCCGGCCGACGAGTTTCGGCGGAACATCGGTTTTATTATTATTTGCGTTTCCCCAACTTTCTGTATTTAATCACGGTGTAAGCCAGGACCATGTAAGCCTCAAACCCCACGACCCTAGCAATTCTCGCTGAGAACTTAGCCGGCAAAATATCACCGTGGAGGCCTCTGCATGTGTTTAAGTGAAATCTGCAGGTTGGCAGTAGCCAGCCTGTAACAATCTGACATGGCAATAATCGACAAAATTATCCCTGAGGGTTTGGAATGTGTTCCAGGAACATCACTTGTCCACCAGGTTATCTGGACAAATTTACAAAAAAAAAATCTTTCTTTTCGCACTTTGTCATGTCACGAATGCGCCCAAAAAATTGACTGTCCTCACTATGGAATGCCGAAAAGTCGAACACATTTTTCCGCCTGTAAACAAAAGCATTCTGTCAAAAAAGAGAAATAAACGGAAATTTCCGAACAATTTGTCTTATTTTTTCACCTGGGTGCATTGATCAACGGCAAATTATAAAAACATTGAATGTTCAAACTAAAAAGGAATTAGAGAAGACAAGGTTATGGAAAATAAGCTTGGGTTGAATTGAGTTTGGTTAGGTTGAGTCGGGTTGCATTGAGTTGGATTACGCACGCTCGGGCGCGATCACTATTAGTACATCAGACCGAGCGGTCCCGAGTGCTCTGATTTAAAAAAGAGGCTAAAATATTTGGGGGTTTCTTTGAGCCCCCCAAGAAAAATTTCCTCATAAACTTGAGACCACAACCTTTAAGAAGAATTTTTTCCAATTTCCAAGCACCTTTTAATTTTAGTTTTGCTTTGAGGCAACCTATTTATATATGTATAATAGATATATGAAAAATAATACTTCAATTATAATTAATTAATCTATTAACTGTATTGTATGTAGCGAGGTAATAAATCTACATAGATTCAATGTTAAACTTGCCAATATTTTCTTTATTTGCCATCTTAAAATTAGAATTTGTGTTGCCTTCAAGGCATGTGGTTCTCTGCCACCTTATTCATGGGCTGTTGAAAGTGTAATATTTTACTTAGAATTAATTTAATATTTTGTGTGTGTATTCCGTGCTTCGACTAGAGTTAGGAGTCTTTGAGAGTTCTAATTGTGTTTTTATTTGTATTTAATTATAGGAGAGATCAGCAACTCCGGGAATGAAGCGTAGAGCTTCAGTAATAGATTCGGAACCAGACGACATGGAACCGAGAGCCCTCACCAGGAGAAGATCGCGGCGGAAATCGATTCCTACGCATTGTACTGCATGTGGTTCTCTGCCACCTTATTCATGGGCTGTTGAAAGTGTAATATTTTACTTAGAATTAATTTAATATTTTGTGTGTGTATTCCGTGTTTCGACTAGAGTTAGGAGTCTTTGAGAGTTCTAATTGTGTTTTTATTTGTATTTAATTATAGGAGAGATCAGCAACTCCGGGAATGAAGCGTAGAGCTTCAGTAATAGATTCGGAACCAGACGACATGGAACCGAGAGCCCTCACCAGGAGAAGATCGCGGCGGAAATCGATTTTTACGCATTGTACTGCATGTGGTTCTCTGCCACCTTATTCATGGGCTGTTGAAAGTGTAATATTTTACTTAGAATTAATTTAATATTTTGTGTGTGTATTCCGTGCTTCGACTAGAGTTAGGAGTCTTTGAGAGTTCTAATTGTGTTTTTATTTGTATTTAATTATAGGAGAGATCAGCAACTCCGGGAATGAAGCGTAGAGCTTCAGTAATAGATTCGGAACCAGACGACATGGAACCGAGAGCCCTCACCAGGAGAAGATCGCGGCGGAAATCGATTCCTACGCATTGTACTGCATGTGGTTCTCTGCCACCTTATTCATGGGCTGTTGAAAGTGTAATATTTTACTTAGAATTAATTTAATATTTTGTGTGTGTATTCCGTGCTTCGACTAGATTTAGGAGTCTTTGAGAGTTCTAATTGTGTTTTTATTTGTATTTAATTATAGGAGAGATCAGCAACTCCGGGAATGAAGCGTAGAGCTTCAGTAATAGATTCGGAACCAGACGACATGGAACCGAGAGCCCTCACCAGGAGAAGATCGCGGCGGAAATCGATTCCTACGCATTGTACTGCATGTGGTTCTCTGCCACCTTATTCATGGGCTGTTGAAAGTGTAATATTTTACTTAGAATTAATTTAATATTTTGTGTGTGTATTCCGTGCTTCGACTAGAGTTAGGAGTCTTTGAGAGTTCTAATTGTGTTTTTATTTGTATTTAATTATAGGAGAGATCAGCAACTCCGGGAATGAAGCGTAGAGCTTCAGTAATAGATTCGGAACCAGACGACATGGAACCGAGAGCCCTCACCAGGAGAAGATCGCGGCGGAAATCGATTCCAAAGCATTGTACAGCATGTGGTTCTCTGCCACCTTATTCATGGGCTGTTGAAAGTGTAATATTTTACTTAGAATTAATTTAATATTTTGTGTGTGTATTCCGTGCTTCGACTAGAGTTAGGAGTCTTTGAGAGTTCTAATTGTGTTTTTATTTGTATTTAATTATAGGAGAGATCAGCAACTCCGGGAATGAAGCGTAGAGCTTCAGTAATAGATTCGGAACCAGACGACATGGAACCGAGAGCCCTCACCAGGAGAAGATCGCGGCGGAAATCGATTCCTACGCATTGTACTGCATGTGGTTCTCTGCCACCTTATTCATGGGCTGTTGAAAGTGTAATATTTTACTTAGAATTAATTTAATATTTTGTGTGTGTATTCCGTGCTTCGACTAGAGTTAGGAGTCTTTGAGAGTTCTAATTGTGTTTTTATTTGTATTTAATTATAGGAGAGATCAGCAACTCCGGGAATGAAGCGTAGAGCTTCAGTAATAGATTCGGAACCAGACGACATGGAACCGAGAGCCCTCGCCAGGAGACCGCGGCGGAAATCGATTCCTACGCATTGTACAGCATGTGGTTCTCTGCCACCTTATTCATGGGCTGTTGAAAGTGTAATATTTTACTTAGAATTAATTTAATATTTTGTGTGTGTATTCCGTGTTTCGACTAGAGTTAGGAGTCTTTGAGAGTTCTAATTGTGTTTTTATTTGTATTTAATTATAGGAGAGATCAGCAACTCCGGGAATGAAGCGTAGAGCTTCAGTAATAGATTCGGAACCAGACGACATGGAACCGAGAGCCCTCACCAGGAGAAGATCGCGACGGAAATCGATTCCAACGCATTGTACAGCATGTGGTTCTCTGCCACCTTATTCATGGGCTGTTGAAAGTGTAATATTTTACTTAGAATTAATTTAATATTTTGTGTGTGTATTCCGTGCTTCGACTAGAGTTAGGAGTCTTTGAGAGTTCTAATTGTGTTTTTATTTGTATTTAATTATAGCAGAGATCAGCAACTCCGGGAATGAAGCGTAGAGCTTCAGTAATAGATTCGGAACCAGACGACATGGAACCGAGAGCCCTCACCAGGAGAAGATCGCGGCGGAAATCGATTCCTACGCATTGAACTGCATGTGGTTCTCTGCCACCTTATTCATGGGCTGTTGAAAGTGTAATATTTTACTTAGAATTAATTTAATATTTTGTGTGTGTATTCCGTGCTTCGACTAGAGTTAGGAGTCTTTGAGAGTTCTGATTGTGTTTTTATTTGTATTTAATTATAGGAGAGATCAGCAAATCCGGGAATGGGTCGGCGATGAATCGTCGTTGAGGAGAGACGTGTTTTGTGTCTCTCCTCAAAATAAGTAAATAATTTTAATTTTAAATGTGTGTAAATTAATTAATTAATGATTAATAATAATATATTTGTTGATACATACATAAATAAATAAATAAATAATATGTAATTTGTGTAAAGTAGAGAGTTGTACATATTGTACGGTTGCATTAATTTGTGTGTGGTGCGCTTGCAATGCAATGGCATAGAATATGTACATAACAGTTTTTGTTTATATGTATTTGATACCGTTGCTCGAATGCATCATACGCATTATATATAAAAGCGTTCAATGTGTATGACTTTTTTGGATTCCAATGATGCATAAGATAAGTTTTTTCAATTTTTCATTTTTTCATTTGTTTTCATTTCTATATGCATGTATATTTTCTCATATGTATGTTTATATATATATATTATTTATATACATAATAATATTCGCATGTAGTGGGTTATTAGAGTGTTATTTGCGCGAGAAAAGGTTTTCAATTGTTTTCTGTTTTGTTACACTCGCTAACAATTTTTGTTGTTGTTTAGTTAAGGATCGATTAGTTAAGGATTCGATATTATTAATTGGTTTCATTATAGTTAAAACTAATTTTTCATTATTCTGATTCTTGTTTATTATTCTGTAATATTAACCATATTATACTTTAATTTTTAATGTTTATTTTTATTATTTTAAAAAGTAGAAATTTGAACACTAATGACTACATTATACCATTACTAAGTTACAGGAAACTAATTATTGATTATGACCAATTAGCTAATTAATTTAAATTTAAATTTCAGGATGATCATGGGTTATTTTTCATTAATTAGGAGATTGCAGTTACTGTTTTAATGATGACAATGGTGCTTGGATTGTGAGAATAAATTATTACTGAATTATATTTTAACAGGTTCATTCGGTAAAAGTGAAATCTCGCTGCTACTTATTAATAATGCTTTAATGTTTTACACTGTTTAGTATTTCGAAGTCCTGTAATGAAACTTTTGATTCTGTTTTGCACTATTGTGTATTAATTGTTTGGTGGCTTGAATTCGAATAATTGTATTTAATATTTTTCAGGAGAATTGAATTGGATTACTTAATGATAATTATTACATTAAGCTGCTTAATTTGTTAATATGTACTTTAATATTTACCATTCTTTTAGTATTCCTAATAGTAAAAACTACCACTGGAAATACTAAAAGTTTTATTGCAGATAATTTAATATAATTTTTAGGATTTTGGTTGCTGAGATTTATACCATAATTTAAATAATTGTGCTGTCTTGTGCTAACCGTCTTACATTACATTTCAACTAACAATTTACTAACTATTGACTACTTAGGTGTCTGAAACCGGGTCAATTTCCATAATAACTAATACTCCCTTCCTATCCATCCATCTTGTTATGTGTAAAAGAGTGTGCGGATGGGCCCGGCGTCAACCGGGAATCTTACTTAGGTTTGGTCGCACATTCCAATCAATCAATCAATCAATCAAGGAGAGATCAGCAAATCCGGGAATGAAGCGTAGAGCTTCAGTAATAGATTCGGAATCAGACGACATGGAACCGAGAGCCCTCACCAGGAGAAGATCGCGGCGGAAATCGATTCCGACGCATTGCTGTTTATGTGGTTTTCTGCCACCTTATTCATGGGCTGTTGAAAGTGTAATATTTTACTTAGAATTAATTTAATATTTTGTGTGTGTATTCCGTGCTTCGACTAGAGTTAGGAGTCTTTGAGAGTTCTTATTGTGTTTTTATTTTTATTTAATTATAGGAGAGATCAGCAACTCCGGGAATGAAGCGTAGAGCTTCAGTAATAGATTCGGAACCAGACGACATGGAACCGAGAGCCCTCACCAGGAGAAGATCGCGGCGGAAATCGATTCCGACGCATTGCTGTTTATGTGGTTCTCTGCCACCTTATTCATGGGCTGTTGAAAGTGTAATATTTTACTTAGAATTAATTTAATATTTTGTGTATGTGTATTCCGTGCTTCGACTAGAGTTAGGAGTCTTTGAAAGTTCTAATTGTGTTTTTATTTGTATTTAATTATAGGAGAGATCAGCAACTCCGGGAATGAAGCGTAGAGCTTCAGTAATAGATTCGGAACCAGACGACATGGAACCGAGAGCCCTCACCAGGAGAAGATCGCGGCGGAAATCGACAGTAGACAAGCTATGAGAGTTCCAGCTCAAAATCGCATGTATTTTCTTATGGAGGTCTGAAAACGTAAAAATCCGCCATCTTGGATTTTATCATATAATTTAAGGTTTTATGCATAGAATGTGGAGTCTGGTGATGGGAATAAGTACTTATTTTAATGTACTAAAATTTTTGGTTTGAAGCTTTGGATAATTTTAATCAGAATACAGATTGTGTTATATTATTTTTATATAAACCTCGCAGCATTTTCTATAGATGTCTCTCTTCTATATATCTCCGTCGGTAATTATTGTAACAAATAACTACTACTAATAATAAATACTACTAATAAATACTACTAAGATCACGCGCGTTGTTTTTATATAGCCGTTCAATTATAATTGTTATATATATTATTGCACAATACAAGTATTATAAATTTTCGCAGAAAAATTTATTGATCACCATCGAGGTTCGAACTCGGTGCCGCGACTTCATAAGAAACTGTCTTAACCACAATACTACAAGCGAGAGTAGCGATTTAAAGTTATTTGTGGTTTAAAAACAATCTAGTAAATCCGTATAAATTTCACCTGATTCTACATAATTAATGTAAATGAAACAGTACGTTTTGTTAAATCATACTAACTAACACGTTCACAAAGCATGACGTTTCACATGTTCGAATTAGAATATTTATGAAAAAACAAGGTTAGCTTAATGCAGATTACTTAGACTTCGATCACTTACGCAATCAAGAAACTTTTACTTATTTTTTCGATGTACATATATAAGAAATTATAAATAATAATAAAGGTATATCAGATATTATATAAATATAAATAAATAAAAATTATCTATATGTGCTCCATTTTGCTTTCCACACATACTGAAATATTAAGCGCAATTCGCTTTCCGTCTATACAGAATTATAACACGAGAGTTTCAATTATTATGGTTGTAGATTTGCAAGACACAGTAAGGTGAAGTATGTGTGCTACCTTAAAATATGAGTAGACACAGTATTGATAAGCAGACGTCTTCATTCACGTTTAAAACAAAATATGAAACACACAAAACGATGACGTTTTTATATTTTTTAAATTTACGTTTTGTTTATGTGCATAATATAATGACAACATACATGTACGGTTAAACAACGCCAATAACTTAACGCTGATATTTCTATATGCATGTAGAAATAAAAATTAAAACAACAACTAGCATTTCATTGTGATGGTATAAAACATTTATTGAAATGTTCGATGTAAATCTTCATATAAAATGGGTCAAATGACCTTCACATACATATTATAAATTATTTGAAGCATCCTGGATATGTGTATTCTGAATAAGTTGAAGTGTTTATTCAAAACCTAGTATACATTCTAAGAAGAAATCATTATGCTATATGACATTTTCGATTGATAATTACGGTTATTATTATGAACTTTTAGATATTGATATTTTTAATAATTTTATTGTTCGAATTTTGATGTGTGCCTTATGTGATATGCGCAATTGGCAATTAATTTTACTATAGTGTCATCATTGTAATTAGTATTATGATTAAATTAAGGATGGGTGTTATTCCACCAACATAGTATTATCATCAACAAGATATTATAGCAGTATGTGAAATTTAATGTATTAATCAGTATTAATGCTTTGATTTACGGAAGTAAATTTAATTAATTTTTGTATGAATTCTTACATATCGAAATTGTTTTCAAAATGAACAAAACCAATCCAAAGATATTTGTTGCATTCAATATATGTATTTCCTGTGGCTCATGGTTAAATTCCTAATAATTAAATAGACTAAATTAATGGTAATACTGCGCATGTGCAACATTATTTTTATATTTTTTTACGGAGTTGCATATAAATAGAAGCGCTTGGGCAATAATCTTAGTACTCTACTAGAGCCCACCCAATTCAGACTTGTTAATTTGTTAAACATAGAGAGATTAAAATTCATTTGAAATCTTAAATTGTTTTATTTTATAAATAAGGATATTGAAAGTGATCTAGTTCATTATTAAATTAAAAATTAAATAAAGTTTTATAATAGTTAAATCTGAAAGCGTATATAATTCAATTTATAATTTTTATTAACACTAAAGGATACCTACATAATAATAGATTAAGACAAATTTAACATTTATATACATATATACAAAACATTATAAAGTGTTAAAATGGTGAATGTGCAACGTACAATTCAAGAAATCAAAATGGCATTATTAAGTGCTAAAGCAAATCCTGAGCTTCTAGAGGCAGCTATTAAGGAAGGTGGAAAGAATTTAAAACTTCTTAATAATTTGTTAAAAAAAGCCGCCACTCATGCATGGTCAGAAAAACCAGATAGCAAATGCGATATGTATGGTAACAAGTTATCGCACGCAAATGAAAATGTTGCGCCAGCGTGAAACTAAGGCTCGCCCATCACATCGGGTGAAGTGGGAATGTATGCAAGCAGCATTTAAAAATCGTATGCGCACTGTAGTATTGATTAATTTACACCACACTGATGCTAGCGAATTTTTAAAAGATTGTCGTGGCATATTCTCAAGGCGGATTAAAATCGAGCTAGCGAAAGAATCACCACTTAAGGTTAATGCGGTCTTTTGCGGTGAATTTCTAAAAAAAAAACGGCTGAGATTGATTCATATGATTGGAAATACATGAATACGAAAAACTCAATAATATATGTCGACACAAATATTGATGATTGGTTTAAACAGAATGTTGAGAAAATTATTTTAACTGATATTGAGGAATTCCAGGAAAAGGATAGTGGGTGGGCATTATCAACTATAATTAATTTAGTATTTAATATTAATAAATATACAGCGCAACTGGGATCATCTTACATTCATAAGGAAATTGCCAATAAAGGAGCATGTATCAATGTTAGGAATGAAGATGATGCTTGCTGTGCTTGGGCAGTTCTCTCTGCTTTGTATTCGGTTCAGAAGAATGCGTAACGTACAATAAATTATCAGCAACATTATAAGAAATTAAACATGATTGGAATTCAATTTCCAATGACAACACGACAAATTCCACGATTTGAACATCAGAATAATATTTCAATCAACATATATATTCTTGAAATGCAAAAATTCAACACCTATGTAGTTTTAGTAGTTATACTTAACAAAAAATAAGTTGGAAAAACACATTAATAATCTAATGATTCAAAATGAATATTGGGAAATGGACGAGGAACATGCTGAAACTGATGGCATACAGGATCCAGTTAGATATCACTTCGTTTGGATTAAAGATCTGTCTCATCTGTTATCTACACAACTTGGAGCTAGGCATGGATTATATTAGTACAAGTATTAAAAATTAGTACTTATTTATACCACTTCCCGCCACAAGATCGCGCCACATTCTTTGCGTGAAAATCCAAGATGGCGGATTTTACATATCGATATCTCCATAAGAAAATACATGCGATTTTGAGTTGGAACTCTCATAGATACATCTATCAAATATCTATCAAAATAGACATAAACATCTGATTTTACTATAACCTAATTTCTAAAGTATATACAAATGCATATGTGTAAATGCGCATTTTTTAAAACGCGATGAAAATTTTCTCTACGCGCATGACATCGCGTTTTAAAAAATGCGCCTTTGAACACGCAATTGCCTCGCATGAACAACAACAACATTTCTCAAGGGCAGTGGCTAATGAGGATTCCGGAAATCGGACGTGCGATGGTAACCATGCACATTCCACAAATCGCACGTGCGTATAGCATCATCCGTATAGCGTCCGGGAGATCAAATGGGCCAACACCATGTATGGAGAGAAGGTGCAAGTGCATATGCCTGAGGAGATATACACGTTATCGAAGCCACTTTCCAAAGCAATAATAAAAAACTAAAAAGAATGGTGTGAAAACTAAAAAGATGAAGATGATTCTAAAAGGATTTATCGGCGAGGGAAGATTTGCGACTGGCGATATTAAATTCGAGCAGTCGAGAACAACAACAGCAATGGTAACTGGGAATGAAACGAGTGACGATGAAGAAGAAGAAGAATATGGACAACGATTTTAAAATTTAGTTTTTAATTTGAATAAATGTATCGTAAAAATAAAAATACTATTTAAAAAATAAATGATTATATAAAATAAATTTTAATACATATTACTCAATAAAAATTAATAATAAACTAGAATAAATAAAATTTCTAAATGTGTTTTATTGTTTTATTTTTATTATTTAACCTAGTTATGGAAAAAATTTGAAAACAAAACTTCTGAGGATTCCACAAAAGAATTATTTGAAATAGTTATGGGAAAATGTCCGGGGGTTCCACAAAATGTATGTCAATTTAATATTAGTTTTTAAGTTTTTAATTTGTATAAATCATGTATCATTTAAAAATAAAATTACTATTTAAAAATAAATTATTATTTAACATAATAAATTAGAATAAATAAAATAAAATATCGGTATATGTTTATTATTTAACCTAGTGATGGAAAAAATTATTTGAACTAAGTAGTCAGAAAAACAAAACTTCTGGCGATTCCACAAAGACTTAATTTCACTTGTTATTATTATTTGAACTAGTTATGGGAAAACATCCGGGATTCCGCAAATAAGTATGTCAGTTTATAGGAATTCTTTTCACATTTTATTATTTAACCTAGTTATGGGAAACATCCGGGATCCACAAAATATATGTCAGTTTATACGGAAAACATCCAGCATTCCTCGTTTTATCTTTGTTACTTGACCTAATGTGGAGGAAAACCTCCGGCGTTCCTCAAATGCATGTCAGCTTTATCTTTCACTTTTCATCTACTTCATATTATTCGATCTACATTAAAAATATCTTGTTTGTAGATGAAAAGTGAAAGGTAAAACTGACATAAATTTTGTGGAATCCCGGATGTTTCTCCCATAACTAGGTTAAATAATCAAAAGCGAAAGGAATTCCGGAGGCATAAGTAAGAAATCCCAGATGTTTTCCGTATAAACTGACATATATTTTGTGGAATCCCGGATGTTTTCCCATAACTGTTAAATAATAAAAAATGAAAGGAATTCCGGATGCATAAGTAGGCCGACTCAGCTAGCCCACACACTACTCATGCACACTCCTCAAATCGGACGTGCGCTGGTTAACATGAACATTTCCACCATCGGACGTCGCACATCTGCGGCCACCAAAGCTAATTACACTTTTATGTGTTTTTTCAAGAAAATACGCGTGTACGCAAGTAATAAATACGGAGTCTACAGCGCACCGTGCGCATGCACACTTATATGAGGTATGAGTATTACTGATTTCTACTTTTATATTATGCCCTGATGTGCACGCCCTAAAGTGATTAAACATATTTCCACCCCTTTCGTTTAAATGATTTCATAAATGAAAGTTATATTTTACTGTCGTTATTCAGTAAATCTTCAGTATCGAATCGGGTATAAAACGACTTTAAATTCTTTTTACAACGACATTTATACAATAAAAAACATACAACAAAATTCTCCACACAGGCTACTAACATTACTCTGCAGCTGCTGCTTATTGTATATGTATATATAATTGCAATTCTTTTTTATTTAAATTGTTTCAATTTGCTTGTGATGCGGCGGAAGTTCATAGGAATCAAAATATATGGTATACCCTTTGTTCGACAAGTAAATCGCAACCCAGTGCTAGTCTTTAGACTTGCTCATGTTCGTGTTGACAACAAAAAAAACTGGTTTTAATTTTATACTATGTTGAGGTTACAAAGTGTAAGGGCATAACGCTAAATATTAGCTCGAAAGAATTGCTAAATGTTTCCTCGTTTAAAGCCGTGACGCCTGCTGTGAATGACGAAGGGTTTCGTATGGTATATGATGGAAAAAAATATAAAGGAAAAATGTTAAAAGACGTTTCGGTGCCCGAAACGAAATCCTTTGGTTTCAATTATACAAAACGGGTGTGCCTAGAGGATTTCAATACAATACCATTTGGTTTTAGAACTACATAACTAGTTTTTATGACTAAGTAAAGTTCAGTTTTTAGTTTTAAGAATAAGCTAAGAATAAATTTTTTGAGTATCAATTAATCTGAATTATAGTTTTATAATTATGTAATCAGTAATTTTTATTAATATCACACATTAAAACTCATTCATTTTTAATAAACAATTTTTATTTGAATGATTTTAGTACACAGTTTAAATTTTTATAGTTTTAAAAATTACAGCAAAAAAAACACAGTTCTAAAGGTTTACAAATTTATTTATTTTAAAATATGCATAAAAATAGTATTTATGTAATGGTGCTACGTTTGTTTATTTACATTATAAAATACGCCTGGATTAATGTTTAAATTAAAATAAAAATTATAATTAAGACTAGTGATTCTAGTCCTGCCAGTCGTCCTGCTCCTCGATCGCTGTAACCACTCTCTTCCGAGATTTTGCTGCATCGAAATGTGACATGCTTTCATCCCATGCGGTTTTCAGGTTTACAGTTTTGCACTTTGACTTTGAAGAGAATGTTTTATGGAATATTGTTTCTGTGCTCACATTTAAAAATATCGACGTCAAATAAACAATTCGTATACAAGTAGTCAAATAATTTACAAAGGACGAACGTCCGAAACCGGTTTTATAGGGGGAAAAAATTGGTATATCACATGAAGAAAAAATAAACTCGCTTGTGTTTTTTTTTTAAACCAATTTTAATGTTTTTTGTGTTTTATTATTAATATTTTAATAAATAATATAATACTGGATTTATACAATCTATGTATTTTCCCCGTATTTTTCTATTAATTTGGGATTTAGATTTTGTGACAAATACGTATTGCTAATGCGCTATGTATGCAAAATCTCGAAATAGAAACAGTGTTGTAATCACAGCAAACGACATTTATGTGATGTTGGATGTCCTAATAGTCAGCAGCTATGCTCCTTTACCTCGCCGAAAAATGTATTGGAAGAACCGGGTGAATAGCTTATTTGTAAATTCATACATATCTTATTCATCTATTTTATTACAATGACAAGTGTGAAAACACACAGTTATAAAAAAAATGGAAATTTCTTCGCACAAGTAAGTTTTTTGAAAGTGTTTACAAACTGTTTAATTGCTTTTTCTGATAAACTTTTCAATTGATTTTAATAAGATTACACAAATTTATAGTACATATATATGTACATATATGCATAATTAAATATGTTCAGTAATAAACGTGATTTATTTTAAATTTCATTCAAAACAATAAGTGGAAATATTCGGATTTAAAAGCAAAAACGTAAAAAAATTGCTCTTCATTTTAAAATTAACAGTAAAAAAAATGGTAAAATCTCATTGAAAATCCACAATATATTATATACCAGTAGAATTTTAAGTAAGTTTATAATTAAGTTTGTTCATAGAACAGAAAAACGCAACAAATTAAAATGCAAAATGGCGGTACAATTACACGCGGATTCTGATTTCCAAAATGGCGGGGTTGATCAATCGATCACTATTACCAATCGATCGATCAGAAACAATATCGACTGATAAGATTTAAGCATCCAGTGCACGGCGCCATAGGGCAAGGGGCCTCCGGCCGGATACTGATTGACCAAAACGACAAGACGAATATCGAAAGAAAAGATACTGATTGACAAGATAACGATGAACCGGATATCGATTGACAAGATAACGGTCAATCGGACATCGATTGACAAGATAAGGATGACTCTACCGAGTCATCCTTATCTATTAAACTACCAGATTTATTTGAAGGAATTTTAACTATTGATCGATCCATAGACGATACTACAACCGAAATATTATGGAAAACACCCCGAGCTTTCTACAACGCGTTAACCAATATACAAGAAATAATACCGAACGAGTTAAAAGATGTAATGACAAAGTATCGAGGGAACCTGAAGGAAAACGGAGAAAACGGTCAGTTACACAAAATCATGTATTCGATTTTCGACAATCCGTTGCCAGATTCGAACGGTCAAGTTCCAGTAGATATAAAACAAACATATCAGACGTCTTGGCAGAAATTCCTAGAAGCCTTACGAGGAACTTTATACTTCACGACATCTTACCCATTGGAGTTGAACCTGCAAAATGTCGCGTACTTAAAGGAGCAGTGTATAACAGATCCCAACCTGATTACTGTACGCAAGAAGAGATCGCATACTGGATTAAACGATTTCGAGCAAAAATTGAAGAAAGCGAAGGCAATAAGGGATTCCAAGGAGCCGTCTTTATTGCAGTATGCCACAGAAAGTAGGGATATGAACACTTACACATCCTCCATGATTGCACATTCAGCGGATCAAACTGCAAGTGTTCTATCCTGGCTGGAGTCCCAGTCAAACGGAGAACCAAGGAATATGGTTTGTTCATAAAAATTTACTTAATGTAATTTTTTTATTAAATTTTTATGTACATTCTAGGCAAATATCGAAGAATCCCCGCTTCTCAATGTAATATCGAGTACTGGACCCGTATCTCAGAATATCTCTTTTTATCCAGGAGTGAGTGGGAAACCGCACACTCACTCTTTTACGTGGCCGGCAGAGGATTGCTCGACATATCTAACTATGACCTTACATCCCAACAAAGAAGCAAAAAAGAAGGAAACAAACCAGATATGGATGACGAGGAGCGAGTCTTACAAAGTATGTGTGGGATCCAAAAATTTGAAAGTGGCAGCAGCTTTGCGAACTTTGTGTCTGGAACTACAAAAGGAAGCGAATCCCAAAACAAATCCTTTGGTCCGACAGGACATATTGAAACAAAAATCGTATCATTTTTAATGCAAAATATAGTTTCTTCACCAGAGGAGTGTGTTAATTGTATCGATTGGTTAATGGACCCAACACTATGTAATTATAATAGATTCTAAGAATGAAACATTTAAATTAGTTATAAGTTGGTATAAGCGTTATTTACAACATTTTAATTTAGTAGATTTATATGATAATATATTTTTGGGGAAAAATTTTATTTTTAAAGCTTATAAACGACGATTTAATGATAAGTACTGGTCTATTCCGGAATCAATAAAAAAACTAAATTTTTATTTAGAAGAACAATTTGGATCTATAGAAAATAGTGTTGATTTTATGATTAAATTATATAAAAATCAATCAGGCCAAGGTGGCAAAAAATTGAATACAATTTGGGTAAAAGGCCAACAAGATTGTGGAAAAAGTTGGTTTTTCGATAGTCTAAAATGTATTCAAGTTTGTTATGGCAGTACTTCCATTTTAAATAAAACCAATAATTTTAGTATGGCGAGTTGTATTTATAGTCGATTAGTATTTTTGGATGAGTTAAATTATGATCCAGAAGCATATACAGATATTATCAAACGTTTATTGTCGGGTAATGAAATCATGGCATGCAAAAAATATTGCGATGACATTGCAATTAGTGATGTTCCAGTTATAATATTATCAAATAATGAATGTTTGCCAAACAATAGTATATTTCAAAGTAGATTTACGAAATTTTATTTTAAACAAATAAATACTGATATAGATATATATATATATAATAATAATGAAAATAATTTAGTACATAATTTTTTTGAAAAAGCATTAAATCCATTATTATTGGAAACTTTTCCACCAATAAAATATTTTGTTGCTAGTTCTATTGTTATTTTATCATCCATCATCTGTAAACTAAATTTAGTAATATAGTTTCTATGTCAGAGTAACTTTTTGCTTAAAGTTGTACACGTCAAAATTTTCACTTTACTTACTTTGTATGTGCTTTAAATTACTATGTAATTATAATAGATTCTAAGAATGAAACATTTAAATTAGTTATAAGTTGGTATAAGCGTTATTTACAACATTTTAATTTAGTAGATTTATATGATAATATATTTTTGGGGAAAAATTTTATTTTTAAAGCTTATAAACGACGATTTAATGATAAGTACTGGTCTATTCCGGAATCAATAAAAAAACTAAATTTTTATTTAGAAGAACAATTTGGATCTATAGAAAATAGTGTTGATTTTATGATTAAATTATATAAAAATCAATCAGGCCAAGGTGGCAAAAAATTGAATACAATTTGGGTAAAAGGCCAACAAGATTGTGGAAAAAGTTGGTTTTTCGATAGTCTAAAATGTATTCAAGTTTGTTATGGCAGTACTTCCATTTTAAATAAAACCAATAATTTTAGTATGGCGAGTTGTATTTATAGTCGATTAGTATTTTTGGATGAGTTAAATTATGATCCAGAAGCATATACAGATATTATCAAACGTTTATTGTCGGGTAATGAAATCATGGCATGCAAAAAATATTGCGATGACATTGCAATTAGTGATGTTCCAGTTATAATATTATCAAATAATGAATGTTTGCCAAACAATAGTATATTTCAAAGTAGATTTACGAAATTTTATTTTAAACAAATAAATACTGATATAGATATATATATATAATAATAATGAAAATAATTTAGTACATAATTTTTTTGAAAAAGCATTAAATCCATTATTATTGGAAACTTTTCCACCAATAAAATATTTTGTTGCTAGTTCTATTGTTATTTTATCATCCATCATCTGTAAACTAAATTTAGTAATATAGTTTCTATGTCAGAGTAACTTTTTGCTTAAAGTTGTACACGTCAAAATTTTCACTTTACTTACTTTGTATGTGCTTTAAATTACTATGTAATTATAATAGATTCTAAGAATGAAACATTTAAATTAGTTATAAGTTGGTATAAGCGTTATTTACAACATTTTAATTTAGTAGATTTATATGATAATATATTTTTGGGGAAAAATTTTATTTTTAAAGCTTATAAACGACGATTTAATGATAAGTACTGGTCTATTCCGGAATCAATAAAAAAACTAAATTTTTATTTAGAAGAACAATTTGGATCTATAGAAAATAGTGTTGATTTTATGATTAAATTATATAAAAATCAATCAGGCCAAGGTGGCAAAAAATTGAATACAATTTGGGTAAAAGGCCAACAAGATTGTGGAAAAAGTTGGTTTTTCGATAGTCTAAAATGTATTCAAGTTTGTTATGGCAGTACTTCCATTTTAAATAAAACCAATAATTTTAGTATGGCGAGTTGTATTTATAGTCGATTAGTATTTTTGGATGAGTTAAATTATGATCCAGAAGCATATACAGATATTATCAAACGTTTATTGTCGGGTAATGAAATCATGGCATGCAAAAAATATTGCGATGACATTGCAATTAGTGATGTTCCAGTTATAATATTATCAAATAATGAATGTTTGCCAAACAATAGTATATTTCAAAGTAGATTTACGAAATTTTATTTTAAACAAATAAATACTGATATAGATATATATATATAATAATAATGAAAATAATTTAGTACATAATTTTTTTGAAAAAGCATTAAATCCATTATTATTGGAAACTTTTCCACCAATAAAATATTTTGTTGCTAGTTCTATTGTTATTTTATCATCCATCATCTGTAAACTAAATTTAGTAATATAGTTTCTATGTCAGAGTAACTTTTTGCTTAAAGTTGTACACGTTAAAATTTTCACTTTACTTACTTTGTATGTGCTTTAAATTACGTATTAACTTTATTGAATGGTGGAAAAATAATAATATTTGGGGCACATAAAGGACAGAGCGAGAGCAATGCGAATTGATGTAAACGAGAAACAGAGAAGAAAGACAATTCTTCTGGAATGTTTTGCGCGTCGTATTTTGGCGTGAGAATTTTTATTAATTCAGTCTTGCGTGAGATTTTATAGAGTCTAGTTTTTTTTTTGATTGGAATAAGCCAAGTAAAGTCTTTTTTTGAAAGAATAAAATAAAAAATAAAAGAAAATTTGGTTAGCTGTTTAAAACACAGCGAGATATTATATTATTTTGTTTTCGAATAAATAAAAAACATAAAAGTTTTAGATTTTGATAGTTAAGTTTGGTTTGTCGAAAAAAAAATCTGTTTTGTAATTGGGGAAAATAAAGATTAATTTGGAATGAAGAGTTGGTTAAAAAAACTCGAACAATTCAACCATTTTTGTTAATTGTGAAAATAAAAAATATTGAAAATTATTAAGATTAAGTTGTTAATTAACCCTAAAACTCATAATGTGGTAGATTTTTAAAGATTTTGTTTATTTAATAAATATAAATAAATCGGAAAACTACAAGTACGTTTGGAAGTAGTGTATCATATCAGACGATTCGTCTGAGTGATTTTCTCATTTGTGGTGTAGCAAAATACGGATTTCTTTTACGGGTACTGTTGTAGAATCATAAAATATAAAATACATCCCATTAAAAACATAAAGAACAACATGGAAAACTTTCCCACACAAAAATCTAAAATGTTCTCACCAAAAACACGTGCACATCAAAAAAAAACAAAGCTACAAAATTAATTAGAACAACTAAATTAAAACCAAAATGCAATTTCACGGAAATTAAAATTAAAATTAAAATAAATGTTATGACCCAAAATCCAATTAAATATTTTCAACCCAAAAATTACTATTGATAAGCATTTTTTTTAATAATTTTACGAATCTACAACACCGGTTGGAACTCATATGGTCTGATTCTACAATCAGTAAAATTTTTTCATACTATAAAGTCAAAATTTCACCAGTGTAATCTCACAAAGTTTCAAGTAATTTATGTTAGTTATTAAATTCAAAATCTATATGTGTGACAAATAATCATTTTGTGTGTGATTACAAAATTTACCTAATTCTCGTATGAAATATTATAAACAAATTTCATTTCTTGGATATTAATATTAAAATTTTGTGTAATAAATGAAGTTGTGAATTAAATTTATAAAATGTTATCTAATTCTTATTAAAAAATTTATCTCGTGTGCGTGAAAACAGTAAAAAATTACATATGTAATATGTATAAAATCATATGTATAAGGTCAATAAAGTAAATCCATAAAGTTGTTCAAATTATATATGTAAAGTTTATAAGTAGAATCTATATCAAAAGTTATATGTGAATTATTGTGTTGAAGGTTTATTCGTTCAATAAAATTATAAATTGTATAAGCGGTAAAATTTAAGAAGCTAATTGTCTTGTGTTTAAAGTATAGTGAAATAAAGTTTAGTAAAAGAATATCAATAAGTGTACTTATTCTATTTTACGTGCGTTATCCCCAACAAATATTAACATTTCAACTATAAATTGCAACCAGGTAAGAATTTAGTATTACATTTTAAATTTTACTATATTATACTGAATTACATCAGATCGTATTATGTCATATCTTAAAATATTCAATATCCAATTATAAATTAAAATCGTCATCAAATAAATAAACACAATATTAACCAACATTAATTTACTAAAATATCTACAAGATTATGCAATTAATATTAAAAAATATAACATTTTCTGTATTATGTATATACTTTATAAATAACTTTAATTACCAAAAGTTAAGAGTTTACTTACAAAACTCATTTATTACAAACTTTAAATACATAAATTACCCAAATTTCAACACAAATAAAAAAAACACATAAGTCTAAAATCTAAACTCATAAAACCACAAACACAAAGATAAAAAAAAAAATACAATAGTACCGCGAACCAAATATACCGCACACACTATTTTAAGTTTGTCACAACGTACGATCGGGGTATTGTAATATACCGGCAGGCGGGCCACAACGTTGGATTGTTTTATTTTCAAAGGCTTAAGACACGCCCACACAGCACGGCTAAACTACCGCATTTTCGGTCAACGGTGAGATTACATCGCACAACCTTACAAGGTGCCACTCGAGGTCAAAAGGTGGTCTAACGCGGCCTACACATTATAACGGGAAAAGGTTCCGCAAAGATACGAGTGGCCAACCGGTACCTCGTCCTGTAATTGGTATCGGTGAAAGGCACCGCAACGAGCAGGTGACCATCCGGTCATTTGCCTATATTGATTATCGGTGAAAGGCACCGCAACGAGCAGGTGACCATCCGGTCATTTGCCTATATTGGTTATCGGTGAAAGGCACCGAAACGCCCAATTTATTTTGGCGGCCAGTCGAGGCCAAAATATTTAACGGCACCAAAGCCGCAACGGTCCGGGCAGGAGGTGCTTGTGGCATGACGGCCGCGCAAGGCCGCAACAGTTCTTTGTATTGTTAAGGTACGATTATTTTTTTTTGATTTTATTTATTTTCTTATTTCATTTTTGGTATTTTTTAAAATTTTTATTCTAAATTTTTTAAATTTGTATATAAACATTTTTTTTGTAATCGAGCGCCGGATAGCGGTCGCGCGCTCGATGTGCATTGCTCTCTCTCTCTCTCTCGTTCTCTCTCCCTTTCTTGTTTTTCTCTTTAGGGAAGTGGTGGTTTCTGTATTTTTTTTTGTATGTTTAAATAAATAAAAAATAATGAATTATTAATTTTTCGGGGTTGGTTGTGATGAGGGGGGAATTCCCATCCTGTGTCGGCGTAGGGTAAGCGGACCCTTGTGGCCCGCATCCGGATTCGAAACCGGTGTTGACCACCGTGCGAGTTCGATCGGATGCGCGCACCAGGGCACCTCTCTACCGTTATGATTTTTTTTATTTAAAATTTTCTGCTGTTCGTTCCTCAGGTTCCGGCCGACGAATTTCGGCGGAACTTCGGGTATTATTATTATTTGCGTTTTTTTCTCCTTTTTTATAATTATCTGTAGTAATCACGGTGTAGGCCAGGAGCCATGCATGCCTCAAACCCCACGACCCTTCGCACTTCTCGCTGAGAACGTAGCCGGCAAAATATCATCGTGGAGGCCTCTGCATGCGCTTAGTGATATCTGCAGGCTGGCAGTAGCCAGCCTGTAACATACTACTTTTTCATACAAAAACATATAAAGCTCGTTTCGATTAACTGTCAATAAATTTCCTAGTGACATCTAATTTGTAACGGAATTAAACCTAATTCCGTTATCAACCCATCCCAACAAAATCTACTTCCTTATCGGCATGACCTCGAAGATAATATCTTCAACTACATCCCATTCATGCAAACGTCATGCCGGCATTCTACATTTCTTCTTTGCATTCATTTATAGGGATATCATATGATTCATTCCCCTTAGAATTTTTCATATGTGCCACAGTTAAGTAAACGCAAATATGTACATGAACGTAATTTCATTACGTTGCCTATGTACATAACAAATGTATTTGTTTTATTTACTAGGTAAATGACAATGCCCGATGCAAATATTGAAAAACATTGTGGTTGTTGTTGTTTGAACTTCCTCAACGGATGTACTAAAGAAAAAATATTTTCGCATGGATCGATTAAGCAAAATCGATGTCACGTTGGTGTTGTTGTGTAATAACTACCCCAAATTTCCAAATTCTCATAGACAAACAATTTTCAATTCCCACGTGCAACACGAAGAAACACGTGTGCGTAAAGAATTCAGGAAATTACAAAACTTAAAACATAAATTAGTAATATAACAAAAAACCGCCCATATGAGAAAAATTTTAATTTCACGCAAAACAAATAAAATTAAGTTGTAAAATGTTGACCCAAAATTTAATTAAACTATGTTAAACGAAAAATAAAGTGTGTGACACAAAAATATTTACGAGTGGAAAACTACCACTCAGCACCATTTTAAATTTTAAAAGTAAATAATCTAAAGGAAAAGAAATAGTATACATATAAACAAAAATTTGTAAAAGTAAAAGGTTCAGTCTGTAATTTAGTATCAATCATTAAAATAAATTCTAAGTATATTATCATATCAAAATAAATTCTAAAAGTGTATTACCAAATTAAAATAAATTCTAAATGTGTATTGTCAAATTAAAACAAATTCTAAGTGTGTATTGTCAAATTAAAATAAATTCTAAATGTGTATTGTCAAATTAAAACAAATTCTAAGTGTGTATTGTCAAATTAAAATAAATTCTAAATGTGTATTGTCAAATTAAAACAAATTCTAAGTGTGTATTGTCAAATTAAAATAAATTCTAAAAGTGTATTATCAAATTAAAATAAATTCTAAGTATATTATCGTATCAAAATAAGTAAATTCACATTCATTCATTCTTCATTGCAACATCATCTACTAGTATCAGGTAAGAGTTTTTTGTAACAATTCTAAACTAAATAAATTTCATATAAGAAGATAATATCTAACCTCGAAATACAATATCACAAAAATACAATATAAATACATACACAAAATATTTACAACAATTTCGTGTACAATTTTCGTAGGAATTTTTGTGATGATTTCGCAGAAAGTTTCCTACGAAACTCAAAAAGAGGTACAACAATTTTCTTGTTTGGGGACAGTCAGTTTTTAGCGAGACCAACGTGTGGTCATTTTTTGATTTCTTTAATAAGTTTTTTGTGATTTGGTGTTAAAAATAGTTTTTTTTAGATTTAAGCTTTAGTTTTTTTTTTTTAAATAGTTCCAGTGTTTTAATTTTTTTGTATTTTTGTTTTGAAAATAATAAGTAGAGTGCCAGCCGTGTTTAAATTAACCGCGACCGTTTTTTTTTTGTCGTTTTGGTTTTGAGTGAGTGTTTTTGTGATTGGGGATTTTATTTGCTGGTGATACTGGTAAGTCAAGCAGAGTGGAAGGCGTTAACTAACCAACTAAATAACGATAGTGGGTTGTCACCGACAGCCTGTGAAAAAAAGAAATTGTTGACGCTAAGCGGCTCTTTTCTTTTCACAGGCCTAGCTAGGTAGCATACCACTATCACGCCCATTTACTAACATTAGTTTTCTAAATTAGGGCCTATGGGCCATTTAATTTTAGTAAGCTAGTTTAGTGTAAAATGTTTAGATAAACATTTTACAAAACACAACCACGGTCAGGTCTGCCCACGTGATGGGTAGATAGGCCCATCCACTACTTCGGAGTCCGATACCCCAATTTCCTCCTCCCCCAGTTTATTTTATTATTTTCTTTTTGATTCCATAATGCGGTAATCTAAGCCACAATCTGAGGTATCCCTAAACCCACACCATTCCCTCTACCCGACTGAGCTGCGGGAATCAATGCAGCGTGGGTACCGAACAGGTAGTGGCAAATCTGTGAAACCGGGTTGGCTTTAACGGTATAACACGTTTCAAATTGACAGTAATTAAAATTAGTTTTACAGTGACCTCTATTAACAAAAGCTAAATTATAAATAAAGTTTAAGAATCTTTGATTCATTTGATAATTTTATATGATCTGCCAAAACATAGCACATCAACAAAAATATTATGTAAACCAAGTGGTTGTGCTACAAAAAATGGATAAATATACGACTAATCAGATAGGTATAATACTATTAATTATAAATGCATCGTGATACTTTGTGGTATCTTCTTTTCCATTTTAGGTACGCAATTTGCTGCTACAATTGATTTTAGCTGATGTGTTGTAGAATCCATGTAAAAACCACCCAGCCTATTGTTGTAGAACAATCCCGTAATCCACTTTCAATATTTCTTTCCCACGCAACAAACGAGTTACATTCCCATGCGACGTAAAAAACACGTGCGCGTGAAAAATCAAAAGAAATACAAAGTAGGATATTACAAAACACACAAAATTAGAACATAAAAATATTTCAATGTTACGCAAATTAACAATTTTAATTAAAAAATAAATATTTAACGATGACCCAAAATTAAATAAAAAATGATGACAAAAATTTTACGAGTGGAAAACTACCACTCGACCCCATATTATAGTAACAAAAAAAAACAAAAATTAGGAAACTAAAATAGTATATAAGCCAAAAATTGAAAACTGTTTTTTTAGTCAATCAGTACATTGTTAGTCAATCATTATACTTTTAGTCAATCATTATATTTTGTGAGTCAATGAGTTTAAATCACCAATCTTAGTGGTGATTATAATATTCAATAAATTTAAATCAATCTTAGTGTGTGATTACAATATTCAATAAGTTTAAATCAATCTTAGTGGTGATTATAATATTCAATAAATTTAAATCAATCTTAGTGTGTGATTACAATATTCAATAAGTTTAAATCAATCTTAGTGGTGTTTATAATATTCAATAAATTTAAATCAATCTTAGCGTGTGATTACAATATTCAATAAGTTTAAATCAATCTTAGTGGTGATTATAATATTCAATAAATTTAAATCAATTTTAGTGTGTGATTACAATATTCAATAAGTTTAAATCAATCTTAGTGTGTGATTACAATATTAAATAATATATTTTAACAAGCCTATATCAATCTCATTTAAATTTAAATAAACTTATTTCATTGTTATTAAGTGAATACATATAAATTTTGAATATTAACAGTAAACATTAATTGTGTATTAATCAATATTTATATATATAAATCGCTCATCAATACACATCCGCTAAATACATTTCAACAGGTAAGAAATTTCATTAATGATAAATTATATATATATATATATATATATATATATATATATATATATATATATATATATATATATATATATATATATATATATATATATATATATATATATATATATATATATATATATATATATATATATATATATATATATATATATATATATATATATATATATATATATATATATATATATATTATATTAATTCACACAACTTCCTAAAAGTAAATCATTTTATATTTAAATTACCCCAATCAGTATATAAATTCTACATCTACGTTATTATATAATATTAAACATAAAATATAACTCAAAATTAAATCAAAAGTACAATATCTTAAGCGACCATATATAAATAATATACACATCTCATATACAATCCCTCCCTCTACAACAATAACTCAACACACAATATTTCACGACAATATCTCATTCACAAAATACAGCATTACAACGTCAATAATAACAACAATTACAACACATTCAAATGAACAACATTTACAACATTAACTAACAACATTTACAACACTATTAAAAAACATAACGGACGACATAAAAAACTTTCCCACACAGCAAACAAAATATTACCACACACAACACACAAAAACACGTGTGCGTAGAAAATTACATAAAATTAATTGAAAGCCATATAAACAAAAAATGCAATTTCGCGGAAATCTAAAATAAATAATTTTATGACCCAAAATTTAATTAAATATTTTTGACCTAAAATAAATTTCTGACGACAAATATTTTTATATTTTTTACGAGTGGAAAACTTCCACTCGACACCATTTTTAAAAACGAAAAATAAGTAAAAAGGACTATAGTATATAAGCCGAAAAATGTAAATTTAAACAATCAATCAGTATAAATAAGTCAATCAGTAAAAAATCAATCGGCATAAAAAAGTCAATCAGTAAAAATCCTTAACTCAGTAAACATTAATAATACAACTCAATCTAAAGTCAAAATCTTAAAATAGTATGGTGTGAATCAATATAATTTTCATGTAGTCAAATCAAGCCAAGATTAAAATTATAAAGTGTCGTGAATATAAAATTCTTAATTCGTGTAAAATAAAATATCAAATAATATAATTTAATAAATTCTTATATTAGTGATCAAATAAAATTTAGTGAAACAATCTATGTAAATAAAAAAAAAAAAGTCTGTCAAATTAAAAGTATAATTTAGAGAATAATTAAGTGTTAAAATAAAACAGTAAATTTCTAAATATCATGTAAAATTTAAATCGTCTATTAACGAAACAATATATGTATATACTTTGTCTGCAGTAAAATATAAACCATCTTAAATCTTGTGCATATAGTAAATACAAAATCGAAATAAGTGTATCTTTATTTATTAATTAATTGTGAACCTTAAATATGGAGTGTATAACAATATTCAAATTAGAAGAATAAATTGTGACTTTATCTTGAATTTAAATAAAATAATTTTACAAGTGAATAATCCTCAGAGTATCATTCTTAGAAATTATATACGATCTGTAAACTAACCAATATAGAAGAAATTAATATAAGTTAAGAACGCAATATTAATTTTTATTCTTAATTATCCAATTACTGTATAATATTCAAACTTATATACATTGTCACTTCAAAATTACATAATATCAATATATTAACGACGTTCGCAGACTTACATATAGTGAACATTCGCAAAGCAACCAATATATATCAATATCGACTCGAGGACTTGGTTTTATCTCAGCATCGATAGCATCAAAGATCCAACGTACAATAGACTATGAGGTCCCCGTAAACCTGTTATATCGTGTCACACTCCTACAGCTTCATTGTAAACTAAATGAAGTGTTACAACATCAACACATCAATACAACGGCCACCACAAACGACGTAGGCTATTTAGCGTACGATGCTTTTCAAGCTGTATTATATCAAATTACATTCAAACTAAAATCATTATAAACTAGAAAACGCAACACAATCCCTTTGCAATTAACGAATTTCATCAATATTCCACATAAATCATCAGCTCTTAACAACTTCATAATATTGAATACTTCGAACATCATCCGTGTCCCTTAGTTACAAAAACCCCTAAAACCAAAATTTTAAAAATATGAGGTATTGATACCAAACGAAAGAGGGCAACATTTACCACACATTCGAAACTAGTATGATTTGCAAAAATATGTTATTCCCATAGAAAATCAAACTTGAAAACCATTGTAAGATGCAAAAACCATTATTTTCTTTATATAATTTGTTTCAAACGCCAATAATTCCTATAATAAAAGTTATATTCAAAATCCAACAATTCCTTTAGTTTGAAACACTGTGAAATTTTGATTAGTTGCAATAAACGATAATTCCAATTAACTAGATTTTTGCCGTTACTCGAGGCTTTGAAAATTAAACAAATGAACCGATATGCCTTGACAACTTTTGAACGTGACTTTGTAGAAGTGATATTTGAACAGGGGAACTATGTGTTGCCCAAATCTATCGGGATATACTTAGCTGGTTTTGGTAACATAACTTTACCAGAGGGGCCGGAATCTAAGTTTGATCTCAAAGATTATACTTATGATGGTCAAGGATACTTTCAGCACATGGATGAGAATTTTCTCTGTGCTAAATACCCATGTGTTGCTATATTTGCGCAGCGCATAATGCGTGATATAGACTTTTCGGAAAATCAAAATGTAGACGTGAATTGGTTACCCAATGACATTGAACAGGAGTGGAATACTCGCTGTATTGGGTATGCTCCGAGCGTGGAGCTAAATCACATGGAGCAGCAGATTTTTAATGTCTGCGGTATAACTGATGAGGCTTTTCCATCAGATGTTGATGGTCTTATGGTAAACATCAGACTGCTCAACAACGTTCAAAAATATTTGGTAGAAGTACCAGGGCTGGAGACTATATTCCCGTTCCAGCAAGCATTACTGGTTCATTGGGTCAACTGTTAATACAAGTTCCCGAACTAGTACCTGTACGTCGTCGTCTGCCAGTAGACATAGGCAGCTTTAACTTTGTCAGTAAATCACCAGTGAAAATATCATCTAGTATCGGATATTTAGGTGGTTCGTTTTTGTATAGAGTTAGAAAGTTAGAGAACCGTTTAGGGTTTTTCTTTCCCTATACCATTTTGCGTCCAACCGCTGAACAGTTGGAAATTTTAGATGACTTAAATAATGGATGGAGTCCCATCTATCAAAATATTTACCACTATCAGAATGTGGTGTTCAAGCCTGAATTACGGATAAAGAAGGTTTGTTCAATAAATATTAAAGTTTGATTGACACAAAACACGTGCACATCAAAAAAAAAACAAAACTACAAAATTAATTAGAACAACTAAATTAAAACCAAAATGCAATTTCACGGAAATTAAAATAAAAATTAAAATAAATGTTATGACCCAAAATCCAATTAAATATTTTCAACCCAAAAATTACTATTGATAAGCATTTTTTTAAAAAATTCACGAGTGGAAAACTACCACTCAGCACCATTTCGAAACAAAAAACAAAACTAAAAAATAAATAAAGACCTATAGTATATAAGCCAAAAATTTGTAAAATGTTGAGTAGTCTATCAGTAAAATCCTCAATTCATTAAAGTCGAAAGTTATATCAGTTCAATCTCTTAAGTTTTAAAAGAAATATTACAATTCGTAGTGATTATCCTATTTAAAAATTATATTCTTATATGTAAAGTAAATCTATAAAATTATCAAAGTTCTGTGTGCAAAATATTAAAAGTAGAATTCATTCTTGTGTGTAAAAAAGCTTTATATGTGAAATATCATTCTAAAATTCTATAAAGTAATTCGTTCAATAAAATATAAATTTATACGTGAACAAATAATAAAATTATGAAGTAAATCTATAAAATTATCAAATTTCTGTGTATAAAATATTAAAAGTAAAATTCATTCTCGTGTGTAATAATCTTTATATGTGAATTATTATTCTGAAAATCTATAAGTAATTCGTTCGATAAAGTATAAAATTATATAAGTATTAAAAGTAAAAAAAAAGTTATCTCGTTATTTAAAAATAAATAAAAGTTTGTTATAAAAGAATATTTACAAGTGAATTTATTTTAATCAACCTTCGATACAACAATTGACAACGCTTTAGTCAAGACTATAATCAGGTAAGAATTCAGTATTACATCATAAAATCTATTATATTACATTATATTTTATTATATTTTATCACAATATATTCACTATTTAATTACTACACAAATTACTACTAACTAAATAAATACATTTAATAAACAATATCTACAATATTAAATAACATCGAATAACCACAAATATCCATAACACTTACGCAACAAACAATATACGATATGATATACCCGTACGTACAATACATACTCTTTATAAATACAATTGTCTTGAGTACCAGAAGTTCAAACCATCACACAAAATTTTAAAATATACAAATAAAAAAACAATACATCTACAATATAACACACAATAGAAAAGAGAACAAGAGAAAGAGAACAGGTAATTATATAGAATTGTTTTTAATAACGGATTAAATGAAATGATTATGAATTATCGTAATTTTAATAGATATACAATGAAGAAACCTCCGAAAATGCCATCGTGCAAGCATGTTGGTAAGATATTTAAATGCTCCCAGTTAAATGGTAGAGATGCAATGTAATTTTCGGAAGCATTTCATAGTTCGAAAAATAAAATTGAACAGGACAAATTTATCCTTACGAGCTGCAAAATAACGGTTAGAACCAATCGGAAGCAGGCCGGATCTACTAGATCCAGAGGAAATTTCATCGAACTTTTCATTCGAAAAGTAAATGGAAATTTGGTACGGGTTTGCCAAAGCGCGTTCCCCAACATTTTAAATGTGTCAAAATATCGGGTAACGGGGATATGTAAACGGTTTTATAATAGACGTACTCTCCCAGTGGAAACTCGCGGTGGTGATCGCAGCAGTAGGAATTATGAAGCAAGAATATCGTCTGTGAAATTATTTATAGGAAAACTCAAAGTTGTTGACCTACATTATTGTCGTTCTAAGAAAGTCGGTCGTCAGTATTTGGCAGGCGATCTTTCAATAAATAAAATGTATCGAATATACATTGCAGATCAACCAGCTGAATTACATGTTAAACAAAGCTATTTCAGACATGTGTTTAATAAATATTTCAATCTGGGTTTTAAGACACCATCATCTGATAAGTGTTCAACGTGCCTGATGTACATGGAGCAGCTTAAAACTGAGACGAACCACCAAATAAAAAGCGATATAATGATCAAAAAACGAGTTCATAATTTGCAAGCACAGAGTTTTTATCACCTTGCACGAGAGGAAAAGGAAGGAATGATAACGATCTCCTTTGATTGTCAGAAAAATATGGTTCTCCCAAAAGTTCCAGATCAAGCCGCATATTTTTCGAGACAAATGTATTTATATAATTTTGGTGTTGTCCAAGGATCGTCGTCTTCCAGTCTCAATAAAGATCACGTGTTTCTGTACGTTTGGCTGGAAAGTGAGGACACGAAAGGCTTCAACGAGATTGCCTCAGCATTGTATCACAAACTTTGCTCCACTTCGCTTGTGATGGTTGTGGCGCCCAAAATAAAAATTCAACGGTGATGGGTATGATTTCGTTCTGGTTAAAACAAGTGGCACCGGTACAGATTAAAGAAGTACAAATAATTTTCCCAATTCCTGGAGATTCCTACATTCCACCAGACAGAGTTTTTGCCCAACTAGAGAAAAAGGTGAGAGCTAAAGAGCGGATCATAGATCCATCTGAATACTTTGTTACGATTACATGATCGTAACAAGCGCTGTTTGTATGGTACTTTCCTCGGGTTTGTGCCTCCACTTGCTATGTTTTCTCAATGTTGGTTGTTGTCCCCACTTTTGTAGATGTTTGTTTTGTACGTACCTTTTTGTAAGGTGGCGCGAAGGTGAGAATGATGCTGGGAAAGAGAACAATGCGCATCGAGTGTGTGTGTAAAGTAAAACATTCCATAAGAATGTTTTTCTTATATGCCTCTCGTTTACATCAATGCGAATTGATGTAAACGAGAAACAGAGAAGAAAGACAATTTTTCTGGAATGTTTTGCGCGTTATTCGGCGTGAGAGTTTTTTTTTTATTAAGTCAGTCTTGATTGGAATTTTGTTAAAATATGTACAGATGTACAATAAATCCAGCTTGGTTAGAATTTTATAACAAAAAGTTTTTTTTGAATGTGGAAAGGTCGAGTCTTGTTGAGAGTTTTTTTAAGTCGAACCAGTGAGTTTAGATTTAATTAGAGTCTAAGACCTAAATATAAAGTTGTAAAACTATTTAAATATTTTATATGCGATTACCAATTGTGAACAATAAAATATTACATATTTATTTGATTAAAAACGAGTGTTTCGGACATTTTTGTCTTCGATTTTCTTGCGAATGCACTGTTGTGCAAAATTGGTCGAGATTCATATTTGTGATTTTTTTTGTTGCATCTAGTGGTGTGAATCTTTTGATAAGAGTACGTCAAAATACAATAAATACGTACATAAATATTTAACCACGGCCACCGTAAGTATATCGACGGGTGGCGATTGAATAACGGTTACCACAAGTATATCAACGAGCGACGCATTTTATTAACGGGTGGCCAACCGGCTATTCGTTTTGGATTTTGGTATCGGGGAAAGGCCCGAACATTGTGCCCAACCAGGCACGCGCTCGAGCGCAAAGACGGGGAAGGCGCCCAACGAAGGCGAAACAACGCCCTACGTATTTTGGCGGCCAGTCAAGGCCAAATATAATTACCGGCCGGTGGGCCGCAACGGCAGAGCGGGTAACGGCACAATCAAGCCGCAACGGTCCGGGTGGGGCAAGGCCACCTGTGGCATGACGGCCGCGCAAGGCCGCAACAATTCTTAATATAATTAAGGTACCATTTTGTTTTGTTATTTTTTTTATTTTTACTTTCTTTTGATTTTATTTTTTTTTTATATATATATTTTTTTTCTATTATATTTATATATATTAAACTTAAAAATTTTGTAATCGAGCGCCGCACAGCGGGTGCACGCTCGGTGCTCATTGTTCGTTCTCTCTCTCTCGTTCTCTTATCGTGGTACGGGTGGAGGGGGAAGTTTTCTCTTCGTTTTTGTTGTCGATAAAATGAATTATTAAATTTTTCGGTGTGGTGTGGTGAGGGGGATTTCCCATCCTGTGTCGGTGTAGGGTAAGCGGTTCCTCGGTGCCCGCATCCGGATTCGAAACCGGTGTCTACCACCGTGCGAGTTCGGGCGGATGCGCGCACCGGGGCACCTCTCTACCATTATTATTATTTTATTTTTTTTAATTTTTTTTTATTTTTGAGTTGTTCGTTCCTCAGGTTCCGGCCGACGAATTTCGGCGGAACTCGGGTTTCATTATTATTATTTGCGGTTTTCCTTTTTATAATTTTCTGTATGATCACGGTGTAGGCCAGCAGCCCTGCATGCCTCAAACCCCACGACCTTCGCACTTCTCCGCTGAGAACGTAGCCGGCAAAACATCACCGTGGAGGCCTCTGCAGGGGCTTAAGTGAAATCTGCAGGTTGGCAGTAGCCAGCCTGTAACAACTTAGATATGTACACCGAACATGGCCAAATTATTCGGCTTGGATCGGATGTCTGCCCGGTGAAGGACTGGAAGGCAGCTACTGCAACCTATGTTAAACCTCCAGGACAATGGCATTTCCAGTTTAACAAGGCCAAACGCTTCATATTTCGCAAAACGATGAAAGGGTCTATTTCTGTTCGCGGTGAGGTAGCATATAGATCGGACGTTGGTGTGAGTAAGACTGTTCTACACAAAAACAGATGCATTTCCGCAATTCGGCCAGAACTTATACATGTCGGAGTACCCATAAAAAAAGTAAAAATGGATGACGTTAGCAAGTTACTGGTAAAGCACTTCGGTGAAAATTGGGAGACGATTGAAGAGCTGGGCTACTACAGATCGGTGCTTCATGCCGAAACACAAGTAGATCCTGTTGACGAACCCTTCAATTCGGATATTGAGGAATGTAACCATGCTGACGAAGATTTAATGATTTAATGTTGGAGTTGATGTTTACCATTGAATATTGAATTCATATTTTTATATTGTTTTTAATGAAAATTTATTATGTTATTGCGTATATTGAAATATTTTAATAAATACTTTTTCAAGGTATTAAAATTACTCAACAAATTATTTATTTTCAAAATGCTTTAATTCCATCAAAGTTACTTTCAAAAATCACTAATTCCCAAACTATCTTGCAAAAACCATTAATTCCAAACTAATTGGTTCGAAATACATAATTTTTAAATAAGATAAAATGAAAATTATATTTTAATTGTAATATGAATATAATTAAGGATAATTAGCCGAAAAAAAATATTACGTTTATTTCAATTATCTAAAATGACATTGAAACGGAATTATGGCTTTTTGTGACTAAGGGACACATGTCATCGATTTTTATGTATTCCAGGTTGAGAAATGGTTTTATGTTGTAGGTACCAAACAGTGTTAGATGCTCTTGTCGAACACACAACATATAAAATCAGAGAAGTTTCTTTTATTTTAATCTTCATAATAAACGATTTTTATCTTCATACAAACGTGCGATTATTTCGGTAGAGTATTATTGGTTCAGCTCGATGTATTTCGGATTTGTTATCTCCGAGGCACTGTACGTGGCGTTTGATAAATTTATTGAAAACGTAAAAACTATTAGAACCTCAAGATCAGAAAATGATTGTGAAAGGATTTACCTTAGCAGGAGTGAGAAGATTCACTTTATTTGCAATTTATTACAAGTTCATTTGGCCGAAAATTTGACTGTTAAATTCCCGTTCCGCGGACCAGAACTGGAGTCATTACTTGAACCACGAATCTTCTCGAAAGCTGCCGAAATAGTAGGACAAAGAAAATACACATATTTTTTTTCTATTTTCTGTCAGTATTATGAACCGAGATGAAGGAAGGCGATCATTCGTCATTCGAGTTATTGCAGGAAGAAGTTAAACATTTTGTTCATTGTGGTGTGGAAAAATTAAATTTTATAGTGGTCACTACTTATGACCTAAATATCTAAATATTTTTTTTCGTGTGGTGGGTGATAATAATCATCATATAATAAATTTACGTATTTATCCAGGTAATATGTGTCTAGGTCATTTTAAATACTATTATCGTAAGCTTTTGATATAAAAATTATTCGGCATCCTCAGTGACGAGATTTTCATTTTCATTTCATTTCATATCAATTAATTTTTGAGGGATTCAGTTACCAGTTTCATACATCTTTCAACAGTTTGAATTCAAAGGTTCTTCCCAATTGAATTACATATTTGAATGTAGGGTAATCATCCAAACTGGACTTATTTTTCATTTTTTGCTGTCTCACCATTGTTCATTGTTATTTATCGAAAATAATTTACAACGATCGATGAAACTAAAAAAACTAACTAACTAAAATCGAACATTAAGTATTATATTAAGAATATTGAGAGCATTTGGAATACTAAGTGATCGTTTTAAAATCTTTGACAATCCATATAAGTGCACCAAGAAAAGATTACTATGTATAAGAATACTAAAACATTTTGCCTTTCGAGAAATTTAACGTTACAGCCGTTTATAATTTTTATTAATAACGATAATCTCAGTTTTGTGAAGTGTATGTTTGCTTTAAAACATTATTTGGATGTGGAAAACTACAACTCGACCCCATATTGTATAAACAAACAAAAACAAAAAATAAGCAATATGAAATATTATGTGTCACAAAATTAAAATTTAAGTAGTCAGTATAAAGTAAGTTCGTTGCATTTCAAATTTTAACATAAAAAGTCGTGTTCAAAAATGTAATACAAAAGTTTTATTTATATTTTAGTTGTGTTGTATATATAAAAGTTTAAAGAAATTATAAAGTGAAAAGTATAAAAATTAAAGTACTTAATAAATTTGTGCGATCACATAAAATCTTAAATGTACTTAACCAAATTATTAAATTGTGTGAAATTGTATAATTAATTGTAGCGATATTTTGAGATAAACCAAAGTTGTTAAAAAATAAGTAATTTTTCAAGATTTATATGAAATAAAATAAAAGTAAATCTAAAAGTTAAGTGTTAGTTAAGTGTTATTGTACACTCAATGAATATTAAATAAAGAAGTTAAGAATTAGTGAAAATATATCTATGTATTGTTTGTAATTCTATAAATAAACTGAGCAAGTCTAAATTATCGAGTTCATAGCAGTTAAATGATATCACTAAATATTCAATACACAGGTAAGAGTTTTACATATTAAAATTTTAGCACATTGTTACGACTGTGCGGTCGCAACCACAATTTCATGTATTTTATATTCCCCTCGGTTTGGGTCTTTGCTCAACCAAATTTGATGGTTTGTGTCCTCGCTGTCGGTATTGGTTGTTGGTAAGAAAAAATTACAAGAGAGCGGGTCCAATGTGCACCGAGGTGTGAAATAATGCGCCATCGGAGAATATTTTTTCTTCAGCGCCATCATGAATGGAAAAAAATGTTCCAAAGAAATCCTACGTTTAAGGTGTGTAATCCGAACCTGCAATAAAAAATAGTGTAACGGAATTTATTCCGTTATCAATTCTAAAAACTCAACCCACACAATTTTCATATTATTATAATAATAATTTTTGAAGTAATTTCGCCACGACCTTGAAGAGATCATCTTCACTAAAATTCACCAAATATCTAGTCATGCCGAAATTACAAATGCTTCTCTGTGTTTGTTATTCAAATATGCGGTAATCTAGGCCGTAGTCTGAGTACCCCGAAACCCACACTATTCCCCTCTGCCGGCTTGAACTGCGGGAACCAACGCCGCATGGGGTACATATCAGATGACCGCAATTCTATGAAACAGGAATACTTATACACTGAGTAAAAGTGCTTTCAGTTTCAATAGGGGTTTCTATTTTAATTTCAAAGTTCCCTCTGCCCCACCTCCAAGAAGGGGAGGAGCGGTATTAATTTTAACACTAATGTATGTCAATCTCCTCGGACTGATTAAATTTTAATAATGGAATTTTTTTTCCGAGATATTTGAAAGTTTCAGCATAAAAAAATCACCCAGTATACTGATATGAGTAATATATGTATAATATATACTAACATAGAAATTAAGAATATATATGCCTACCATAGATTGGTAAGACCTTAGAATGTTATAAACCATCAAGTGGACAACAATTAACAAAATAAGTGTAAACGTAATTGGCGCAGCCGGTATACTATATTAATAATACCTGTGGGCTCTTGGGCGAGAATTGCATATGTAATTAATTAATTTAATCATGCACATTGCATAGTGATAATAGTGAAAAATGGTTTTATGTGTACATATATAAGAAGTGTGTTCTAGAATTTGCAATTAATTGAATTTAAGAAATTTGGTGTATGAAAAACGATATTCATAATGGATGGTATTTCAAGCGTGGATCACGCAATAATTTGTGAATATAAAATCGAAACAGAATTACTTGATCTGCTAGTTAAGTGGGGATTATCCGAACCATATTAATTGTGTTTTTTAGATCTTTGGGAATTATTAAAATAATTCATTTACATGTTTATGACTATTATTATTTTATAAGTTTTATAATATATATTAATTGAATTCATGTAAACAATTAAATTTTTTTAAGTATATGTACAATAAATAATTGTAATAAATGTAATGAATTTAAATCTTTAATACGTATTTTTCTTTTTGCTTAAGAAAATGAATTAAATCAATATGTAATTCAAATTAAATTAAAATGGTATATGGTTTCCAATAAAATATTCAATTTGAAATCTATTTCGTAAAAGAAGACTTGCCTTCTTAACCTAAGGCGAAATCTATTTGACTTGAACAGTTTGAGGCGTCCTACAAAAAAACGGTCCATATAATGTTGGAATCTATTTACAGTATAAACCGCTTTCCGAGGTAATAAAGGTGAGATGCATCCAACTTGGGCACGTCGATTTTTAGTATACGGTATACACGTCGAACACCCAATCTCGCCCTACTTCTAGCATGACGTCGAACCTTAGAACGTCTACGGTATCTTTTAATAACTTTTGCCCTCGGCATGAATAACCAACCGTGATTCAAACGCGGGATCACCTGTAAAAGGATAATTAGATATAAAAATAACTAATCCATGATACGCAAACTGTAATGCGTTCATCCCCTTGACGGGATAAGAGTTCTATAAATACTGTGAAAGAAATGATTCAAGTTCAGTTTGAATTTGATAATCTATTTGTACAGACAGTGAGAAGTGAGCATAATATTATTAAATATTTGTCTAAGGAAGACATTAGTTTAGTTACGAATATTAGAAGTTCAGAATTACATTTTAATATAAGAGTATACAGGTGGGCTCAATCAATTAATTATTTTAATGTTACTCATAGTTTTGTAGTGGAACATTTTAATAGATATAGATTTCTTGAGAAGAGCGTGATTTTAACTTGAAAGCTAAAAAAGGCAGATTTGTTATTAAGGATATTTCTTATGATGTCGTATGTTACTGGAAGTTTAGTGGACGTAGTCCTACTTATCATCATATTAAGACAGGAGAACCTTGGGATATTTAGATTTAGATTTTAATTTGTATTTTTGATTGATAAAGTTTTAAAAATGTAATTTTTTGTTTTTTAATGGGTTCAGGAATGGCTGATGGATATCGACAAAATCGTGTGAACGCATTTCGTCGTATTTTGAATGCAAAGGATATTATTGCTTTTGATAATGTGCCTTGTTTTATTGTGGAATCTTTTTTTGGTTCATCGACGTATTTGAAACGTATGAATGTTACGTCGTTTTGTTTTCTAAATGGAATATCTAAGTATTCCATGCAACGTTTATTAAGAGAATTTAATGATAAAGCGAGAAGAAAGTGTGACGCTTTGTATAGGAATTTTGAAGATGGTGTTTATATTTCTACTTATTATAGTTTTGATGTAAATTTGGGAGTTATATTATATCTTGATATGGAGATTTATTTTTGTTCTAAAAAGTATTCTAATTAAACTTTTAGTATGTGATCTGTTTAATTTTATTGGTCTTCTATTGAAAATAATTTCGATAAGTTTAGCCTAATTAAATTAAAAGGTATCTCTTCTTTGGATGAGAACCATACATAAACATTCTTGAGTTTGTTTGAAATTATGTGGAGCATTTTTCTCAGTGTAGTCTTATTAAAATTCTGCATTCCTTATATATCAAAGGTAATAATTCTATAGAACACTTCAGGCATGGTTCAATGATACGGGCTCGAAATCCTACTTCTTTACCGGATGCATACATATGTTATAACATATGTCCCGCAGAACAAAATATGTTTTATATAAAACATAGAATTAGTCAACCAAATAACAACCAACCAATTTACAAAACAACATCTCCGATACTGTTTTTGTTCAAAATGAATAGTTGGGAAAGATATGTCCGCAAATAAAAACGTATATTGTACGGAGCATAATTGTGCCCAAGCTTATTCACTTTCAAATATTAAAGTTGATAATTTTATAGAATAAAATGCAATATATGTGTCAAAATATATGTACAAATTTATTTTAATTGGTAGGTGTTGCTACTTCCAAAGTTGAAAAGTAAGAGAGTGATTTTACAAAATTGGTTTTTTAAGTTGACATAAATTTCAGAGTTTCGGAATAACCTAACTGACCCTATAAATAATTGTCTTAAAATATATACTGTTTACTTATTATAATACACCCAAAATACTATTCGGTACAATCTAGTTTACCTACATTCGGAGTTAAATAGGTTCAATGGGTATATTTTGGTATCAGTGTATGTAAATATCAAATCAAATGATGGAAATATCAACGTCTCGCCATTCCCATATGTAAACAAGCTAAGTAATATTTATTTATTCAAGTTAAATTCTAAAGTAATAATTATAATTTTTTTTTTATAGATAATTATCCTGTGATTTATAACGGATAAGTATTTGCATATAGATATATGATAAATTCTAATAATATAATTTCATATTCTAGGAACATACAAACTGGAAGCAAATACCAGATAACAATAAGTTTTTGTTTAACTATAATTAACATGAATAATAATAATAAGAATTTGTGTACAAAATTAGTGTAAATAATAATAATATTAATAAAGTCTTGTGCAGAACGGAGGAGCCAGAGCTAGAGCAGATGAGAGAAGCCGCACTATCGAACGCTGGCAGTCATCTTGGCATAATGAGACGAAAGGAAGGTGGACAGCAAGGCTCATCCCAGAAATAAGACCCTGGATGGACAGAGCACACGGCGAAGTGGACTACTACACCACGCAGTTTCTGAGTGGCCACGGCTACTACAGAAAGTACCTACACAAAATAGGTAAAATAGCGAGCGAAGAATGCCTCTATTGCCCGAGCGTCGCAGATGACGCGGAACACACGTTCTTTGTGTGTGAGAACTGGGCGCAACAGAGGAGAGTGCTGGAACGAGAAGTGGGGGGAAGCTGGTCCCCGGAAACCGCTCTGGAGAGGATGATGCACGATGAGGAAGCGTGGAAACAAACTAGGCACTTCATTACGAGTGTCCTAAAACTAAAAAAAGTGGACTTCGAAAGAAGTGACACGGAGTAGCTGCGCTCGAGAGAGAGAAAGTACAAGAAGCTGCTACGAAGTAATGTGACAAACAGTTCCGTAGCAGCTTAGAAGAAGGGGAGGTGTTTTTAGCCGGTAGTTTGCTTGCAAGAGCCCGGCACCTCGTGCGTAAATGCATTTTCACCTACCCCACCCAAAAAAAAAAAAAAAAAAAATAAAGTCTTGTGCATTAAATGTATTAAATTTAGTGTTTTATTTCAGCATTATGTGTTGTTTTGTGTTGTGTAATTTTCAGGTTGGATATTTTATGTGGAAAATGTTGCCCATGTTGCACAGCAACAGATACCTTCGAGGAACTTTTTAAACCCTCAAATATTTCAAAACCAATTTAACAGAAACATTTCTAGTCGTCCCATCGGACCTACATATTATAATCATCAACCTTTCATACCTGGAGTAAATACTGGACCCCAATTCCGTAACAATTTTCAACAAACTTTCAGAAAACCTGCAATATTACCTGCAAAACCTCAACCTATGGACACAAGCTCCATCATACCGGTCAAAACATACCGTCATATCCTAACCCAAATCTTTCAAACAAATAGTCTACCCAACTCTCAACTGAATATATAATATATTTGTCATAAATATTAGACAATAATAATGAAATTGTGTCAGTCGTGGTTTCAATCATGTATGTGGAGGGTTGTACATGACATTTTTATAGATAATATGGCGATGGGAATATTTATTCACAATATTTTTGCACTGCAACAAATTTTTAATTTTTTTGTTATTATTTTTTTAATTTCGAAATAACATGGTATGAGTCTTAAAATTTCCAATACACACACGCCAGTAATAATTTGTAATTTGTGAAAGAAAATTAAACATCACGGTAACACTTATTAAAAATTTTTATTTTTATTTTATTAATTGATTTTAATATCTATTATTAATATTACAGAATAGAAATGGCAAAATTTGAAATATTAGAAGATTCAGAGAATTTTAATCGAAAAATAAAATTGTCAAAGAGACGGGTGGTGTTCAAAATTGCAAAACTACTCACAATAGAATACAACCCGCTGGAGTGGTTGAAATCAGCGGTAAGTGAAATTCTTTTTTATATTGTGTCCTCTGTCGAGCCGACAGATAAAATCGGACTCGATTTAACATCGGAAAAATTAACTCGGTCGGGTTGGGTTAAATTACGTAATGCTGTCGATCTCACGGTAGATGACGTTTGGGATGTACTCGGTAAAATATGTCAGAGTAACACCGAACGTCTCGATATAGATTCTAGAGATAGATACTAGAGTTACGTCATACGGATTCCGCCGAACCACAACCGGTTAAGCAACCAAACAGCATATAAAATACAATGTTTATCAAAACTACATGGGATCTTCATACATTTATTGCGATATCACAAAGTTACTATTATGCATGAAAACCACACACAACTACTTAATCAGCATAAACCGATTTTCCAAGAAAAACAACATATTATGCATAAACTTAATAAACACATTTTTATTAATCACTTGTTTTTTGTTCCGCAGAATATTTTGAATGTCTTTCAAAAAGTTTAAAAAATCACTCGATCGATTTCGACTTGTTAGGTCATCATCAGGAGTATCTACTGATTTGTATTAGTAAAAATTTTTGTTATATAATAGAAAAAAGCAAAATATAATGAAGAAGTTATTTGATGGAACTGGTTGGAAGTACTCTGTCATGAATCCATCTGCCCCGATCCTTTATGGTTTACCAAAAATCCATAAGGAAGGCATTCCGATTAGACCAATAGTAGCGTATTGCAATGCTCCTGCCTACAAGCTATGTAAGGGTTTCATAAATTTTTTCAATTGTCATACTAATTTCTGTTCGGCTTATTCGGTTAAGAACTCGGTAGAATTGATTAACAAAATTCAAGACGTTGATATTCCGTTACATTCAAAACTAGTTTCATTTGACGTTGCCAGTCTTTTCACTTCTATTCCAATTAATACTTTGTCCCAAATAGTTTGTAATTACTTAGATAGGGATGTTGTAGATGAGAGCTTACGTCGTGAACTGAAGTTAGTTTTTGAGACTTGTATTAAACAAAATTATTTCTGTTTTGATAATACATATTTCAAATTCGCTGATGGTCTACCCATGGGCTCCCCTCTGTCACCTTTGTTGGCTGAAATTTTCATGAATTTCTTCGAGCAAATGATCTTATCAAATAACAATCCTTATTTTCGTCATATAATCTTTTGGTATAGATATGTTGATGACATATTATGTCTATGGAATGGAACTGATAGACTGTTAGACTCTTTCCTTACTTGGTTAAATTCTCAGTATCCCACCATTGATTTTACGTTAGAAAAAGAAGAAAATAAATGTATTAATTTTCTAGATATAACAATAACCAGGATTAATTCTACTTTAGACTTCAAAATTTATCGGAAACCCACGTATACAGACGCTGTTATCCCTAGTTCTTCAAACCATCCCCATAATATTAAAATGTCAGCTTTCCACTCACTCATAGATAGACTAATAAACATCCCTCTGTCAAATTCAAATTATAACACTGAGCTTAACATAATTCTTCAAATAGCAACGAATAACGGATATGCAACTAGGACTATATTAAAGTTATTAAATAAAAAGCTAAAGCGTAAAACTCTAACGGGTATTTATCCACCGGATAGTCCAACGCGGGAAAATTGGCGTCGCTTAGAGTATATAGGAAAAACGAGCCAACGGATTAGCAACATCGTGTCCAATTATACCAATATTAGTTTTGCTTTTTATAATAATAACACAATAAAGAAAATGATTTTTAACAATAAACCTAGAGTTGATCGCCTTTCCAAATCTGGTGTCTATAGGATCAATTGCAATGATTGTAGTTTCTCCTATATTGGTCAGACTGGGCGCAATTTTGGAGTTAGAGCTAAAGAACATTTATCTGGTTGCAATCAATCAACTTTCCATAACCATTTAACTTCAGAAAATCATACAGCTAGCTTGAACAATTTAGACATATTACATATACAACCCAAAGGCAGACGTTTAGATACCTTAGAATCTTACGAAATTCGAAAATCAATATTTCTTAACCAAAATATCCTTAACGAACAAAGAGAAATCCGGTTCTCACCAATTACAGACCCCGCCCTTTTCTATTCTCACGTACGCAATAATATACCTTGAATTTTGTTACTCAACCTACATATGACTCATCGCCTACCTGCGCGATCCGTAGATTAATTTTTATCGCTTATTTTTTCTTCTCTCCTTCTTTTATTATATTTTGCTTTTTTCTATTATATAACAAAAATTTTTACTAATACAAATCAGTAGATACTCCTGATGATGACCTAACAAGTCGAAATCGATCGAGTGATTTTTTAAACTTTTTGAAAGACATTCAAAATATTCTGCGGAACAAAAAACAAGTGATTAATAAAAATGTGTTTATTAAGTATAAGTGTGTTTCGCCAAGTGCCTACGGCAAATAGCGTTAAAAGTATATTATGCATAAGCTGCAGTTATAAGTTTTCCCATTGTACACATGTGCTTATTAAAAAATTTTAAGAAATATTGTAACAAAATTTAAAGTAATAAAGAAATACTCAGGAATAGTTCCTGAGTATATAAAAATTATTATTATAAAATCATCAATTACTTAACTGGGCCCCCCCCCCCCCCCGGGGGCAAACATGCCTTGATAGACATAAAGTCAAAAGTATTTGCGCCGTGTTAAGATGGTGCAGTAAATATATACGCACGATTCCAAATAATCGTGCACGTATTTGCGATGAAACATTCTGTAAAATCAGCAATAGACATCAGCAAGAAAACCATTTATGTTTTAATCAGAACGATAAAAGATACCCAATTATTCGTGATTTGATTTTTATATTTTAAGACTTGGCAACTGTGCAAGAAAAATTATCGCCAGACAAACCTAATGCTAATGTTCAAGAACCAAATTTTCTGAACAGCGATGTAGTGTTTGTATGAATATCGACAATCTATATTTCTGTCAGCAATGCGGATTTAGACAAAAAATAATAAATTGTGGTAATATTATAAAAAAATGTATGGCATATATAATGAGTGTCAGACAAAAGTTTAAAAACGTAGTTATGGTTGCTCATAACGGTCAAGGTCCTGACCATCAGTTTATACTGAAAAATATTCTAGAGCAAGCAAACATGAAACCTACAAGTATAATGAGACGAACCAAAATAGTTTTACTACAGATCCCAAATGTTACAGTATACCGCCAAAAAATTAGAATCACTATGCAATTTCAATGTTTTCAACGGAACTAGTAAGCTATGACCTAGAATTAAAAAACAAACAAATTTGTTCAGTCAAATATGTTTTTACGATTAGTTTCCACTAAAATATAAACGAGTATATAAACGAAAAAATGCGCATTTAAAATCGTAACTCGTTAGAAACAACATCTGTTTTTTTTCGTTTCAAATACGTTTGAAAATAAAGGCAAAATTTTCCATAATTTACGCTGATTAATTGTGTTTTTGGTATTTCTTTTTTGATTTATTGTGTATCGCTATTAGGTAAGTAAAATTCGATACTACATTTTGCTCTACCTTCGTTTAATTTCGGTATTTTTTTAAATTATGGGTGGATCCGAAATGTAACTTTTTAGTGTACATTTCGAAAATGTGCATTTTCGGAGTAAAAATGTGCATTTTCGGAATAAAAAATGCGTATTTCTATTTTTCGGTATACCATAAAAAATGTAAATGAACCACACTTCATTGTATACCTATCTAAAAAAATAATATTCAAAATGGATACAGTAGCTGTAATATATTTTAATTTAAATAAAATTAACCAACAAAATAATAAGAATTTATTTAGTGTAATTAGATATATTCTGGAAAGCAGAAAGACACAAATGGTGTGTATAAAATGCATACCAGGATGATGCAAATTTTATATTTTCTTATTTTTTTATAGCGACAGCCGTATTGTAATGAAAAATTGAAATTTTTTTTTAAATCATATGTTTTTAATAGGACATTTAAAATGGAGCGACATGTCCGATTGAAGAGAAATACATTTGAAAGTTTGTGTCGCTTTGTGAAACAAGAATTTAATTACAATGCTGGTGGTTGGTCAATCGAATTTGAGCTGTACATGTTTCTGTATTGGCTGGCGGCAGGTGCATCATATCGCATCGTATCACAAACGTTTCACGTTCCCAAATCATCAATTTTTGATATAGTGCAAAGATTATTGGATGCATTTGCATACAATATTAGTTTAATAATTAAATATCCAAACGAAAATCAAATAGAAATGGTTGGACACGGATTTTCTAGGCTGGCCAATAATTCCTCTTTCGAAAAGGCAGTTGGTGCCATTGATGGTATATAAATAAATTTCGATATGCTTATGGGAAATTTAAATAAATATTTTTTTATATTTTAGGTTGTCACGTGGCAATTATTGCACCATTAAAACAACAACAAGATTATTTTTGTAGAAAATTATTTACATCAATCAATTCACAGGCAATGGTGGACAATAAACACAAATTTATTGATTTTTTTACCGGTTACCCTGGTTCAGTACACGATTCAAGAGTTCTGTTAAATAGCCCTCTTTATCGTACCGCGAAATATCCACCAACTGGTTTCTACATACTTGGTGACTCCGGATATCCGTGTATAGTAGCGCCAATTCCAGTAGTAACACCATTTAAAAATCCAAACACAGAGGAACAGCAACAATTTAATAAATGTCATAGCAAAGCGCGATCAATTGTCGAACGATCTTTTGGGATGTACAAAAAACGATGGCGAACTCTATTTAAACGTCCTCTAGAAACGAATATAAAAACATCTGTTAAAATTATTGCTGTATGTGCTATGTTGCATAACATTTGTATCGATAATGACGATATTGTAAGTGTTGAGATTTCTTCTGAGTCGGAGCCTGGTAACGTGATTGCAGCTTACACAGAAAATTCTTCTTTAAGGGATGAAATTTTTAATAATTTCTGCCTCGGTTTGAATATAGTTAATTAATCTTTATAATTGTTTGTAATTGTAACACAAATAAATAAAAGCGCAATTTAAAATAAATGAAATAAATACAATTCAATAGGTTTGTTTAATTAACAAAAAATTCAAATATACACGTAATGTTTGACAAAAATTAGTTTGGCGGTGTCATTTTGAAGGCAACATACTTTTCGAATGCAACGACAGATCTTTCCATTAGCTCATTATTTTTCTTCATAAGATTAGTCACCTCATCCAACGCAGAATCTTTTGGCTTATTGCGTTTCTGTTTCGGGTTATGTGAAGCGGTATTCACGGAAGTATCCATTAAATCAATCGGTTCCATTATATGATCACAACTAGTTTCAATTTCATTCTCAGCAACAATTGAGTCATCGCTCACGATTACATTAAGCCTATATTCATTTGGTGTAGCTGATATAAGCATTGGCGGTGTAATCCTATGTTTTGGAGACATAAAATCGTCTAATTCCGCAAAATATTCCCAATTAGCCGCAGTAGTATCATCCATTTCTATCCCTTTACCACTTGGTGGCTTCTTTAAATTTTTATATTTCGTGATCAAATTTTGCCATTTCCCTTTAGCTTGCTTTACTGAAATTGGCAATCCCAACTCGTCAATTATTTTTTGATAAGCTCTTGCTGCTGTATTTCGAGTTCCTGAAAATGTGTGATTCCGGGATATGCGAGCTTCAATAAATTTGTGGGTTGTGCTATTACTCCCTGTAAAAGAATAATTGTTAAAATTCATTTTATTGAATTTTTTGAGGTTATAATACAAATGAATATTTTAATTTTTACTTACATTGATAACTCATTTTTAATTATTTTCGTCGATAAATTTATTTTAATTAATCAAATTAATTTTTTTAATTAAACAAATTTATTTTAATTAATCAAAATAGTTTTTTAGTTATTTAAATTTTAAATTAATATAGAAAAGATTATTTTTCAAATTTTACTCATGTCATTCTTTAACCAAAATGCATAAAAAACTACATCGCATGCAGTTTTGGAAATGCACATTTTCTAAAATAAAATTCGGACATGATTTGCTTTTAAAGATAACTTCACTCCGTTTAAAAAGTGCACACTTCTTATTAAATACACATTTCGGATCCACCCATAAATAGCTATTAGCATTTTAAGGAAGATGGGTAGAACAAAAGATGTTTCGCGCGATATTAAAGTTTCGATAATTGCGTACCTTGACAGTAAAAGGTATTCACATAGGGAAATAGCCAGAAAGACTAATGTGAGTCAGCCAACGGTATCTAAAATTGCAAAAGCCATAAATTCGCAAAATATACGTAGTGGTCTTATAATAGACCGAAGAGGAAATTGTGGAAGAAAAGCGAAAATAACTGAACGGGTCAAAAGAAAAGTGGTTAGAATGGCAATACAGAACAGAAGAAAACCAGCTAAAGAAATTGTTAAAGATTTAAACGATGGAGGGGTGGATATTTCTCTTCGAAGCGTCGAACGAATATTTGCTACGAAACATCTAAAATGTCGACGTCCAGCAAAAAAACCAAAACTGACAAAACATATGATAAAACAGCGATTGATTTGGGCTAAACTTCATCAGGCTTACACACAGAATGACTGGAATAAGGTAAGATGCCAAAATATTGGGAGTTAAGTGGTTTAGAGAAATGTTTTCTATACTATTCAAATTTTTCTTTTTTTCAAATTGGGATAGGTCATCTTCAGTGATGAGTGCCGGCTGGAAGCTGTAACAGAATCCTTTAAATTTGTTCGAAGGTTTCCTAAGGAAAGATATTCTGCCGATTGCATCCAAAAAAAAATGAAACATCCACCTTCGGTGATGATTTGGAGCTGCATTTCTGCTGAAGGTCCTGGGCCAATTTACTTTGTTGAAGAAACAATGAACAGCGATCAGTACATTAGAGTGTTGACTGATGTCGTGTTGCCGTATATAAATAGCCTAAATAAGCCAGCAACAGAATACACTTTGATGCAGGATGGCGCACCTTGCCACAATTCAAAAAAGAGCAGAAAATGGCTCGATGAACATAATATTGCGATTCTTCCCTGGGCAGGTAATTCCCCTGATATGAACCCAATCGAAAACTGTTGGTCTTACCTCAAATCGAAAGTGTATGCTCGCCAAAATAACACCATTCAAATGTTGAAGGAAAACATTGAGGATATTTGGAAAAATGATGTCGGAATTAAGCAGATGATAAAAAACTGTATAAACAGTATGCCTGAAAGAATTAAAGAAGTCATTAAAACTAAAGGGAATATAACAACATACTAAATAGATTATTTGTCTTATTTACATAAGTTTATAAAAATATAACTTAAATAATGGATTTTGTAAAAAAAAGCAGTTTTTTTTAAGTTTTGCCATACTAAATGATAAAAAAACGGATTTATTAAACAAATTTTTAAAGTGATTCTAATTTTTTGGCGGGCTACTGTAGATTTATAGATAGCTTGAATTATTTTCCTATGGCTCAGTCGCCTTTACCAAAAGCTTTTGTTCTTCCATCTTCGTCGAAGAAGGGTTGCTATCCACATCTTTTTAATACCAAAGTAAACGCGAAATATATAGAAAATATACCCTGTAAGAAGTATTACTTGATGCCACTGAACTTGTTGCGTGTGTGTTCAAAATGAATAATTGGGAAATATATGTGTACGTCCGCAAATAAAAACGTATATTGTACGGAGTATAATTGTGCCCAGGCTTATTCACTTTGAAATATTATAGATGATAAATTTAATAAAATAAAATGCAATATATAAGTGTAAAAATATACGTACAAATTTATTTTATTATATATGTGTTGCTGCTTACAAGGTTGAAACGAAAGAGAATGATTTTACAAAATTGGTTTTTTAAGTTGACATAAATTTCGGAGTTTCGGAATTACCTAACTCAACCTATAAACAATTGTCTTAAAATATATACTGTTTACTTATTTTAATGCACCAAAATACAATTCGGAATTAAATTGATTTGACATGCAGAGTACAATCTACTTTACCTATATTCGGAGTCAAATAGGTTCAATGAGTATATTTTGGTATGAGTGTACGTAATTGTCAAACCAAATGATGGAAGTGTCATCGTCTCGACATTCGTAAACATGGTAAGTATTTTTTATTTATTCAAGTTAAATGTACTTAAATACTAAACTAATAATTATTAATTGTTAAAGATAATTATCCTGACTGTTGTATATATTACAGATAAGTATTTTGTATCTATATAATTAATAAATTAATAAATTCTAGTAATATAATTTCTATTCTAGGAACATACAAACTGGACAACAAAATACATACAGCAAATACTGGACAACAACAAAGTTTTTTTGTGTACAAATAAAATTTTTATATATATAAATAAGTGTTTTACTGCAACATTATGCGTTGTTTTGTGTTTCAGGTTTTTTTGTATGTTGTGGAAAATGTTGCACATGTTGCGCAGCAACAGCGTGTTTTCCAAACAGCAATGCCGCGTCCAGGATTAGATGTAAAAAAATGAGGGGTGATTTCAGAAGCATTTTTTATTTTTTACAATTTTTGGTTATAAAATTTTTTGTCTTAATATTAGGGACATCTAGATTTGAATATTTAAACTTAATTTGCTATAATTAATAGTACATTTTATTTCTCTTGATTTTTACTTAATCTAGTACATCATGTATTTTCAAGTTCAAGCATCTGTCAAAATTTTAATGTAAACAAGTTTTAAGAAAAATTTAATTCGTAAAGGTAAGTTTATGTCTAATTTGTAACTAATTATACAATACAAATTTAATATATAATAATCTAAATTTTCCTTTTAACTTACATGTCGTTCCGAGTGATTTTACGAATTAAAAATATTAATTTATTTGTACAAGACAAGTTTGCGGTTGCATCAGACTCAGATAAGTGTTATATTGTACTTTATGTGTTCTACTGATTCTTTGTGGTTTTTCTTTCTATTTCTAGGTACTGCTGTGAACATTACTCGCCTAAACATTACTCCTTGACTAAACAGCAATATGTTATTGACTTTGAAAAGAAATTGTCAGCTTACCGTTTCTCGGATGTGAAAATCCTTGCACAAGCATGTCTCAAATTTCGAGGAATTATGCTATAAGAATGTAATATCTGACCTTTTACAGATGGCACTACTATTGCCTCAGCCTCAATTTTAGTTTTTCGGCGAAACTGTTGTGTTTTCAAGATATTGACCCCAACATTGATTATAAATTCCTCAAAAACACAAAAAATCATAACAAAAATATTCTATTCAAAATCACGAAATATTTTGATCACCACACATATTTTCTAGACATAAACTTATCATCACTTTCCAAAAAATCAAATATTTTTCGTAAATAAACAAAATATAAAATTGTTAGTCGTAAAATATTGATCATGAATAATTTGTTAATGATAAGAAAATCAAATCCCTTAAATTACAAAAGACTAAACCCGAACGTACTTCTCTAAAACATAAAAGTATCATCACCTACCAAATATCATAAAAATATAGAAACATAATTTCCCTAACATAAGAACATCAAAAATTCAAAACACGATATTTGACATCTTCAAATAATTCAAAATATCAAATAACATACAAATGAAATATCATATTTAACTACTTCTAGTAGAACATAAAAATCATAGATAGCAAAATTGAAATATTTTTCAAAATCTCATAAATTACAAAACTATAAATTGGGAACATTTTACATAAAAAGAGATTAAACATTTAAGTACAAATATTTTTATGAACATATGTAATTAAATATAAGTAATAAAAAAAAATATATTTCGATATCGATAACGCGAGCCGCGATCGCCGCACTCGTAAACCAAAGAAATGAGCGGGCACAAAATTTGTATATTAACCGCGAGATTTTTATTAATAAGTTTGTTGTTATCCAGAATTAAAAAGTTGTTATCCAGAATTGTAAAGTTGTTATCCAGAATTATAAAGTTGTTATCCAGAATTGTAAAATTGCTAAGCGATTTAATAAAGTCTTGAAATACGGAAATAAAGTCTGTTTGAAGTAAACTGTTTGAAGTAAAAGGAAAAAGAGAATTCAACATTCGGTAAGTATAATTTAAAATAATATACACGCCTGTACCCACCGGACTAGATTTTCAAGTCCGTATACCCAAGCCAAGGGTAGTGAGTTAAAGCAGGCATAACTAGTTCGAGAATTAACTTACTAACAAAGGTTCGAAATGGTTTAATGGTTAAATGGTTAAATCACCATTAGCTCAACCGAAAATGGACCAATACTCAAAATAACAAACAGCCTGACTTAATACAGGTGCATATCTGTTACCTGACCTAATACGTAGTGGTTAGTGGGTTAATGAAAGATTAACGTAAATTATAATTAATTGAGTCAAATTAATTAATTATATAAGGAATATTACGTATAAATTACGCTCCTTCAAAAATTAACTCAATTTTAGAAAAAAAAATCTATTTTGTGTTGTATTATGTAGTTAGTTTTTGTTAATTGTATCATTTTGGCGTTATTTTGTTTAAGTATTTTTTTTTGAGTTTGATTATGAATGAAAGGATTTTTTTTTCACTTCTTTTTTATGGCGGTATTTTTTGGTTGTTTACGAGATTATTTTTTTTGCTATTTGTGAAAATAATTATTTTAATATGAATAGTGAACAATCTCCTTTTGCTCGTTTTATCACACTAACATAAACTGTCCAGGTGGCAAATAATATCCACTATGAATCAGCACATATGGAAGAGATGGAGTCTCGAGTACTTAACAAATCTGCAAAATAGAAGCAAATGGCATGTCAAACAAACCAACATCAAACTAAACGGCGTTGTACACATCAAGGAAAGCAACGTACCTCCTTCGAAATGGTCAATGGGCACTAACACCATACGACGAAATTTTTCTAGATAATTCCAAAACGATAGAATTGCTTCAACAATGTGGTGTCCTCAAGATACACATCACATGTACAGGATGTCAAAACCAAATGAGGATTTGTACATACAATCGTTCTCCAAATGGGTTCGAATACAAGTTTTTTAATACGAGTTGCAATCGACGCTTGACATTAAAAAATGGTGTTAACTTTAACAAGTTAACCATTCAATACAAATGTTTTTTGAGATGCATTTATTGTTGGATATTAAATTATCACCTATACCAAGCAATCAGCCTTTGTGAAATATCCGAAAATACACATATAAAGGTAAAAGATATAATTACTCTGGCTTTCGGGAACTATTGGTTCTACCTAAATTTGAAAAAACGACTATAGTAGCCAACAAAAAATTCGAATAATATAAAGAATTTTAAAGCAAATTATATTCCACATGCGGAAATTTCCACCGATTTCAAGAATACGCGCCTAGTGTAGTATTTAAATTCGAGTTTGGTTTATATAAATTTAAATAATGATGATATAAACTATGGTAAAAAATTTTCCTCTGCTATAATAAATTCAGAAACCAACAATTCTTATTCCAAAACAGGCCTCTAATATGTTATTTTTCAACAAAATACAGCTAGTTTTATGAAATTATCTTTAATCGTGAAAAACTATCGTTCGAAAAACTAGCAAACAATTACGAGTAAAATCTGGTTGGGGATTGATATAATATTGCGAAAAAATTGTGTAAAAAGAGCCCAGTACAATTTCCCATGACAATTTACTTAAATAATATCCGAATTAAACCAATTTAAAAATAAACAAAACATGCATTTAAATTTATTTCGTCATAAATCCACAACTCCTTAATTTGCACATAATAGGTATTGCGTGGCTCACAGGGTGCGATAGTAAATCGCCAACTTCATAGCAGTATTTGCAGTGGTTAATCAAATGCGCACGATCAATGTTATACATTATTGTTTTCGTTTTAAGTTATTTTTATTTCGTTTTAAGTTATTGTCGCTTCGTGGTTGGTTATTTGCAGTGCGTTTAGTGAAGTCCCGGCTAAAATTGAATATCAGCTGGTTTATTGAGGTTAGGTTTCGATTTGCACCTTTTTTCATATTTAAAATAATTTACGCGCATTTTTTTAGTTTTTAACGATTGATGATGCGAAATATTTTAGAAGCGCTGTACTTTTATTAATAACAGCTTAGATATTGATTATTATGTTTTTCCAACTATTTTTGAAACTATAAACTTTTAAAATGTTTGTATTTGGGAAATTATAGTACAGCTGCAATGAAATTAATTTATAACAACTTTTGTTTTCGAACTGTTTTGACAATTGTGGAGAGCCTCATGTAATTAGAAAAAATTTATATTAATCAAAATTCTTTACGATTGGATTATTTTTATGAAGTTAAAATCATGAGAAATATTTAAGGAATGGTTCCCGATAACAAAAATATCGTGCATAGCCATAAATGTTTTTAAAAATATCTGACGAATATTATTAGCAGAAGTAAAGTTACTAGGTACAATGTTGTACGTAGTATATTTTATTTTTAATTTTTAATAATAAGGGCATGCAAATTTAAGGTCGAGTCAGTGCCACTACCACTTCTTGAAAAATAATATTCTTTTTTACCAATAAGTAAAATTTGCTGTTTTTAATTAAGACTATAGAATCTAGTGCTTTTCACAATTTGAAATAAACAAAATTGTGCAACTTGTATGTGAATAATTTCAAACGTAATAATTGGTAGAAAATGAATTTGCTTGACAAATTTGAAGTACCCTATAAATTCGATAGATGCAAAAATCCGTGTTCAAATATGTTTATAAATATACATACATAAGTAAGATTTTAACGAAAAAATTTGTCTGTAAGTTTAAAAAATCACTCGTTCGATTTCGACTTGTTAGGTCATCATCAGGAGTGGAGTATCCTGAAGAAGACCTAACAAGTCGAAATAGATCGATTGATTTTTTAAGCTTTTGGACAATTTTTTTAGTTATAATATTCAAAAACTCAATATAAAAACAAATACATATGCAAATGTACATGCAATAAACTTACACCTTATTTAATTTATTTTATTTTCAGCAACATATTGTGTTTTATGTGTAGTATCAATACTACCTTTGCCGATATAAATACATTAATTTCACATTTTCAAATAGAGCAATCACTAAATAACAAAAGTACTTATAGATGTATTGAGCCATCTTGCGGTGGCAGTTTTAATCTCAAAGCCTTTAGAAGACATACCAATACAAAACATTTTAGTACAATATTGTTAAATGTGGATAGTCACAAAACGGTGTGCGCTATAGAAGACCACTGCAATTCAAAACAACTGTAATGGTCATAAATCTAATATTGAAATCTAATATTGATGGGGGTATTTCTGATAATTTTGAACGAAGATGTAGCGACCGAAATCAAACTTTAGTTTAATTTCAATCCATATCCGTTTACAATTTATTTACAGATTAATTATCCATTTCTTATCTAACCTTCCTGCACCCTACATTATATGTATTATGATTGTCATTTATTATAATACATAATATACAAATACAAAATATCCCGCGCATCCAAAATACGTAGTTGCAATTCATTTTTAAATGTGTAGTACTACAATGCAAATAATTTCGTATTATGTATCTTCTCATTGCGTCATCATATTGATAATGAATTTATTTTGTATTTACCTTTTTACTATTACCTATTTTATATATGTACTTAATAATAATTGTAATGCTAGAAATATTTAATGGTATGGGTTACTCTTTTTAGTGGGAGATAAATTTGTATATAAGAATATAATTGTACTGTTCAATTTTTGGCTTTAGAAAAATCAATTATCACACAGAGTTGGTATCGATTAGCGAAACAATTTATAAGCTAAACTTAATATAATAATTTCAAATTATAAAATAAATCTTAAAAATAATACTATATAAAATAATAAAACGAAAATCAAATGTGTTGGCTTTTATTTATAAACAAGCTAGTCAGTGCGTAGTTATTTGTGAAAATAGTTGTGAGTTTCTTGGATCGTCGAGGACGTCCATTTGCCCTTTGGATGTTTATCCAAATCCTACCTCAACAACTATAAAGATACGATCAATTATGCTCTAGATTTGATTTAATTGAATATCTAGGGTCTAGAATTATTAAAATATGGAAATGTTCTTTTAAAAAAATTTTAAACGAAAATCCAGCAATTTATAAATCTTTAACAGACGATCCTGAATTAAAGTATCTATTTCTTAATCGGAGAGATGCCCTTTATGGCGAGTGTACAGAAACATTCTGGCTGTATTATAAGGTAAAACCCGGCGAAAAAATATTGTACGATGATTTTAGATCATTGTACCCTTACATAAATAGAAAAGGAAAAAAACCCCATCCACCATCCTAAAGTTTACTATAAAGATCAATGTAAACATCTGGATACTTCATTTCGGATAACTTTAGTGGCCCTTATTCAAATTCCAAAGATTGATAATAAAACAAATGGCCCTTCGAGCCGGATTAATATAAAGTGGCAAATATTTTGGTCCTACGAACCGGATAACTTTTAGTGGCCTTATTCAAACTCCGAGGATTGGTAATAAAACAAATGGCCCTTCGAGCCGGATTAATATAAAGTAGCAAACATTTTTGGCCCTTCTAGCCGGATTAATATAAAGTGGCAAACATTTTCGTCCTACGAACCGGATAACTTTTAGTGGCCTTATTCAAACTCCAAGGATTGGTAATAAAACAAATGGCCCTTCGAGCCGGATTAATATAAAGTAGCAAACATTTTTGGCCCTTCTAGCCGGATTAATATAAAGTGGCAAAGATTTTGGCCCTTCTATCCGGATAAGGTTTAGTGGTCCTAATTTAAATTCCAAAGATTGGTAATAAAACATAAGGCCCTTCGAGCCGAATTATAGTGTTATTGGTTCTTCGAACCAAATAACTTCTAGTGGAATTTATTCAAATTCCAAAGATTGGTAATAAAACACATGGTCCTTCAAGCCGGATTAATATAGTGGCAAACATTTTGGCCCTTCGAACCAGATAAGTTCTAGTGGCCTTTATTCAAATTCCAAAGATTGGTAATAAAAACATGGCCCTTCGAGCCGGATAAATATAGAGTGGCAAACATTTATGGCCCTTCTAGCCGGATTAATATAAAGTGACAAACATTTTGGTCCTTCGAACCGGATAAAGTTTAGTGGTCCTAATTTAAATTCCAAAGATTGGTAATAAAACATAAGGCTCTTCGAGCCGAATTATAGTGGCTTATATTGTTGTGTAATAACTACCCCAAAATATTCCAAATTCTCATAGACAAACAATTTTCTATTCCCACACGGAAAACAAAATATTTTCACACGCAACACACAAAAAACACGTATGCGTATAAAATCAAATGACATAAAATAAGTTGAACCATAAAAACTAATTAAAGAGTCGAAAATGCAATTTCACGCAATTTTAAAACAAACAAATTTATCACCTAAAAATTTAATTAAATTTAATAATTTCAACCCAAAATTTATTGATGACAAAATATTTTACGAGTGGAAAACTTCCACTCGACACCATTTTAAAAAAGAAAACAAAAGTAAAAAGGGCTATAGTATATAAGCCGAAAAACGTAAATTTGAAAAGGCAATCGATAAAAATAAGTCAATCAGTATGAATCAATTCATTTAATCATTTCAATAAAAATCAGTTCAAGTCAGTTTAATAGTAAATTAGAAAAACTAGTTCAATCAGTTATACCAGTTAATTTTAATTATTATAAATTGTTAATTTTATATATTATAAGTGTACCAAGTTTTAGTAAAAGTGTGTGACATTACCAAATAAAATAAAAAAAACAATATAAAAGGTGAAAAGTTTGTAATTTCAAAGTATGTGCATTATATTCTAGATTGAAATAATCAATCCACATTAATTTATCGAATAAGTCCAAGTGTAAATGTCGTATAAAATTAAAATATATCATATGTGAAAACGTTAACCCTTATGTTTATATCCTTATTCATTAATTTATTACGTGAATATTTTATATAAAATTGCCATTTACCAAATGTGAAATATTAATCAATTTAAGATTATCAAGTATTAAGTGAAAATAAATAAAATTGTGTATGTACAATATAATAGTAACTGTATATTAATCAGCAACCATAAATTTACTACTCACCAACTATACCACTGAGATTAAAATACAAACAGGTAAGAAATTCCATTAATTCCAAATTTTATAACATTAAAACGACATATAATAAAACATCAGTTATAACAGTTTAAAATCAGAAGATTAGCAATCACATTATCTTACATTATCTAACATTTACAGTAAATACCATTCACAATATTGCTAACATTTATCACACATTAACATTTTACAATATTTTACTTACCATAAACCTAAACATTTCACAATATTATACAACCCATACATTAGCTTATACAATAATATTATTGGGTCTTCGAACCGGATAACTTCTAGTGGCCTTTACTCAAATTTTAAAAATTGGTAATAAATCACATGGCCCTTCGAGCCGGATCAATATAAAGTGGCAAACATTTGTGGCCCTTCGAATCAGAATAGTTCTGATGGCCTTTATTCTAATTCCAAAGATTGGTAATAAAAATATGGCCCTTCGAGCCGGATAAATATAAAGTAGCAAACATTTATGGCCCTTCTAGCCGGATTAATATAAAGTGGCAAACATTTTGGTTCTTCGAACTGGATAGCTTTTAGTGGGCCTTATTCAAACTCCAAAGATTGGTAATAAATCATGGCCCTTCGAGCCGGATGAATATAAAATGACAAACACATTGGCCCTTCTAGCCGGATGAATATAAAGTGGCAAACATTTTGGCCCTTCGAACCAGATAAGTTCTATTGGCCTTTATTCTAATTCCAAAGATTGGTAATAAAACAAATGGCCCTTCGAGCCGGATAAATATAAAGTGGCAAACATTTTTGGCCCTTCTAGCCGGATTAATATAAAGTGACAAACATTTTGGCACTTCGAACCAGATAAGTTCTAGTGGCCTTTATTCTAATTCCAAAGATTGGTAATAAAACAAATGGCCCTTCGAGCCGGATGAATATAAAGTGGCAAACATTTATGGCCCTTCTAGCCGGATTAATATAAAGTGGCAAACATTTTGGTCCTTCAAACTGGATAGCTTTTAGTGGCCCTTATTCAAAATCCAAAGATTGGTAATAAAAACATGGCCCTTCGAGCCGGATGAATATAAAATGACAAACACATTGGCCCTTCTAGCCGGATGAATATAAAGTGGCAAACATTTTGGCCCTTCGAACCAGATAAGTTCTATTGGCCTTTATTCTAATTCCAAAGATTGGTAATAAAACAAATGGCCCTTCGAGCCGGATAAATATAAAGTGGCAAACATTTTTGGCCCTTCTAGCCGGATTAATATAAAGTGGCAAACATTTTGGTCCTTCGAACCGGATAAAGTTTAGTGGTCCTAATTTAAATTCCAAAGATTGGTAATAAAACATAAGGCCCTTCAAGCCGAATTATAATGGCTTATATTATTGGTTCTTCGAACCGGATAACTTCTAGTAACCTTTATTCAAATTCGAAAGATTGGTAATAAATCACATGGCCCTTCGAGCCGGATTAATATAAAGTAGCAAACATTTGTGGTCCTTCTAGCCGGATGAATATAAAGTGACAAACATTCTGGCCCTTCTAGCCGGATTAATATAAAGTGGCAAACATTTTGGCCCTTTGAACCGGATAAGGTTTAATGGTTTTAATTTAAATTCCAAAGATTGGTAATAAAACATATGGCCCATCGAGCCGTATTATAGTGGCACATATTATTGGTTTTTCGAATCGGATAACTTCTTGTGGAATTTATTCAACTTCCAAAGATTAGTAATAAAACACATGGCCCTTCGAGCCGGATGAATATAAAGTGGCAAACATATTGGCCCTTCAAACATTTTGGTCCTTCGAACCGCACAAGGTCTAGTAGTCTTAATTTAAACTTTTTGACTTATTAACGATTGTTAATAAAAATGACAAGGCCCTCTGGGCTGGATTACAGTGGCTCATATTATTGGTTCTCCGAACCGGATAAGTTCTAGTGGTCTTTCTTCAAATTCCAAAGATTAGTAATAAAAACATGGCCCTTCGATCCGGATTAATATAAAGTGGCAAACATTTTGGCCCTTCTAGCCGGATTTATATAAAGTGACAAACATTTCGGTTCTTCGAACCGAATAAGGTTTAGTGGCCTTTATTCAAATTCCAAAGATTGGTAGTAAAAACATGGCCCTTCGAGCCGGATGAATATGAAGTGGCAAACATTTTGGTCCGTCGAACCGGATAAGGTCTACTGGCCTTAATTTAAATTCCAAAGATTGGTAATTATGTAGTGTACGTTTTAAGATACAATGACCTTAGTATCAGTTTTCTACAATAAATGCATATACAATACATATACACACATAGCACGTAACAGTAACGCTCAGCAAATTACTTAAAGTACAATGTACCCCATTATAGTGCATGCGATGTAATATAGCACATTACGATAAGCAAATTAAAGACAAAACAATCATGTAGATATGTAACTGTGAATGACCGGGCGATTATGCCTATTAAGCGCAATGAATGTAACGCACAAAAAGAATGTAAGAATTAAAGTAAGCAAAATAAAGTAGAATCTTTTTAGACAGAAGAAGAAAGAATAGGTTGTTTTAAATACAACATCACATGGCGATCTTGCCAAACAAAAAAAAAATTGGTGTTAATCAATTAATTTTTAAAAATAAGTGTGGTATTTTTTTTTTTGTTTGATACACATAAAAATTATGATTATATAAAGTGATGGTGAAGTCGAATAAAATAAAAAACAAATTCAGACATTGTAAGCCAAAAATGTGCTACCTTTGTGATAATAATGATAAGTTTGAAATAATTAAAAACTGTATGAAGTTCTAGTATCTTATTCTATGCAAATAATAACTAGCCCGTTTATGACCTACGGTTCATTTACGCACCTTCGGATATGCTACTCCTTTTTATTTTTATTTTTTTAAAACTAATCGAATGTTCGTAAAATATAAACAACTATTAATTTCCCGTTAGATATGAGAAAAAAGTTAAAGTGAAAAAATTTTGGTTTGTGTTTTAGTATTTTATTTATAGCGTGTGTAAAAAATGTTAAAATTTAGTGAAGTGAAATATGGATCCTGCTTATAAAAAATATTGGTAAGTATAAATATAAATGTTTTCTAAACCTTGTTGTGTACTATTTAGCAAAAATACATTATAAAGTTTATAACGGAGAAAAAAAATTCAAAAAAAAATTAAGGGGGTTCCCCCAATTTACAAAATGTGTAATGGTAGTGGTGCGGAAACGCACCAGTGGGCATTTAACAACAATTTTTTTTGATTTTTTAGGAAAACGCCGTTAAGTTTGGCAGAGGTACTGGATGCCCTGGAAAACCTTCCCGATGATGTACCATTACCCAGTGACAATTATCTACATCCATTCATTCGGACACAGATGAAGATTCTGGGGATGAAGAATCCACCGATCCCAATTCGTTGAATAAAAATCAGCTTTTAGTGAATGTCGAATTGAATTTTGTTGAGGCCGAAGAGGATGATGTCATTGACCCTGAAACGTCAGCCCCCGGCTGTGGATTGAGTATTGAAACACCAGTACCACAAAAAAAAATTACCCAAAATTGGATAAGTGGCGATGAAAATGAACTTCATTTGGCGGCATTTTTGTACAGACATAAAACGTGGGAGGACATAAAACGTGGGAGGACATGAAAAATTGTCCATTAAGTTAAATGCAGAAAGTGATCCGATTGAGTTTTTCGCGCTCTTTTTCCCAGCACCTTTCGTTGAAACAATTGTGAAACACACCATTAATTATTCTTCAACAAAAAACAATAAACCTATTTTCATCGATAACGATGACTTTTATGCATTTTGCGGAGTAATGATTGTATCCGGGTTCAATAAAATCCCACGAAGATGCCTTTATTGGTCAACAAGAGATGCCTTTCGCAACGAGCTAATCACGAAATGGATGCGACGTAAAGAATTTGAAGATATTTTTGTAAATATTCATTTCTGCGAGAACGATTCAATCGTAAAAACAACAAAAGATCGATTTACAAAGATTCGACCATTCATCAACCATTTGAACGAACTGTTCCTAAAATATGCACCAATTGGTATGAAATTTCGGTCGATGAAGCCATGGTTCCATACTACAGTCATCATTCCTGTAAACAGTTTATTAGGAATAAACCTGTTCACTTTGGCTACAAAGCCTGGGTAGCCGCCAGCCCGTCGGCATACTGTTTTTTATTCGACATATACCAGGGTCGAAATCAGGATCGTAATGTGAGCTTAGGATTAGGAGAATCTAAAGTTTTCGATTTTGCGCAAAAAATTAAAAACCGGTTTCCTGACCTACCATTTTCTTTCTTTTTTGACAATTTTATATTGGATGTGCTGGAACAGGAACGATTCAGGAAAATCGATTGAAAAATATCCAGATGATTGATAAAAAGCAAATCAACAAAAAGCCACGCGGTTATTTTGAAAACTACGTTGATCAACAAAATCAGTTAATTCTAACTAGATGGAAAGACAATAAAATTGTCCCGATAATATCAAATGCCTTTGGAACACACCCGTTAGCTACCGCACGCCGTTACATACACTCGGAGGCGAAGAAAGGTGATATTCCCCAGCCGCATGTCGTTGCACGTTACAACAAAAATATGGGTGGGGTCGATCTTTTAGATCGACATATCTCGAACTATCGGATGAGCATACGGGGCAAAAAAAATTTATATGCCGATCGTTTTATGGATGCTAGATTTGGCAATTACCAACGCATGGTCATTAGCTAAAAGCTATAATTGCCAAAAGGATCAATTAGTTTTGCGCAGAGTTGGCCGAAGCTTTACTTATTGTTGCAAAACAACCACCTCGCATATAGATTTGCCAGCATCAATCTCACAAACAAACAATTTTCTATTCCCACGCGCAACACACAAAAACAAGTGTGCGTGAAGAATCTGGGAAAATTACAAAACGAACATAAAAACAAACAAATTACAAAGAAACCTTACACATGAGAAAAAATGTAATTTCATGCAAATTAAAATTCGAACAAGTTATTAATTTTCTGACCCAAAATCTAATTAAAATATTTTTAAAACAATTTAAATGTTTACACACAAAAATTTACGAGTGGAAAACTACCACTCAGCACCATTTCGAAACAAAAAACAAAAAATAAAGACCTACAGTATATAAACCAAAAATTATAAAATATTTTTTTAGTCAATTAGAAAAAGAACAGATAGTGTCACGTCAATATACAAAATTCATACTAAATTAATTTAAGTAAAAATCTAAATAGTGTTTATTCTGTGTGTAATCAAAATCTATCAATAAAATTATCAATATTTAAAATTCAACTAAATTAATTTAAGTAAAAATCTAAATAGTGTTTATTCTGTGTGTAATCAAAATCTACCAATAAAATTATCAATGTATAAAATTCGAATTAAATTAGTTAATTTAAAACCTAATAGTGGTATCTAATAATTCAAAATCTATATATGTAAATAATATTTATTGTGTGAAATTGAAAATTAATCACTTAAATTCTATGTATCAAAATCAAAATTAAATTAGTGCAAGTCAAAATCTAATAAACAAATCTATAAAATTACTAGGATTGTATACATAAAACTCATAAACAAAAGTTTATTGCAACCGAAATATTATATCAAAATTTAATTGCCAATAAAATTATAATTCACAAATTATTTAATCTAATAAATCAATTGTGTCTTAATTTAAAATAGTGAAATATAACATATTCATTTCTACTAACGTAAAATTATCATCTTCATCTTATCAACGCAGGTATAATCAGGTAAGAAATTATCATTACAATTTAATTCTTATTTCACGTTTGTCATATTATATCAAATTATATTACCATATCTCAATATATTTCATTTAATCAAATTATAATATCGTATACACGACTATAACAACCAAAACGAAACTCCTTATATAATTTATTCGAAATCCATACTAACTACAACATTTTATGAACCACTATACAATATTAACTCCCTACGATATTAACATATAATAACATATCAAGAAAAAACGAAAATATTACCACTAAAATATAAATTACACAATTCAATACGTTTACATACATAGAAAAACAAATAATATTACAACATTTACAAATAACAACAATTACAACATTTTCATATTGAAAATCCACTACATCATACCAACAAAATTTATCATTAAAACATATTACAAAAACAACAATATTACAAAATTACAACATTATTCATCATGGGAAATTATTAACGCAGGCTAAATCTTCAAAACCTCCAGAATATCTGGCTAAAGGAGCGCATTCATCCGTAAAATCGGAGTCACGGTTACGCTGCAAACAATGCCACTCACACAGTTATTATAAATGTGACGTTTGCAATATCCCATTGGATCCAAAATGTGCTTCAATTTTTCACAAAAACTTGAAATAGCGAACCTTTTGTATTTATGTACTTATTATTATTATAAATTGTTGAATTCTTGAATTTTTGGTGTAGTTTCACTAATAAATAAACTATATAATATATTATGAAAATTAAACAATTGTCTCTAAATGACCAGCGGTGCATTTATGCACCACCCCATAAATCAACACCCAGCGAGCCCAATTTTTTTTTAAATTTTTTTTATTATTATCTAGATCCAAATAAACAATAAAACCAAAAAAAAAAAATTGAAAACTCGAAAAAAAACTCAGGTCACACATGGGTTAGACATGCCGCAAGATTTAATTCATTGTGAATGAAAATTAAGTAGAATGTTTTTAGACAGTAGAAGAAGAAGAATAGCTTGTTTTAATAAATACAACATAATAATAAAATTCATGGCCCTTAGAGCCGGATTAACAAAAAGTGGCAAACATTTTGGTCCTTCGAACCGAATAAAGTTTAGTGCTCCTAATTTAAATTCCAAAGATTGGTAATAAAACATAAGGCCCTTCGAGCCGAATTATAGTGGCTTATATTATTGGTTCTTCGAACCGGATAACTTCTAGTAACCTTTATTCAAATTCTAAAAATTGGTAATAAATCACATGGCTCTTCGAGCCGGATTAATATAAAGTAGCATACATTTGTGGTCCTTCGAACCGGACAAAATCTAGTAGTCTTAATTTAACCTTGTTGACTTATTAACGATTGTTAATAAAAAAACAAGGCCCTTTGAGCTGGATTACTGTGGTTCATGTTATTGGTTTTTCGAACCGGATAACTTTTAGTGGCCTTTATTCAAATTCCAAAGATTAGTAATAAAAAATGGCCCTTCGAGCCGGATTAATATAAAGTGGCAAACATTTTTTACTCTTCTAGTTAGATTAATATAAAGTGTGACATTTATTTTGATCCTTCGAACCGGATAAGGTCTAGTAGCCTTAATTTAAATTCAAAAGATGGGCAATAAAAACATGGCCCTTCGAGCCGGATGAATATAAAATGGCAAACACATTGGCTCTTCTAGCCGGATTAATTTAAAGTGGCAAACATTTTGGTCCTTCGAACCGAATAAAGTTTAGTGGTCCTAATTTAAATTCCAAAGATTGGTAATAAAACATAAGCCCTTCGAGCCGAATTATAGTGGCTTATATTATTGGTTCTTCGAACCGGATAACTTCTAGTCCCTTTATTCAAATTCTAAAAATTGGTAATAAATCACATGGCCCTTCGAGCCGGATTAATATAAAGTAGCAAACATTTGTGGTCCTTCGAACCGGACAAAATCTAGTAGTCTTAATTTAACCTTGTTGACTGTTAATAAAAAAACAACGACGATTGTTAATAAAAAAACAAGGCCCTTTGAGCTGGATTACTGTGGCTCATGTTATTGGTTTTTCGAACCGGATAACTTTTAGTGGCCTTTATTCAAATTCCAAAGATAATTAATAAAAAATGGCCCTTCGAGCCGGATTAATATAAAGTGGCAACATATTGGCCCTTCTAGCCGGATTAATATAAAGTGACAAACATTTTGGTCCTTCGAGCCAGATAAGATCTAGTGGCATTAATTTAAATTCTAAAGATTGGTAATAAAAACATGGCCCTTCGCGCCGGATGAAAAAAAGGCAACATATTGGCCCTTCTAGCCGGATTAATATAAAGTGGCAAACATTTTGGCCCTTCTAGCCGTATTAATATAAAGTGACAAACATTTTGATCCTTCGAACCGGATAAAATCTAGTGGCTTTTATATTAGTAATAAAAAAATATTAGTAATAAAAAAATGGCCCTTCGAGCCGGATTAATATAAAGTACCAAACATTTTGGCCCTTCTTAACCGGATTAATATAGTGACAAATATGTTGATCCTTCGAACCGGATAAGGTCTAGTGGCTTTTATTCAAATTCCAAGGATTGGTAATAAAACAAATGGCCCTTCGAGCCGGATAAATATAAAGTGGCAAACATTTTGGACCGTCGAACCGAGTAAGGTCTAGTGGCATTAACTTAAACTCCAAAGATTGGTAATAAAATTCATGGCCCTTCGAGCCGGATTAATATAAAGTGGTAAACATTATGGCCCTTCTAGCCGGATTAATATAAAGTGACAAACATTTTGATCTTTCGAAACGGATAAGGTCTAGTGGCTTTTATTCAAATTCCAAGGATTGGTAATAAAACAAATGACCCTTCGAGCCGGATAAATATAAAGTGGCAACATATTGGCCCTTCTAGCCGGATTAATATAAAGTGGCAAACATTCTGGCCCTTCTAGCCGGATTAATATAAAGTGACAAACATTTTGATCCTTCGAACCGGATAAGGTCTAGTGGCTTTTATTCATATTCCAAATATTGATAATAAAAACATGGCCCTTCGAGCCGGATGAATATAAAAAGGCAAACACATTGGCCCTGCTTATTATAGATTGGAAAAGGCACGCGAGGCAGAACAGATACCTTTCTAACCAAAACGGCGGATATATAGAAATTAATTAATTAATTAAGTGTTTTCCTTTATATAAACAAAATATTGTGTAACTAAGTGTCAATAAAACTAAATAGCAAAGTTAAGTGTAAATACTTAATTTTGCTATTTAGTTTTATTGACACTTAGTCACACACATAAAACGATTTATTGTATTTTACGTGACGTGCATTATTTTGGTTAGTTTGTTCGAGCATTGCGAGAATTTTGATCTTCATTTTGTACACTTGTGTATTTCGGGTGTTGCGGCGTTGTGAATGTTCCAGTAGACGAAAATAAAATTGGTCCTTCGAATAAGCAGAAACATAAATTTGGATTAATAGAAAGTGGCAAACATTATGGCCCTTCGCGCCGGATTTATATAAAGTGGCAAACATTTTTGTCCTTCGAACCGAGTGTTCAATCTTGAACAGTTTATTTCACACGATAACAAGAAACTGTAAAGAATGAAAGCGGATGTATCATTTTCACATAGACGTTGCGCTGTCTATGCATATCAAATGATCATCCGCTCACACGCTGTACATTTGTTTCTTGATATACATGTTCTGTTATAATTAAGTCATAATTTAGTTTTTCTTTTGTGTTTTTGTTTACCACAACTTTTTGTATAAAAACCTAAAATTTAAAAAATAAAGCGTCAGTCAAGTTATTTAAACCAACGAATTAAGAGCAGTTTTAATTCCAATAAAATAATTCTAGACAGTTGGCCTAGAATTTACACCGAGTAAGGTCTAGTGGCATTAACTTAAACTCCAAAGATTGGTAATAAAATTCATGGCCCTTCGAGCCGGATTAATATAAAGTGGCAAACATTATGGCCCTTCTAGCCGGATTAATATAAAGTGAAAAACATTTTGATCTTTCGAACCGGATAAGGTCTAGTGGCTTTTATTCAAATTCCAAGGATTGGTAATAAAACAAATGGCCCTTCGAGCCGGATGAATATAAAGTGGCAAACACGCCCTGCTTATTATAGATTGGAAAAGGCACGCGAGGCAGAACAGATACCGTTCTAACCAAAATGGCGGATATATAAAAATTAATTAATTAACAAAATATTGTGTAACTAAGTGTCAATAAAACTAAATAGCAAAGTTAAGTGTAAACACTTAACTTTGCTATTTAGTTTTATTGACACTTAGTCACACACACACACACACATAAAACGATTTATTGTATTTTACGTGGCGTGCATTATTTTGGTTAGTTTGTTCGAGCGCTGCGAGAATTTTGATCTTCATTTTGTACACTTGTGTATTTCGGGTGTTGCGGCGTTGTGAATGTTCCAGTAGACGAAAATAAAATTGGTCCTTCGAATAAGCAGAAACATAAATTTGGATTAATAGAAAGTGGCAAACATTATGGCCCTTCGCGCCGGATTAATATAGAGTGGCAAATATTTTTGTCCTTCGAACCGGACAAGGTCTAGTAGTCTTAATTTATACTTGTTGACTTATTAAGGATTGTTTATCAAAAAAATAAGGTCCTTCATAAGGTATCTCATATTATTGGTCCTTCGAACCGGATAACTTCTAGTGGCGTTTATTCAAATTCCAAAGATTAGTAATAAAAAACATGGCCCTTCGAGCCGGATTAATATAAAGTGGCTCAACAATTTAGTCATTCGAACCGGTTTAGTGGCCTTTATTCAAATTAAAAAGATTGGAAATAATATAATTAAACGAACATAATATAAACCAAATGGATATTGTATAAATAATAGAATTATTTGAAGAACATTCATTCATAATTTAACATTCTTATGTCTAACTCTGAAGAGAACAGATAAGAGAATCCAGTAACAAACATTATGATTTTTACCGACAGGATTTTTAAATTTGGGTTATCTTTAATAAATAACATTATTATATAATTTGGTACTGCAAATAAAATATATAAACGGCTTTGATTTTGTAAAATATACCACTTGCGTAAAAAAATTTCAGTAATATTTTACATTAATATTTTTAACAAAAATATAAAAAATGATAAGTTAACAGAAAAAATTAATAAATTTATTATGATAAATAAAGTTCAACTTTCTTATTGGATGATTTCTTCGTACAATTAAAACATGCTGCCAAACAAGTACCGGATTTCATTATGCCTAAGGAGCTCGGGTTAAATCGGACTCATAAAGTAACGGGCTGGAGGCTAGTAGCGACGAGATGAAGACCAGCTCCAGTTCGAAATAAAAGAGACGGGGGCAATCTGGATGCCTCAACGAAAAAACCAGTAGATTATAAAACACCGCCGCATAATCAGAAAATTTAAATTCACCGGGCGCAACGAGGCGGATGAATGCAACGCATTTTTATTTTGTGCTAATAAAAAATGTATATCAACTATTTTTTTTGTTTTGTTTTAGTAATAATAAATAAAAATCGTGAAACTATTTAAAAATAAAAAAATGTTTAAATTTACTGTTTGTGTTTTATTTTCATTTCAAAGTTGCTTTTTTCCATTTCTGTGATTTTTTTTAGTGATAACTTTTTGAATGTGCTAAGTTAAATAATTTTTTTAATTGGATTTGCAAATCAGATTATTGAAAACTTTGTGTGCTAAAGTGTTTTTTTTTTGTTAAGTGTTTTTATTTTTATTTTTGTTTTGATCATGACTTTTTTTATTGATTCTTAAGCCAAATGTCATCAGAAAAATAAAATAAGTTTTTTTTATCAATACAAGAAAATAACACTAATGTTTATTTTGTAATTTTATTTTATTTTTTTATTCTGTAAAAATTTTTAAATATTTAAAAAAACCGTCTAAATTCCTGTTTCTATTCCATCTTAACACATTTAAATGTTGGCTCCATTTCTTCCCTGATACTTGATACAAACAACCCTGTTCTTTTAAAACAAAACTACATTTTGGAAACCACTTTTCATTCTGATTTGCTAGTTTATTAAATATTAAATAATTAAGATGTGCAAAGGAAGGACTTCAACTCCGATTGAGATCACACCCCTGAGCGATCCAGATGAGGAGCAGGTAATTCAAATGAAATGAATTTTTATTTAATTTTTTTTCTTATTTTGTATAATAAATTTATTATTGAATAAATAATCAGAAAATATATATGTGTACAAAATGACAAATGTTGCGTATACGCAACACGTAACGTGAAAAAGGTAACGTAATTCATTCTTATTAGAATAATTTATGTGCCTCGGTTAAATGAACGCAAATATGTACATGAACGTAATTTGATTATGTTGCCTATGTACGTAGTAAATGTACTTGTTTTATTAAATAGGTAAATAACAACGACCGATGCAATTTGAAGAGCATTGTGGTTGTTGTTGTTCGAACTTCCTCAACGGATGTACTAAAGAAAAAAATATTTTCGCGTGGATCGACTCAGCAAAATCGATGTCACGTTGGTGTACAATTTTCGTAGGAATTTTTGTGATGAGATCGCAAAAATTTTCCTACGAAACTCGAAAAGAAGTACAATTTTTTCTTGTTTTGGAGACAGTCAGTTTCTGGTGAGACCAACGAGTGGTCATAATTAGATTAAGCATTAAATTTTGTGGGGTTAAGTTCTTTTTGTTAAGTTTTTTTAGAAGTGACTTTTGTTTGTAAAAATTTGGGTTTTTTTTAATTTTTTGTTATTTTCTGTAGAGATTTAATAAAAAAGTGATTAGCATAAATTAATACCAAGTGTTCCTTGTGTGTTTTTTGTTTGTGGTGCCGTGACTTTTTTTTTGTGTGGATTTCTTTTTACTGATATTTTTGGTGAGTATTAAATTAGAGTAAGTAATTCTACTAACCAATTATATAACGATAGTGGGTTGCTACTGACCGCCAGTAGTAGGAAACCGGTGACGCATTAGCGCTCTTTTTCTTATTCTATTGACCTCGGTGGCATACCACTATCACTCCATACTAACCTCATTTATGGTAGATTTATTAACGGATGTTAGATAAGGCTTAGAATGCTAGAGTAGGCCCCTAACAATACAACCACTGGCAGTTTCGCCCAAGTGATGGGTTGATAGGTAACCCACTACTTCAGGGTCCGATACCCCAACTTCCTCCTCCCCCAGTCCATTCATTTTTCTTTATTTTATGCGGTAAACAAGGCCACTATCGGGGTGCCCCCCCCCCCCCCTCCCCCGAAACCCACACTGTTCCCCTCTACTAGACTGAGCTGCGGGAACCAACGCCGCATGGGGCACCAAAGGGTAGCGGCAAAATTCTGTGAAACAGGGTTTGCTTTGGCGGTAACCAAAGTTTAACCCGTTTCAAAGATTCAACCAAATTCACCGAAAAAGTAATTTAAAAACAAAAAAAAACCTTTGTCACAAATAGGTTAAATAATTAGAATGTGCAATGGAAGGACTTCAACACCGATTGAGATCACACTCGTGAGCGATCCAGATGAGGAGCAGATGATTCTAATAAGAGCATTGATTGAAGAGGCGGTTACATTTATCAGGACGAACATCGAATCTCTGAATAGATACAACTTAAGCGAGGGCAGGGCATAATAAATTTAATTAATAATGAGCCTTGCAAGGTTTTACCGGCACAGGAGGTTTTGAATATTTTGTTGTGATACTCACAACCCCATTATCCCCTAAAATAAACACAAACTTTATGTAAAATCAAAACGACATACAAAACTATAGAACAAACGACATTACAATCATATAAACAAACATTTCATTCTTCTTCGCTATACTTTACATTAATTACAACAAAAATCGTAGTATATCACACACAAAGTAATATACAAAATCGCGATCAGCACAATATCCATGCATACGTTAATGTACGAAAGAAAATCAAAAGTACAACGTATGTAAAGCAACAACAATAAAGTACATACGTTTTCTTAAGTACATAAAAGAAAACGGTCAACAAACGAAATTAAGCCTATAGTCTATACAATGTTGCTGTAAAACAGCAACAAAAACATAAGACACATAAAAATCGAAATTCAAAAATCATACTATGTGTGATAAAGCAACAAAAAAAACACAACACGGGTTAGCATACAATGTTGCTATATGTATGTACAGGAAATATTGAATATCGGAGACATAAAAATTATTGACGATGGAAAATTAATTAAAAATTGTTAATTGAAACAAAAACCAAATTGTGCATGAATAAAAAAATTGTCGAATTTTCAATTAAAGTTGTTGGTAGAATATTAGTAATAAATTAGTATATAAGAACTAGATTTTTTGTAAGCAAGGGTCAGTATATTAAAAAAACTCTACGAGAGAATCAACTTCAATAAATACCAAATCAACTAAGGAAAAATCCAGTCTTTATTATTCGAGCAATAGAACGTCCAGCCGAACTAGCAGCAGAAGCACCTGAAAACCAGCAGAAAACTTGTAAGTATAATTCAACCTACTAACCATTGGGCACCGTCTTTTTAATATCAGTCGATTAACTTCACATGGCAAAGTGAAGCGTAAGGCCAAGTAGTGTCGCAAGGCACATTAACCTTACGAATCGAACCTTATTAATTAAGACTAAATCTTACTAACAAAATCTAAATCCACCGAAAATGTGCACTATCTCACGAATCAAATCGCAAAATTAAATGCAGATTTATTCCATCAACCTAGCCTTGCCTCATAGATGTGCATAGCAGTTACATGACCTGATTCATAGTGGTTATGATGCATAGAAAAGGTTGATGCAAAGTATAATCTACTGAACTTCACGGTATATATATATAAGAATAAATCTATTTGATTATGCATACATATTAACACACATAAACGATAACAAACCTTAACATATACTCACATATAATTAGACTCATACGCAATTATAACAATTACGCGTTAGTTCATCCAACATTTTGTAAAATCCATAAATAATATCATAACATTCCATTAAATACATTCGCTTATAAAACACATTCAAAAAATATAAATTAACATATAAAACATTTATATAATAAGCCATTTTAACAAATAGATATCGTCACTTAGTGGAAAACATTTTAACAATATATCCTCATATATTATAAAACATTTTTACACATATATATTCGCTTATAAAACATAGGCCCTCATACAATAAACCTTAACATATAACAAATTACCATTAAATCCACATAAATATAACAATTTTAAGTAGAGACGCTATTTAAAAAAAAAAAGAACCGTCGTATGTTTTTAAATTTCTTGAATAAACGTTTTTAATAATAATCTATAATAAAATCTCATATACATAAATAAAATATAAATCAAAAATTTACTTTTTATTTTAAACCAAATCTTTTTATTAAACTAAATCTTAACGCTGAATGATGTATTAAAATTTGATCCCTTTGATTTGTTTTACAGAAATAAAACATCGTTGAATGTTATTCTATGTATATATGTATTATATAATATATTGATATAATATCGATAACGATCTATATTATTCTGATAAACATGCTAAAATATTTTTAGTTTCGGATTTCTGGGGTGTATTTTATTGTGTTTCCGTGTAAATTAACACCGAAGCAGAATTAACCGGATCGGCTAGTTCAAACCGAATGTGAAGAATCAACAGAAGATAAGTTAAATACTAAAATAAGGTAGCTCGAAGAGAAACTAAGCCACTTATGTGTGTAATACGAAGACACGATGTGGTTAGCTATCGTGCCGCCCATCGACCGCCTTAAAAGGAAGAACTAGCAAAAATAAGGGGCAGCTAAATTTTTTAGGAGGACATAACTTTTTTCCTTTTTATTCTACTCCCGTGTTAATTTTACCGACAAAAAGTCGAAAAAAGAAACAGCATTGGAGAAGAAACGCACACTTCTTTGTGTGTTTTTAAGTTGACTTTGAAACAAGCAGCTAAAATATGTCTAGATTTTGAGCCAAACGATATCCATTATGCTTTATTATTAGAAAAGCTATATTCAGCTTGATCCATTTTAAATACAATTATTTGTATGAAACAAAACAATTATTAAGTTATATTGCTTTAATTTTTATTTTTAATTTCCACTGAAAAGGGTATTTTTTAAGTTGAAAACAGAATGATAAATGTGATTTTTATTTTTATAAAATATATAACCAAATAAAATATGCCTTTAATTTGTTTGGATATATTCATGCAGTGTTCTCGGCATTTAACACACAAAGGGATTGACTATACCTTTCGGAAATTGTTCACCATTTGTTTTTAGTTTAGCGCGCTATAATTTTTCGAGCTAGCTTTCGTGAAGAAGTTCGTGGATTCTTAGCAGATGATTAATTGGTGTATATACTACCATATACAAATAACGATTCTCTGTCAATGGGAATAAAGCGGGAAATTGTATTATTGGCGGTGAAAATTAAGTAATGTTACCAGTGGGAAAAAATGAGGGGATTTCTCCTTTCAAATGAGAGAAAAAAAGAGAAATTAAAAATGGCATGTGGGAATTTGGGTTTTAAAAATCATTTTTTATCGCGAGAAATTATACTAGCGCCAATTTTTTATTTGCATATAAAACCGCACATAAAAAATTTTATTTTATTAATTATCGCACCCCTAACTTAACTTGTGAACGAAGGTGAATCGGTTCGTTTTCTTTGAAACCCTCCCCAGCCGGAAGAACTACCCTACTCTGAAAGGTGCGTGAGAACCGATATACCGATACGGTATAACCAATACGCTATTATAGTAATTTTCCGTAAAAACCCTTGTATAATTTGGAAAGAGGAGACATCAAGCTACAGCTGCGAGCATTAGGCACCCCTTTTGTTTGTCATCGTCTTAACAATTAGTGGTTGAATATGCGTTTTATGGTTAGTAGTATGTATGGTACCTGGGGTGAAACTAGATCGGTGGGGCACTTGGGATGACCTAGTTTCGTGACCTTGACCTTTGACCTGTGAGAGTGACATGTGGGAGTGTGACATCTTGATGTGACGTATGTTGTCTGACGTATAGCTTATAAAATTTACAATTAAAGTTTTTTTTATGGAAATGGTGAGATTCGAACTCAAGACCACAACTTCATAAGAAATGATCTTAACCACTATATGTACTACGAACGATCATGTATAATAAGATCTATTTGTTCTATATAAATAATGTATTATAAAATAATACCCCTAAACTTAGTTTATAACCAATACTGATTTTAGTTATATTTAGAATTATTGGCGCTAGTATATAAAAATTAGCATGTCATCTGGTGGTGAATAGTTAAAGTAAAACTAAAAAATATTTTCTGAAGATGGCGTTGTATCTTCCATCTTGCGGTGAATAGCGGAATTTTTGCGTGTAAGTTATGTGTTATTTGAAGATGGCATGTGAGGTTGTGTCATCGTCGTGTAGCGAACATTTGTATTAATATAATTTTTTATCAGTAAGCTACAGAAATAATTTTTTAATATTTTTATCTCGCGTATATAGAAACAATGGATTGTATTTGTTCAATAATTTATTGAATATGCAACTCATTTCATCACCTTATCAGTAAATGTAGAAAATATTTTTGCAAACTTCTTTGTTGTAATACAATGGTTTCTTATACCGATAATTTGTTGCACATATAGTGTATGTGTAATAGTGAGTACGTCAATCAATTGATAACAGAAATAATTGTTCATGCTAATTAGAGAAGTATTTGTACTCTTGATAATAGATACATCTCGATATATGGAAATTATAATTAATGATTTCCGCGCTCAATTAAAAATTATTTTACAACTTTAGAAATATTTTTAATATTTTGAATTTTTACAAACAATGGCTTGTATTTATCCTATAATTTATTGGTACGATGTGTATAATACTTGTATCGTATAATTTCTTCTTAATGGCTTATCAGTAAACGAAGAAAATATTTTTCATGCAACTTTGTTGCAATGCTTTGTTATTTCGTTAAGTTATCAGCGTTAATGTATGTGGAATACCGGATATGACATCCGCAAACGATACTCTCTACAGACAGGTGTTTGCAGCACGCATATACGCGATAAATGTCAGACATTTATTTGGATGCATTACGGTGTTCGGCTTCGATGTTGAAGAGAATTTTGTGATGTCGGAGGGGGAGGAGGAGCAACACAGTGAAAACATCGGCGCTACAGAGCCAATGAATCCAGCCGAGGTACATAATATAACTGCGGGCGTTTATGGGAGAGCGCAAACAGCTGAACAGGACGGTGTGGTCGGTCAGGGGACAATACGAAATTATCGTAAAGGAGGGCGAGGAACTCGAAAAACAATTTATGACCATAAACTTGGATATAGTTTAATAACTGTATAATGTCAGTTATAAAAAATAGCAACAAAAAACTAAAAAAACTGAATTGACCGAAAAAATGCTACATATTCCACGTGTTCGTCAAATTTTTGTTTCGGTTAAAACTAAAATTGATCCGAACGGATTTTGCTAAAATTTAAATATATTATACGTAGGGTGAACCTCGATCACAAACTCAGTTTTTTATTGGTTTTTTTCTCTAATCGCTTAGTGAAAGCAAGCAGATAAGCGCGCATAAATTACAATCAAAAATACCTTTCTATTTACAATATTTTTATGGTGTTACGTCTGTATTTTTTCAATTAATAAAATACGAATAAAAAAACGAATCAAAGAACCAACTATGAAGAAATATTCGGGTTTACTTGTCGAAAACAACAAAAATAATGTTTTTTTTTATATGTTCCTCATCAGTTATAAAAAGAGATTACACAAAACCGATCGTTACATGCGAACACAAAAAATCCATTTTCGTTTTTTATTTAACCTAAAAATAACAGATTGAAATCAACAAACCACCATACATTCTCGTATTCGTAGATATCTTAAAAAAGGCGATCGTTTTTTTCAGGTTCATATTAACCAAAAAAAATACAGATGTTAGACTTATAAAAAATTTGCAAATTACATTGTCCTATACCAAATACAGTAAACGATTGTATACGATCATTTTTTAGCAAGTTTGTTATTGGTCCTGTATCTAACAATTTAATTTTGATTCTGCAAAACAAGCGGAAAACAACAAAGAAAATGATTAGTACCCCATCTTATAGTAACATCGATAGTCAACAAACTAAAGAAAAAGATTTAAATACCGTACGCCTAGACAAGGTGGATACTAATATGGTGGTACTAAGGAATGATTTTCGAAATATTCCACCAGCCAATTGAAATTAATACACCAGCTGCGACACCAGTTTTCAGACAAAACTGTTTTATCGATGACAACCAATATGCCAATAGAGATTATCAACTACACAAAATAAAATCAACTTTAAAAGTGCACTCAGATTCCATTAATAAAGTTGAAGAGAACCAGGAGCAAATGCTTTTAAAGTTGACGTCGATTGGCCAACAAACAAAACAGATGCAGGAGTGCTTGCATCCATTACAAAAGACAAGTCAATCAAAATTCCAAGATTCCCCTTAGAAGAAGTCGAGCAGGTCATTATATTTAATAATAAATTGGCACAAACAATTTTAATCCCGGTAGATAATTCGCCAGGAACTATCCTTGTTGAAAAACTGATAGTAAATTTAAACCATTTGTGTCAATCTGTGCACCCAGATTTTTAATTAAATCAAAAGACAATTAAAACTACGAAAACCTTAATATTTTAAAACTACATAATGTCAAACCGTGGAGGTCAACGACCCCAGAGATGAAATTTCGAACAACGATTAAATGTAGAAAATGTCCAACAACCAAATGAACAGCCAACCGAAGTAACGAAACCAGCACCCCGTCCATTAAGAGGAGGGAGAAAACGCTATGGTAGACCGACAAAAGGACCCACGGAATCGAAAGGTCAGTAGACCCTATCGAGAAAGATTTAGACAAGAAGCTCCTTGCAGAATTCGAAAACTTAGAAAATACCTTTAGTGAATTACATATAATATCGATACGCAAAGCGATTAACTTATCTATATCTACACGAGGCGTGGGCTTCATTACGGCAGCAGTAACACGAAAGATTAACGAAACTTTCGCTTATGATGTACCGTACGCTATAATATACAGATTAACGCTACTCCAACTTCATTGTAAAATGACAAGCGTAATCCAACACCAGCACCGCACTGGCACTTATAAATTGTTATGGTAACTTCACGCATGAAGATTTACAATTTTACCCGACCATAGTAGATACACCGGAGAACATAACTATTCTGAATTTACGAGATTATGTTACACGCGCTGCAAACATAGCAACACCACTCAACGAACGTGCACGAATGGAAACTAGGTTTTGCACTTCAAATTCACGATTTTGCAAATCATAATCAATTTTTTTTATTTCATTCACAACTTTTTACAAGTCAACCTCAATTTTTGACAATTCAATTCAACCTCAATTTTTTCTACTTTCATGGTCAATTTTTTGCAAAGCAAATTCGGGTTTTTTCAAACTAACTTCAATTAAATGCAAAGCAAATTCAAATATTTTTAAAACAGTTTCAAGTTTTAATATTTTAAGTTCGTTAATTTTTTGCAATTTTTCGCAAATTAATTCAGTGCTCCCAATTCTTAACGGATTATGATGGAATTGGATATGCTGAATGGAAATGGAATTCTTGAATGATTTTTGGAAGAAATTCTGGAATATGGCCACCTGGGACGGAATTCGATCAATTCTTAACGGATTATGATGGGATTGGGTATGCAGGATGGAAATGGGATTCTTAAATGAGTTTTTGGAAGAAATTCTGGAATATGGCCACCTGGGACGGAACTCGATCAATTCTTAACCGATTATGATGGAATTGGGTGTGCAGGATAGAAATGGGATTCTTAAATGAGTTTTTGTTGAAATTCTGGAATATGGCCACCTGGGATGGAACTCGATCAATTCTTAACGGATTATGATGGGATTGGGTATGCAGGATGGAAATGGGATTCTTAAATGATTTTTGGAGGAAATTCTGGAATATGGCCACCTGTGACGGAACTCTATCAATTCTTAACCGATTATGATGGGACTTTGTATGCAGGATGAAAATGGGATTCTTAAATGAGTTTTTGGAAGAAATTCTGGGATATGGCAACCTGGGACGAAACTCGATCAATTCTTAACCGATTATGAAGGAATTGGGTATGCAGGATGGAAACGGGATTCTTAAATGAGTTTTTAAAGAAATTCTGGAATATGGCCACCTGTGACGGAACTCGATCCGAACTCGAGCGCTGCTCCTGTAACAGCTAGTGATAATTAATTGCATAGTCATGTTTCTATAATAATTATTACAATCTGATGATGTAATACTTTCAACAGACGTATTAATAATTTCAGTCAATGACCGGTTTTCTTCAACTGAAGCTAAAAGTGACCGTGCGAATATTTGAACTTTTAAAAAAACCTTTTCGATAGGGTTTAACATTGGTGAGTATGGCGACAAGAAAACCAATGTGTGTGAAGTTTTTGCAAAAAAGTTTCGAATATCATGTTTTATGAATAGCCGCATTATCGAGTACTATCCAAGCGTTTTCGATATTGATATCTCTCAGCTTGGAAAAAAGCTCCTTAATAAAATGCGCAACAATTGTAGAATTGACAGTAGAATTAGCTATGACTTTTTTATAAACAATTCCTTGACAATTCATTGCTGCTATCAGCAGCAATAAAACAACAGTATATAATAATACCTGATCATATACGATCCTAAAATTATAATTGGAGTTATTTATTGGAGGTGTTACTTTTTCTTCTATTACGAATTTTTTTGTTTTATTGTTTGCACGTTAAACTTTAAATTTGAACATGTGTTTTCTCGATTCTCACATTCAGAATGTGTGGTGCCAACTGTTAAACATAGAAGAGGCTCAATCATGATCTGGGGTTGTATGGCTGCAGGTGGAGTGGGCGAAATGGTATTGTGTGAGGGACGAATGAACAGTGCGAAATACACTGAAGTTCTTGAAACAGCTCTAGCGCCATCGATAACACAAATTTTCGACGATAAAAACACCGACCTCAATCCGATTGAACACATTTGGTCCATTTTAAAGAAAAACATTGGCCGCGTTAAAGCATGAGTGTGTAACGGAATTCTATTTAAATTCCGTTACTAACCTATCCCAAACAAAAAAACTAATAATTTTCTTATCTGCATGACTTTGGAGATAATTCTCTAACTATATCTAACTTATGTACCAGTCATGCTACGTCTTCACATTTTCTTTTTACGTTTATTTACTACAAGGCCATTTAATTAATTCATGTTAGAATTTTTTTTTAATGAGTTTCTGTGGGGTAAGCGTAAATAGTTTATGTAATTCGACATCTCTACATTTTTCAAGTACACGATAAATGCAAGTGGTTTATTTATGTATAGCGTTGACATATTTACGAATACGTCAACCTATGTGAAAATCAAAACCATTTGTATTTGTTGTTGTACAAACTTCCGCTAGTAGCAAATACGAGCCGGAAATTCACAACATGCGCGGTTTCTAAAGGTTTTCTGGATTGTCATCAAAAATAAAATGTAAGTTGATTGAGAGAACAATTTTAATCACTGGGTTAAAATGTAAATTCTCTCTCTCAACAAGTAATTCATTTTGGAATAAATACCGCGAAATTTTCTCGGTTGAGGGCAGTCAGTGAACATTAATTATCCGGGTAGTAGCTCAGCTCGGCGGATAATTAAGTTAAATACATACCTAGTTTTTTTTTGTTTTGGTTTTGATCTTGTGAATAAAGTTTTCTGTATAAAGTAAATATTGTGTTTTTTTTTTTTTTGGTGAAGAACAAAGCGGTAAATTGGTAAGTATACCAGGGCTCGCCATACTAACTCTTACGGCACAGGTAGCAGGGTGTTCTTTTGGCTGTCTCTCGGGACGGGAAAAACTGATAGTAAGTTGTGACATAGGCACTCTTTCCCTTTCTGCCAAAACCACCGTGGTACCCATAATACTTACTAACTTTCGTTGTGGGCCCGAGGCCATTATATTCTCCTTATCGTATTAGTCGATCTAATATGGTGGTGTAAACACCATAATATACAATCGCGGTCGACTCGATCCGCATAATGGGTCGGCTGACACTGCCACTATGTAGGGGTCCGTTACCCCACTCAACTGTTCCCTCTTTCTTCTGCGGCTAGCAAGGCCGCTATCCATGCACTCCAATACCCACGCCATTTTCCTCTAAAAGACTGAGCTGCGGGAATAAATGCCGCAAGGAGTGCGAACATGGGTAGTGGCAAATTCTGTGAAACCGGGCTGGCCTCAATAGGTAAGAGGCTAACCCGTTTCAAGTGGCGCCCAAACAGGGGGCACAACATCTGTTCCCTGTCTTAACAATTTATTTAAATAATTTATTTATAAGTTTTTGTCAATACAGATATGAGATTCTGACCGGTATGAGTATGGCAGCGGTCATGCTCTAGAGGCATGCCTGACCAGATTCAGTGGTGGGTCATAAGCATACCGGGGTGAATCTAACACTGTTAAGTTGCATTGCTGGATTTTCGAATTCTTGGTTTATCTGTGGCATGTCCCAACCCACACTCTGGGGGATAAACCAACATTCGTGATAGCATTTGGAATTTAAAATTTATATATTTAGGATTGTCATAAACTGGAACACAACATCTGTTTCCAATGTAAATAAATTGTTGGTATATAGGCATCACTGTTTCATATGGCGTTTAAATGCGTGCATTTAATGAACCACTGTCTCAAATGTTGTCGATATGTTAAAGAAAAAAAAATTTTCGGTAGTAGCAACACCAACCATTTCTCAAGAATTAATTATCGAGTTGTACGGTTTTAGGTACCTGGTACAACTAACAATCTTTCAATTCTGTACAGGCAAGGGTGAATGGTGTGATCCCTGGAGCAATGTGCATATCTCTTTCTCGGCCGGGGAAGATACCGGGGGTATAAAGGGCTGCACATTCCCAGTTAAATTTGAAACATCATTCCATATCCCGGTCAGATGGTAAAGATTGCCCCCTCAATCTTTCCTCAGTTTTAATAACCCCGCTTGTAGTAAGAAGTTACGCCAAGTGAGGATAAATTTGGCTAAAAAGTAGATTTCCACCCACAACGTTAGTTAGGTTTCGCTGTATTTCACCCCGTTAATTCAACTTTAAATTTGCATCCTTAGGGATGGGTTCGCCAGTCCTCCCTTTTAGATTAAGTACGTCCAGGGCATAGCACTTGTAGCTGTTCAATCTTGTGTTCTGATTGTGGACGGTTATATGACTCCAAGTTTTGGACATAAGTTACAAGTAGGTTATGGGACACGTTGTGGAAATCTTAGCGATAGCCGGCGAGTTATCGTTCCTTCTTGATAAAAGAATAATCCGGCCGCGAGAGCTGAGCATTTGGCCTCGTAGATATCGGATTATTGCGTGCCAGTTCTGACTTATCACTCACACGATCCATTGTCTCCAAATGTAGGATAGGAATCTGGATTGTGGAACGAGGGTAAGGCAGATGACATGATCAAGCAGGTACTTTAATCAGTTTCGTTAGTCTAACCAACATGGCAGTGAGGATCACTCGTAAGTAGTTGGGACGCCCACTGCATAATTGAAGGTAGATTAGCAAGCTGATCAAAATTATAAATCAGTTCCTTTTCCTTTTCCTTGTTTGACCCAATAATAGTGGTATTCTTATTGTCGACCCATGGTGGGGGTCGGAATAAACCGTGGTTGTATATATTTTGAATTATTTTTTTTTATAAGATGTTAGGTTTATAGTAATCATAATTTTTTTTATTCAAATAAGTTATAATTAGGAACTCTGTCTCAGGATGGAGTTCAACATAGAAAAATTGAGCGAGGACGAGTTGCGCATAGAGTTGGAGGTGCGCAACCTGGTAGTTAAGGCTAACCAGGAAGTATCCCAAACCTTGAAGCAAGTGTTAATTCGCAGATTAGAAGTAGAGCGTGAAGATCCATTTCTAACGCCATTTAAGGCACATGCCGCCGCGCAAAAACAACTGCAGCGTGAGATAGAGGCATGCATCAAGAAACTTCTACTGCTGTGTCAAGGGATGGTCGAGAATCTGAGAAACAATACAGCTGTGGCCGATTGGTTGCCCGAGGGGATGGCGAAACTAGTGCATATCCAGGGTAGAACCAACCGGGTAAGTAAAACCCAAGAGTCATTTAAGATGTTCGAGAGCTTGGATGAAGCTGTAACCGAAAGTGGAAGGATAATAGGCCGGGTCAAACGGGGTAGGCTGACATTCAAGCAAGCTCAAGAAGAATTAGAGGATTTGGTCATCAAAACACCTGAACAAGAGGCTAAAGCGTGTTTGAGGGAGTTGGAGGAGGTTCAAAACTTGTCACCAAATAGTGCGTTAACCTACTCCGCGTCAAGTGCGTACTATAAAAATGAGCGCGCGCAGCGACAACACCTCAGGCTAATGCAAAAATTGCACAAGAAGCAATGCCTGCCAAATAAACCAGTAGGTGATTCACCAACAGTTGCTCATTCAACTGGTTCATATAGTTTAGTTCAAATAACATCAAAAATACCATTACCGGGATTCACGCTAGTAACAAATGATGATCAGGTAGCTCAAAATATAAATAGTACCAAACCATCGTCGCAAACATCACAAGTAACGTTTCAATCAACATTAAATTCAAATGGCGTATGTAGTGCTGCTGCCATAACATCAAGTAGCTCATCGTCAATTTGCCTTTTAAAAGAGGATGAAAATCCTGCGGGAGGTGTGGTTGACCAGGTTGGTGAACAGAAGTTGGTACACCGAGTACCTGAGACGCTATCATCTCAAAACTCTGAATTTGTGGCGTTGCAATCTATATCGCGGCTAAAAATTGCTAATGACACCGAATTAAATCATAGTGATACGCCGCAAGAGATGGTTACGAGCGGTAAGGAAATAGGTGTAGATGACCGTTTTGATGTTAATGCGCTATCACTTAGTGGTACTTCATCGAGACTAATACTTTCATCACGTAGTAGAGCATCAGAATCTAACCTCAGGGGGATGTCCATCAAATTATATAATAAAAATAAAATAGGAGCCTCACAAAACAAAAAAAGCTCAACTCGCAGAAAGAAAAAGAGGTGTAAAACGTACAAGGCATTACCATATGGATATAGCAAGAGGCAATTAAGAATCAGACAAACCTTGAGGCGATTCATAGTCCAATGTATGGATACCAAGACAATACGTGGTAGGACACAATCTGCCAATAGGGAGTTCTTAAATTACTTAAAACATACACACGGGAACAAAGTGTATGACAATCGAAAGTTTCTAATGAAGATCTTCCACAGAAAGTGGAAGCGCCGCCGGAGAAAACGCGGTCGTATACATTATCCACTTTCCCATTAGACCATCTATGTTTAGTTGGGCATCTACATAGATGATGTAATGGTAAAGTGAAGGCTGGTATATTGCGCGCGCAATTATGAATATACCAGCGTCATTAGTTAAGACATTAGGATTAGGGAAATATAAAATTAAGTTTAATAAATTAGTAAATGAGTAGATCTAGAATGAGGTTAGCTCAACACCATTCAAATAATTTAGTAAAATGGGATTGAGGTAGCGCCATCAATAATAATAGATATCAGTAAGTTAAGTTAAGGACTATAACAAATGTTCAAATTCAAAATGCTATGTATAGAAGTTTTGAACTCCAGTTTCATCTTCCTTCAGAAAGAAATTCATATAAAAAAAAAAAAAAAAAAAAATTAGTAAAAAGAATCAAGCAAATAATAAAAAAAAAAAAAAAAATGTATTATCTAATAAGGATAGAATTAAAATGGTAAAGATAATGTGATACATGATAGGGCGGGATAAAGGAGTACCATGTTACGAGCAGCAACGAAACATACTACCGATGCTCAGCACGAGGGGAACAGTTGCGTATGCGGGGATAACACGAACACTCGGATCTCTGGGTACATATATACTATCAAATTCATTCAACATTATGTGAAATTGTCATTGGGAAGCACATTTATTGAGATTGAGTCACTATGTGTGTATTTCACACCAGATTGCGTTGGAATAATCGAACACCTGTTTGTAACATCGGACTGTATAACCGATAAATTGATTCATCGGCAAAAGATGACAAAAACAAATCAAAAGACTTTCTGGGATTCGCATTAAATCAGATAACAAATACATTTGGGATTGCAGACGATACACCTCAGTAAAACTTGGATTCTAAATCGCCAAATTGAAAATATCATCCAGTAACTGCGGAGCTTCAAAATTAAACAAGGGTTTCGACGAAACGTGAAAGTAACACGAACATAACGGCCGTGCAAAATCGACACGAGGGATATTATAGGCCGTGTCTTTCAATCATCACCAGCTATAGTTTCTAAACAAGATAAAGGGACAATTTCTTCATGAAGTTAGAGAACAAATATAAATATGGCGTGAACACCACACATGAGGATAGGAGATTCATCCAACGTAGATTGACTCGGTTTTGTATCAACTAAACCGTAGCAGAGATGAACAGATCTAATCAGCCAGTTTTCCTATGAAACACATCGTGGTAATAGTAGTCAGGCCACGTTTGGTTCCCATAAAATTTATACCAAGCCAGAATTAAGAAAGCAATCCTTCACATCGAGTACACGCGATAGAAGCAACTATAAGCAGCAATGAAAATGTCGGCGTTACTGTTCCTTACTCGACGCTCAGCATAACCAAACAAGGCAGCATCCGGGACCAGTACATATATGGCCAAGACACTCTCTCTGGCATGACGTATGATCAACTACTCCAATTGAGTAACATTGCGCTAGGCATCACCCGCGCACAATTTATTCGTATGTGGAAAACATTGATCCTCAAACGCACACAAGACGTGCACGAGAAAGAGACGCACATGCGAGGCGAACACTTCGTCCGCATTGAACGTGGCATCAAGCTACCAGCACCACTTGCCGACTTACTTTACAGTTTAGGCTCTTTCCACTCACATGCAACAGGGCACCTGCACAACATCGAACCACCAGCTCGCACTGAACCATCTTCGCAAGTTCTTGTTAAATAAATTAGATTTCAAATTAAACCTTCTATTATTTTCGTAAGTGCAGTAGCTGTTATTCTCAAAATTTTAGGTTAAATAAAACCGCTAACTTTTAATTATATGTAGTATAATTTTATTTGTCTTAGCAATCAGTTTCTTAAAAATATTTGCATTGCCATGTAATTTTTATATAAGTACTGTTAGTAAATAATAATTATAATAACAAGATCAATGTCGGCCATGTACTTGTCGCCGTCATCAGTTGTAATACTTGAATATACCGATTGCAGATGAAATACAATAAACTGATGTTACTAGTTTTAGTGTTAGGAAATTAGATAATAAGTTTTAGTGCCCGGCTTTGAGACTTTCTCAGGGTGTGGGGCGTCCGCCACGTTGGGCTACTTCAAGTACCTACAGACTGACTCATTAAACCACGTCCCCCTAAACAGAGCATGAGATCTCTTTTCATTCTCAGGGATTGGGTTTTCCCCACGCTGTAACGGAATTCTATTTAAATTCCGTTACTAACCTATCCCAAACAAAAAAACTAATAATTTTCTTATCTGCATGACTTTGGAGATAATTCTCTAACTATATCTAACTTATGTACCAGTCATGCTACGTCTTCACATTTTCTTTTTACGTTTATTTACTACAAGGCCATTTAATTAATTCATGTTAGAATTTTTTTTTAATGAGTTTCTGTGGAGTAAGCGTAAATAGTTTATGTAATTCGACATCTCTACATTTTTCAAGTACACGATAAATGCAAGTGGTTTATTTATGTATAGCGTTGACATATTTACGAATACGTCAACCTATGTGAAAATCAAAACCATTTGTATTTGTTGTTGTACAAACTTCCGCTAGTAGCAAATACGAGCCGGAAATTCACAACATGCGCGGTTTCTAAAGGTTTTCTGGATTGTCATCAAAAATAAAATGTAAGTTGATTGAGAGAACAATTTTAATCACTGGGTTAAAATGTAAATTCTCTCTCTCAACAAGTAATTAATTTTGGAATAAATACCGCGAAATTTTCTCGGTTGAGGGCAGTCAGTGAACATTAATTATCCGGGTAGTAGCTCAGCTCGGCGGATAATTAAGTTAAATACATACCTAGTTTTTTTTTGTTTTGGTTTTGATCTTGTGAATAAAGTTTTCTGTATAAAGTAAATATTGTGTTTTTTTTTTTTTTTTGTGAAGAACAAAGCGGTAAATTGGTAAGTATACCAGGGCTCGCCATACTAACTCTTACGGCACAGGTAGCAGGGTGTTCTTTTGGCTGTCTCTCGGGACGGGAATGTTGTGACATAGGCACTCTTTCCCTTTCTGCCAAAACCACCGTGGTACCCATAATACTTACTAACTTTCGTTGTGGGCCCGAGGCCATTATATTCTCCTTATCGTATTAGTCGATCTAATATGGTGGTGTAAACACCATAATATACAATCGCGGTCGACTCGATCCGCATAATGGGTCGGCTGACACTGCCACTATGTAGGGGTCCGTTACCCCACTCAACTGTTCCCTCTTTCTTCTGCGGCTAGCAAGGCCGCTATCCATGCACTCCAATACCCACGCCATTTTCCTCTAAAAGACTGAGCTGCGGGAATAAATGCCGCAAGGAGTGCGAACATGGGTAGTGGCAAATTCTGTGAAACCGGGCTGGCCTCAATAGGTAAGAGGCTAACCCGTTTCAAGTGGCGCCCAAACGGAGCACAACACCAGTTCCAAAATAAAAATATCAATGTAGGCACCACTGTTTCAAGTGGAAACAAATATCTCAAGAAGAATGTTTTAATCTGATAGAGTCAATGCCGAGAAGAGTGGCAGCTGTCATTAAATTGAAAGGTGGACCGACAAATATAATAATTATTTTATTAAAATAAATCATAATAATCACATATTCAGTTTTATTTACATTCCCTATGCTAAATCACCCTAAAACTGGCAGTACTTTAGGATGCCTAACACTTTTGCTCGTAGCTGTATGTATTTTGATACCTTTCACATGAGTGCATCCCACTCATTTTTATGAAGATGTTTACTGTATGAAACCATTTTGGGATTCCATAGGATTCATAAGAGAACTGTTTTCATTATTTTAACTCATATTTTGTTATACTTTCCATATAAATTTTAACTTTGTTCATATAAATATGTTTTCTTTTATTATATAAGTTACTGTATTTTATATCACATAAAAACTATTAGCTATTTCACGAAAAAATACTATCCGATCAACTACCCAAGTAAATTTTTATAGCAGACTTTTTCGCATTAAATCAGCTGATTGCTACCCGCGATATCCAAATATGACGCTTTTAAATGCGTATAAAAAGTAGTTTGAACGACAATTTGACGCTTTTAAGAAAAATAATATGAGTATCCGTTTAAATAGCAAAAATATTAGTCGGAATGAGAAGATAGTGCGAAATTATTAAAAAAAAATCGCAATTATACGGTTCGCATAAAAGTACATGCTACACATATTGATAGAGAAAACCGGTCATTTTACGAAACGCCTCTAATTTTATTGGCACCGCTCGACAAATTGCGTTAAAAGCTGGTGTTAATACAAAAATTTATAATATGCAGAAAGTGTTAAGAGAGTCAGATGATATAGAAAGTGTTAAGAGAGTCAGATGATATACAAGGTCAAATTATTTTGTGTATATTGGTTGCATACAATTGGTTTTGTTTTGCATTAATAATAATTTAAATTAATTTCTAGGTACGCAAAATAAATTTTTATAATGATAAGGTAAGTATTAATAATGACAAGGTAAGTATAAGTACTTAATTACTATAATATTTCTGAGTTTATGTATTTCATGTGATGTGTTTCAGGTAAAAGATGTATTTCAGACAGAGAATCTATACAGGGTAAGTATGCCATGACACCATCGCTAACACAGGCAATAGATGGCGTATAAATTTTAAGTTCCATTTTGAATGACTGAACTTTTTTCAATTTCAACTTTTTAGAATTTCTTTTCGCATAATTCGGCTTCCTGTTTAATTAATTCAAATAATTTTCTTATTATACAAGTTTCGTTCCAAAATTCAATGCAGTGTTCTTTAATCATTACATTTCGTTTAATCATTATAAATGCAGCAACAATGATCCACATAAAGTCAACTTCAAATGTTATGAACCGACAAACCGATAGTCAATGTTTACCGGTAAGCTACCGTAATATTATCGATTAAGCTTTAACAATACTGTATCACTGTACGCAACCCATATTTATATACTTAATTTTGATTGTTCTTCAATTTATTTTGACAAGTGATAACACTGTGATAAAAATTACCGCGCCAGTTAATTTTTAATACATTTTGCAATATTTTTTAAATAGTGTTAGTTTTAATTGTAAACATAAATGTGATATATTTATGATTAATTTATTTACAAAATTATTTTATGTAAGTGTAAAGTCGTAATTCATAATTTTTAAGTGAATGTAAATTTATATCCAGCTGTGATTACAGTTTTGTTTTTTATTTTTTCTCTCTGATTTTAAATGTAGTGCCTTGAGAATGAAATGGATCACATTTCGAAACGTTGGATAAAATAAATAAATTGCTTTAAAAACAAATATGTTGCATTAAAGTATCTTGAGATTTGGGTTCAACGCCGAGGATTTGTAAATCTGTTATCTAAAGCAGCAACAACGTTATGAGGGATTTTGAAAACAAACATTCCATTATAGAAGTCTTTTAATATAAATAGAAAGAGCTATATATTTTCTTATCATGTGGCCCAGGAACCAGAATTTTATAATTTCAAGCACTAATTATATTTCTCACATACCACGTTGCAATCAACGACATCGAACGATACTAGTCACTAGGCCGCAAAGTGCCCTTATTGGAGCGATGCCCAATCCAACGTAAATAAGTGCAAAACATAAACCTATACCTAATCATAAAAAACAACACATTGAAAAAATGTTTAAATATATGAGCCAACAAGATCAGGAGTACTATAAGCTCATTTTAACCCCAAAAGACTGAACATACTAACATTACTTGGCCAGAATTTGGGCTAAATTTAACTATATTTTAGACTAAATATGAAATTTACTGTCTTACCATAATTAAGTTGATTTTAAATTGATTTTTTTTTTGTATTGATTCATTTATGAACATATACATATATATTTATTGTTTTTAATGTGATATGATATAATCGTAAATAAAATTATTATTTTATTATTTTTATTATTTTATTTTTATATTTGAAAACCAAAAATTAATAAATACCAGTACATATGTACAACTTTAATGCTAAATTAGAATTAAATTCTCTCATAATTAGTAAAATAAAATTCTAAGTGGCTACATAGAACCATTTTACATTTCTCTAACAGGGTTAAAATTTACAAAAGGTTGTAAGTGCAAAATTACTTTTTCTATTTTCTATCTTAATTCGCAAAATTATGAAAATTATAAGATAGTACAAGATATTTCATATTTCCATAATTACCAAATTTAAAAATTATATCTAATTAAAAAAATAAACCCATTTCAAATTTCACTTGCCATTTTATCAAAATTACTCAAACTGAAGTTAGAACCTTTTCATTCTAATGTCGCGATATTGTGATGTAGTATTTAATAATTGCGATAGATCTGCTAGGCGTTTACTTCAGATAACATTTAATAATTGCACACGATATGTTCATGACCTCCGCAAGTTTGATCATATTTCGGCTTTTAAAGATTCTATTTTGGAATGTGGCTTGTTTGAATTTTACTGTTACATAACTGCTGTTTTTATATTTCGTATTATTAAATCGGGGCTTCCGACATATTTATATGAAAAGCTAAATTTTTCTATGTCTTTACGTACAAGAAATATAAACTTGCTTATGAATATGACGAATATTTATAACCACTCAAGTTTCATGACCTGATTATCACATGGAACAACTTGGCTCTGGAACTAAAACGTGTTAGTTCAGTTAATGTTTTTAAAACTAAGGTTTTTAACTATTTAACAAATAATGTTTAAAATTGTTTTTGTAAATAATGTATATAGGTGTATGCATATGTACATATATAGTTATAATAAAACAGTATGTACAAGTTATCTAAACAGAAGTCCTTGTCAAAGGAGAACAACGTGTAAAGGCGCTTTTTTTTTTTTTTTTTTTTTTGTTAAATTATAATATTTATAAATTTCTTAAATGTTGTTTAAGAAAAGCTTGGTTCCGAACTCGGGTGCAATAATTTTATCAAAACGGTTTTCAGTATAAATGGATTTTTCTGATATGTCTTCAATGAGAGAATTTCAAACAATCAATTGAATTTATCTCAAAACCTTTTCCGGGCATAAAATTGGATGACAATTCTTCATTAAAAAAATTAAGTATTGGAATGAAACGGAATGATTTCAACATTTCGGAACTAACCATATTCCTCACCCATTTTAATTATCAATAGTAATTTTTCTAATGATGGTGATAATTTCTATTTTAGAATTTATAAAAACAATAATCTATCGCAAAAAATTGATTTAGCAGAAAATATCTTTAATATTTTACTATTATTTTAACCGATTAATCAATATTATTTTGAATTATATAACATAATTTATGTTCAAGTAGGTTAACTAGTAAAACTAGTTAATTTTTTGAGTTTATGAATCTATAATTTAAAAAAAAATCGGATTCCGCCTCTACCATTCATTGCAAACAAATCTAAGTAGCCACCCTAGGATATAGGCATCTATTTACAAGACACGAGCTTTTCAGATTTTAAAGATTCGTTTGCAAACTCAGTTGATTATCACGGAATGATAAATTTTAAAAGATTTGAGAACTGAATATTTAGTCGCTAATCGACTAGATTCAGATATTCAGATGATTCAACATCTACTTGATGATAATTCTCCAATCTAATTAAAAAATCGTTAAACCATTTTATGTCTACACTTCCATCAATTATTAATAGATGTCTCTAATATTCGTATTTAAAGATGTGTGCCAAGGTCGATTTAGCACACCAAACATTTTTTACAGCAAATTTTTACAGGAAATTTAAAATACTGGAAATTGAGGGAGAATTGGAAACAGTTTACTTTAATTTTACATTTTTAAAGTTTTCATTATCAATTATGTAAAACTGCCGGAATTTTAACCAATATGGCTACCTCACGAAATACGCGCAAAAGAGATATAACAATCGATCGGGCGGGATGCAGCGTGTTACATATAATCAATCATTAATGAGAGTGCCTTGAGAAGAATTCGCTATGATTTATTTGAACTCTTCTAAACTTACTGAACTCTTATAGAAGATATCCCTTCAAATAAATTTGCGAAGTCTCGCCTATGCGTTACACAAACGAAGTAACAAGGAAATATTTTTTTATACGTAATTGGAAATGCCGCACGCACACTAGTGTAAAGATTGTAATATACAATTTCTATATGTATTTTGTTTCATTTTTTTGGTAGCCATTTTGGATTTCCAATTTAATGTGATAATACGTAGTGCGAGTTGATATATTTACTTTCCGTGGTTTAATAATAATAAAATTAATGTGTAATTTTTTGATAAATTTTTGAATTAACTATTATGTGTGATAAGTGATAAAAAACGATTTTATGTGAAAGACGATTACGAGTTAAAGTGAAACAATATTTTTTTAGTGAATTATTATTATAATTGTGCGATTGTTTTTTTATTAACTTGAATTTAATTTAGCATATTTAGGTTAGTGTAAATAATATATTACAGCGTAATGGCAAATAAAACAATAGGATTAATTTTTATATGTGTGTAATTGCTAAAAAAACTTCAAGAAATTTATGGGATTTCTCAATTGAGCCGAGAAAACGCAAAATAAATAAATGTAAACAAATCAAATTGGAATCAAAAATTAACCACAAATTATTGATCCGTGATCAAGATTTCTTTACCAACGAAAAAGCTATAATTATCCCTATCGGAAAGGTTATTTTTTTAATATGGATAATAAAGCGTATTATCATATCAGGTGCGAAGTCGAAAATATTTGTGCTCAAACAATCAATAATTCTCTAACGAGCGCGAAGCAGCTTATTGAATATGCTTATCCTGAAGAAATATGCGAACAAACCAATGAGGTACAGGATGCTGAAGATGCTGAATCCGAAGAAATGTGCTGCGAACATAGTGCGACCGAGTCATCAAGTGGAAATGACTGTACATCCGATTTTACAGATTCAAGTATAACTGATGATTTGGTTGATTATCAAAATGCAAATATAGCCAAAGATATTGCAAACTGGTTTGTTGATTTCAAAATCACAGAAGTAGCGGGTAATGGTTTACTGGAAATTTTACGAACGTATCACCCAAACCTACCGAAGAATATTAGGACCTTAAAGAAAACGCCAAGAGAATTAAATTCAGATATTGTACCAATGGGGGAGGGATTTTACTCACACATTGGTTTGAGAAAATGCTTAGAGACTTTTTTAAAGGACACCGACTACGTGGACAACTATATCAAGATTGATATTGGGATAGATGGTGTGCCATTGACTAAAAATTCTACTAACCAGTTGTGGCCAATTCTAGGAAACATAATCTCTTTCAAAGGAGTGTTCATAATCGGATTATATCATGGCTACAAAAAGCCATTTTGTGCAAATGCCTTCTTAACGCCTCTCGTGGATGAAATTAATGACCTGAATAAACAAGGTATCATGTTCAAAAAAAGAGCAATAAAAGTACAAGTAAGAGCATTTATATGTGACTCACCAGCACGTTCATTTATATTAGGTAAGATATTTTTATAAGTACATATATTGAAAAATATTGTTTAACTAATTTGTATAAATTATGATAAAAAATTATTATTTTATTTTATTATAGGAGTAAAATCTCATTCTGGGTATAGCAGTTGTACCAAATGTACAATAAAGGGCGTTTATTTGCGACATAAAGTATGTTTCCCAACGATCGACCATAGTCTACGTACGGATCAAAGTTTCCGTGAAAAATCAGACAGAGAACACCACGTCCGCTGCAACGTGGTACTTGAAAATTTGAGCATTGGCTGTGTTAGTGCATTTCCTATAGACTATATGCATTGTGTCTTACTAGGTGTTGTGAGACAGATGCTAAATATTCTAATAAAACAACGGAAACAGAATTTTTCTCTTAAGAAAATGGCAATCATCGCAATAAACGGCCGCCTAATGAAACTTAAAAAATGTATGCCTTCGGAATTTTCCAGAAAACAACGTACGTTAGGAGAACTTGAGTTTTGGAAAGCAACAGAATTCCGAATGTTTCTCTGCTACACGGGATTGGTGGCATTCAAAAATATCATCGAAGAAAAATATTATAAACATTTTTTATTGTTGTTTTCTGCAATCCGAATACTAAGTCATCCTGAGGATTGCTTTACAAATAACCAATGCGCCGATGAATTGCTTATAGAATTTGTTCAACAGTTTTCTAAGTTGTATGGGGAAGAAAATGTATCGTACAACGTGCATAGCTTGCTGCATTTAGCGGCAGACGTAAAAGTATTTGGTCATCTGGATGGCTACAGTGCTTTCAAATTTGAAAATGAAATGCAGAAAATCAAGAAAATGGTGAAAAAAGGGTCTTTTCCCATACAGCAAATTCTTAATAGAAGTAACGAGAAAAATGTTTATTCAAAAACACCTAACACATGGATATCCAGCCAAATATTTTCACTTTCATCGTCCTACCCGAATAATTATTGTTTAATTAAAGGCAATATTTTTAAAATAGAAGCAATTAGCAACGAAATTATAAAAGGATATTTTGTAATAAACTTAAAGAGCTTATTCGAATACCCAATATCATCATCCAACTTTTCAATTTTGTTCACAAATTTAGAGCAATGCAATAAAGAATTAAACACGTTAAAATGACGTGAAAACTAAAATTGTGAAGCTGATATCTGAAACTGGAGTAATATATGTGCCGCTACAACACGTCTAATTTAAGTTTTTTCTTTGCAGATATGTCGGAAGGAATATTAGAACAAACGGTGTTAACCGGTATATTCAGTAATTCACTAAATATTTATACTAAAATTTATTAAATCAATTACCATTTCTATTTTAATTTAGATATGAACGATGCACAAGATTTTGTTATTACTGAAGTATTCGATGAAGAGGATAGTGAAAACTATCACTTTGAATTTTTGAAAACAGAACGCCAGCCAGCAACTAGTACCCAAAAACCATTGCATGAAAAACGACACTTATACCATCCATACAATAGTCAAAACCATTCTACAAATATCTCAGAATCTCACAAAAAATTTTCTTACAAGACAGCATCAAATACAAATATCAATCAGAAGCTCACCAATACTTCATCAACGTTTCCTTCTGGTACCAGTGGCAAAAATCAACAGCCGGAAAATTTGGGTACTTCGATAATAAACTGCTCAAAATGTGATCGGAATGAGCAGCTTATTTTGGCGAACACTCTTCTTTTAAAAACTGTATTAAAAGAAGTTAAATATTTAAGAAGGGAACAACAAAACACAGCGCCTCAAATAAATTCCAACCATATTAAATTAAATCTTCCTGCTGTAACCATTAATGATTTCAAATCCATCGAGGACCAAAGCAGAGATGACGATTACGAGAGGGCTTTGGTAAGAAGACTAATTATTTTATAAATATTTTATCTTTTGATTATTTAAAATTTATATATATTCTAGACAACTACCTTTAAAAAAATTGATGATACAAACTTGGACAAATATGTACGTGCTTGTTTGAAGGCGGTGGTTACAGATGAAGTAGCATGTTCGTTTTCTTGGTTTGGCCAGAATGCAAATATTGCTGTAAAATCTTTTAATATCATGCACTTAATCAAAGGTGTTATAATAATTATTAGTAATTCAATTATTTTAGGCTTACTCAAAATTTGAATATTTCAGAAGCAGCCCAAGAGCGGTTTCCTGCAACAAGAACCCATGAAATCATCAATTTAATTAAAAGATGGTTCCAGTATGCAAAGGATCGCTACCGCAAATCAAAAAAATAGTTTTTGTCCTTAATATGGATTTGTTATATGGATTGGATGGATCAATAGTATTATTTAATTAAAGTTGATATTTTTTTTGAATTTGAATAAATATCCTAAAGTATTTATTTAATCATTAATGTAACAGTTACATATTAAAATAATTTTAGTAACTTCTAACGTAAATTACGGTGGGATCAAATTTTACCCTCTGTAGAAATTTTAAGACATAACACGTTTAACTATATTATTGAAATTATTGGAATTGTAGTTTAAGTATTGTTATTAACTTTAAGTTGATATTTTTTCTGAATTTGAATAAGTATGTGATTATTTAATCATTAATGTATGGTATTGAAATAATAGTTATTAACCTAGATTACAGTGGGGTCGGATTGTACACCCTTATAACACACAGGTACTCTATAAAAATTTTAATAAAACCCAAAATATTAATTTTTATTGTTAAAATAAATTTTAAATGGGATCTAAAACCTACTTGATTTGTGATAATGAAAATTCTAAGTGATTTGATAAATATAAATTATATTAATTATAATTATATATTAAATAATTTTTATGAAAAGAAGATCTGAACTGTGATAGTTCTTGTATAATAATTAATCGGGAAGTTTTTGGGGGTATGAATTCTAAATCTCTATTTAGTTGTGATAATAACATCTACTAGGTATTAAAATATAAATTTTTGGAAATATGTACCTATGCCATTATATTTTAGGTAAAAGATTAGTTTAGATATAGTAACGTAAATTAACTAGGATAAATTAAGAATCCTCAGTTAATTTTATTATATTTTGTCACAACGGAATTCCAAACATGTGATGAAATCTTTGTATTATTGCCAGAAATAAATTTAATTACTATAACTAACATTAAGGCTTTTATTTAAATTTCACAAACATTTTCAAAAATAATCATTTAAACGGGTTCAGTACGAAATAAAAAATCATTCTCAAGTGTTACGCTTTCATTTCGTTTGTAAATAATTTTCTTTAATAATTTTATACAAATCTTATTCGCTTTTATTTCGTAAACATTACACGTTTGAATAAAAATGCGAACTACCACTACAATTAAACTTTTAAATTATTTCACCTTCATTTTAATTTTCATACGCCAGGTGAAACGTAACCAGTACTATTTTGTTTCGCCTATGTGTTACGTTTGCGAAGTGTTTCATATAAAAATGTCTTCGCTTACATTATGTTTCCGTTACACCAAGTTTAAAGGGATTATACAGATCACTGTCATATTTCAACAGGACAATAAAATAATGAAATTTTGATACGAGCAATAATTGAACAAATAAGTAGATCGAAAGAAATGATCGGGGTGTGCAAATCGGCCTTTAATCGACTAAATTGAATGAACCAAATTTAGAACATAGGTACGTGAAACATAAAAACCGACACCATTATAAATAAATTAAAAAACTTAATTGAAAAGTCAACGAAAGGTACAAGCACCTTTCATCGGCTGCGCTAATTAAACAACACACAAATAATGTGCGTGAGACACACAGCCATTAGTCGTCGGAAATAAATATTGTTAAACAGGCTTTAATTAGTTGGCACCGTTATGGGCGTAATAAAATAAGCTATTTTACTGATAATTGAAATGTAAACATATTTTATAGAAAGCCACAATTATAATTCATTTTTCAACGGGATGTAAATCCGGTATTATCTCACTGATAAATTGTTTAAAATAATTTTGTATTTTCCTTTAACCACATGCGATTTAGACCATGTCTTCATATTCTAAAGTATGAACACATGTTCTAAACCGTATGTGGTTAAAGGAAAATAGAGAGTGCACACTCCATTCAAAAAATACATACCAATTTCGCAATTTACAACGCATCCCCAATAGAATTCCTTATGACTTTTTCGTTACAGAAAAGTATGAAAAAAAAACTTGAAAGCAAATTTTTTTTTTTCTCAAATTTTTTTTTTTACTTTTCTGTAAGGAAAAAGTCACACGTTCTATTGAGGTTGCGACTTTATTTAAGTTTCATAGTGATAACACTAGATAAATCGATATACGCGAAAAAGACAATCAATTTTCAATGCACTAACATTTACATGTAAAGTTAAATTTACCAAAATGTGTAATATAGTTTTTAGATAATAGTAATCATAAAAATATATAAAACATGTACCTTTAAATTATCACACAACATAAAACCAGGTACAATAGCCGGGTTCCATTTGCGTTAGCAAAGTACTGTAAAGCACTTTAAGCTTATGTTACTTATAAAGTTCCTGCAAATATGCATTCCATTGAACATCTACTGACCAGTAGTTGCAAGTATATCCCTACTTAGCTAAAGCCAATGGAACACAGCTATAATTTTAAAATTAAACTATTTACTAATACCTTCTGCAAGCTCCTTCACTGCATCCAATTTTGAATTTTCACCACAAAATACCGTAAATTTATCCATTTTGTTGTATTCCAAATTTTAATCAAATCACAGATTTTTCGGTTCATCTAAATTAAGTATTTTATGTTAGTACAATTATTATGATATTTGATATTATCCTTAATTATCTAACCTGGATAAACACTTTATTTTAGCTGTTCAATGAGCATTTCAAAATGTTCATTTATACAACATAAGCTAGCATTTTTTGTCACCAGCTATTCACTTTACCTTGATTTATTTATTTACTCCATTTTTCTTAAATTTACTTAAGGATTTTGATTATAAAACTTGAACCTTTCGGGTGAAGCGAGTTGGTTAGGTCACAAAATGTTTTTTTTATCATATGCGTGATTCAGTTAAAGATAGCACTTGGTCAAAATCGAACGAAACTGCATATTTATAACAGGATTTTTAAATGCGAAGTATAATCCTGCCTGTTTTCTTTAACGACGCCTAACATTACTTTATGGAATTTGCCTTTAACAACAGCAATAGACCAATTTATATAAACAACGACGTTACGTCATTCAATAATAATATTATCAGCAGCATTTGTGGTGCACGCATACATATACATACGCAATGATATAAGTAACCAAACTTTTTGCCGGTACTTTTGTGTCGTCTAGAAGCAAAAAATATTATTTTTATTTTTCATTTTAACCACTTTAACCTTTGGTAACAATTTTGCATAAAAAAATTAGAATACATACTTAACTCCATTTTGCTTAGGCGTCAGAATGCCGGCCACCACGTGGTTTTATAACAACAAACCACAAAAAATACAGAATGTATTTTAAATTCTTATACTGTATCTGCACCCATTTTAGTTTTAATTAATACACACACAGAATTGTATTTATTTTTAATAAATTTGCACTGTTCGAATATGTAACTTTAAAATATGAAATATTTTATGTATAAACACCAATAATACCGCGTATTTACTATGCACGTCGTTCGCGGACAATGCAATAAACAACACAGAAAATGTAGTTATATTTTTCTCTTGTTTACAACTTTGACAACACAGAATCTCTGTTCATCTGATACTACTATTCCCCATGACACCAATCGACAACACTCGGCGTTTACACTAGTGCTCATCAACTGTTGGTACTTTTAATAGAATTATGCATGATTCACATATTTCAATTTTTGTCCCAATGAATTTCTTACTGAAAAATAGAGCTGCACGCAAATAACAATAAGTTACTAGTTAAAAAGAGTCAGCCATATGTAAAAAACATTTGCTCAAATTAAAAAGAAAGAATCGGTTTGCAAAACCCATGGGCCGACTCATCTTCCATGCCAGTAAGGCTGGCATGGAGCTTGCAAGTACGGCTTTAGCCGTACGTCCTCGAGTTGGCCGGGAGGCGTAAAGTACGGACGTAAAAAGCATAACCGCGGAAGAGCAGGATAAGCCTTGAGGATAAGCCTCTCGCTTCATTTTTTACTAGAAAAAAAATGGAACATGGAAATTAATTACTCACTAATTGTGTACATTAGGTTATAGAACAGCCGTTTACACTAATTTATTAAAAAAGTTAATAATACATATCAGTATGACTTTCAAAATATAAAAACTTAGGCTGTTTTCCAAACGGATACTTATTTCAGACTTATTGACTTATTTGACGCCATCTTGAATAAGTAAGTAAATATTTTGACATCGACATGAAAACATTGATTGTTTTCATCGCAAAATTCTTCGAGGCATAATATTTTCGTTTGCATTAATTTATATTAATAAATTAACAATTATTGTATATTTATGCAATTAAAAGGATTGGCGACACATGTTGCATACAAAAATGTTTATATGATTTTTAGGTATACGGTTCGGCTGGATTTTTATATTTCAATTTTCGTTTAGACAGACAATCAAAGAAGTTCGAATGGGCCGAAGTTAATGGGAAAATATGTATATATTTTATGTCTGTCTATAATCAGTACATATGTATTGATTGTTTCGTAAAGCTAGAATATATTAATACGCCGTGTGTTCTTGCGAGTTCTGTAGTTGACCTCAATTCATTTGTGTAAGACATGCATACATTACGTAATTAGGATGCTACATATATCTTTATTGTAATCATTTTTTTTATCTTAATTTTGATTTTAATCTACAAAGATCCATTCGTTATCTAGAAATAGTTATGATCCAAATTCTAAAAGTCATAAATTGATATAAATAACAAAACAAAATTGACAACCAATTTAGATTTTCGGTTAGAAAGGGACAGAAAATAAGTCACCTCGCCAGTTTACTTATTTGAATAAGTTAGGTTCCACAAATAAGTATTGGTTTGGAAAACAGCCTTAACCTGAAGATAACTACAACCCAGTTGGAAATTTGTCAACATCCATGTGGATTATTTTTCACGAAAACATACGTTTATATTTAAGCTTAGTTTTTGTCTTTTTTTGATGGTATGTTGACAAATTACTAATTTATGACAAGCCACATTTCATTCTCAAATGACGCGTACAGTGTCTGTTGATGAACAAAGACTAGTGTGGGACATGTCATGTACACAACTTCTTTCTTGACAATGACTTGAGCGCAACATGTATGAAGAGTCTTCGATGTTTCTCATTCATACTGGGTTTACACCAGAGCTACTTTAATAGTATAATACTTTTTTGCTAATAAAGTATAATACCCGGCCAGTTTACATCGCAAGCGGTGTAAACCCATACTATAATACTATATTACTTTTTTGTTGACAAATATAATTTTTTTTGTTTAATATCACAAATGGAAATGTATATCGAAATAAAAAATGTCTTTACCGGCCACTTGAAAAAAATAATAAACAAAATTAAAGTATTATAACATTAAAGTAGAGTATACACCACGACTATAATCACAATATTTTTTTGATAGCTATTATACTTTAATAGCAAAATAGTATGTGATAAAGTATTAAAGTATTTTAGTTTGAGTTTACACCAACATACTTTTTTGCTACATACTTTTATTCTACTGGTGTAAACGGGGTCTCAATCGTAATGTTGTGAAAACAACGTAAGTAAATCAAATCAATAAAAATAAAAATAAAATATTTTGCGTGTCATCTTCAGTCTGTCTTCTATGTAATAATTTTTCTTTTTATGTATAATTTTTTTAAAAATATATGTAGTGTTACAACATGTTTTTAACATTTTATTTGTCAAATAGGTTAGTAAACGATTTGTACTAGTACTTTATATCAAAATTGTCAATTTTTAATTTATTTTATAGTTAAACAAATTTTGTGTTTTATATTCTACCTAAACTTCCGCCATTTGAAGTATGAACGGTGAAATTTATTTTTTAGTTAACTTCTAGTGTTTATATTGGCAAAGTTTTCTTTGGATCGAGCCAAAAAAAAATTATAAATGTCTTAATAAACTTAATAAATTTAAAAAAAATAAAATTAATAATTTTTTTTTTTTAATTTTAGTTTTATTTTTGTTGTTATTTGTCGACTCAACCTAAGATTTTTTTTGGATTGAGGACAGGTTTATGGTTGCGTCCGTGCGGTCATTTTTTCGGCCAATCATCTCTTGTGGAAAAATCGAGAAGAAAAAATTATCATTTTTGAGCAATATGATTGGTCTAAAAAATTGTCAAAACGAACGAATATCAATCATAAAGGCGCCTTGATTCGAGTTAACTCCAAGTTAACTTTTGCGGTTTACATTGAAGGTTCAACCTAGGTTTATCCTCCTTTCCCGACCCGTATACAAATAGTGTATGTAAGGGCCAAATTGACATGCGACAATTAATTCGCAAATACGACTAAATTATCTCTTTTGGAATATTTAAACCACAATAAATTGACCTTTAAAGCGATGATTAAAGTTGTAGTCGTGGATATCGACGACTTCAATCGACAATTCAATTGACGTTTTATTGCGAATTTAAACTTCGAATTTCGAAACGTTTTTAATTCATTAATCATCAAATTATTATTTATTTGTGTTGTATATATTCGTCTGGTCATATTGAAATAAAAAATGTAGTTTTGTAGTTTGAATGTAGTTTGAGTTTAATTTTGTATTGCGTAAAAATTGACACTTTTAGTTACGTTTAAGAATTACAAAAAATTCATGAATTAATTTGCAGTTAGTATGGTTGAAAAATACGGAATTCGAACATCAATTTCGAAAAATCAGCGACTACAACTAAAACTTGTAGTTGCGTCTGTCGATAAGACGCCAAATTTCGATTACGAGAAACGAATATGTCAAACACAGAATTATGTGTAAATTGAAGACCAAAATACACATTAGTGCATACCACTTAATTTTGTTTTCGTCCGAAAAATAACACTATAACTATAATAATAATAAAATAGTTCATTATCAAAAACAAATAATTAATATGTTATCAAAATAAAATGTTTTTTTTCCAAAAAGAATTCTGATTTAACTAAATCCTATCAGTTACATACACATTTGGTGGACTTATATTGAAGAAAAAAATCTGGCTGAAAAGGGAATAGTGGATGCTTTGCATGTACCCGCTAAACAAAAAATGTGTATTGAAAAAAACGATACGTTGCCGATACGTATTTTTTTACAAATACGCAGAAATTTTTTATACAGTTATATTCGACAAACATACAATACAATACACAATAAAAATTCAACTCTAATGACGAAAAAGAAATATAAAAAAATCACCATTCGCTTCGTTTTGGTTTTATTTTAGGCGATCTAAATAAAGTAAAACTTGAATTTAATTTTTAACGAACGACCCCATTTTCATAAGTGCTTTGGTTACAAAATTTTTTATTACATTTTTGTTAATAATAGATAATTTATTGTTGGATTTAAGTTGTTTTATTGAATAAAAATTACTAAAACGTTGCAAGTAAGTAAAAGAATTAAAAAAATTGATTGACTTCATTAATAAAAATGGGTAAACAAAAATTATAAAAAAAAAATTGTTCTGAATCCATATCGTTTCAATTTCATAAAGAAATCATTCTACATACATCACATCACGATTCGTCTATTGAATTGAATGGCATGCAACATGAGGAATTATTTAATTTTGATAATTTTGACCCAACTACAGACGAAATTTTAGATTTTACATCCTCTGATCCCCAGGTCATAAATCATAATATAGATGTAAATAATTTATTAACGAATGAAATAACCAAAAATTTAATTAAACAAGCTTTTTATTTAAATGACGTATTCCCAAATTCATGGATTGGGAGGGATGGTATACGTCACGGAAGTTCCATCCATCACACATTAAAGTGGCTTTCGTCAAAATTAAAGACGAAATGCGTTTACGCACTATTACAGTGGAAATAAGGCAATGGTGTCATGCGTGCATCCGCAACGGAGGTCAATAATTTGAGCAAGATTTATAATAAAGTCTTATTTTTAATAAAAAACGATTTTTAATTATAAGTTCAGAAGTTAGTACCTACATATAAATGTAAGATAAAAATAAGCGACAGATTTTACTGCGGAAGAGTGAGGTATTAGTTGTTGGTTGTTGTAACCTACTTAGTGTATATTTTTTAAGTAAAAACAAGTTTTTATCGCGAATATCGAATATCAGGCTTATTTGTCGAGATACACAAATTTTGTGATATAGTAAAGTGTTTAAAAGGGTTTTTATCGCATATTGCATATCGTTGAAAAGGGGATAGACTAAAGAATTTAATAAAAGTGTTCGAAGATCACGATCACTTTTAGTTTTTTTTTTATTACAATGTAAAGTTGAGTTTTAAGTTTTGTTTTACCATTTTCAAACATTTTAAGAGTAAATAAAAAGGATAGTATATGTTATTTGGGACAAATTTTGAATTTGATAGAACCATACAAGAGTAAACGTAAGAATTATTACTAAATTTGGAACCTATACCAATTATTTAAAAAAATAATACAACTTGAATGCTAAATATTGCGATTTTTCAAAATAAATACTAAAAAGTTAAAATAAAAAAATCCGTATTGCCAAAAATGAGGTATTGGGATTTAAGAGTTAACAAATGACCCATCCTTTCAGCCATTTCAATTTGGCCAACGATGTACCAAACACCATGTATAACATATTAATTATTTGGAATGCACAAATGTATATGTTGGTTCAACATACATACAAAATTAAATTTTGCATGCTTCGTATGCCTTACTCACACAATTGTGTGGGCAGGCAGAAAAAGATATATTGTATGAATCGCTTTGTCTAGCGGGTACCAGCAGAATTTTCTGGATGTAAATGCCCCAACAAGCACAAATATATTCGTATTCTCGAAAACCGTTTACTTTATGCGTGGTCAGTTAAAACGGGACGCCCATAATAAACTATGTATATTTATGTCTCTGTCTGATTTGTATTATCATCCACAACAAAAACCATTTGTTTCTGCTTGATTTAAACGCAGTTGTCTGTTGGAATTGGAATAAATTATATCGAAATTATTAAATAAACTTAAAAAATAGACAAATTTTATTGAAAATCGTAGTTACAATTTTTAGTTAAAATGAAATGCTTAGTTAAGAGTTGTCATAATTATACGAACAAAAAAATTGACGGAATTTCATATCATCGGTAAGTTTGTGGTTTAACAAAATAAATTTAGCTGTTTAGTCCAAATAATTTGCGTTGTACTACAAAAGGAAATTATTTTCATGGAAAAATGTAATCTCAATAGAATAGCAATTAAATAAGGTGCTGATATCTAATATTATGCCGTTAATTAACTTTTTGGTTTACAAATTTATTTTGAAGCGTTCGTTATAAAGTAAGTTAATCTGCTAGATGAAAATACAAGCTAAGAAGTAGTTATTTAACATAAAGTTTATAAAAATGTAATGTGTACTTATTAAAATAAAATGTTAATTGATTTGTCTATGGACTGATTTCTATAAAAATTTTGACGTTTCCTTTGTGGTACCACATGTATTCCGCCAGTTTACACGAGTTGTGATTCAACTAAAAATTTCTTTTCTTTGCCCTGCCTATAAACAAAATTTTAGTTTATCGGCAGGGAGGGAAAGAATAGAAGAAATATTTGGTTGAATCACAACTCATGTAGAGGCGGATTGATAGTTGTTTCAATTATGTATACAAATTTTTGCTATACCATATTAGCAAAGATACGAACCTTTAGTTCAATATATTTACGCTTTTGACGAAATGGCAGAATAGTCGTGTTTAGAAAAAATTCTATCATGTATCGCAAGATGGCTACCTCCATGCTTCTACCATATATGTATTAACCCTTTCGGGGCACGTCGGTATATACCGACGTTCTGATTGAGCGTATGGCACGTCGGGATAACCCTATTCCGGTTGTAATGTCCCATCCGGGATCTTAGTTAAATCGGAATTTTTGTTGAAAACAGCATTATAATTTGATATTATATAAATTATATCCCTTTCCCGGCCAGGCAATTTTTTTTTACCCAGTTTACCATACACAAATGTGTATGTAAAAATTAACTGATGTACTTTCGTACACGATTTCTATGCACACAATTATGATTGTGGGCCAGAAAAGGGATATACTGGCAGAAGCAAAATAAATATAAACGACCGTAATAACAGACGTTGATTGCATATGGTTATTATTGAATGGCTCGTTCGTCAAACTGTGCTTCTTTGAAGCGCTGCTTCATGCTTCAAAATAAGTCGTCATATGCTGCCTTTATTCCACACTAAAGGATGAAACACACCTAGAGCAGCGCGACATATTCCAAGCAATCCACATTAACGGTTGCATATGGGCGGGCGTGCACACCAAGCAGCGCACCTTATTGTTTTGTTTTAGTTGTAAATGGAAGCTGTTTTCATTGTGCCCCAAATTGTTTTTTTTTTTGCTATAATCTACTATGTATAACCGGTTTGACTAAAATGGTCAAGAATCTAAATTATAGTATGTGTCCTGTAATAAACATCCTTAAATAATTGTGCGTCCGCGAAAGAGATAAAGGCATTGGGCGGTATTGAAAGTGGTACAATTTAAAAATATTTTTTTTTCTATTTTTGACAATGTAATAACATTTCAGACATTTATGGCATCATACTGCATTTGATAAAACATTTCCAGTAAAAATAGGCCGTTATTATTTTAATATCACTGCATTTAAAAAAATATATAACTCAAATTTTATAACATGTGTTTAAATGTTTCTAACTGTTACTCATATACGGTCTTACTTTGGTACCGGTGTTAAATCCATGCTAGAATAGAATAAATATTGTGCTCAAAGTAACAACCAAAAATTGTATTTATGTACTTATTTTTATTAGTTGGGAACAATTACATTTTGAAGTTAAACAAAACGTGAAAACACAACTAAATATATCTAATTAAATAGTAATATGACCGAATAATATTGAATATTATTAGAAATCGTAACTAATTTACAACCGGTAGAATAGAATTATTCTATACCAGCAAAAACGTTGGTTTAAAACAATTCCAATTTGGAATTACATATATGGGATTGTTGTTGTAAATTTCTCAAAGTAAGACCGCAATAATTTAAAAAATTTCAATGTTATTTTAAAGGTTTATTTTTTATCCTTAATAAACGAATAACCAACCATTTAAATGTTTTTTTTTGTTTTCAGATTACCAAAATTACCAGAATTAAAGCAGCGATGGCTGAAAATGTTAAATTTGGACGAGGGAAAATCTGTTCATGCCTTAGCTGTGGTTTGCTCCGTTCATTTTGATGAAAATTGTTTTCGGACTGATAAATCGAGGCGACTTTTAAAAACGACGGCCATTCCGACTTTGATGCTGAATCATTCAGATTGCGACCGCTTGCAGATAAGCTCTTCAAATAGTAGCTTATTAGGATCCACCATTCATAATTTAGCGCAGTTAATGAAAGAATTAAAAAAGAAAAAATTGATTACTTCTTGCCAAATGGATAAATTTTTGGATATCTGTGATCCTAATTTATCTTTAATCAATACGGATGAAGCACAGAAATATCCAGACGATTTTAAGAAATTTGCGTTGAATTTAAATTTTCATTGTCCGAAGGCCTACGATTATGTTCGTAATCAATTTAGTAATTTTGTACCTCCTTATGGTACTCTTAGTAATTGGTACAAGATGGCAAATGGACTTCCTGGTTTTACAGAAGAATCATTTCATGCTTTAGAATTAATGGTTCGTTCAAAAAAGGAACATGGAGAGAGCGTTGTAGGAAATGTATGCCTGGGCGAGATGTTTATCTATCCAAAATACGAATATGATTTTACTACAAAAAAAGCATGGGGATTCGTTGTGTTTGACGACAACGAAGAAGCTGATAATAATTTAGCTTCTCGAATAATTGTCTTTATGTTTGTGTGTTGTAACGGCTGTTGGAAAATTCCCATCGGCTATTTTCCTGTTGAAATTTTAACTTGTGTTCAAAAGAAAAATCTGATCGAAATTTGTTTGCGATTATTATACAACGTTGGCGTCATTACCATCGGAGTAACCTTAGATGGTCTATTCACAAATTTTGCAGTTGCTCGAGAACTGGGCTGTGATACTTCCATTCAAAATATGCATCTAGCTTTTCATCTTCCGGATATATCTCACCAATTTTTAATATCTTTTGACCCTGGTCATATGTTCAAATTGGTTAGAGATGTGTTAGCTACGAATGGACCATTCATTGACACCGATGGAAAAATAATTTCATGGAGTTACTTGGACGAGCTTTACAACATTCATCTTTCTAATACAATTAAAGTTCCATTAGCGGTTCAAACATTGAGCAATTCTGTAGCAAATGTATTGGAATTTTGTAATTATACTTTAAAATTACCCAAGTTTGAAGGCTGTGATGGAACTATAAATTTTATTAGAATATTTAATAATTTATTTGACATTTTAAATAGCAAAAAATATCAAAACCCTAACTCTGGATATAAAAAGCCAATAGACTCCAGTAATTTTCAATTTATTCAAAATTATATTAGCATTTCAGTAGAATATATTTCAAATTTAAAATTTTTATCGGACGGTACCAAAGTAATTAATTCAAAAGACAATTGTGGATTTATTGGTATAATAAGTTGCCTCAATAACATTCAAACGCTTCATCATAATTATTTGCTAACTAATACTTTGAAATATATTTCCTATCATAAACTAAGCCAAGACCATGTTGAACATTATTTTTCAATAATTCGGTCAATGTTAGATAGTTCATATCCCACCTTAAGACAATTTGCCACAGCATACAAACGCAATTGTACTCCGCAAGTCGAAATTTCTATTTTAAATTTGTATAATGTTAATTCCCACAGGCTCATAAATTCTTCAGTAAATAGGTTGGCTATGGTTCAAGTAAAAGACGATTTCGAAAACCAAGATACTGACTTACAGAATATGTATAACGAAGGCGATTTTTTGGGGTATCCGATTATCTTGAGTGAATTTTCCATTAATGTAATTGAGTATATTGGACGAGTTATAGTTCGATTTCTTTTTAAAAAATTAAACTGTGAAGATTGTTGTAATTTAATACGACAAACAAATTTTCCAAATTTTTTATTAAAAGTAAAAAATAATCGAGGATTTAATACCCCTTCGCCATCGGTTCTAAAAATCTGCAAGTATTCGGAAGCTATCTTAAAACAAGAAGCAATAATAGCAGATTACGAAATACAATCGAATTTGATTTTTTTTAAAAAAATATGCTTTCATGTCCATCATAATCTTTTAAATGAAAATATTTTTCCGGAAAATTACGAATATCAATACAGCCACAGTCAAGAGCATTTACATCTCTTGGTTCAGTGTATCATTGAAAAATATTATGACATTCGATTAAATTATATTTGCAACGAAAGTGCTCGGAAATTAACAAACCGAAATAAAATCATGTTAGGGGAACGTAGGTGGTAGACATGTACCTATTTTATTGTAACCATTGTAGTGGTTAGGATTAATTTGTCAGCATATTGTGAATTAGACCTTCGGGATACAACAAAAAATACCATATACTCTTCCTCAAGGGACATGAGTACATTTTAAAAGAGTTAATTATTTTAATTTTTTGTAATAACTTTAATTTTTTGTAATAACTTTAATTTTTTGTAGTAACTTTAATTTTATAAATTCTTATATTAAAAATGATATAGATTTAATTACATAGTTTTAAACGACTGATTATAGTTACCTATAAATTTTTGTTAATTTTTTACTATAAGTATGTACACTCGATATATAATTAAAGTTTATACTCGTAGTTTTAAACTAAAATGTTTTTTGATATGATTTCCCATAGAATGCAATGGCATAACTTAATGACACGCATCTATCTTGTACTTAACTTCTCTCTTAAAATTCCTTGTCTTGCGGATTAAAAGTTTAGTGGAGTTAGTTGCATCCCCAGTAGTGTCGTTTTCTGATTTGTAGTGCTTTCCATTGAAAGCCTAAACCACTTTCTTCCTTTTCTAGTATCCCATTCGTACAATGGAGATGTTACATAATTGCCATTGTAATTGTTGTTATGATCTATATCTGTTGCATTACGGTTATGGCAATCGGGAAACATTATGGTAACCGCAAACAGGACTCAATTCGTCAGCAAAGAATGCAGTACTGGAGGAATTGATCACATCGTCGTAGTTTCTCTCCAGGCGACATTTTATACGCAAAATTTTATCAACAAGACATGCAAACTTGTTATGATGGATAACCGATTTTTGATGCGATGATTGAGCTAATGGGATGGAGTTCGAATGGGATGGATTTTGAAAATTCATCAAAAGCAGGAAAGTCCTTGTCCTGCTGAATTTTATGTGAGAGTTCAACCCACTTCAGGTCAGGTTGTGTAGTGGAGCTGGAGGTGAAGCAACGGAAATTCCGCTTATAGGGGCGACTGAAGCGGGTGTCTTTCTTGTGGTAAGCGGCTCGTTATATAAAAGTGTTTCATTTAGCACTGGATGCATTAAGATTAATAAACATCAAGTTACAAACCCCACACAAAGGCGTTAGATTACTTTATGGGATTCATCAAAACAACGAGCTCGGAAAATTTAAACGAACAACGCTCTAAAAATGGAAACCTGGAACATTAAGGTCTGAAGATCTACAATCTTTCTAATCAGGCGAAAATTTACACAATGAACGTTCTTGCACTACAATAGCCTAGATGATCTGTGATTGGGATTCATAATACTACCAATGGCTACTACGAGGTGCCAACATTTACATTTTACAGTGATATACATGCTCTATTCAATTATAAGTGCAAACTATCATCCACAATTACCAAAAACGCAATGAAAACTGTGTGCTGAAATATTGATGCATTAAATAATGAAAACTCGCTGCCAAGTTACCAATCAGCTATTAATGAACTCTAAGAAGGCCCAATTAAATCTACTAAATTCACGAAACATCCAGGCAATAACTATCCAGTCAACCATAACAGCTGCAGCAGAAAAGGGATCGAAAACATCAGCTGCCAAGCGGAAACTCAAGAGTATGCTTGGTGCTCGAGTTTGTGACAAGAAAAATCTGAATTGAATCTGGCCAAATTCTTGGATATGCAGATAATATCGTGCTTCTTGACCGGAGATGCGCAAAAGTGAACAAAACTAAATGTCTTAACACCAATACGGTAAATCTCGGAACAGACGACCATAACTTTGACAACGTGGAAGACAATATTGCTCGGTTAAGTTTAAATTCCGGATCCGTTTAAGCTGGATGCTCAAATAAAATATCCGCTTGCATAAGACTATCACATATACCCACTTGGATAGCAAAAAATGGGCTTCATCTTCAGACAATTCATCGGGAGTATCTGAAGGACCCATAATTATGACCCCGAACATTTGAGACCTAAAAAAATTTGTTTCCTCACAAATTTTAAGGTACAGTTTTTCACATATCAAAAAACCACGAGGCAAAAACTTTCTCTTCACTAACAACAATAGCTAACAACAGTTTGTTAGTGAAGGGGAAGGAAACGACGAAAGAATCAAAGTGTGGAATTGCGGATTGGGTACACCAAGAAAAAATAACCTACCGACCATTTTCCTACCTTATTTTTACGACTCTAAAATGTAATTATTTTAATGACATCATTCTTATTAATATTTATTATTTATATTAAATATTTTAACAGTTGTACACTGTTAGTTACAAATTTTTTTATCCCAATTTTAAAACCCAAAAATAACGAATTTTGGTTACCCTGCAAACAATTTTTCCTACCTTTTCGCGAAGCGAGGTCAAAAAAATGAGCAAATTTTTTCATGCAAAAATAGCGTTGTCTATTGGCCCGTTCCATGGCTTCAGCTTCTGGTTTTTTTATTGCTAATTTAAACCCTTATTTTATATTAAAACACCTAATTTTTTTGTATTGTTTTATTTTGCTCTCCCGAAAGTAAAATTTAAACAAAAATCTAAATCTCAAAAATGGCCTTAAATTTGTTTATTTTCATTTAATTTGTGTTAGTTCGGCTTCACCGAAAAATTTTATGTCGCAGTTAACGTCGATTTTATTGGCTCACTCCACACACGGCTTCAGCTTCTGACTTCAAACTATCTCGTAATAGATAATGTCTAAGCATTTATTATAAAGTATGCATATACGCTACTAAGTGGACCAAAAAAAATTTGACTATACCCTTATTGAATGTAAAATAGTTCAGTGCACAATTTGTTTCACCACTATATTCTACCCTTTTCCATACAAATCAAAGATTATAAAAACGGTCGAAATTTTCCATAGAAAATCGGATTATGTTCCTTCTGCTTGTATTATATATTCTGTGGTCTAAGTATGTCTGAACATTTTTTCAAAAAAAAAACATTTTTGAAATGTCTTCGCATTGAAAAAATCGTGTTTAACAGTTTGTGGTATACAAGAAAAAATACAAGCCAAAAATTAAAGAAACAAAATTTCTTTGTATTATTTTATTACTGCTCAGTGCTCTCTCGAAAATAAAAACTAAGGTAAAATGAACAAGTCAAAAATGTTGAAATATATTTTATTTATTCTTGTTTGTGTTAGTTCGGTTTCACCTCCACTGTATAAAGCATTCAAGAGACCTATGCTGACTTTCGTAAGCGAGAGCTGGACCATGACCTCTAACGATTCTAGATTGTTATCTATGTACCTTCGAAAGGAAGGCCATCCGTTCAATCTTTGGTCCAATTAAAGTTGCGAACAACGAATATCGGATTTGTATGAATCACGAAATAAAGCAACTCCTCCGAGGCAGCGATAACATCGGATTCATCAAATCCGACTACGCTGGCGCGACGACATCGCACAGGATCTAAGAACATTAGGCTGTCGAAACTGACGAATGAGAGTGACGGATCGAGATGGATGGAGGGCCATAGTGCAGGTGGCGAGCTCCCTTCATGGGATGTGAAAGCCAGAGAGAGAGAGAGAGAGAGTTCGGCTTCACCGAAAAATGTGGGAAAGAAAGAAAGGTGAAGCCGGTCTTATGAAGCCTTGTATGGAACAGGCCATTGGTAAAAGGGGAAGAGATGAAGGTAAAGCCGGTCTTTTGAAGCCGTGTAAGGAACGGTCCATTATGTCTATTCTGTGACCTTGCTTCGCTAAAAGGTAGGAAGAATTGTTTGCGGGGTACCCAATAGAAGGAAAAATTCGTTATTTTTGAGTTTTAAATTTGAAATATTTATTAATAATTATTAAATAAATTATTAAAATTTAATTATATTAATACAAATATTAATAAATATTAAAGTAATTATAGTTCAGAATCGTAAAAAAGGGTAGGGAACCTATATCGACCAGGTAATTTTTTCTTGGACTATTATGTTTGTGCTAGTAAGTTCCGATTCGTTCAACACAAAAAATTCGTGTTGAAAAATTATGCAAAACAAAATTTTAGTTTATAGGCAGGAAGGAAAAACAGAAGAAACTTTTGGTTGAATCACAACCCGTGTAAACTGGTGGATTAAGCGTCTTACTTTGGGAGTTTTGCAACAGTGGCATTTCATTTGACCAAGGAATTGAAATTGGTATTCAATTCAATTTTTGGTCAAAAGAAACAACCAATGAATTCTTGTTTTTGACAGTTGGTAGTGATTGACATTTGCGTTATTTGAATTGATTTATTTGATTGAAAACTAACTATTATTTAGTTTTATTAGTATGTATTATTAAAAATGTTTAACGTTAAAAATCAATACAAAACTCTTGTCAATAGTATACATAAATTTTGTAGAAAATGTCAAAAAAATCAAAATAAAATATACAAGATGTCAACATTTAGAATAAAAAAAAAATTAATTTGGAAAACTCTAATGACAAGCACAGTAACTAACAAATAGAATTGGAATTTCAATACCATCAACTCTGTAGGAATTCAACGAATTCCAAATTGGCATTGAATACATAGAATTATTGTTGTAGTAAATTGGCAAATGAAATATCGCTAACAACAATTCCATATAAATTTCAATCCGGGATGAATAATTTCATTCCACCTAAAAGTAGAATTAGAGTTAATCCATTCTACGTGTAGTTCAAATGTTCACCGCCCAATTAATTAATAAAATTATTTTATTTTCATGAGTTGTCACTCTGGGAGTATTGTAGTATTTTTATCGCATAAATAATAAAGAACCAAATGACATAAATCAACGATACAAAAAGTGAACTCCGATGCTAAATTAATCTGAAAAATAAAACTTATTTACGTCGAAAACGCAATTTATATTTTCATAAATATTTGTTATTGCATAAAAGTAAATAAAATTTTTTTCTCAAAATGTTTCTTATTTTTCTGTAAGGAAAAAGGAGTTGTTCTCTTACTTTGGACACAAATTTCCTTCCTATTCGAATAGGAACAATATTTCCCAAAGTAAGACCACAAATTGCGCTTCTGCTAAAACTGTCAACACAACCAGTTCAGAAAATCGGCCTGAAGGTAAGTGGCTGTTCATTTTTTGTTCTTTGGTACCGGTTCAACACCGTCTAATTCATTTAAAAAATAAAACCGTTTAGAAATCGTCGTAATAGTGTTTGGGTTGCGGGCACGCGTAAACGTAATAACACTTGTTGAAAACATTTCTCTCACTAAATACCAAATCAGATAAATACAATTCTTTGGTATTGTTCTGGACACTTTCGCAAATCAAATTTTTATCCCAATTCGTGTTGTTCGCAGTATAAACAAAATGTCTTATATCAAAGTCGACAATGAGGCAAAAGCCAACGTACTTTTGACACAACCAATATGTATCAAATATCAATCAACTCAGTGGTATCTCCGTCGATGCGACCAGTGCGTGCTAGTTCAAATCCTAAAACCACCGGGTATCGATAAATACGAAACGTTGAAAGGAGTGATATTTGAGGATTGTAAGTGGGCGATCGGTCAAGTCGCTGAACCGGTTCTAAGAAACTTGTAATTTCAACGCACAACTGTTCATTTTCAAACGCAGCCAACAAAACCGTTGAAGTGCAAAATCCAGTTTGTGTTTACCATTTTAACGCATCAGCCTTTTGCTCGAGGAACGGAAACGAGTCGATGAACTGTTTAGTCGATTCAATGCAAATAATTAAAAAACATCTCGTGGTGATTCGTAGTCAATTCAGCTCAAAGCGGGACAATTTGCGTGCAATTTTGGCGGTCACAACCAAATATCATCGAAGTTCAAAAATCATTAGGCACCGCACTGCATGCGGCAAGTGCAAATCAAAGCCACAATTTCTAATCGACTCAGGCGCTGAGGTGATGCCACCGATGAATATCGAAATAGCTTATCAGTCGTCTCTCAAACTATTCGCAACAAATTAAACAACAATCAACACATACGGGCAAAAAACTCTAACCTTTAACATTGGACTTCGTAGGCCATAACGTGGAAATTCATAATTGCAAAGGTCAATCAATGCATTTTAGGTGTTGGCTTTCTAACACATTTCGGTTTATAAGTCGTCATCAAACATAAGAAAGTCATCTCTAACCAACAAATAATCGAGGCAATTGAAATTAGACCTCATTTCACTAAATTAGTGAATTGTATTGAATTAACTTATCCGACACACCAAACGGTAAATTTATAATTATGATCGACGCATCGAACAGAGCTGTAGGAGCCGTGTTACGCAGTGCAACTTCTTGTATTCGCGAAAGTTGCGCAATGCCTACAGTACTTACGATCGAGAATTATTAGAGGCTTATTCAGCTTTTAATCACTTTAAGAATTTCATGGAAAGTCGGGAATTTATTTTATTCTGCGACAAACCATTTACATTTTCGTTACACTAAAACTTCGACAAGGCTCCACCAAGGCAATGCCGACAACGCGATTGATTACGTCTCAATTGCCGATGCACAAACTTTAATTTAACAACTTTAATTTTTTCAAAGTTTCTAGTCTATAGAACCAACAAAAGTATTTTGTGCGATGTTTCTACCTGTAAAATCTACGAATCATGCCATAACGTTTCTCAAAAATCAGGGCACATTTTATGTAGCCTCATTGTCAAATACATTTAAAACTGGACGCATGTTTAATGGTAATTTGGACTGAATGAAGTTAGAAATGGCTGGTAACCATGGGATCCAACTTGTCGTGTTAGCGGGCAATGAATTTTACTTGTGGCGCGAATTAACGTTAAATAAATTTTTATTTATAATTCATATTTTTTTCGGCGAAAATTTTCTGCCAACTTCAATAACATGTAATTATCGGCTAAATTCAGCAGCATGTAGTTTCGATATATCGTGTGGAAACTAACACCAAGTATGTTTCCTAGTCACATATTGATAAATTGGAAAATATTAAGAAACGATTGTTGCCTGTTTATCGATTTTGGCTAAAATACTTTCCTTTTTAATGGTTTTGCTGTATTATGCTTTTCAACCGGGTCAGATAAATCCTTTTTCTATACTAAAATTAAGATCTACAAAACATTTTTCTTATGTATGTTATGTTTGTCGATAAAACGATAAATTTAAAATTGTAGTTTCTAATATCGACAGCGAGTATAAAATCGTTCCCAAAAAAATACGGTTATAAAAAACAAATAAATTTTCGAACCCGATACATAATATCAAAACCAAAGAACTATAACAAGTTATAAGACGATAAAACAAAATTCTTTTATTTTAAACTTTCACTCATTCAACTCTCAACTTTATTGAAAACTATAGAAATAAAACCATAACAATAAAATTTGGATTTGGCCTACAAAATGTTATGACAACCGCACATTAGAACGTTCGTCAACGCGGTATTAAAAAAATTAACAGTCATCCTAGTTAGTTTAACAGTCATCCTAGCAGCAGGATGCAAATATGTTCGCGCCAAACAGTCGATTACATATAGTGATAAAGCGAAAACTCATCCAATTTACTTTCATCGAAAATGCGAACTAACAAAGGTGAATAAACCGAAAACTTTCATCTTTCAAAATACCTTAACTTCTTAATCATAAATAATTTACGTATAGAGCAATAACAAAATGATTAATACGCGGCATCACCAAAATGAGTAACACCCTCAATATAGTGAATATAATGATAAGTGCATGTGTTGTGCATACATCGTACAATAAAATTGCAAAAAAACAGTTAAACATTTTTTCTTCTTTGGTTATGTGGTTAAATTATTTAATCAAGTTGAAGGCAGTTCGTTTCATATAGTTGACATACATATTATCGCTCTATAATTCGGCGATTTTATAATGAATAATAGCAATAATGTAGTTTGGCTATCGAATTTGGGTCACGAGTAAATTGAATTACAATTATGGAATAATTTTGTGCCCAGCCAAAATTCAATGTACAGAGGTTACTATTCTAGTGAAGTATTTACTTATTGTACGTCTTGCTGTAATCAAACTTCCTGTTCCAAATGTTGAGTACTTTGGTTGTGTATACAACAAAAATATTGTTGATTATAGTTGAATTGTCGATGTACTAGATAGCTAGTTTAAAAGTCCCATATATATTTTTCAGATCACATGATAGCGTCTAAGAGTGTACACTTGGAGATAGTAAGGAATATTTATAGTACAAATATCAGACCATTCTATTCTACACCAAATCTCGGGATCTGTCTCTAAATTAAAATATCATGAAATTGTTAATCGTGAGTATCGGAACCTTTTCAACCTCGGTTATGCATTTCTGGTATATGATTGGCATTTGATGGATCTAGAGTTTAGAGAGACACGAAATGGTCTATTTAGAACTCTTGAAGGGATTGTTGAAATCATATCGCTTAATATACTTTCTAAATATTCCAGCAGATGTCATTAGTTGTACTTTTTTGTATATGCCACAATGTCATACGAGTGAAGTTCGTATAAAATAGAATAAATTAATTTACGAAGTTAACTAAATTGTCTTTTTCTTAAAAGACATAAACGAATTTACAGTCTAATATTCGCACCGCAACATTGATCCTTAAAGCTCCGATTTAAGATAGCACGTGGTCGATGTTCATAGACACAAAAGAATATAAATGAACATGAGAAAATACGATAGCTCAATTTTGAGTTTCGTCTTGTTATACTTGGGTATATTCATCCTTTGAGCATATAATCTTGGCCTTACCAACATAATAAGAAAAATAAATTCAAATGTGAGCAATAATTATCAAATGTCAGTTTATACTCCTAAAATAATAAATTATATTATTATACATCTGAAATAAAACTCCTGTCACACTTACACATTCGTTGCCTACTTTTTGCATTTCATAGTTATTATGTTTTTACAACTAGATTGCGATTACCAAGTTATGGAACGCAGTAATCTTGTTTTGTCAAAATCGTGTGCTGCCAGAGTGAAAAATATAACTACGTAATCTCGAATTCGCAATTAGCTAGTTTGTGTCTGTCGACGGTATAATGTACGATTTACATGTTCCATTTTTTTATGGTTTGTATTTTATTTGGTTATATTATGTAGAAAATTGCTTCGTCTGCAAATTCTTGTAGGTAAATAGGAAGCATCCGCTATATAAAAATATTCGATATAGCGACTGTTTTTATTATGAACCCTTAACATTTATAAATATAAAATAATTTTTTTTTCGTTAATTTTGATTTTGTTATCATAAAAATACTCGAATTTTATGGTAACACTTTCATTTTTATTGTGGTTTTTGTTCAAAACGTCTTCTGCAAAATTTCTTGTCTCTCACGTGCAAAAGGTCAATGTTATATCCCTTTCATTTTGCAGAAGAAAAATGTTGATCGCATGTAAATGGGCCAAATTCAAGTTGGTAAAAAAATAATTCAACTTTATTGACGACTGTTAAAGTTGGGAATGTGACATGCGCATTAAAAATAAGCTCATTGCGGGTTTTTTTTTTCTATGAACGGCATACTTTATGAAAATAAAAATTAACATACAAAAATATCCGGAACAAGCTTATTTTTTTTACCGTTAGATTCACTTAGGGTCGTATCGACAGACGTGACTACGATTTTTAGCCGTAGTCGCGGATTTTTCGAAAATGATGTTCTGAAACATTATTTTTAAACGCGGCTAAAATCGCGAATTAATTCACGAATTTATTGTTATTTTTAAACGCAACTAAAAGTACATCTTTTCGAAATTAAGAAACCAACATAATAAAAAAAAGATTCAATTATCTGTCAAAACAAAAACCAATTATTTAGAATCGAAGATGATGAAAACAGAAATTCCTTATTAATTTTTAAAAAATAGAATACAATATACTTTTTTCGGTCCGCGATTACAATTGTGTACGTAAAAATCGTATGCGAAAGAGAATCCCCCCCCCCCCCCCGGGTATATCCGAGTAGATATTGATAAACACAAAGTACGCATTAAAATAAACATGCTATAAATTTCTTTTTTTTAAATTATGAAAACTGTAGCATTATGATGCGAATGAAATAATAGCTTTTCAAATGAAACACAACAAATAAATTACGTATTTGGTAATTGATAATGATGTGTTATCATACATATGTATTTAAAAAAATTAAGATCGAAATTCGGAATAGAAAATTCGGTGTCAAACGTCAGTTGTAACCGCGGTTAAAATCATCGATATCCACGATTTTTATCCCGGCTACTTATTAAATCCCGGCTTCATATTGACGTTTTATCCTGGTCTAAAAATAATAAAAGAATGGCTTTAGTCGCAGTTGCGATTTTAGCTTCGTCTGTCGATACGACCCTTATAGTTGTCTATTGACGTTTGGAGCATCACAGAGTCAATATAGTGGATTTTCAATAAACTTGGATAACTACAAAGTATACTTTGACTTCCGTGTCAGGCAGACCAGGTATTTTACATTTTTAAATTTTTTTATACAAAAAAGAGAATATGATGTTTAAAATGCATATAATTTCATCTGGCTTCATTGGGAGCTGTATACAAAATTATCATTCGAGAGAAACTGAGAATTATATTGTTGTTACGGGAGTGAAGCGTCGCTGCCCGGTGGAATGTTTACGTAAACAGGTTGAGGTCGTACCAAATATTTAGAAGGATTTTATTGTTTATTTGAAGTTTAGAGATGTCTTGAAAAAATGCCATCAAATGTGAACTCTACTACATATTTTTATTAATGAAAGATTAAAATACATTTTAATTTAAATTAATTTAAAAAATAAAAAATTTGCTGGATTTTAGTAAATAGAGTTTCACATTAGCGTTAGTGACAGGCAACCGCGATTATTCTTTTCCATAGTATAAAAATTTCGATTACATGGTATTTTTTGCCTGGCAAGTTTAATTTCGTTTATATTTCCTTAAATACTTAAGTTTTTCTTTTCAATTGCTGCGTTTATACCACAGCCAAAATATCAACGCTAAACGCAAATGACAGCTGTAGCAACGGTATAAACACGACATTTTCATAGCTCAGCCATCTAAAATTTCGATTTTATATGAAAATGACATTTGTAGCATTGCCAATTTAGCTGTGGACTTAACGCAGTAAATGACTTAACTGTTTTCCGCCTCGTATAACCGTATACACGATTGTGTATGTAAAATTCGAAAAAATTGATTTGATTTTTCTATGTATTTTGGATCAACATTCACATTTGTGCCAACCATTTAAACTCGTTTTCGTCCAAAAAATACACTATAACTATAGTTCAAGCGGCACAATTGTGTAGGTTGATATTAATATTAATTTACATACATGTTATCAAATTATCATTCTTTTTCAAAAATGAATACTTATATTTAACTAAAATTCGTTAAAATCCATAAGTTTTGGAAAAAAGAGATGAAGGAGCAACCACATATCTTTACATGAAATCTTATTTACCAAAATCCGGCAAGAAAAATTTATGTACTTCTAAAAATTTGTTCTATTTAACAGAAAAAATCATTTTTTATTTTTGTGTACATCAATTTAATGTTGATTTCTATTTACTTTTCCAAATCCATGTGAAATTTATGATTCAAATAGAATAAAAAAACAAAATTGATGTGGTTTTATGTGAGTATAGGAGATATTAAATAGGGGTTTGAAGTTTAGCACTTCTCTATACGAAATTTTATGTATATCCCTTTCCCAGCCGGAAAAAAAAACAATTAGAGCGATTATTATTTATGTGTCAGACGAAATTTCTACATGAATCATCACCTTTAACATCGATTTTATGGGCGAGAGCCACACACACAGCTCCAGAAGACCGGCTTCACCTTCCTTTCTTTCCCCTTTTACCTACAAAATTCGTTTTAACTGAGTAATAAAAATTTTCGGTGAAGCCGAACTGACACTAACAAACATGAATAAAACATATGTCAAGGCCATTTTTGACATGTAGATTCTAGTATAAATTTTATTTTCAAGAGAGCAATAACAAAACAATACAAAAAAATTTGTGTTTAAATATAAAATAAGGTCTTAAATAATAATTAAAAAAAAAAAAATCAATTTTATTTCGAATGTGTTTTTTAATTTTGTTTTATTTTTCGAGTGTGTTGTGAAGTGATAATAAAATAAATTTGGGTTGATATTGGTTTCAAAGTAGTAATAAAAAAAATGTCGTTCATTTTTCGCATGCGATTTTAATTTGCTTTCATTTTCGTGTGTACGATTACTGATTAGTATAAAATGAAACAAAGTTTTGTGTGATATGTATAAAATAAACGTTGAAACGAAATGAAAGAAGAAAAACTTGTGTACATTTTTGGCTTATCTATATGTATTATAATTAAATAATTATGTAATTATTTTTATTTATAATATAAATAATATATAAACTAATAATTAATTATTTTTATTTATAATTTGTGTAAAAATCATCATATATTTGTGTTAATTATTTTCAATAAATTAGATTGCATACGTTGCGTAGTATGCGAAAACATTTCAAAACTGATTTTTTTTGTCAATTTTGTTACACATACATAGATACACACACATTATCTATTACAACTTAGTTAGAAGCCGGAAGATGAAGCCGTTTGTGGCTCGGCCCTACTAGTAAAAGAGGAACGCGACGAAGAAGAGGGCGGTATTTTGAAGCCTTCTATGGAGCGGGCTGATAATTTCAATCCGCCATTTCACACTTTCATTCTTTCTAAACTGCTTTTAGTTTGTTGGTAAAGGGGAAGGAAACAAGGAAAAAATTACGACGAAAGAATCAAAGTGTGAAATGGCGTAATGGCATCGTTATCACATACTTTATTATACCCTATATGTATTTATTATGGATTGAAGGATGAAAAAAAATATTAGCAAAAACGGTTCAGAATACATAGGCACTGCTTATACACAAAATGGGTAGAAAAAATGGAAAATTTGTTTTGTTTACATATGCGTAGTATTGTATATCAATTTTTAGATTAGTTGTCGTTGGTCAGTTCAGTAGTTTGTAGTGCTAGAAACAAAACAAGTCAGCATCATATAAAAGTATAATTTTGTGATGGTTAACAAATTGTTTGAATAACTAAATATTGTTATTACATTAAAAGTTAATAATTGAAATGTAGACTTAGTGAAGTAGTGAATTCAGTAATAATACATAAAATGTGTATAAAATCAATGAATAATAAGATAGTGAAACGTCAAACGCTTATTTTACCGCCAAAAATGATGTATGCCGAACATAAACAGTTTCAGGTCATATAGATAGAAATATCTGGCTGCAAAAACCAGTTCCAACAGTTTCATTGCATAATGCATTTCCGGAAAACTCCATTATAAAGGACCTAAAAACTAAAACAAACCTGTACAGTTTCATTGCATAATGCATTTCCGGAACTCCATTATAAACGACCTATAATATAATGGTACCATGTGGTTTTCTGGAGTAAAAAGAGTAATTAAAAGTTTATAATAATATCGTCGGTTACTTTTAATGAATACTTTTTAATTGATATCAATCAAAAGATAAATTTTGAAAATAATTTTCTTGGTGATGTGATCAGCAATCTGGTCAAACCATACAAGTAATTAAAAACGAAATATACAGCTTAAAATTATGAAAACTGCCGGTGTAAAGTTTGGTAAGTAATCAATATTTAGATTTGGCACGAAAAAGTCTAGAGGACAAAACAACTTAAACCTTTAATAATTAATAGATCGATGATTTATGTGGCAGTTCAGTTAACGACGATGATATCACAATGCTACAAGGATGGGGTGATGATTCAACCGTGGTCGCAGTTTTCGAGCTAGCAGAAGGTACCGTTTATTTGTTTAGTTTATAAGAAATCGTTTTTAAAGTGTAATCCATAACACAAGTTTAACATAAGTAATATTATCATGTAAATGTTGTTACATTGAGAAATATTGACTATCGGTTCCATTGGATTTTTTTTTATGAATTACGTTGGTTAGGAAATACAATTAAAAATTTGCGACTTTTGCAAATTAATCATTATAATTTCGATTTAATATACTGTTTTATATAGCGACATTTGTTTATATTTTTGATTTCATCTCGAATTTGTGGTCAAAATAAATTATCATTTTATTATTATTATTACCTAACACTTTCGTGAACATGACGCCATGCAAAACTCGTTTAGGGCATGGCGGTATGTCTATATACCGTAAAAACACAGTAAAAACATCTAGGACTATTTGATCCAATATAAAAGTGTTATTTTTTTGATTGTTTACTGTCATGCCCCAAAGCAACTTATTTTGGATGACGGTATATACCACCATGTCCTAATCGAAAGTTTTTGATGACGGTTTTTTTTTACAGTTTTAATCTTATCATTAGTAGATGGTAACAACAGTCTGAACAACATTTTGTATATCGTTTTCATTCAAATGAATCAATCTAGAGTCTAGACCATAATCCGGTTCGATTAATTTATTTTATCAATACTAAGGCTAATTTTTTTTAGCCACAATGATAATTTTAGAATTAGAGAGGCTCCCGAGATCTAACACAGTTATTATGCCTCAACCAGCGAACACTTAAGAGCTTAAGTTGCACGCTGTTTGTACCATTATTTCGGTTAGTGCTACATTCGCCAAAATTTCATATTTCGTAAATGCTGGTCGTATCGTCCCCCTAAGTGGTCCAAACGAAGTACACCTTAAGCACTTACGTTTTCGCTAGCTGAGAGCGGCTTTTAGTCATTCAGTAACTGAAACCTTTAATACGATGTTTTAGATTTAGGAGAGCGTTTCCTGGAAAACAATTTAAACGAAATAGTCAAATACTTTATTTCTGTGTTATTCGAAGACCAAAAGTTCAAAACTGAATTAAATTACAATTATAACTTAATTTTACATTCTCATGATAAGTACATGCAATAATTCTTACACTTATCTTGCTGCGTTGTTGTGCTCTTCTGATAAATTTGTCATATCGGCATACAACTCCTTTCTGGAGTTAATATTGATCAATTATCAATTGTGCTTAATAAATTTATATTTTTTTTACTGGGGAACAACCAATTTTATTTTTAATTCAGTGGGTTTTAAAATAAAAAACTTAAAAATTAATTCAATATTTTTTGCGAACAGAAGTCGTATCCAGTGGAAATGGGGGAGACAAATCGGTTGCTTCTGGATTCACATCGGTGACTTGTAGGAAATCTCGGTCACTTGTAGGGAAAAATAAAAATAAATTTTCACAACCGTTTTCATCTACATCAACGATGACCAAATTTTCCATGCTTACATTTTCCATCATCCTATAATAAATTTAATATAATTTAAATATTGCATTATTAATTATACCTTGACATCTTTCATACTTTCTCGGTGTAACGAAATGGTTCAAAAATTCCATGTATGGATATAACTCCCAATTATAATCAAAAATAACTCTAATAATAACTCTCTATTATGCCGATAATAAATATACGACTGAATTTGTTCGTCTAGAAACGCCAACATTATTATTCGTTCTTAATCGAATTCTGCGCTTTTCCGCTATTTGTGTATGACCCTTCACAAACATTTTTTTGTTCATCCCAGCTCATTGCCCAAAAATCGTTGAATAAAGCTATCCGGTCTTGCTCAGTTATCGATTGACAATATGCTTGAATTCGCATTATACAGGATAGGTTACAGTTACCTCTATAGTTTGCATATTTTTGGCTGGTTTGATTATGTCGTATCTCTGGTCGTAGCTTTTTCAGGTGTTCATTGTGTTTGCTCTTCAATTTCATTTTTCGTATGGGCTGTAAAAATTAAAATGTTAAAATTTATATTATTGCTTATAGTAAATTGAATCCCACAAGAATTAATTAATTGCTGTGAGTTCAGCTGCGATTAATTTTCTAAACAAAATACTATGAAATTTCTACGTTCGTTTCAATTTCGGCATTAATATTTGGAGTGGACGGCACATATTCCGAATTATTAAATATCTCTGCTATATTTGAATCCAATAATTCAGTGATAGTTTGTCTCAAAATCAGCACACATCTCAATCATATTCTCTTCGGGTTTTGAAATCATTAATAATCCGTCACTTTGAAAGTTACAAAACGAAAAGTATTACCAAATGAAGCAAAATTTCCTTTATAAAACGATACTAAATATAAAAAATATCCCAAAATGGACTTACATAGTTGGTGAGTCTCACTGAGTTACGAATTGAAATTATGACTGAACGAAACTTTGAGTTCAAGTTTACATGTATCAATTCGTGGGCCAGAATGACATTTAATTGTCACTTCAGACTTTTTTTTTTGTTAAGAAGCTAAAATTTATAAGATTGAATCATTTATGATTTTTTATTTTTTGTCAAAAAAGAAAACTATTAAAATAATAAGTAGTTTTTTCTATTTAAAATAATAAGATTGAAGTGTAAAATTAAGAGGAGATTTCATTTAATTCTAAGAATCTATAATATGAAATCATATTTTTATATCCATATGATTATCTTATTAAATTTATGTGGCATATTTTTGCAGTGTTTATCAGCTTTTATTTTTTGTTCCATTTTTTGAACTCGTCTGCAGATGTTACTGGGATGTTTGACAATAAAGATTCTGGTGACGTTTCCTCATATTGTGCATTTTTAAGTCGTTTTTCTTTCATCTCTCGTCGAAGCAACACTTCTCTTAAGAGAACTCTTATCATTTTACTATGTTCTTCCTGAGTTCTTATTACGTCTGATCCCGATGGTGGAGTTAAATTAATTGGTGTATACTATTTACTTCTCCGAGAATATTGATTGAATCCCGATTTCCTTTATCGTTACACGGATTGAATCCGAATTGTTTCTGCGAATGTGGTAGGTGTGTACTGGTAGATGGTTTTATTTGTGAATTAATACACAATAAATTGCCATAGTTTGCTTCGTCATCCGACTGGAAGAACATTTTCAAATTACGATTTCAATTTTAATTGATATGCTGAAAAGAAACGTATACTGTAGATTTGCAAGACTTATTTATTTTTATTTTTAATTATTTTTATTTTTAATTTCGTTTATGGAAAATTATTAAGCAATTAAATAATTATACCGTCTCCGCATCCAGTTTCTGTTAAAAAACTTTCGTCCAAGCTAATGGTCAGTTTATTGATTTCCTTAATATTACTACGTGACGGTGTAGAGGAAAGAAACCCTTCCGTTAAGTTATCGCTGTTTAAATCGGTCTGATAATTCGTGTTAATCGAAGATGCCGGCGAATATGAATTCATATTTGATATTCGTATTTTTATTTTACTACAAGTATTATTGAATGATGAAATTTATTAAATTGGTGCAGGATAGGAATTAAAACTTTTATTTTCAAAGTTTATAGGGTAGAATTTACAGTAAAACTTCTGTTAAACGACCACCTTGTGTACCAGAGGAAAAATGGTCGTTTTGAGAGGTGGGCGTATTAGGGAAAAAATACAAAAAATTCAAAAATATAACAACTACATATGTATTTATTTTATTCACAGCATACATTTATCACAAAAATAAATTATAAAGAAATTATAATTTTAGGAACAAATTTCATTTCATACTTAACAAATTTAATTTGAAAAAATTATTAATCTATTTTTGTATTATTTTGGAGTAAAATAATCAATTAATGTTGTTTGTTTCGAGGATCTGGCCTTGTGCTGAATGATTTCGTTCCCCAATAATCGCTCGCATTCATAAAAATGAGTCATTAACTCACTATTTCCTAAATTCAACGACAATCGTTTTAAACTAGCTACTGCTTCCAAACTTTTATTTAGTAACATTGGCTGAAGCTCCTCATCATAGGATTCCTCGTTTTCCCCGTCTTTATTAAAATTGGTCACGTTTGAATTCAACAACTCGATTTCCCATTCGGCATTGTCCCAAGGTGGAGATACATCATCCAAGTCAATATTGGTATCAAAGTCGAGTTCTAAATTGACAAGGTTTGCTAGAGATATTATGTCACTTTGAATATCCACATTTTCAGAAATTTCAGTGTTACAACTTGGCAGTATCAATCCACATTTTGAAAAACATTTTTCAATAGTTATAGGGGAGACATTATTCCACGCTTCCTTTACATATTCAACGACATCAGCTAAAGTAATTTGTTTTATTAATACGTCAACATTCTCAGCAGTATCCATCTTCGCGATTAAAGTAGTTAGCATTCTGCGCCGATAAAGTAGTTTAAAATTTTGGATGATACCTTGATCAAGTGGTTGATTTACACTCGTAGTATTTGCAGGCAGAAATAATAACTTGATAGCTTTGAGCTGTAAATCGGTTGAATGGCTGGCTGCATTGTCCAGGACTAATATAATTTGTCGTTTCTCTTTGACCATTTTTTTATCAAATTTTTTTAACCACTCATCAAAAATATCACGGGTCATCCAAGCTGTTTTATTTGAGTGCCATTCCACTCCTAAATTATTCATATTCATATTTTTAAAACATCTTGGCCTTTTGTACGTGTTGATTACAAGAGCTCGCTCTTTTTGTCCAATGGCATTTGCACACAACATTACAGTAATTCTTTGTTTTTTTAGAGCCATGTGCATTGGTCCCTTTGGCTAGGAGAGATTTTGTTGGCAACGCTCGATAAAAAAGGCCAGTTTCGTCGAGGTTATAAATATTATTGGATTCATAATGTTCTATCATTGATGGCAAACGTTGATACCAACTCGAAATAAGGTCACTATTTACGGAACTACTCTCGCCACTCAATGCTCTAAACACAATATTGTTTCTGGCACAAAATTTATTGAGCCACCCGTTACTGGCTACAAAATTATCTTTTTTTAAACTTTTCGCAAATAACAATGCTTTTTCTTGTAGAATTGGCCCACTTACTGGTAAATTTCTTGCTCGTGCTCCCTCAAACCACGATAAAGTTAATTCATTCACTTGAATGGTTGAAATGAATGTCGTTTTGTGTTTTAATTTGCATTCTTGTACCACTTTGCCTTTAATGCATCTTTGTTTTTCAAAATAAGAAGCCTCAATCACATTTATTTTGTCTCCTAACTTCAAAAATTTCATTTTAATGTACTGTAGCACTGTAAAGGGAGATTAAAATATGTAAATTTATCTTTAATTATAAGCAGTTGGATTATGTATTAAAAAACTAACCTTAAATTATCACGTCGTTTTGTTTCGGTAAATTTGAGGAAACTAAAAATCAAACAAAATACAAAACTGTTTACAGTTTTTTCTTTATGTTTGTTGGTGTTCACAAATCAAAACATATAATACATACATACACTAAACTGTAATAAATGTAAAGGGTAACTCAAAACAAAAGTTTTCATATGAATTTGTACAATAATTAATTAAATATTTCTACAAAATGCAATGAAACACACTGCGCTTCAATAGGAACACACAATTATAAAAATTAAATGTTTTAGTTTGAGTGCATTTTAACCGACTAGGTATGTGTATGGAGTAACATATAATACAAACAAAATTGATTTTGTATTCTAATTAGAAAAAAATAATAAATATTGAAGAGTGGTCGTTTCGGAGAGTGTGATTGTTTCTTGATGTACCATTAAATCATGGTCGCGGTTGGGTTTGGGAGGTGGTCCTTTTAGAGAGAGGGTTTTACTTTAAATGAAAACGGTTTCATGATCAAATGTATCGTACAGGAAGGGGGTCTTGTTCTAGAGGTGGTCGCTTGTGGAAGTTTTACTGTATATGTAATATTTGATTTTGAAAATATTGATAATTCATTTTCATGATTAGAACACTCAACAATTCCCAGTCTAATAGAAGAGACTACGGGTTCCTTGAAAAAATTTGAAATCGTTTTAAGGAAAACAGTTCGTTAAAGGAAACAGCATGCTCATTTATTTATTTATTTATTTATTTATTTATTTATTTATTTATTTATTTATTTATTATACAATTTTGTGAATCTACAAATCCCATTTTAAGCAACATGCCCATTTGCAATAAAATATGTAGTTCAATAATTTTCTAATAGTTTTATTCGTCCTTTATGTTCCATATGTTGCCATCTTAAAGCCATATTTTTACTGCATGGAATTAACAAGTTCATCGGCAATCATTAAAATGGTTTGACATCTCTTTAATTAGAAACTTTATAGGCAATATGCAATTCATACAACATCTCCCTCCCTTTTTAGGCGGCACAAACTTGATATTTATATTATCACAATATGTATTTAAATAAAAATCAAATAAAATAATTAGTTTGATGAATAAAACATAACTTGTCGACAGGAAAGTCAAGGCACAAAAAAAGACTCGTGAAAAATAATACTAAAATTTCTAACAAATTCCTGTAAAATTTTAATGGCTATTTCAATATTAAGTGCATCACTTCGTTCACAAGATAACATTCTTATTGCCGAGTGCAAAAGCAAAAAAAACAATACTATACAGTAGAATCAACACAATGGGGCAATCACATTATTACGCGAATGACTGATGATTGATTCTCTGATCCAAATATTGATTGAGTATTATTTTCGGAATCATCATAATTAGTACTAGTTGCCTGCAAAAATCGTGATCTTGCTGAAAATTTTGTCAAATTTTCATTTTCAACTCCGAAAACTGAAACAATTTTCATATTATCATTTAATTCAGTATTTCTGAATACCCAAGTTTTGTATCTTTAGAGATTGATTCTGCTTTCATTTCTATTTTGTCTTTTTTCTTACTTTTGTTCACTTCTTTTTTCTTACTTATTGTTCGATTTTTCAAGATTTTCACGTTTTTGTGGGACCGTTCATTGGTTCTATTTCTTTTTTCTGATTTCTTCGTTTATTTCGAATTTCAAACGCTTCTGCATTGTACGTATTTGGGACTTCCAGTCAATAATGGGATAATTCCAGTGGATAATGACGCCAATCCTAAACTGGATGTGTTACACGAGAGGGAAGATAATTACAACGTCGCGCATAAATCTACCAGAAATTACGTAGAAAGGTGTATTGGTGTGTTAAAAGGCCGATTTCGATGTCTATCACCAGAACAATTTTTGTGCTATTCACCATCAGAGTGTAGTTTTATTATCAATTGCATGCAGTGTTCTCCACAACATTTTCGTCAGAAACCGGATTGACTTAGATGAATTTTATTTTGTTGCCGATGATACGAGATTCTTGATGATCCCGAATACAGGCATTGAACGATCAAGTTATCTAAGCGAAGGAAGGCAAGTAAGATGCGAACTGGTAGGGGAGTATTTTTAATATATAACAAAAAATAAAATAAAAACTTAAATTGTATTATAAAATATTTATATTTTCTAAATTTTCTAAATTTATATTTTTATTTGGATTGCTTCGTATAGCTTCGGCTATGTTCTGGAGGGCGGCGACTTTTGCTTTGCCCACTTTGAGTTTTTCTTCCTCTATTTCGATTTGGTGCTCTAGGGTCGTATTTCGTCTTTTATCCTCCGCGCTTTCTCCATGAGCATTGTTGTCGATTACCGGCTCAATGGTAATGTCAAGTATATTTTCATACACTTCCTGGATATTTGATGAGGATGTTGGGGGATGTTTATCGGTTCGATCCGAGGTAAGTTCTGAAAAATATAAGGTTTTATCAATATAGATGCCAAATAAAATTATTGTATTGGGGGTACAAATTGAAAATGCGGGATTTTTTTCTATTTTTGAACGTTTATTCTGAAAAAATGGTAACAAATGAATTATTCAAAATATTGTCCATCGCTAGCCACAACTTTTTCCCATCTTTCTGGCAATTTACGGATACCGTCGCGAAAAAATTCGGCCGGCTTGGCTGCTATCCAGTCATCGACCCATTTTTGGGCTTCTTCGTAAGAATGGAAGCGCTGGTCAGCTAGGTCATGTGTCATCGATCGGAAAAGGTGGTAATCGGAAGGAGCAATATCTGGGCTATACGGCGGGTGGGGTAAGACTTCCCATTTCAGCGTTTGTAGGTATGTTTTGACCGGCGCTGCAACATGTGGCCGAGCGTTGTCATGTTGCAAAATTACTTTGTCGTGTCTTTGCTCGTATTGTGGCCGTTTTTCTTTGAGTGCGCGGCTCAAACGCATCAATTGAGTTCGGTATAGTGCTCCTGTGATGGTTTCGTTCGATTTCAATAGCTCATAATACACCACACCCAGCTGGTCCCACCAAATACAGAGCATGAGCTTGGCGCCGTGAATATTTGGTTTGGCCGTCGATGATGATGCATGGCCGGGGTAACCATATGATTTTTTGCGCTTCGGGTTACATTATTGTTACTGTTATTAACCCAGATTCCGGTGCAGCAGATTCATTGCCTGTTACGGAGATCCAACAAATATTATATTTATAATGCGTTCTTCTAGATCGGTTAGTAGTTGTTGACGACCCAACCCATTGTCACCACTTCTATTGGCAATTGCTTTTATATCTGCCCCTCTGTTTTTAACATAAAGTCTAAATTTCAAATAAGATATTACATATTTAGTGTTTTGCTTGAATTACAAATACAAACGCTGTACAAATTTAACTAACCTCAAATCGACCCAACTTTTTTCCATCGTTCCCCATTCTTAGATGCTCCTCCTGTAGCATTCAACAACTCGGCCACCTCATTCCACTTCTCTCTCATGTCTTTGTTGCCATCTATTTCTCCATATGTACAAGTAACATAACTCTATTACTTTGATAATTTGAAATGGATTGATAAATAAAATATTTACCTTCCACGAGCCAAGTCTAAATTTTCTTCTAAAAAAACCGTTAGCCGAAACTTTTTTCCAATTTTTTCCCCGTTCTCCATAATATTAGTTTGTAGGTACGTGTTATCCACTTAAAATTCCACTTTATAATAATTTTATTTATTTTTTGCTTCAAATTTGACATTTCATTCCACAAAAGTAGAATTTATTTTCCGATTTCACTAAACCGGAATCCAAAAATCTCGATTAGTTCAAAATTCCATCACACTAAAAAATCCCATCAAACCGTAATTCATGTGCTGAGGCTGAAATTTTTGCTAAATTCTCAGTATTATCATCGTACGTATTTGGGTAAATTTTTTTATTTTACTATGCTTCCAGTAAATGTTCTTGAATTGCTTGGTTCTTCCTCGCGGTGAAATAACTTTCGAGAAATCGCACCGTAATCTTCTAATAAATAAGTTTTTCAAATTGATAATTAACCTTGATTTTGGGGAAGCAAAAGTTTCACCTTGTAGCGTGCAAGTTTCCTGATGCTGATTGATTTCCGATCGTTTTCCCTTCTCCCGTTTGGAGTTTCTATATGGATAGAAAAAAAAATATTTATTAACAATAAAAAAAAAAACAACAAAAATGTTATTTTATCCCAGCAACGGAACGAAGTCAATAGTTTTACTTATTTGCTTGGTTTGGCGCCATGACATCTATTGCCCGCAAAAGTGCACCGGCTTGGCTCTTGAACAATCCACCCTGGCGTGACAGAAAAAAATTGGAAAACAATGGTTTCTTCCTGACTTTACAGCCTTTCAAACCAGCTTGGTTTTTTAATTTCTACTAACAACTCAGCAGCGAGATTTGAAGAAGTTTTTTTCCTATTTTTTAAAGCTTCTCTCACTAACTTTTGGTCGTCACGGTTCGTGGTGATTCGTTTGCGCCCGGTTCTGTACCTATTACTGTGTGACCCAGTAGCGGTGAATCTTTCAATAGTATATTGCACAGATCGGTATGAACATTTCATAGTTCAAGAAATCTCTACTTGTGATTTCCCTTGCTCATGCAGAAGCTGTATCTGCACACGTTGTTCTAAACTTAACTATTTGTTAATATGCCAATGCAATAATATCACTAAATTTAACAAAGCAAAACACCAAAAGCGGACTAGATCACTGGATGTGTACACAATGAGCGAAAGTAGCGAACTGACGAATAATTACAAAATGGAAAAATAACAAATTTTATTGCATCAAATGGTGGTTTATTGCCACATCTGCGGTGTGAGTCACTGTTTTTAGTCCTTTTTAGATGTCGAAAAAATAATAAACAAACAAAAGGGGTTGTTTTCCGCGTTATACTTATCGTGTACGTCCCAAATTTATAGGGTGCTCAATACTCAAAAACTCTCGAGTGTCATGCAAAATACAAAAAATATTTTCCCAGGAGACATCTGGAGTACACCCTTAAATGATAATAGATGTCGCCCACAACCGCACAATAAAAAAAACCAATCGCGCTGAATAGCTTTGACATTCTCGCTGAATAAAACAAAATTTTTCTGACGTTCGGAAATTAAACCAATCATAATATGTATATAAAAAAAATTATGACCATTACAACCTTCTCCATGCACCATATACATTTTGGTCACATGACAGTAGTAGCGGTATACAGCATTTTTGCTAATCGGACGACGGCCTACAAGAGGATTTTTTCCCCATATTTTTCCCCATATGATAAGATCATAAATTTTGCTGACTTACCACTTAGCGAACTTAGAATGACAAGGTTCTAAGTGCTCTCCGTATAGTTTTGAGTAAATCGATGTTAAACTTTTAAAAGTTTATAACTTTTTTGCTTATTGGTCTATGGAAATGATTTTTTGTTTATTTCCCTATGATTACATAGTCTATAAGATATTTCAATTTGAGAAGTCTGACCTTTCAATTCGACAAGTTACAGCACTTGATTTATTGCAATTAGATCTTTGGCATACCGAAAACGCGATATATTTTTACAAACCTGGTTCTAAGGTATCTTAGAACTTTGTCATTTAAAATTAAACAAAAATATTTTACAAAAAAACTTCATAAATTCAAAATAAAATTGTATTTCAGTATTATAAAATAAAGCTTCTATCACAAAGATCGATCTTCTTCATATCGATAAAAATATAGATAGGTAATAAAACATAATAAAAAAATATAAAATTAAAGTGTCGATTGTTTCCATTATTATAATATTATGTATATAGTACGTGATTATCACTTTTATATTTTAAAATTTACTTTATAAAAGTTTGCATCTTGCGGAGGCATAAACTTTATCATTTGCTTCAAGTCGCTTAGCTTTTGCATTGATAAGGCTGGTTGGGTGGTTACAGTTGTTGATCTATCAAGAAAAACTGAAATTTCTTCATCTTGTTGTTTCTTGCGTTTTGTACGCTCGGGTAACCTTATATTTGCCGTTATGAAATCATTGTCAGCATGATAGTATCCTGCAGAAAAGTATCCTGTAAACGTATATTTTCGTCAACAATGTCTCTTTCTATTGGCGTAACTAAGAAAAAATATCCAGGTTTTATATTACGGAACTAATATTTAGAGGTTCTCAAGAAATATTTCTCGAAATTTTCTTTTAAAAATTAAGAAAAAAATACAAATTTAAAGAATAAATTTTAGAAAGAAGAACAAAAAACCGTAATGCCGTTGAAAAACTTTAAAAACAGAGAAAACACGTGTTCCCGTGTTCGAGAATTCTCGAACACGTGTTTTATTTATTTGCAACGGTTCTCAATGGCATTACGGTTTATTGTTTTAGTTTTTAAAATTTATTCTCTATAGATAGAACCGGCAACTTATCATCTATTGAATGACTACTTGATGTAATCTTAGTTTGGGCTTCCAATTGCTGCTGAGCTAATTTCAGCATTAATTTTCCCCGATTTTCCATTATCAAAATCACTTAATTTTATTAATTTTACTTTGAAAATAATTACCACAGCATAAAATCGCTTATTACATTTTGTTGGTATATTAAATTTATTTACAAACTAAACAGCTAGAGTGTACATCACATTATTATTCCCATTAACGTTTGCAATCCAACTGAATTAAGAGAAACAAAGTTCTAACTGCATTAGTAAAAATGCACAATATTAAAAGATTTAGGGGTATATCCTCTATTCGGTCGCAAATTAATTATTTGCGACCAGAAATATGGTTAATAGATTTTTTTTGCCATGAGAAAGCTCAATTGGAATAAAAAAAAAAAAAAAAAAATCGGGTAACCGGGTGCGAATGACTTTTTTTTTTTGGTGAGTTGGTTTTTGGATCGACTGACGAGCAGTCAAGTTTTCAGATAGACCAACGAGTGATCGGGGAGAGTTGAATTGTTCGGAAGGTTGACATTGGACGATTGTGAAAAATTTAGTAAATGGTAGTGTTGTTATATAACATTAATTTAGTACATTTTTAATTAATTATTTTGTGTGGTTTTATGTGATTACACAATAGTAAATATTTATAAATTCATATAACTATATTTTTTTGTGCCAATAAGATTTGTTAAGTGTAAATTTGAATTAAGTGATGGCATGTAACCTAATTAGTGTACATACTTATATGTATAAAAAAATAAATAGTATAGTTAACAAATGTTGTAGTGATTAGTGCAGAAATACAAAATTTTTGGTTTATATATGCAAGCAGAGTCAGGACTTAGTATTTTCGCAAAATTGTTTTGTTCTCTGCGTGTTACCCTCCTCAGATTGTTCGTGTAAATATTCACAGGTAAGAATTTTTACTAATAAAACTAAATAACAGCAGTGGGTTGGCATGGGGTTTGCTGGGAGAGAAATTGGTGACACTAGTTGGATCTTTTCCCTTCCTAGCGAGCACGGTGACATACCACTGCTACATATAAATAATTAGGTACTAATTTTTTTGTAATAATAATGATTCAGGCCCGGGAGGCCAAATTTTGAGATGATAGAATAGTTTTTTTTTAATACAACCACGGTTGCCGTCTGACCGACTTTTCCCGCAATGGGCTGATTGCCCATATCATTATTTACCCTCTCCTATTCGTACCCGTTTTATTTTGTTACTTCCGGCGGTAACCTAGGCCGCTATCTTTGTATTCCCATCCCCACGGCCAATTAACCTTTACCGCTGAGCTAGCGGGTTAATGCTACTATTAAAAGGATAGTGGTAACAATAAACGTAACTGAGGTTGTCCTGTCGACGATAGTGACACTTTAGATAACAACCTTTAAAATTTGGTCCATTATCGGAATATATGTCGCTTGGTGCATTTTGTCGACTTATAAATCTCCGCCATGGCCAGGTATGTTTTTACCGGTATAGTTCCTCTGCTGCGTTTTATGCGGACTTGGAATGGACCAGCGTAGTCCCACGCCTACCTTTGAGAAGCAACGGTATAATGTAGTTCGTATGGACGGTAAGTCACCCATCATCTATTTTAATTTAAAACAATCTACATGAGTTCCTTATCCTTTTGATTAATAGTTTCACACTTATCCAAATTTTTTGTCGTGATAGGTGAAATAGAGCCGCTGCAGTGGGTTGTATTACAGGGTTGGCTCCCCAGTGGGTAACCCAGTGGGTAATACTTAAAAAAAACCCGGTTGGGTTTTTTGGGGTAATAATACTTCTTATAAAACGTATGTTTTTTGTTTAATTTGTTCATTCAATTACATATTTTTAACTTACGATTTGATAAAATTCATTCATTAGAACATAAAGAGAATAGGTGTTTCATAAATTCATTTTTTAAATTGTATACTTAAAAATAAGGTAACTATAATATGTATATGTATAAGGAACAAATACATATCACAGATATGAAATATTAAAAACAAAATTGATCAGTACAATATAAATAATTCACTAAATAATAAAAAAAAATAAATAAATTCAAATTAATAACTTTCTAATTTACCAGTCTTGTGGTTCAGATCTTAAGTGGCGATAAATTTTGACTAGAGATAACGCTTTCTCGAAACCAAGTCGGTTTCTTAGTTTATTCCAAATTAAACCGTAAGCTTAGAAAATTCTTTCAATTGAAGCCGAGCTTGCTGGGCAGTTCATTAGTGATACAAAAAAATTGCAAAAATTTACAGGCAATTTTGAAGATTTATCGTTTTTCACGTGTAATATTTTCCACCATTTTTTCGCGCTCAATTTTTCGAGCACCTCCGGTTTGAACATAGATTCTGGGAAGTATTCTCAACTGAAAATGTTGAAATGTAAAAAAATGTAAAATAATTAATAAACTTGTTTCTGATTACATATTGGTTCTTCTTGGAACGTAATTGTTATAGTTAATTTTATAATTGAATTTTAACGCTTGAATAAAAAACCCAAAAAAACCCATCTAAAAAACCCGAAAAAACCCACCGGGTCGGGTTTTTTTTAAAAAAAACCGGGTTTTTTCCAACCCTGGTTGTATATATTGCTTATGTATAGCCTTGAGTATAGCTATGCTAAGGCGATGAGATTTTGGTAGAATTACCTGATGTTTTAAATTAGAATCCCAGCGAAGGCCGTTTTTAGTAACTTTTAATTCGCCTTGCGCCTTGATTTCTTCTAAACTGTCTATTTTATTATTATTTATTTGACCACACTAGATGTTGAATCGTTACAGCGAATTTGTGGTGGATTTTTGAACATATCTATTCTCCTTGAAGACGGATTTTTCTTCTGATTTTTCTTTTCTATCCATTAAAATTTTGTTTTGCAGGTTCTGGGAAAATACTTTCTGGTCGTTCAACATTGGGCTTTTTGTTAATATCTAAATCGACTTGTAGAATTTGCGTGTTTTTATCGTCATACATTTTATTGAGATCAACTCCAGTGTCTCCACTTGCAAAATTCAGTGGTTGACCTCTGAATGTTTTTTATTTTAAGTTCTTCGACCTCAGTGTCAGTGTTATTGTATTTTGAATAATAAATTTCCCTGTTCCTCGTTTCATCATAATAAGATATACTATTCTGAAGAATTACAGGCCTCTATAGCGGCAGCATTACAGAGTCCTCTATTGGCCAGTGTTCGTATCCATCATACCGCTTACCCAGACGTGGGAGGGGTTACCACATTTTTTAAGAACATGTATCAATATATACTTCTTCACTGCTCTTCCTTGCATTACGCATAACACCATAAAATACAACGATGGCGATTTCCATTTTAAATACCAATAATACTAAGTTTTTGTTTATTGATCAATTTATTTGGTCGATAAATTTTATGTACGTTTTATTCTAGTGCTGGCAGATTTTAAATAATCTTTCATGAAGCTTTTATTATCGTGGTCGGTGTATGAGTTGAATTTAAATTTTTCAGTTGCATTACCACGTTCAGTATTTCGAAAAATGACGAAAATGGTTTTTATTTTGCACGTCATATTTTATTTTGCCGGCATGGTATTTAAGCTAAGTTTTTTTGATCATTTTTCTTCCGCTAGTGCTAAATCTTATAAAAGCGTTTTGCCACCTTCTTGTTTTTCGATAAACGAGAAAATACTGAAGGACATACAAGCAACGATATGTCAAGAAAATAAAATTGTCATCAGCGTAATTTACGGATGTATTTTATAACTTTCCATTTGTCTCTTAAATTCGAGGCTCGCTTTTAATTTAAATTCGCAATTTTGCAGTGCTTCACCTGTAGCTGTACTTATTTCAAGCTCTACGTCAGATTTATGATTAACTAAAGTCATACTTTTCGGCTGGATGTTTGGAATTTTATCTATTAGAAAATCCATTGATGCTTTAACTCGGATTAGTTTTTTAACGATTGGTTTATTAATTTGGTGGCATTGTTCAACTTGTTATTTAGATATACAAAACCGATACCCAGCATAACTATTATATCCTGAAAAAGATAATAGTAGAACTAAAATAGCAATTTGGCCGTAAATGTTCCGGCCGTGGCCAACTTTAAAAAATCTTTAGCCCTATAAAATTGTCAAACCACATCGGTGATGATCGAGACTACTTTACATTACCTACTACGGCTCTAGCTAAATTAATTATTTTCTGAATTCCACAACTTTGTTGTTTGATTAAAATTAATTACGTCTATGTTTATGTTATAACTTTATGGTTAACTTTTTTTTCTCAGGTTTTCACTGATTTCAATTTAAAAGCTATAAATGATTGTACCGTCTCTCGTGCTTCTTATACTATCCTACACTTTTGCATCAGTGTAGAATTAGAAACATTTTATCTGAGGACAAATTTTGTTCGAAAACTGAGACTTGAGAGTTGAGAGTTTTGCTGCTGTTTCACTAACCTATTAGATGCACAAAATTAATATTATTATTTATTGATGTAAATATTAATTAAATTTTATATTTCCGTCTAGTGTGCTGATGAAACAACAAAAAAACTCCCAACTCTCAAGTCGCGGTTTTCGAACAAAATTAGCATACTGATGACGTTATCGACCAAGTTGACATTGAATTTACCGACAATGATAATAAAGTTCAGGCTTTACTGAACTGAAATTTTGTTTTATTTTTGTTTGGTGTTACGGGTTATATTTAAATAAAATAAAATTAAATAAATTACGAATAAAATTGCATTACTTACCAATCACATATCATATGCATATATCCAAGCGGCAATTATTAGTTTCAATTCGATTTAAAACCCAATTTTCAACTTTGGTTTCAAAACCAAAAATCTTCATAAAACATTTTAGAAACCGCACACATACTGCATAAAACCGTTCTGAATACTATGTTTGACCGCGGTTTTAAATCCTTTAAACAATTTTTGAAACTTTTCTGATAGGTTTATAATTCGATTTAAAAAAACCGCAAAGTTTTGGAACGGTTTTAGAAAAACTATAAAATAAAAATGAAATGGTGGAAAACAGTGTCGGTTATATCGGTTTTTGAACTGCAAATTGTTTTAAAAACACGTTTTATAAACGTTTTGCCCCTGTCTTGGAAATCCAGAAAAGTTATTGCTAAACGTTTCTTGTCCAATTTTGTCCAGTTTCTAAATAACTTAAAAGATGTTTTATATATTTGATTGTTAACGAAAATATTAAAGGATTAATTATTAATAATTTCAAAATTGCTTTACATTGGTAAATATGATTTCTCATAAATTCGTTTATGTCATTTAATGATGCGATTAAGATTAAGATTTATGATTAGCCTCTTCCTTTTTTGCCGCGCGGATTAACCGCGTGTTTGCCGATTTCAAATAATCTTTTAAAAAATATTTCGTATCGTGATCAGTAAGTAAACCCATCAATTTTTTTTAACTGCCATTGCTATGACGTTTTGAATTTCGAAAAACGGCAAGAATAGATTTTTAACATTAGTACCACCACCCCAGGAATATGAAACCAGCACCGTATCCGAAACCAATTTTTTCATAATGTTGCGAGCGCATCCGTTTGCATTTGGTTCTCCAAACGTAGACATGTAGGAAATCTAAATAGTAATGATACAAAGAATAATATATATCATTTTTGCCATTAATTAGCAAAGATAGTTTATATACAGCAGTACAAATTGCACTAATGTATTATGTTCTCTATTCTTTTAGTCACTTCACTTCATGCGACGTAACTATGGATCTTCCTGGTTACTGGATTATAAACTCAAAATTTATTAATAATTTTGCACAAAACCTCACCGGGAATATTTTTTAAATCTTAGTAGGCTGCCTTTCTCCAGGAAAAAAATCAATTTTATTATCGCGCCAAAACTTTGCCGTCGCAAGTAAATTTTATAAAGCAGCATACTAAGATTTAAAAACACAGCCGTAACGAGTTTTGTAAACAACTATTTTGAAAGTTTCAATTTAATAATCTACACCTTTTCCAATTGTAATTCAGAAAGTATCAGTTGTAATTCAGAAAGTATAAATTGTAATTCAGATTAGTCAATTGTAATTCAGAAAGTATCAATTGTAATTCAGATTAGTCAATTGTAGTTCAGAAAGTATCAGTTGTAATTCAGAAAGTATCAATTGTAGTTCAGAACATTTCGACATTCGTCGAATTGTAGCAATTTGACAACAGGAATTTTATGTATTGAACGAATATGTTAATTTACTTCATAGTTAGCGAATTTTAGGTAAGAATCACTTGATAGGTTTTTAGAGATTGCGGAAGATAACACAACTTACCATTGAAATATATATGTACATAGTAATAAATGAGACGACAGTATGTGTTTTGCGGTGAGGAGGATATTTATTCCGTAATGAAAGATTAAATTGAAAATATTTTGGGAATTTACTTTCTCAATTATATTGATAAATATTGAATTTTTCTGAATTATAATTAACAATTTATTTTTTTACAAAGCACAAATAATAAACAAGTAAGGGTAACATTAATACAAACAACAACAGAAATATAATTTAAATAAAATAAATAATTAAAGTAATAAACGAACTTTCAGTTTAGCTACCAACAGACAAGTCATTCATTGCCAAAGCGGCAACTTGATGGATTGAAGAATGTTGTATGGCACGAGCACAATCACCTCCGGCTACACTGTTCTTTGCTTGATCAATAATCCCCTCCAACTATACCAATCTTTGTTCCATAACACCAGGACCTGTAACGCTTGGTATTCTAATATTATTTTTAGCGTAAGCCTTCACCTTTGACCAAATAGTCTCAATAAGATTAAGCATTGGTGAATATGGCCCTAGCCGCAGCAGAGACGCTGTAGTCCCATTAATAACTGTTTCCAGGTTTGAATGGCAAGGTGCGTTGTCTGAAACAATTACCAAATCTTCAAGTTCATTTCCAATGTTTTGCCAGTGCTGCATCAGTCTTGTCACCCACGCATTTGCTAGATGGGCGGTAAATGAACCTCTTCTCCGCTCCATTAAAACAACTCCTGCAGTAGAGATTGCTCCTACCAAATGGATGTTAGGGCCTCGTGCGGCTGGGAGAAGTTGAACTGCTCTAGCACCAGCTACTGCACGGCCCCTTGTCCGGCGGCAAAATAAATTAAAATTGGTTTCATCTATCCAAACAATCTGTTTCCCTTGTTGAATATAGTTATTCAAACTTTGGACATATTCTGCTCTTTTCCTTTTATTTATGTCAGAGTTCATAGTGCAAGGCATTATGAACTTTCTTCGTAGTGAAGAGCCTGCCTTCTAGGTAATTGCCTACTGTTGACACAGATATCGATATGTTGAATTTGGTCAATATTTTTTGTTTTCATTTCTGCAATGTACAGCTGCAATCCTGTTCTACCCATGAAACAAGCGAATCAATTTGTGCCTCATTCAAAATTCGATGTTTTATACCTCCTCTTGCTAACATTTTGTGTTGCCCTGATCGAATCCAATGAAACGCGGTCTTGTACTTGATGTCCAACGTCGCAGCTAAGGACACCCAATCATCACCTTTATTGGCACAATTCACGATTCTTTCACGATCTGCATTACATAGTATTTTTTTGTACTTTTTTCGTTCTGTGCTTTCAGTTGCAGTCAGAACAGCTCTGCAAATAGGACATATAGCATCCGGTACATTGTTCATATCTCTTTGACACTTTGTATGCAGTAGATGTCTGCATGGTAATAGCCTTATTACTTTATTCCGAGTCATTGAAGTGCAACAAATAACGCAATTGTCTTTAAACTCCATTAAAAAATATGGGATTAAACGATTTAAGTTTTCAGAAGAAATAAAACAAATTAATTAAAAAGTCTTTTTTTTTTAAACATAGAATATGACACATATTTTTGGTTACTATGTTTAAAATGATCATTTTTTTATGTATAATGCTAATGCAGTAAAATTAAGTACATATTGTAATTCAAATAACGTTAACATGTTCTGAACTACAATTGATACTTTCTGAATTACAATTGATACTTTCTGAACTACAATTGATACTTTCTGAACTACAATTGATACTTTCTAAATTACAATTGACTAATCTGAATTACATTTGATGCTTTCTGAATTACAATTGACTAATCTGAATTACAACTGATACTTTCTGAATTACAATTGGAAAAGGTGTAGTAACCACGAAGACGAGTAATCACGTCGCATGAAGTGATGCGACTAAAGGAATAGAGATGTATATGTCTAATGCCCCAACCAGCGAATACCTAAAGCTTAAGTTGCACGCTGTTTGTATACCATTTCGGTTAGTGTTACAATCACCAAAATTGTATAGGCTTCTAATCACAAATAAACAACGAGACTCTAAAATTTTGGTAGTCGTACCACTCTCCTAAATGGTCCAAACGGAGCACAACTTAAGCTCTTAAGTTCTCGCTGGTTGAGGCTTAACTTGGAAAAACATTAAATACTGATTTTTAAATTTAATACATAGAATGAAAATTAACATTTCTATTTAGTAAAAATAGAAACATTTTATTTCTTAAAAATTATTTTCTAAATCTGTCTGAAATTTTATTAATTTAAATATTTTTGATTTAAAACCATTTCCATATATTTTATGTTCAATTTAGAAGATGAAAACAACGTTATGGGTTTATTATTTTACTTGTTTTTGATGTAAAACTAACTAATGCTTTTTTCGCTCAATTAAATAAATTTTTGTCTTATTTTGAATAAAATTTCCTCTCACAAGATTTTCGATTAAATAATTTATGGGACCCCTGCCTACGAGTTTCTGGTAATCCTTTTATACTTACCATTTGGGTTTTAAAATCAATGTTTGATTTCATTCTCCACTCCATATCTTCTAATTCGTTTATGGAAGTGATTGGCAGTTCCGTATTGGGTGGTTTTTCATGAGGAGCAACCTTAGTTTGCAAGGGAGGAATTTTTTCTAAAATAATATTCGTGGTACCTTTTGAGTGGCTGAGCCGTGTATCCAGATCCAAAATCGCATGTTATGATTTGATAAGGATTAATAAAGTCGTCCCGCCTAACATCTATAAATATATCAAAAATAGTGTTTATCAAACATCACATAATCATTATTTTATATCATAAATATTATTGAGACCAATTTTAAAAAAAGTGCTCGTCCATGAAATACACATGTAGTCAAAAAATCATGACACGACAGTCGTGTACTCCTACTATGAATCTGCCCTAAGCAGGCCGGGCTATGGCGTTGCCGAAATCCTTTTTTGGTATTATGATTCGTGCCGCGATTGAGGTTAATGTCACACATCTAAACAACTGAACAAGCAGTGTACTACATGCGTACCACCTTATATAGTATATAAACTACATTACTAAAATAAATAATTTTATTTCCTAATTGTATTTCCTAATAAGTGAAATAAGTTTAAATTGCTTATTTTCGATTATTAAAATTAAATTGCTTATTGCTTAAATTCAATTATAAAAATTAATGATGAAAAAAGGTTATAGAAACGCTGACGTTGGGTTTATTCATATAAATCGAACGTTGACCATAATGTTAACACAGATGTTAACAAACAAAAAAACGGCCTGCATAGCGGCCAAAAAATGAATATGCATATTAAAACCAACGTTATACAAAGCGTTTTATTATATTCATAAAATTACTATATATACGTGACACTTTCATTACTAATCTAGATAAAAACACTACACCTAAAACCGTACACATTTATTCTTTGTTTATTATATTGTATTCTTGACACATTTTACCCCAAAAAATTAAAAGAAAAACACTTGGACACGAAAAAGCATATGGAAAATTTAACACAAATAATAAAACATCGCAATCGATTAGTTTGTGGTTGCTAATGTTGCAAGCGATGCACATCGAACTCGACACAGTTCCGTATGTTTTTTTTTGCTGAGGCGATGCGGTTTGTGTTACTGATCGTGTGAACGTCGAGAATATCTCGGCATTATTATGTTGTTGTTTCATTGTTATTTCTTCAGCCCATTGACTTCTTGTTTAGTGGTCCAGATTTCATAGCATCAGGTATATCAACCACGGATCTCTCTCTGAACTCTGTTTGTGTGCTTAATGCTCTCAAGCCACGTACTACCTCGTTGGATATATTTTCTAATGCTATGAGAATTGGCAGTTACATTGGGCTGCTCGATAAACTTGAGAATAAATACATTCACCGTATGGCTTTTACGATTATATCTTTGTGCTAATTTTTGTAGCGCCTCGTGGTACGGTGTCGTTCTCATGAATATTGGCGGAAAATATGTCGAAGAAACTGCCGCTTCGTGTAGTCCTTAGAAAAATGAGAAATTTCTAATTAGCTAGTTTTATGATTGGAACAGCACTTCTGTCGGTTGCATTCATGATGTTTTCCGCCATTACTGTTACCTCATGAAGAAATGGTGATCTTCGGCTTCCATTAAACGAGACTCTTCTTCATGATTAACTGCGAATGTTTCAGCTTCGATTTGCCCACATCTCGTAAATAATTCGTGAGCTCGGCTTCTCTTCAATCGTAATTCGTCACTGGTTTCAGTAGAATCAGCCGTTAGTTTCTTCACGAATTTAAGAAATCTGACTAAAGGTTAAATATAATAAATAACAACTATTACACGGTTATATCACCGGCCACTCATTTGAACCGATTATTACTTAATCCACGAACAGTTATACACCGTAAAGTGAGGCGACCTTTTAAATGTGTATAAGCAACAACGAAACCACGTTAAATTGGATCGATAACCTCAATTTTTTTTCGCAGTTATTTAGCGACCGATAAGCTAGATTGCCAAGATTTCCCAACAGACAAACCTCGTTATACGACGCCTCTTTTTAGGGCGTAAAGCTATAACGGCTTTTTCTAATATGACTTATTTTAGATTTATGGCTTTACATAAAATTTATTAGTAGTGCAGGAATTTTGTGCAAAAGTAGTAAATAATTCCAATAGAAATGAAAGCTTACTATAATAGTTAAGATTTAATAATTCCCTTTTTTATTAACCTTAAGCTGTGCTTTACAGGGTTGTACAGTAGCTCGCCAAAAAATTAGAATCACTTTAAAAGTTTGTTTAATAAATCCGTTTTTTTATCATTTAGTATGGCAAAACTTAAAAAAAAAACTACTTTTTTTTACAAAATCCATTATTTAAGTTATATTTTTATAAACTTATGTAAATAAGATAAATAATCTATTTAGTATGTTGTTATATTCCCTTTAGTCTTAATGACTTCTTTAATTCTTTCAGGCATACTGTTTATACAGTTTTTTATCATCATTCCGACATCATTTTTCCAAATCTCCTCAATGTTTTCCTTCAACATTTGAATGGTGTTATTTTGGCGAGCATACACTTTCGATTTGAGGTAAGACCAACAGTTTTCGATTGGGTTCATATCAGGGAAATTACCTGCCCAGGGAAGAATCGCAATATTATGTTCATCGAGCCATTTTCTGCTCTTTTTTGAATTGTGGCAAGGTGCGCCATCCTGCATCAAAGTGTATTCTGTTGCTGGCTTATTTAGGCTATTTATATACGGCAACACGACATCAGTCAACACTCTAATGTACTGATCGCTGTTCATTGTTTCTTCAACAAAGTAAATTGGCCCAGGACCTTCAGCAGAAATGCAGCTCCAAATCATCACCGAAGGTGGATGTTTCACTTTTTTTTGGATGCAATCGGCAGAATATCTTTCCTTAGGAAACCTTCGAACAAATTTAAAGGATTCTGTTACAGCTTCCAGCCGGCACTCATCACTGAAGATGACCTATCCCAATTTGAAAAAAAGAAAAATTTGAATAGTATAGAAAACATTTCTCTAAACCACTTAACTCCCAATATTTTGGCATCTTACCTTATTCCAGTCATTCTGTGTGTAAGCCTGATGAAGTTTAGCCCAAATCAATCGCTGTTTTATCATATGTTTTGTCAGTTTTGGTTTTTTTGCTGGACGTCGACATTTTAGATGTTTCGTAGCAAATATTCGTTCGACGCTTCGTAGAGAAATATCCACCCCTCCATCGTTCAAATCTTTAACAATTTCTTTAGCTGGTTTTCTTCTGTTCTGTATTGCCACTCTAACCACTTTTCTTTTAACCCGTTCAGTTATTTTCGCTTTTCTTCCACAATTTCCTCTTCGGTTTATTATAAGACCATTACGTGTATTTTGCGAATTTATGGCTTTTGCAATTTTAGACACCGTTGGCTGACTCACATTAGTCTTTCTGGCTATTTCTCTATGTGAATACCTTTTACTGTCAAGGTACGCAATTATCGAAGCCTTAATATCGCGCGAAACATCTTTTTTTCTACCCATCTTCCTTAAAATGCTAATAGCTATTTATAATTTAAAAAAATACCGAAATTAAACGAAGGTAGAGCAAAATGTAGTATCGAATTTTACTTACCTAATAGTGATACACAATTAAATCAAAAAAGAAATACCAAAAACCACAATTAATCAGCGTAAATTATGGAAAATTTTGCCTTTATGTTCAAACGTATTTGAAACGAAAAAAAAACAGATGTTGTTTCTAACGAGTTACTCGTTTATATTTTAGTGGAAACTAATCGTAAAAACATATTTGACAGAACAAATTTGTTTGTTTTTTAATTCTAGGTCATAGCTTACTAGTTCCGTTGAAAACATTGAAATTGCATAGTGATTCTAATTTTTTGGCGGTATACTGTAATATTACTTGAAGACAGTATTTTAGAAAAACTTCCCATCTCTAAAGGTTGGGCCAACCCTGCGATCAAGGTTGGGCTAACCAATTGTAGGTGTTCAGAAAAAAAATCCATGCAGCGATTCCATACGAAAACGATAAAAAAAACGCAAATTTTGTCCTGACCCCTTTAATTTTCTATGAAACTTCCCAAAAATGTTCTCTATATAAAATAACTCAACACGTATTTTTTTATTTCCTTCTGCGGCACTGTTCTTTGTAATAGGGGCGTGCGGCGTTTTACGTTTTTTTTTATTTGTCTTAAAAATGATAATTTTTGGAGGCCTCTGTCGCGAGAACCACTTAACGGATTTTAACAGTAAATATCTCAAATGAAAGGGAATGAATGGATCTTATAAATAGCGGTACAATTTTAATTTTCTAAAAATTCAATCTTAAAGAAAAATGCGTTTTTTGGAAAATGTGATTTACCGTTATGTTGGACTTAAACGAGTTATCGGTTTTTTAACTTTTTTTTAAAGCTTACTTATTTTGTAAGCAAATAGAAAAATAAAAAAAGCAGTGGTACCTTTCATTTAAAAAAAGGAGTGATACCTTTCAAAATATGATTTTTTGAATAGGTCAAGATCTGAATATTTTAAACCAAAATTGAAGAAAATCTATTCAAACTGTTCCTTCGATAATTTCATTACAGATTTTACTTTATTTTTATATTTTAATTCCTCAATTTAAACACTTTTTGCAATGCAATAAAACCATCAATTAATTGTTAATATAATCTTTATTACTCAATATCAAAAAGTTTGTTTCTTGTACAAAATGAAAACTTCCTAATATCTAAAGATGTCTTATTATGTGGACAAAAACTGTGATATTTTTGAGTTCCTGCTATTTGTTTTACTGAGCCATATCTATTTTTTAATTGCTTTTCCATTGTATCATAATCTGTAGTAGTAAAAAATAGATAGTTTACTTTTGATTCTGTTTCGACAGCCCATCTTGAGAACTCCTCCTAATGCATCGCAAGGTCCTTTTCCGTGGCAAGTTGCAAAAAAATGCCATTCTGCTTCCATACCGAAGTCCTGCTTGAAATTGCATAGATTGTAGAAATTCATTTTGTTTTTGTACTGAGCCCCGGATTCATCGGAAAAGAAACAAATTTTCTTAACGTGCCGTAATTTTTCCTTTAAGAAATTAACTAGGCCGTTAATAAACAATCTCACAGCTTGATGATTAAGTTTAGTTGCCTCAGATATAGCTATCAAGCTTATGAATTCCAAACTACTATCGTCTTTAATCGTATGGCCGCTTTCTCCGTTTTTATAATACACTGCAAATGGATGTATTGTACATTGAGCATTGGGCCAATGAAATCCTTGAACGGCATCCTGAATTACAAATGAATAGTTCTCCAAAAAGTCACATATAACAATACATTCATCAGTTGCTGCATTTGATTTTCTATATTTTAGGTGATCTACTTGTTGTTTTGCAATAAACGAATGCGGTACTATATTATGCAGTTGTTCACCAAGTTTATCTGTGAAATCCAATGGTGATATGGTTATAGTTTCCATACTGCATAGATCTACTTGCTGCCACTGCTTGAATGTTATTTCATCTATACAATTTTGTACAAATTTTTCAGATAATTCCTCTCGAATACTGTCCGGTCCCGGGCAGACTACATTCGTTTAAATCGCATGATGTGCTTGGAGTAGTGCATATAATCTGCGAAATAAGATCTTGATAACTTCCTTCTTCGTGTGATAAAAGGTTCATAGATTTTATTTTATTAAACATAAGTTTAATATTTTGATGATATATGCAGACACAAATACTATGTGTATCGCTAGAGTTCGCTAATACGCAGTGCCCGAAGTGCGACGAAGTGCAACAAAACTAGAAAATCCAATTGTTGTATTTGGATATTTTTGTTTAAATATTTGATGAGCCTCCTTCAAATTACAAAGAACCAGCCTACGCTGCTTTGTTTCAATAACCCCATCTGATGACATGGTCTTGAAATCTCGTTTCCCAGGACACACCCGACTTATATCGTCATCTTCATAAAATTTCTGCACCAATAATGCGAGTTCCTGATTAAGAATTGTTGATCCCAATTTGGTGTTCGGTGTTGACATGATACCTTTTTCTTTTTGAATCTGTTTTGCTCTATTTTGCCATATAATAAGACACATCGAACTCATCTTGAATTTTCCGGACAGGCCAGCTTTTTGAAACCGATGTTAAAACCATATACTTTTCATTTGTTGTTGTAGAAATATCATATTATTCTCGTAACTGTTGAATTATTTCAATACTATCACCTGATACGTCAGTGACAGCATGCTCAGAACTGCACGGAAGCCTAAATATTTCTTCAGAAATTTTCGCTGTAACTTCTTTAAATTTTTGTTGTTTATAATTTTCACTTCTCATTTTCTTATGTACTAAAGGAGAATTGTGAATTGATTTTAAAGTATCGTTGAATGATGATATATCCGGATTAATGAATTGCTTCTTATTTGATGAACTTATAGACGAAGATGCAGGTGAACATTCTCGATCCAAATTAATATTTTGTGAACCAAAAAGTTTATTATTATCACTACTTGATTCACTTTTATAAATTTCTAGATAACAAGCATTGCAAATTATCTTCTCTTCTTTATTCATGGCAATACCTTGTAGATTAGCTTTCTTGTCTTTATATAGATGGCACTTTACACACTTAACTTTCATACTGAATATTTTTTGTTTTCACTTTTTTAAAATGTACTTCAAACTCTACGATACGAATGACAAATAATTTACAAATCTAGCATATTTATACGAAACCGATTTTGGTCTGAAACCCAAATGAATTTGCCTGCTGCGATTTCTAATTGTCGGACAATAAAACGTTCAGACAAATAACCAAGTACAGTTGGCGAGATAATAAAAAGTAAAAAGGAGGTTATCCACATGCTTTAAAATTTATACTCCCCCCAAACCCCCGCTTTTCCACAATTTATACAATTCTTTAAGTGTCAAAGTAAGTAAAACAAAAAATGAAAAATGTTTCAAAATTTTCCTGGAAAAATTGCAAAATTTTCCCGGAAAAACTACTTGTACTGTCGTAAAACTGTTAGGATACAATCCTAATATCAAAATTTTTTATAAAAATTACATATTTGTACGTATTTTGACTAAAATAATACGAAATTTTTATTTTTTTAAGTGAAAATTTTCCCGGAAAATGGGGTAATTTTCCGGAAAAATTTAGCTTCCCCCTTCTAAAAACTGTTGATAAACAAGCAGACATTTTGTTTACAAAATTAACTCACTCATCATCATCACTCTTTATTTACTCTTTGAATTTTTCGCACATACTTCTGATGCGGCTGGTAAAAAATGAAATAACTTTGATGTACTACCACGACGAAAATACGAAATATTGATATTAGTTGGCGTTGCCAAATTTAATGATTTAATTTTCGTCCCAAAAATAAAACGGTTTTGTGAGATTTTAACAATTTGACAACGTTGTCAAGTTTATTAAAAAGCAAAACGAAACGAAAAACCGGAACACTTGATTGGATAATAGCGAAACAAATGATTTATTTTTGTTTTTTTTTGTTGCTGTACCTTCGCATTTTATTTCGTATACATTTCGCATACACGCATTTTGTACGAATATTAAATGGAATTATAAATTATTAGATTCTTACCGATTCTTTGTTATCCACTTTTTGATCAATATCGACAAAAATGAAATATTTTAACCATTCAAGGAATGATATATGATTTTCTGTAATCACCGAAAATTTAAAATCGTTCCAACTATGTTTCCATCGATTTGCATAAAATATACAAATTTATTTTTCTGGGTGTATTAGTTTAAAGTTTATTTGAATTATTTACAAGCCACAATTTACCATCAGCGCAATGGTTACTAGGAAAAATCATTCAAACATATCCCGGTAATGACAGTAACATTCGTGTAGAAGAAAATAAAGACAAAGAGCGGTGTTTTAAAAAGGCTCGTACATCAAGTTTGTCGTCTTCCAATTATAGAATCTGACGATTCAATGCGGGGGGGAGTATGTCCAGAAAATTGTCGTTCATAGAAAATCTGTTCACAGGCTGCACAAAGAGCAAAAAATCAAATTCACGTAAAACGGGTATTATAATATAACCCAAGATTGCAGATTATTAGTAGAATATCTATAGAATACTCATCGAGCGACTAATCGCAATATCGCATATAATTCGCAAATATTGTCGTACGAATAACTTTGGCTCCACACACGGAAACTATGTAATTTTATCTTTACACTCAAAAACAAATATTGTTCACCACAAAAAATTTTACCAGCTAACAATAAATTTTACCAATCACATTTAGCGCAAATTCTACAACTAAATTTTACTATAAATATTATAATTATGTATAACAAATATTTTCTTAGCTTTACAAAATACTTTAAGCAATTTGGGGAGAAAATATCATTTCCCATATATCCAGTCAGTTCTACTTTTTCAGCATCAGCTAAATGACTATTATTATTTGCTACCATTTTCTGCCAAATCATGTTTAATCTATTTATATTCAAGTACCACTACTTAACATTGTCAATTTTGTAAATGCTGCTAAATAAATTACACTATCAAAACGATTTGATGTATAATAACCACACCATCTTGCATCATCTTCTGGATTAACCAAAGTTCCAGAAAAATCCAAAATAGTATTTGCCTGCTTTCCTCCTAAAGCTATGCCCTTTTTGGTTTGTTGAATTGGACATAACTGAGGTATCCGCGATGCTTCATCAATGATTGGTCCATAGACAACTCCTCATTGTGAATATATGTCGTGAATTTATTTTTCAAATAATTTATTATTGGACGAATTTTAAATAATTTATCACTTTTATCTAACAGAGCTGCAAAATGCAAATTTGAAATAATTTTTTCAAATCGCTTGAATGGCATTATTATTCTAAAAAAAGGTGTTTCTGTCGATTTTCTTCCATTCCAATATGACCTCAATGTATTCTTCTTCACCTGACTTTGGAGTATACAGAATACAGATCGCAAAAAATGCTTTTTTTTCTTATGCAGATACATCAAACCACTTGTGATCAGGTTTTGTTCCCTGCTTTTGCTTTGCAAATCTGTTAGTTTCATCTGCAATCATTTGGAAAAAATCGTCGCCAAAAATTATGAGGCGCGAAATCAGTTGACAGTCGCTGATCGGGAATTGCGAGAAATTGACAGAGTTCAAAAATATTCAAGATATTTTAGATAAAGATTATGGTCCTTATGAAGAATTTGCTATTTTAAATGGGGAATGTTTCAATTTCAAGATTGCAAGTACATTTATAAATTATGCCCCTTCAACAGGGCTGTGCAACAGCCGAGGTCAGGAGGTGCAGAAACTCCAAATTTAATAATTGTAAAATTTAACACTAAAAGTTTATATTACCTTCTAGATTAGGAACATGGTGCCACTGGGCTGGTTCAGATTCAAACAAATATTCTGTTATATTATATTCAAGGGGCTGCTTGTTGAAACGGGCCCAAACGGTGGGATAGAGAAATTCGAGATTTTTATCCTTCGTATGAATTCGCAGTTAAAAAATATCATTTTTACATCCTTACTTAAATCAATATGTTCGGAATAGACAACTAAATTAGTTAAGAAATTGTTGCCGATTTTTATTCCATCTCCATTATCATTTATGTAGACATCGTTTAATTTTTCGATATCATTCAGGAATCAGTCAGTGGGCTTGTACAGTCCAGTCCGCCTTCTGATACATGGTTTATCCAGGTATAAAATGACCAGTCGCTCAATTCGCCTGCTGGAACGCCTAGATTTTCAGTTTTTATTTATGTGCAATAAATCCGACTAAATGCTCCAGACCATCGCTTTGTAGTTCTGTCAAATCGTGCTCATCCACTTGGATTGTTTCTATTTTTGAAGGAATTTCTTCGAAATTAAAATCTTTAAAAATTGTTGATGTTAAAGGTATACAAGAAGTTTGTGGTAATGACGTCAACCATCCGAAAACATTCTCCCCTTGTTCTTCGATGTGATTAACGTTTCGCAGTCACTATAGTATATTGTTTCATTCGGCTAAGCGGAAAATTTCGCTAGCAAAATTTAAATTCAAGATGCGTTGGATGGTTGTGGAGCCCGCCAATTGACCGCATAATTCCGACAAACAACTCTAACACATCTTGGTTTGAACGGCATGTTAAAAGGTAACTTTTATCTCTGAGTTTTGATCATACGTCTTATTGTCTCGAACGTAGTTTACTCCTGCCTACGTGAGATTGCACAGAATCGTTCTGTTCCTATTCCTTCGGGAAGGTTTCGTCGTGAGTTTCGGTTCGCTACCCATGCGTCTGGGATAGCCCACTGCACCCCGGGTGGGACTTCGGGAAGTAATCGCTCTACACAGCTCCATCTCTGGGCTCTTTGTGTGGCGTCGTCTCCTAGTCCTTCCTGCTTATATAGCTAGTAACCGAAAATATATGCGGCTCCCATCTGGGCGGGTGAGCCACAAGCTGCCGATGTAGCTTTGACAGTGTTTCTGTTCCATGTGATGTTTTCGTGTTCGCCTGGAACTGGGCGGGTTTGGATTACTTGAGATTCTCCTCCTGTTCATACAAGATTTGGAATCACGACCTTGTCTAATTGATACGTGGTCGTATCTTTTAGTAGATCGGAGATGCTCATCAAGTAGCGCAGATTAAAGCGCATGTCTTGGACATACTCTGGAAGGGCGTCTTGTGTTATGCCTTGGCAGTTTAGTCTCTGACGTATCTCCTGGCGTCGAGGTCCTATGTGCTGGTTGTATCCTACAAAATTTGCGTTTACGCGAGTGCGCTCTGGCAAATTTTGGCGAACGGTGTGCACAGGTCCGTCAACTCCGGAAGCCACAGCCATGACTGCGTCCCCGAGTATCCCTAGGCAAGGAATCTCCTCAAACGCTCGGTTTCCTTTTCCATTTTATCGATGAAATTGCCAGTTTGTGTTAAATATGTGTAAATTAGTCTTGGTGTATTGGGGTACAACCGATAGATGCTGTCGCCTTGCGTATATCCTTTTCTGCTGCGGTTAAAACAGCGTGGGCCTGCTTAGCTTTGATATCAATCAATCTTATCCACAATAATGCGGTCGAATAATAGGCGAATTCTTCACGAGTGAATAATCTGTCTAAGAATCGCTCATCAGACGCAAAATTCTGATATGTTTCATTTGAGATATTTACTAAGTTGGCGTAGGATGCGTCAAAGTGTTGCATCGGATCTATTGCCACAATGGACACATCAACTCCAAATATAGCTTCCGAAATGATTGGATCATTGCGTTGAGCCGTGGGAGTGAGTGCTGTTGATGTTAGAGCGTTTAAAAACGCTGGTTTGGGAACCTGATCACTCATTGGTCCAATTATCTTTGCCTGTGGTTTAGCATTGCGCGGGCGCCAATTGCGTACTGCTTTCGCAGGGTTGCTTTTACCAGGCTTTCCGGCTGGATGTTGGCTCAAATTGTCGGATTTCTCAACTGGATTAGAGTTTAGTTTGATTTTTGATAAAAATTATAAAACGATAAAAGTTAAAACCTATAAGAATTTAACAATGTACTTTTTACGCTATTTGCCGTAGGCACTTGGCGAAACACACTTATACTTAATAAACACATTTTTATTAATCACTTGTTTTTTGTTTCGCAGAATATTTTGAATATTTTTCAAAAAGTTTAAAAAATCACTCGATCGATTTCGACTTGTTAGGTCATCATCAGGAGTATCTACTGATTTGTATTAGTAAAAATTTTGTTATATAGTAGAAAAAAGCAAAATAAAAATAAAAGAAGGAGGGGGGGGGGGGGGGGGAAAGCAATAAAAATTAATCTACGGATCGCGCAGGTAGGCGATGAGTCATAGGTTGAGTAACAAAATTCAAGGTATATTATTGCGTACGTGAGAATAGAAAAGGGCGAGGTCTGTAATTGGTGAGAACCGGATTTCTCTCTGTTCGTTAAGAATATTATGGTTAAGAAATATTGATTTTCGAATTTCGTAAGATTCTAAGGTATCTAAACGTCTGCCTTTGGGTTGTATATGTAATATGTCTAAATTGTTCAAGCTAGCTGTATGATTTTCTGAAGTTAAATGGTTATGGAAAGTTGATTGATTGCAACCAGATAAATGTTCTTTAGCTCTAACTCCAAAATTGCGCCCAGTCTGACCAATATAGGAGAAACTACAATCATTGCAATTAATCCTATAAACGCCAGACTTAGAAAGGCGATCAACTCTAGGTTTATTGTTAAAAATCATTTTCTTTATTGTGTTATTATTATAAAAAGCAAAACTAATATTGGTATAATTGGACACGATGTTGCTAATCCGTTGGCTCGTTTTTCCTATATACTCTAAGCGACGCCAATTTTCCCGCGTTGGACTATCCGGTGGATAAATACCCGTTAGAGTTTTACGCTTTAGCTTTTTATTTAATAACTTTAATAAAGTCCTAGTTGCATATCCGTTATTCGTTGCTATTTGAAGAATTATGTTAAGCTCAGTGTTATAATTTGAATTTGACAGAGGGCTGTTTATTAGTCTATCTATGAGTGAGTGGAAAGCTGACATTTTAATATTATGGGGATGGTTTGAAGAACTAGGGATAACAGCGTCTGTATACGTGGGTTTCCGATAAATTTTGAAGTCTAAAGTAGAATTAATCCTGGTTATTGTTATATCTAGAAAATTAATACATTTATTTTCTTCTTTTTCGAACGTAAAATCAATGGTGGGATATTGAGAATTTAACCAAGTAAGGAAAGAGTCTAACAGTCTATCAGTTCCATTCCATAGACATAATATGTCATCAACATATCTATACCAAAAGATTATATGACGAAAATAAGGATTGTTATTTGATATGATCATTTGTTTCGAAGAAATTCATGAAAATTTCAGCCAACAAAGGTGACAGAGGGGATCCCATGGGTAGACCATCAGCGAATTTGAAATATGTATTATCAAAACAGAAATAATTTTGTTTAATACAAGTCTCAAAAACTAACTTCAGTTCACGACGTAAGCTCTCATCTACAACATCCCTATCTAAGTAATTACAAACTATTTGGGACAAAGTATTAATTGGAATAGAAGTGAAAAGACTGGCAACGTCAAATGAAACTAGTTTTGAATGTAACGGAATGTCGACGTCTTGAAGTTTGTTAATCAATTCTACCGAGTTCTTAACCGAGTAAGCCGAAAAGAAATTAGTATGACAATTGAAAAAATTTATGAAACCCTTACATAGCTTTTAGGCAGGAGCATTGCAATACGCTACTATTGGTCTAATCGGAATGCCTTCCTTATGGATTTTTGGTAAACCATAAAGGATCGGGGCAGATGGATTCATGACAGAGTACTTCCAACCAGTTCCATCAAATAACTTCTGGCATTGGTTGATACACTTACTAACCGAAGTCTTAAAAGACTTAGTTGGATCTCTGCCAAGCTCTATTGCTTTGCTTTCTGTAATAAAATCAGAAATTTTATTGCAGTAATCGACTTTTGTGAGCACGGTAATTGTATTGCCTTTATCCGCTTTACACGCTATAAGGTCATGGTCACGTAGTTTTTTCTTTATCGCACCAATCACTTTGAGGTTAGTATTAGAAGCAGCAGAAGAAGAAGAGTTTATCGGAGAAGAAGAGTTATCAATACCTTTCTTTATTTGTAACGCACACACTGATTTTATTTGGGTTATCTGGCCAGATAAGGCTGTTTCGGCATCTACAGCCAGATTTTCGAATGATCGAAGGTCGATTTTGTTTGGCGTAGGGGCAAAATTCACTCCGTTGCTAAGCATTTGCACCTCTGTATCACGGAAAACGACTGAGGACAAATTCTTAAAACGTGGATGAAATTGGAAATCAGACGAACCACTATTACCTCTACGGTTAAATGGATAAGCCTTATCTAACAACACATCCAGTTTAGCTTTTTGTTTCACATATTGAATATGTGAAATTCCAGCTACCTCTGCACGAACTTTTTTGTCCAGCCAATCGAACTCAACGGAGTGCAAACGAATTGCTAACTCAGTGTGAACAACTTTAAGATAGAGATATAAGTTGTTCCTGGTAGCATACCCTTTACGCAGCTCGTTATCCCTCCAGCTACAACTTTTTGAAAAATATTCAAAATATTCTGCGAAACAAAAAACAACGGTTAATAAAAATGTGTTTATTAAGTAATTTAGTTGTCCTCAACTGGGAAAAGGTAACTGATACCGTTTCTTCATTTTCATGTTAACTTAAACTTAATTTAAGAGCTTAAACGCAAATAACATTAATTCAAAAAAATGCCTTTTTCTCGTTGAAAATAATAAAAAATCTGTCTCCCAATTAAAAAAATAAAATAAGAATAAATTTAAAAAAATTGCCTTATATTAGAGACAGATGTGTGGCTATTTTTTCCAAAAAATCGTCTTTAGAATAATTTTTTCTTTCACCAAATATTATTTTAATGCATTCTTCCTTCTTTGCGTAACAGCGCCTTTTTGGTTGATTTTTTCTACCTTTGTTTCTACACCACTATTTGTTCTTTAATTAAATTTGAAATTAGATTGTAAATATTTGTGTGTTTAGACTCTATTAAAGTAACCATATGTAAAAAAAAACACCACATTATTGCCACCAAAAACTGTGATTGGCGGACCAAAATGTGAAAATGTTTGTTTCGAATTTGTTATGATATGGTGGATGAGGTTGACGCTGATTGCGAAATTAAGTCAGTAATTTTGTGGCTCAAATTTTCTGATGTTTTGTTTGAAAGTTTTGTGAACTTTTGTTATAACATATTCCCACAAGTTTATCAATTTTTATGTGATTTTTATTTTTATTTTTATGTAAAAAATTGGTTGACATTTTTGTTGTTATTTTGGCTAATAAAATTTTCACTTTAAGCGAAATTTCTCATAGATTTCTTGTGACACTAAAGTGACATTAAAATCGTATTTGTTTGATAATTTTGTGAAATAAGTTTTCACTATTTGGCGAAAGATTTTTGTGAACTTTTCGTAAGAAAAGGGTTATTTGGGTGGGGGTAAAAAAGTTATTTAATATAAAGTTTTAATAGCATATTTAAATTTATCATGTAATTCAACAATTATTTTTCAAAATTAATAATTTATTTTGCTTAAAATATAAAAATATTTGAATATGATATAAAAAATAAATGAATTCATTTTTTTCTTTTTTCCGCGTTGTTGAAGCGTTCTTTGCCTCGCTGCATGTAGCTTTTTATTTCGGCTTCAACAGCATTCTCGCCAAAATCTATTCTTATGTCTTTCACAGCATCTAATAATTAAACCATAATATTATATATGCAAATAAAAATAAAATGATTGGTATATAGTTTAAATTTTTTATTAAAATATACTAATGAACATAATTGAACCTAAGTTCTTTGAACCTTTGTCTTGTATAATTTTGATTTTTAATTGTTGAAAAAACAATTTTGTGCATTTTCTTTTGATAATGATGGAATAAATCGTCGAAACGTTGAGAAGTATTGGGGGTACAAATTGAAAATGCGGGATTTTTTTCTATTTTTGAACGTTTATTCTGAAAAAATGGTAACAAATGAATTATTCAAAATATTGTCCATCGCTAGCCACAACTTTTTCCCATCTTTCTGGCAATTTACGGATACCGTCGCGAAAAAATTCGGCCGGCTTGGCTGCTATCCAGTCATCGACCCATTTTTGGGCTTCTTCGTAAGAATGGAAGCGCTGGTCAGCTAGGTCATGTGTCATCGATCGGAAAAGGTGGTAATCGGAAGGAGCAATATCTGGGCTATACGGCGGGTGGGGTAAGACTTCCCATTTCAGCGTTTGTAGGTATGTTTTGACCGGCGCTGCAACATGTGGCCGAGCGTTGTCATGTTGCAAAATTACTTTGTCGTGTCTTTGCTCGTATTGTGGCCGTTTTTCTTTGAGTGCGCGGCTCAAACGCATCAATTGAGTTCGGTATAGTGCTCCTGTGATGGTTTCGTTCGATTTCAATAGCTCATAATACACCACACCCAGCTGGTCCCACCAAATACAGAGCATGAGGTTGGCGCCGTGAATATTTGCCATCTGTTATCAATCCCGCATTTTCACTTTGTACCCCCAATATATTTTGAGTTTGATTTGATAAATACTTTTAAAAGCTTACCTTATTTACTTTTAATGAATGATGTAAATTAATAATTAATTAAAAAAAAACTTAAAAAAATATTTTCAATACTACGATTTGATGTGCCTTAGTATAAATTAAATAATATATTAAATAAACGATCGATGATACACATACACGTATTTTCTAAAAGGTTTTTAATTACAAAATGGTGGAACGCGTGGATTATTTTATTATTTCATACGGTCGATCGAAAATTATCTTACGTCGTCGTAATTCAATAACATTTATTTACTTTGTTCATACGAACAAAAATATCGTATAATTTGCGAAAAAAAATCCATATAAATATGTCATAAAATCGTGAACATTATTTGTACCAATAAGGTTGTTTAATTTTGACAAATTGATTAACAATTTTGTGGTCACAATATTGTCACTTTATCTTCGCATAAATAATGTGCTAAATGGTAAACATTTATAGGTGACCAAAAATAAATTCCATTTTGTGACAATATGTTTTAATTTTTTGCGATCACAAATTTTGGTCACCGGGGTAGCCTTCTATGCCATATACTGACCAGAAAGAAGTGGTGAACACATCGGAAGATGTTTTTTGCTTGTTTTGACTGCTTACCATAAATATAAGTATCTTCTAAAAATGTTGCTATTTTTAAAAAATCTCGGTTTCCAGTTTTGATGGCTTCAAAGTAATCACAAATCTCATCTCTTGATACGTAATTTAATTAATTAATTAATTCACAAGTCGAAATCAACTTTGATACATTAAGTTTTACTTTTCTTGGGAGTTCGTTAATAATAATCTCTAAATTTTGATATGTATTTCGATGAGAGCACCATCTAGTGTCACACGCTTCATTTTAGAACCGTATTTATTAACAATCTGCTTTTCAAAATAGGTATTTTTGAATACCTTTAAAACTATTGCCATTTTCCGTCAACTTCAAATCTATAATATCCTTTATTAAAAGATTCTCAATGTTACTATGACGTGTACTGTGTCAAAGACCGTGATTCAAAGGTTTGCCCATTTTGACTATCACCGGATTGTCCGATACACAGTAAAAAATTTGGGGTGTTTTTTTAACTAAATCTGATCTCTTAAGTTAAGACCACTTGCAAAAGATCACTCAACAGGTGCTAATAGAATTTAGCTATATTCAAGAACTAAATATTTTTAGAAAATATTAAAATTATATAGAAAAAATGTTTGCCAAAGTAAACACTTATCAATTGTTCATTTGACATTTTTTTGTTAATTTTTTACTACGGATTATTGCAAAAATCAGAATTTGTTAGTTGTTAATAATAAAGAAAACATCGGAGTAGAACCTACCTATTTTAAACTGTTAAAGAATTTTAAATTTAATTATAAAAGAACTATTTAAAAGTGGAAGAAAAAACGACAAGCCTGTTATATATTATGTTTTAAAGATTTGGCATTTTCTGCTACTAGTAGGTAGCTTCTTAATTAATAAGTTTTATTCAATAATAAAAATTATTATAATATGTTGTAGAAAAAAACAAAGAATTATAATTACTTTCGTAATATGGCAATGAAATTAAACGAACATAATGTTGGTAACTTCGACTAAAATTATAAGTAACCAATTTGGGATGGTGATAATTGAAGCAAAAAAAATTCTCAGTTACATAAAGCATTCTTTTTATTTATTTCAAATAATAATGAATTACATAGTGTAAGTATACATCGCAATAAACATTGTTTTTAATCTTAAATTCAATAAATAGTTTTATAATTATACAAAGTTGTGAATTTTAAAACAATTCTGTCTAGATACATAATGTATAATTTTTCAATAGTATAATTAATTTTAAAATTTTAATCAACTGGGAACTTAGTTAATAATTTAATTTAATTTTTATTAATATAAATTTATTTCGATTGATTACCACAAGGTCGGAGAAAAGGCATTATTATTATTATAACAAAAACCCTCTTGCAACATTTCATTACCATCTTCAATTGTCTTAACACGATGCTCGCAATTAAGCATATTCCTACGAATGCCAATTTTGCTTTTGCAAAAATGCCGGCAGTTTAAAAAACCACATAAGAAATCGGAAATAATATTATGACTTTCTTTAAGATGCGAAAAGAAAAAACATTAGTCTGGCAATGAAATGTCGTATCTGAAGCAATGTAAGAGAGGCCTTTTATTTCGGTAATGTAAGTAGATTATTATTTAACATTTACAAACTTAATATAAGGTATGTATTTCAGTTTAAACTAAAAATTTAAATTCGGCAAATTATTAAATTAATAAGTTTAAATTATTTAATTAGTAAGTTTAATTTAAGAAAAAATAGCTGTATTTATTAGTCTCATTTGACTCGAAATTGAATCTACTTCAATAATCATATATGTACTTAAATATGAACTTTAGCATTTGCCGCAAGTTCGATTCGAAATGTACGCTGAGTACATAATGCACCTTCAAAAATTGGTCAATACTTCCTATTGTTGTGTTATCTGTCGGTATTAAATGTCCATCAACCAGGATATATAATCGTGTAATTGTGGCTCTTGAAGATCCGGAGCTAATTATTATAGGCGCGTTTTCTGGATTTTTTATTTTTACCTGGGGGGATTTAATGGCTCGTTGACCTGTTAAATTAAAATAAAGAATAAAAATATTAGTTATCGTCTAATTGTGTTAAAAATAATTTGCAATGAGCAGGAAAATTTTCGATTATTACACAAACAACAGGAATAGTGGCTACTGGCTACTATATAAATTGTCGCTCGCCGCAATTAGCACAACTACAAATTTCCAACAATACGACGCAGATACACCGAAGAAACATCAATTCGATTTGTTGGCTTTTAAACCGAAAGATTTTTGTATAAAATCTAGTTCTAGTCTATGTCAACACCGCTTGTAAATATTCTACGGAAATTCTAATCTGATAAATGGATGTCCTAAATGTAAAATGAACAAAGGTTCACGTACGTAGGGACTGGTTAGTAAAATTATTTATTTTAAACATAATACGTTTATTTAATCATAATACGTAAATTTCGGTACTCATTTGAAAATGAAAATGAGAAAATGCTTGACGCCTTGAACTTATTTTTGAGTTTCAAAATCACTTTTAACAAATAGTTAAAAATTTAATATTAATATACATACATTTAGAACACTTTTAACTCTTGCTCACGTTTAATATAAATGAAAACGATATAGTAAATTCAAATATTACTTACCAATGCTGGTGTTCGGGTAATACTTAAAGAAATTATATTAATTGGTATGTTTTGAATCTTACTTTTCAAAATTTAAGAATTTATATTTAACTTTCACAGACGTTTCACTATGATATTATACCCAAGACTGAATTGCAGTATAAAAAACTAACAATAATTTTCTTCTACCTAGCATAAGCAAAATAACGATTCAGGCACCTCAAAATTAACACTTTTTATGAAATTTTATTTGAAATATACTTCGTACGTAGCAATTTTGAGCAACACCCAAGTGTCTCTAGAAATTTAATAACTGTGCGTGTTATTATTAAGTGTTTTATTATGTATTTTTAGCTACTTCAATATTGCAAAATGAACATATTAATATAAGTATAATTTTGCATTATTGTAATTATATTTCTATAATACTTGGAAATGTGAGATGTTAATTGGAAAATACATACTATCACATGCTTTTAAAAGACTAATTAACATAAGCCAAAGGACCATCACAGGACGAGGTCACTTCAATATACGATTTTAGGTCATTAAACATACTCGATTTCGACCAACATATGGTTTTTGTTGCAAAATCAAAGTTCAAAATTTTATACTAATGTAGTGGTAAATAAAATTGCCATCATAGTATAGCTAATTTTACCGTTCAACACTTGTTGAAATAAAGTATTTTATAGTTATGTTTTTTTACTTGTGGCAATTCTACCTTAAACATTATTTATGATGGAAACGGAGCACTCCGAGGTTGTTTCTAAAAGTTTGACAACATATTTCAGAAAATTGAGTAAATTTTGTCGTTTTTGCGACTTAGCTAAATTTGCCAGTTAAAAATAACCAAATAAAGCATTATCTGAGGAGGACTGAAATTATTTTTAACACCGGTCAGGGATATATCCCGGATTTTTACTGTGTACAACTGCATATATTTCAGTATTATATAAGATAATATTTTTAATGTAACAAAAACTCAAGAAAATTTTTTTTTGTGGCTATTCAACCACTTACTTTATTCACTATATTCATTCATCTACATTCTGTTACGGACGGCTAGCAGCCAACACGCAGTTTTCAACTAGTCATGCAGAGGCCTTACGCACGGTGATTTTGCTGGCTAATACTCACGGTATTGGGTTGTGGGGCCTACGCCGTGTTTACAGAAAATTGAAAAAAAACGCAAATTAAAATAAATAATAAATAAAAGCCCGGATGTTCCGCCGAAATTTGTCGGACGTAACCTGGGGGCCAATTAAGGTCGAAAATTGACACACGGGACACGAGACTTCCGTATACGTATAAGGCGCATAATATACTAATTATTATTGTGTGCTCCCAATTAATTTTGCTGTGTTAGTGTGACATTCCATGTTGGTTAGTACCAAAAATAATTGAATCGGGTGAATCGGTTCAAATTTTTGGTGCATTGGGTTCTTACGTGAGATATTTTCCCTTGTTCTATCGATAGGGAAATAAAGATTTTTTGGTTTTGTTTATTATTTATACATACATATTTCATTCGCCAGCAACATGGTAAGTACATGGTTAATTTGCGATCATAATACTGAAATGGAATGTGCGAAAACATCTTTTTATAGTTAAAAATTATTTTATAAAATTAAAAACACAAGAGAAAAGTTTTTTATCACTGACGCACAAAATGTAAATGTCAAAACACGAAAAAAAACAAAAAAATAAAATATGGCGCGGAGACACACACTTTTACATTTACAAATACAAACAGTTTCCGGGTATTTTTGTCCCGTGAGTCAATTTTCGACCTTAATTAAATTAAAGACCTTAATTCAAAATTATTTTATAAAATTAAAAACACAAGAGAAAAGTTTTTTATCACTGACGCACAAAATGTAAATGTCAAAACACGAAAAAAAACAAAAAAATAAAATATGGCGCGGAGACACACACTTTTACATTTACAAATACAAACAGTTTCCGGGTATTTTTGTCCCGTGAGTAAATTTTCGACCTTAATTGGCCTTAATTACCCGTATAAGAAGCTAGTGATTCATTTTATTTATTCCGAGGGAGATAAACAACAAAATCACAAAAAACACTAAAATGCGCACCACAAAATTTATGGGCCCGCGCTCGACCACCGATATGTGGTGTTTGATTACAAAAATAAAATCGAAATAATAAAATTTGGAAAAAATTGAACTTTATAATATTTAAAAAATTAAAAAAAAATTGAAAAAACGGATAACAAAAAAAAATTAAATACAAATAAAAAAACAATTTTTACTTTGAGTCCTAGTTGGGCTCCCACTGGAATGTTGGACATACTCCCGCTTTTGATATATGAAAAGACTGGCCTCGGTTGGCCACCCATTTATTCTCCCGCGTTGGGCGTCTTCCCGCCTTAAAGGTTAGGTTAGGTTAAAAATTAAAATTTGAAAACCGCTTTATTATCTTGCCACTTAATTACTTTCACGTTACCATCTCTGCTTGTGACTTGATTTGAAGACCAACGACCTTGCTTTTTCAATGCTTTGTCATCGAGGCGAGGCGAGAGACGAACAGTTCCGATGGCGGTTATCTGAAGTGAGTCAACTTTAAAATAATTGATAGGAGCTGAAATAGTTATCGAAGCATAGCACATACCCAGTAGTTTTTATCCTCTCAGCTAGTTTTAATAGGATTGCTGCTCCATATCCAAAACGCTGAGCCGACATATTGTTTATTCCCGTTGTGGAGCCCTGGTAAATTATGAAGTCGTATGGTAAGCCGCTTTTCCTGCATAAAAAGAATTCCTAAAATTGAGGTAACAGTCGGTGATCAAATTATTAGAACCACTTTCAAAAATATTGCTTTATTACTGTTATTTTTTTTTTTTTTGTTATTAATTATATATTTGTAAATTTATGTTTGCGTTCTTAGTATTTTTTTTAGTAATTTAATTTTAATTGCGATCTGAAAAGATTTATTCGCGCGCGTATTGGGCACTATTATGACAGCTTATAATGGAAGAGAATTTTCCTTTATTTTTTTATTTGATTTTTCATTTTCGTTTTTTACATTGTCAACATTGAGTAACTCGACAATGCCGGCGTTTTTGTGTCGATTAATTAATTTCGGATTAATCGTGTGTCGTACGGTTGTATGTCGCGTATTATATGTCGTATTCGTCAAAGTTAGTAGAATCAATTATTTTGCGAATAGTTGAGTTGCTACATATTTTTGTTTTATTTCAATATTCCAATATCATAATTCAGGCTATGCAAAATCATCTTAATAACCCATAAAACAGCATCAAACAACAAATTTAAAAGCATTTTAATTAAATATTAAATATCATGTCATTTTGAATGTATTTATCATTGTTTAATCTAAATAACCAATTAAATATCGTCAAATATCAAAATTGGAAACATTTTTATTTAAATGCTGTTACCACTAATATTTGGTTACGCCACCTTTTGCAGCTTTGACAGCCGCTATTCTTTTTGGCATACTTTGTATACATTTTAGACAGTGTTTCGTTATTTTTTCGTTTCTATGCCATACATCAACTAACCGCTCTATTAACTGCCTTTCATTAACTCCCATAGACTTTCAACGGGGTTGAGATCATGAGAATTTTTAGGCCAGTTCAGAACATTCACTTGTTTTTCTTCTAGAAACTTTGTTAGTTTTTTGGCTTGATGGCAGAGTACTGAATCATGCACGAAAATCAAGTCGCCATCTTTGAACCATTCCGTGGCTTGGAGCAGCATCTTCCTTTCCAAAAATTTTAATATCTATATATCGGTCACTATATCGGTCTTGCCGCGTGTCCCCTCAACATGATGTTGTCGCAGTGCCGCATTTAACAAGGCTACCGCGCGGTAGTAATTCTCACCAAATTCATCTGATTGTGACGTCGGCTCAGTCTGGGCTTCGAATAATTTGGTTTCCTTCGTTGAAAATTCGTGCCATAAATCACCGGTTTTATCCAATCGTTCCTTAATATCTTCCATATATGTTGAAGCCTCGATTAACTCTGCAAACGACTCTTTGCTCCACATTTTTTTTATTAATTAAAACTTATGACTTTTATGATTATAATTTTTTTAATTTATTTCGAAAGCCAGACTTTAATTTATTTTAAAAGAATTTTCACCACTTTAATTCTAATAACTTAAAATTTTTCCTACTTTAACAACTGAAATGTTGGGGTTTACAATTATACGGTTCAAAACAGATTTTGCATTTGAAAACCTTTTATCAAAAAACATACGTACATTTCTGAAGGCCACAAAGTGCGAAATCCTCGAAATAGAAGATATTAATATCTTTCCTTTCCACTACACCTCGATTATTGTCGTTCACAAACAGTTTATTTTTAAAATTTTGTTTATCGTTAAAGATGACAATTTTATATTGAGGTAAACCATTCTGATATAAAGATAACTGGATTATGTTTGTCCCAAAATGTTTATCTGTTTTAACGTTTACCAAACTATTCAGCAAATGAACCTTTTTCATCAGCAAAGCCTTATTTCTTTTATATATACGGATTTCCTTTTTATCGTTATCCGCAACACATTGATCCATATTTGATCTTCCTCCTCATTAATCTTAATATCGATAATGGTCTTAATTTTATAGTTATTATGTGCTCGTTTATCGTAAGGAATTTGTAAGATTACAGTAGTCATTGCTAATGTATCTGTTACAAGAAAATTGCAATTTGAATGTGCTACCGACTCTAAAAGAGAAGATATAGCATCAGATTTTAATTTCGAAACTGTGGTAAAATTAATACCAACAGGTTTACTAGCGTTAAAATCTTTTAACGAAATAGTCATCCCAATTTTAAGATGTGGATGGGCCATAGTAGTAATAAATTTGAATATCTCATCAAATGCTTTACATAAAAATCAAAACAGTTTTGAAGCATGTTTATTAATATTTTAGAATTTAAAAACTATTTCGCTGCATCCGGTTACAGTTTTTAAATTAACTGTTTCGCCGTCTTGCTGAAAATAAGCGTCGTCCATCTCAATATCTTCCAATTCCGGCCATAAAAAATCATTAATCATAGCTATAGTGCAATCCATTCACCGTAACAGTTGCACCAGACTCATTTTCGAATAAGTAAGGTCCAATCAGACCGTCAGCCCAAAAACCGCACCAAACAGTGACACGTTACGGATGGAGAGCCTTTTCGACAATCATTCTTGGATTTTCTGAACCCCAAATGCTACAATTCTGCTTACTTACGTAGTCTCCGAGAAGAAAATGGGCCTCATCACTGAAGATGATTTATATATTATACATATTTTCACATTTTTTTAACCCTTCCACGCACAAAGCTTAACCAGGCATAAAATAAAAGTTATGGTCAGTTTTAGAGCTTTATTTAGACAAGAAAAAGGGGAATTTCCTGGCCAGCCATAAATTTTGCTTCCAGAATTCTAGAAAATTCATGGGACAAATGTGTCCCAATATGCTTCAAAGGCCAAATCCTGTTCTAAATTAAATGCATGATGTTTTAATACAACATTTATTCAGTTTGCTATATTTGAAATCGCAATTCAAGATTTAATTATTACATCACATTATAATACTAAAAATAATAAATAATAGTAAGATTTAACAATAGTACTCAATAAAACGTATGTTTTTTAGCACAACTGTTACAGGCTGGCTACTGCCAACCTGCAGATTTCACTTAAGCCCCTGCAGAGGCCTCCACGGTGATTTTTGCCGGCTACGTTCTCAACGGAGAAGTGCTAAGGTCGTGGGGTTTGAGGCATGCAGGGCTCCTGGCTCATCACGGTGTAGATGATACTACAGATAATTTGAAAAAAAAAAAAAAACGCAAATAATAATAATAACCGATGTTCCGCCGAAACTCGTCGGCCGGAACCTGAGGAACGAACCGAATAATCAAAATAAATTATAAAAATAATAATAATAACGGTAGAGGTGCCTTGGTGCGCGCATCCATCCGAATTCAAACGAGGTCGAGCCCTGGTTACGGAATTGGATGCGGGCACCAAGGGACCGCAAACACTAAACCGACACAGAGGGAGTCTCCGCTCCCATCATACCACACCAAAAAAAATTTAATAATTCATTTTATTTATATTTTAAAAAAAAAAAAAACAAAAAAAAACAACTTCCCCTCCACCCGCACCACGACAAGAGAGAACGAGAGAGAGAGAGAGAACAATACGCACCGAGCGTGCACCCGCTGTGCGGCGCTCGATTACAAAATATTTTCAAAATTATATCCACAAAAAAATTTTTTAAAATATATATAAAAATAAAATCAAATAAATTTAAAATATGTATATATAAAATTAAAAATCAAAAAAAAAATTTTTAAAAATAAAAATAAAACGATCGTACCTGACCTTCACCAAGGTTACCCAGTAAGGTGTTGATGCGTCCTTGTCCGCCAAAATGGGTTGCGGTGTCTCACCGAAAAAAATTGCGAATAGCCGGCTGGCCACCCGTGCCGTTGCGAGACCTTTCCCCGATACCAATATAAACATGAGCTGGCCTCAACTGGCCGCCGATATAAAATAAATCGAATAGCCGGTTGGCTACCCGAACGTTGCGGCAGACCACCGATAACCAAGGTCGAATAGCCGGTTGGCCACCCGTTACGTTGGGCGTGGTTCGCCTTCGCGCTCGAGCGCGTGCCTGGTTGGGCACTATTGTGTTGCGGGGCCTCTCCCCGATACCAAGAAATAAAACTATCACGGCTGGCCTCAAATGGCCGCCGGATCCTATCAAGCTGAGTGACCTCAACTGGCCACCCAAAATAAATTATGCGTTGTCTCGCCGTTGATACAAATGTTGATGTCAACTTTTCTCCCACCCGTTGAATTATATAACACCCGTTAACTTGACTGTTTTCGTGGTAGCAGTACTCCGAAAATTAACCGACCTTAACCAGGTTACGCACCAAAATGTGGCGGGCCTCAGTGGACCGCCAGGAATATCACATATGAGGAACCCTCAGTTAGATTTCACGAAAACAACTTCTATTTCGTTTGAACTGTCGTGGCACCACCAAACAAAATACCATATTTTGAGTATCGCCCCCCAAAAAATCGCACGAAACAACAAATCAATATCAAAACACTTGGCCCCAATTTCCTTTTAAATTCTTTATTATCACTAACAAATCAATTATAGTTTCTGTATTTATTTAACAAAATTTAATAAATTTGTCCTCAAATTTTTAAATTACAAAAACTTTTCTTTATAAGCCAAAAACTCTACTCTTAATTTTTAAAAATCACAATCAAAAAATTTCTTTGGTTGAAAAAAAACCTCAATACTCCATTTATTTGTTACACAAAAAAAACGAGAGTGACTTACTGTCTTTTAATACAAAACTCGAATGACAAAAAAAATTCTTACGCCGCACAAACGACGCGCAAAACATTCCAGAAGAATTGTCTTTCTTCTCTGTTTCTCGTTTACATCAATTCGCATTGATGTAAACGAGAGGCATATAAGAAAAACATTCTTATGGAATGTTTTGCTTGACACACACTCGATGCGCATTGTTCTCTCTTTCTCGTCATTCTTCTCACCCGCGCGCCATCACCACGACGTGTACAAACATTAAACAACTCCGAAAGCGGGGACATAAACCGAGAGGAATAAAATACAAACAGCGCTTGTTACGATCATGTAATCGTAACACAACATACGCATCTTTTCCGATTATCTACTTTTTCCATAAGATGAGATGGTACAGATCGTTTCGATTGGTTTGAAACCCGTTTGTGTGTGTTACAAGCTGTAGGAATGGAATTTTTTCTGGATGAAAAATCTCCAATCAACGTTCCTGCTACGAGTTGACGGAACTCTAAGGACGACAACAAAGTACCTTCAACTAGTTTGGCTTCATGCAATTTACTGTATATTATGTATGAATTGCTCATTTGCAATATCCAGAATATCAAAGTAAATTCGCAAGTAATATTTTATGTTAGCTTTTCTATCCAATTCATAACATATGTACTTTCTTTTGGTCCATCAGGTCCACCAGGTCCACCCCTCCCATATTCTTATTATATTTTGTAACAACTTCAGGACACGAAATATTAATTTTATCAGATGAACCTGGTTTCCGCCGTTTGACTGTGGTTTTAGGTATTGGTGATATAAAATTTGTCAACAAATGAATAGATCTATTATCCATCCATTTTATAAATGAGATATCTTCGAAACTTGTGGCAAATATATCACCTCTTTTCATATTTTTATCCAACGGGAAACTTTTTGGTAATTTTTTTCTATTTGTTCGTACTGTTCCACATGCCTTAATGTTTTTCATTGCAAGATTATATTGTAGCATTGGCGAATTAAAGAAGTTGTCAAAATAAACTTCGCATCCCAGACCTTCCAAACATTTCGATAAACTTAGAACAACTGATTCACCCAAGCCAATTTCTGTTTCACAATTTTTTCTACCGGTATATAAATCAAATTCAAAAAGATATCCACTTTGTGAGTCAGCTCTACACCACATTTTGAACCCCCATTTTACTGGCTTACTTTTTATGTATTGTTTCATTATGTTATGCCCTTTAAATTTAATCATATGTTCATCAATTGCTTGTATTTTCGTATTATTCATTGCACTTTGAAAGCAGTTATTGAAATGATTTATAACAAGTCTTATTTTATAAGCTCTATCATAATCTGGTGAATTAGGCTGCGATTCGTTATTACAAAAATGTAAGTTTCTTCGTATATCTTCAAACTGCGATAATGGCATAATTTTGGCTATATAAGGAACTCCCATATCTGGCTCTGTTGACCAATAGCTCCGGAAACTTGGTAATATATGATATCCCATAATATAATTCATGCCCATAAATGCCTTCATTTCTGCAATATCAACAGTGTAGACTCTGCCGTTCTGTTCTGCATATCGAATGGATTCGGGAATGACAATTTGTTGCAATAAATAGTCGAAGTTTGATACTTCATGGAATATATCAATAGGCTTTATTATAGATTTAGCATGAGAATCGGTAATTATATTTATTTGGCCAAAGTTATAGTGCTCGTCTACGTGAAAAGTAAATGGTGTGTAAGTATTTTTTTTCCATTTAAAAATAAGAATTTTTGTGGAGTCATTAGAACATGTATTTTGATTCTCAGAAATTTCACAACCGTCCTCTGAATTGTTAATATGCGGTCCATTTATTTCTGTGGCAGCTATATCGGCATCAATATCCTCTTCAATAAATTGTTGATCTTCTTCATCTAATGCTAGACCGTCTTCTTCGTCACTGTTATCTGCCATTAAATATTGCAAAACTTCGCCATTATCTTGAAGTTCAAATAATCTGTAGCTCTTTCTTAACTGAAATAAATAAAATTCAACGACAAAAATTAATAAAACATTTATTTTCAATGTATTTATTTTGCAAGTAAAAATTTTACTTTCACGCATTTTGGGACACCAGTGTCCCAAATGTTATTTTGCATTTTTACGAAAAATTAAACACAAATATTATGATAAAATCAGTATCAAATATTGTAAACTTACCATATTTTAGTATTATAATGACAGATTTGCACAGATTTGGCTACATTCTCAGGGAGAAGTGCGAAGGGTTGTGGGGATTGAGGCATGCGTGGCTCCTGGCTTACACCGTGATTACAGATATTTTATAAGAAAAAAAAAACGCAAATAATGATAATTGTAAACTGAGTTCCGTCGAAATTTGTCGGCCGGAACCTGAGGAACGAACAGCAGAAAATAAAAAAAAACAAAAAAAATTATAACGGAAGCGAGGTGCCTTGGTGCGCGCATCCGTCCGAACTCAAACGGTGGTAAACACCTGTTCCGAACCCGGATGCGGGCACAAAGGGACCGCAATCAACCCTACGCCGACACAGGATGGGGATTCCCCCCTCATCATAACAAAACCGAAAAAGTTTATTTTTGTCATTAGTGACCACAAACAAAACAAGAAAACATAACTTCCCTGAAGTAAGAAAAAAAATGAGGAGAGAACGAGAGCAATGCGCAACGAGCGCGCGACCGTTATCCGGCGCTCGATTACAAAATAAAATTTAAAAACCAAAAATATTGAAAATATATAAAAATAATCAAAAAAAAAATAAAATAAACTAAAATAAATTGTACCTTTGAAACATACTTAGCTTCATACTTTTTACGCTATTTGCCGTAGGCACTTGGCGAAACGCACTAATACTTAATAAACACATTTTATTAACCACTTGTTTTTTATTTCGCAGAATTATATTTTTGAATATTTTAATTAAAAAATTTGTTCAAAAGGTTTAAAAAATCACTCGATCGATTTCGACTTGTTAGGTCATCATCAGGAGTATCTACTCGAGTAGATACGAGATACTCGAGAGATACTTAGCTTCTACTTCGTAGAAGCAGATCTGCTTCACAGAATCGCCGTTACCCTCTGGTACCCCATGCGGCTTAGATTCCTGCAGCTCAGTCGGCAGAGGAAAATGGTGTGGGTTTTGAAGTACCCAGGTAACAGCCTAGAGTACCGCATATGTTATAAAAAGAAGATGAGACGGCATAAATTATGCCGTCAAACAGGGGGGTTAACAAAAAAATTAGGGGATTGGAAAATGACCGGATTTGTGGGATTCATGCCTCATGTTACCGGTATGCCCACCGTGGTTGTATAAATGGTAAAGTTAGGGTAACATATCTACCCTATGTTACCCATAAAAAAAATTGAAGTATTTATTTTGGGCTTAAGGCCCTATGTATGGTTAGTACTTTATTAATTTGGTAAATGCGAGATTTCCGCTTCTAATGAAGCAGCTGGTGGACCCTTTATCAAATGGGCCCGATTAATTAGTAGTTGATTTATTAACCATACTTACCAAGACGGTTTCGATCCCCCTTTTCCCTTTTTTAATAAAACAGCGAAGTGAAAACAAAAATATTATTTTATTTTTAATGTTACTTTTAAAAATTTATTTAATTAATTAATTAATTAGTTAATTTATTTACTTATAAAAAAACAAAAAAAAGGACAAACTAAAATAAACTAAACAAAATTTGCAATACTTAATTATCGCGGCTTGAGCTCTGTGAATAATCAAGTTGCTTTCCAAAACTGCAATCCCCGAACCAAAAATGTTGCGCAGTATTTATACAAAATTCAACTGACTGCGAGAGACGGAAGGGGGAAAATTTAGTACTGAAAATATACTTCTCTCTCAACCAGTTAATCTAATTTTGCCGAAATCAGTAAAATTTCTGTACAAACACCACACAACAAACATAAAGAAGAGTAGATAATTCCAGCATGACTTAGTGGTTAATGAATTTTTGTGAAGATGGTATCTTCAAGGTCATGGTGAAATTACTCTGATAAACGTAAAGCTTATTTTGAATGGATTGATAACGGAATAGAATAAAATTCCGTTACATCTTCGACGAAGATGGAAGATCAAAAGCTTTTGGTAAAGCCGACTGAGCCATAGGAAAATAATTCAAGCTATCTATAAATCTAACATTTGGGATCTGTAGTAAAACTATTTTGGTTCGTCTCATTATACTTGTAGGTTACTTGCTCTAGAATATTTTTGAGTATAAACTGATGGTCAGGACCTTGACCGTTATGAGCAACCATAACTATGTTTTTAAACTTTTGTCTGACACTCATTATATATGCCATACATTTTTTTTATAATATTACCACAATTTATTATTTTTTGTCTAAATCAGCATTGCTGACAGAAATATAGAGTCGATATTCATACAAACACTACATCGCTGTTCAGAGAATTTGGTTCGTGAACATTAGCATTAGGTTTGTCTGGCGATAATTTTTCTTGCATAGTTGCCAAGTCTTAAAATATAAAAATCAAATCACGAATAATTGGGTATCTTTTATCGTTCTGATTAAAACATAAATGGTTTTCTTGCTGATGTCTATTGCAGATTTTACAGAATGTTTCATCGCAAATACGTGCACGATTTTTTGGAATCGTGCGTATATATTTACTGCACCATTTTAACACGGCGCAAATACTTTTGACTTTATGTCTATCGAGGCATGTTTCTCCCCCCCCACCTGGGGGTCCTGAGGAACTATTCCTGAGTATTTCTTTATTACTTTAAATTTTGTTACAATATTTCTTAAAATTTTTTAATAAGTGCAAAATATACCATGTGTACAATGGGAAAACTTATAACTGCAGCTTATGCATAATATGTTGTTTTTCTTGGAAAATCGGTTTATGCTGATTAAGTAGTTGTGTGTGGTTTTCATACATAATAATAGCTTTGTGATATCGCAATAAATGTATGATGATCCCATGTAGTTTTGATAAACATTGTATTTTATATGCTGTTTGGTTGCTTATCCGGTTGTTGTTCGGGTGAATCCGTATGACGTAACTCTAGTATACGGATACTAAAACAATGGACCGTTGTGCTAATGTGTTCATCATCCGTATTTATAATTTCCGTAATATCATTACGGACGAAATCTGTAAAAAAAAATTCGCTTCCATTATCAATACCACCAAAATCGCAATGTAAATTTTTTTTTGTACACAATATACGACAATTTACCTCCCATTTTATTGCTTATATATAATAAATATTAATAATCAAAAAGTAAACTTTTAAACCAATAAATAAATATAAAAATGATGTTTTACCGGTCAATTAATTGTGTGTCAATTAGTTGTGTATAATAGGTGTTATAGACGCAGCTTTCCCAAAGACCGTTGTAACGAAATTTAAAAATAGCTAAATTATAGTTCAGTGGGCCCAAAATTTTATAGTAATCTTCTTTCAAACGAGTGAGTTTTAAAGATTTTGCCATGTATCTTTTTAATACTCTCTGACTAGCATATTTGGTTTCCTGAGGCTTTAATTTTTTCTTCCAGTTTTCCTCATTTTTATCATTGTGATCTTTTTCATCATCTCTTACTCTATGAGGGGGAGTTGAGTATGGTGTTAATTTTTTAGTTGCCCCTGCATTTGCTCCTTTTTCATACCCGATATTTTTTTGGCTCCTTTTTGATGTAACGGCTCACATTCTATTGCTTTTAATAACAATGCTTCAAGTGCATCGATTAAACGGCCAAACCATAAAAATGTGGACAACTTTTGTTGCGCTTGGATGAAGAGTTTATTCTCGCGTTTGGAACAGCTTTGTTCCAAACAAAAAATTTCGAATACCATCTACTTCTTGCAAATTTGCACTATCAATTAAAAGAAAGACGAATATCATTATAATATAATATTATATTGTCTGAATCCTCTAGAACAATTTGGTAATTTGGATTTGATTTGTCGTATGATGATGCCTGCGAAATGCGAACAGCATATAAAAACACCCACTTTTAATTTTATTGCAACGTCTTTTGTCAAAACTAAACGCAAAAACTCAAGGTAAATTTTTACATTTTGCGAAAATAGCATTTATGAAAACCCATGACCAATCCGTTACGAAGATTTCTGGCAGGATTGTTTTCAGCTTTTGCTGGTTGACCTATATATTCAAAAAATAGTATATTCTATTGTAATCGTGATTGCCGCAACATTTGGGAATCCGAATCAAACTTCTAGTGGCATCTACATGAATTATTTCGACCGAATGTAATAATTTTAATGTGAGTTCTAATGAGGCAGCAACTCATTAAAATAACATAAATTGGATTACTCGCTAAATATATATATGATTCCTTTTTTTTGAAGGCTTACACAATAGTTAAGGTCGATCACTTCGCAACCTTTAACTAAATCTCCCAATAACTTTCTCTCGGATCAAGCCTTCCTCAAATTTGTCGCTGGAACAATATTTTGAGTATTTCCACTCTTTAATAAAGTTACATCTACGTCTTCTAGCTGTTTCAGGCTCTGCAGGTAGGCGTGGGTAGTGTGTCTGATTTCTCGACTTTTAAATTTCTGGCGAAAGAAAACGAGAAATATATTTTCTTAGAATTTTTCGTTTATAACGTCAAATTAAAAACCAACGTATCGTTCACTAATTTTGAACTAGGATTATTAATTGAAACTATTTTTTTCAATTGTAAATAATAAATTTATTTAAATATTTATTCAGTTTGGCTTTCTTTTAAAATAACTTTTTACAAAGCATAAAGCATTTAAAGCCTCGTTAGAATTGGCTTTTTGTTTGATTACGAATTCCTTAGCCGTGGAAAAGTTCCGTTCATTCTGTGTTGATGTTGGTTTGACTTTTTTTCCCGTGTTTTCAAAAATATTTATTTTCTTACTTAAAGTTTTCATATTATCCTGATAATTCGGTTGAGCTTGAAACTCTTTTGACATTACCAAAATTGATAATTCCAACTGCGGTTGCAATGGCCACGTATGATTTTCAGAACAGCCCGGATTTACAAAATTTTCGAAGCTATCGATAAAATCTTCCTCAGTCGGAGCGCGTTCAGTTGAGTTAACAAATCCCTTGCTAAAATATCCTTTTCCCGAATTTGAAAATGATTGTGGATTATTCAGATACTTCATTAGAGATACAAATACTCCATCTCGCCGTTTATAAAATTCAGTTTGAAAGCATCATTTCTTTAATCAACTCAGTATTTAACAAACAACAACAATATGAAACAGACAACAACAACGAAACAACAAACAAACAACGAACTAAACGAAAAATATTGAGAAATCAGAAATAAATTTGGATTAAAAGATTTTTTTTTCCATCGTTTGCCCCCCTTAATGCAGGAGTTTTTTTTTACTTGTGCGTGGTCGCCAAGATCTCCTTTTACAAACATTTGCATGGTTGGTGGTTCTCATATAAATGGTGGATGGTGGTTCTCATATAAAAATTTCGCATACTGTGTAACTAATTTTTGTTTGTGATTAAAGTTGCTGGGATTAACCTGCAAAACACAAGAATGCTTTGCTGCATTTAAAGTTTCGAAGATGAAATTTCGCAAGTATTCCTTCCCTAGAATTTTGTCAAATCTAGTGAAATATTCATGTGACTGAGAAAACCGTTATCCGTGTCGGGTTTTTCGAAAAAGATGGTCATTGTTTGAAGAACTTCATCATTTTCTACTGTGGTCGATCTTGAGATAACTGAGCTGAGTCAATCATTGAATCCTTCTCTAAATGTACCTCTTCCATGACGAATTCGGTATCTTCATTTAAAATAATTTCAAAAGTGGGTGTCTTTGGCCCTGATGTTGGTTGACTAGGAAAGTGTTAGCAAAAATGCAGCAGGTGTGTTCTAAAATAGCAATGATTATGAATAATAAGGAAGAAAAATTTACCTTCTCGGTGTGATGTAATCAGTTAAGAATAATAAATTGTACTCAAAATTCATGATGTGGAAAAGTTTAAAAATAATATTTTATCCAGGCATTTTTAAAAAGAATCAAATTTGTTTAAACTTTGCTTTCTGCTCACCAATAATTATAGGCCGGAATGTCAGACCTTTCTCCAAATATTTCAGTTTTAATTCTTCAACTTTTGTCATGTAGTTACTGGGAGAAACACAATAGGGAATACTGGATTCCTGAGAATCTATTATTAATGGTTTCCATTTACTCAAGAAAGATAGATCCAGAACTGTTGGTCTATATTCTAATAAAATTTGAAGTGAGGAGTATAATTCTATTCTCTTTGGGCTTATTTTGTATACAATTATAAATATCACGTATACAACTTTCGACATATCTTAGTAGTTGTTTGCAGGCGTGATTGGCAAACAATGCGAAGGAATGACATGCATAGTGCCGATTTTTTTTTTTTATTATTTATTTGTTTTTCCGTGAAAAATGACACAATTTTAGCGTAAATGGAAAATCATAAATCCTTCCCCTCACTTCAGTCCGTACAACAATACTTAATGATTTGGTAGTTGAGATGTCCGTAGATTCGTCTATGCACAGTGAAAAAGAGTTATTGTTGCATAATTTGCAAAGATCCTCTATAGCTGAGATGTTCCGATAACTTGCTTTTTACCACGGCAGTAGTTTTGTTCGAGCACACGTCAAGTTTTTAACTGTTTCCGAATCCGGCAACGCATTCTTTAAACCAAGTATTAAATCGTCCATTGTGGCAACAGAGATGTTGTGCTCAGCCCAAAATGCACTTAATTTTAACTCTGCTGTGATTATTGCCTGGTTGGTGCTTGAAATATCTGAAAACAACTTCGTGTACTCGCGCGATGTGTATTGATGGCATTGCTATTGGTAATGTGTTTAGAAGTTTAGCCATGTTGCTTTGAATCATTCACTCCACCTACTCCTTTTAAATCGCACGAGCAAATATGACAATGCGTCAGAGTATTAAAAAAAAAATAATTAGGATAATAATAAATTACTATTTATTGCGTTTAATAATTTAGGTTGTGGCGTTCGTACATAACCTTTAATTGGCGATTTGCCGCTATCTTTGTCCAACCAATTACAACAAGAGATTTTGCATTTTTTTTCATTTCCGCTTTTTCGACACAAATACGTTTATGAAATTTTAATCGAGCAAATTTTCTTTTCATAATTTCGTTTTGTCTGAATTCAAATATGGATAGATCAAATTTTGCATAACGTAAATAATTTTTTGACATGGGAGAATTTTGATCATCTAATTTTGTTGTCCATTTTTAAAATTTTTAATTCTAGTGTGAACGCCAGACATATGCCGAAATTGATTATTTTTAATTTTGATTGGCTTATCGTTTCTAATGCCTCCAACAATTAACCTTAGACCTGGGTCTCAACTAATCTTTACATCATAATTTTTAAAATTTCCACGAATTTTATTTATATTTCCAAAAGTATCATTATGCTCAGTATATTTTTTCTTTTTTTTTGACATTTTTTTTATTTTTCGTTCGTTTTTTGCCATTAGAAAAGAAACAGATACCCCATCTGTCATAATAGAATTTTCAATTGAATAAATGCTGCGAGTCATATTTTACGTGGTGACGACCAAATTTCAAAATTGGAATTAGTGTGAAATTTTTAATTTTGTTCTCTTCATTATACCTTAAAAAACCAATTAATTGAAATCTAAAAAAAATCTAAAATAACGTAAAAATGTATGGAATCTGCCCAAATCGCTGACCGGACAGATGGCCAACAACTACATCGCCGACAAGCCCATATCGCTGACACAACATCCAATGCGCAAACTTATTAATTAATATGCACAAAAATTGGAGAATTGACAGTAGAATTAGCTATGACTTTTTATAAACAATTCCTTGACAATTCATTGCGACTATCAACGATAATTTCTGCTTCTAACACCGTGTGGTGCATTTCGCGAAAAATTAATTGCATATCTTCTTCGAAGATCGAGAGTTTTTTCACGATAAACTCAATTTGGGCCAGTAGGTGGGTTTAGGATTCTGAGTTTACTTAATCCGTTTCGAATTGAAGAACTACTTCGAATTATGTCGGTCGATTCTCTCGAAGTTTTTTTTTATATTTTTTAGGGTTATCACTGGATTTTCCTCCACGATTTGCTCAATTTTATTTAAAATATTTTCATTCATTTTTGTAAATCTTTTGCCACCACATTTTTTTGTAACGTTTTCCTTCCATCTCAAATATTTTTTAATAATTGCATTAGCGCTATTTTGATTTATACGTGCTAGTTTCGCTGACTACAATTTCCCCTCATTGTAAAACTTAAGTAATATTTTTTGGGGACTCTAAACTTGTCCTTTTATAATGCTGGCGGTGTCTCGTGGGTTTTGGTTGCTAATCCGTTACGGCATGATTCCTTGGTTCATTCTGAGAAAAACATCTAAAGCATTTGTTTTTTGTTTTGCAAAAATTAAATTTTTGAATATTTTAACTAAAAAATGTTTCCAAAAGGTTTCAAAATCAATCGGTGATTGATTTATGCTTGTTTAGGCCTTGCTTTATCACTTAATTTCATGAATTTATTTATTGTTTTACAAATACAGGGTGTCCGCCGGGAAGGTATACTACTTTGTTTGTTTATATTTTTTGATTAAATGAAAGAGAATGGATCTTATATTGATAAATGTTTTATTTAATTTTTCATTACATTCTCACACATTTCACGCGGTATTTCATTAATTTCATCACGAATATTTTGTTTTAGTTGCTTTTGTTTAGTTTCTGGTTTGTTTGCATAAGCCTTGCCTTTTAGATATCCCCGCAAAAAGAAGTCCGGAGCAGTCAAATCAAGCGACCGCGGAGGCCAATCAACATCACCATTTTTTGAAATAACTTGTTGTGGAAAGAGTTCTCGCAGTAATTCCATTGTAATCCTGGCTGTATGCGATGTGGCACCGTCTTGTTGATACCACATGTTAATCAAGCCCAAAGCATGCAGTTGTGGCGTTAAAAAGTTTTCAATCATATCACGATATCGCTCCCCATTCACAGTTACCGTTACACCGTTTTCATTTTCAAAGAAGTAAGGTCCAATGATTCCTCCTGACCAAATTGCACACCAGACGATCACTTTTAATGGATGTAAAGGTGACTGATGAATAATTTGAGGGTTTTCCATTGCCCAGAACCGATTATTCTGTTTATTCACATATTTATTTAAATGAAAATGTGCCTCGTCACTCATTATGATTTTTTCATGAAAATCGGGGTTGTCATGAGCGAGCTGTAACATTTTATTGGCATATGTACGGCGGCGTAAATGGTCTTGTGGAAGAAGCTCTTGTGTCAACTGAATCTTAAATGGAAACAAATGCAAATCCTTGTGCAAAATTGTGGCCAAACTTGTTCTTTGAAGACCAAGCTCCTGAGCACGGCGTCGAATTGAGGTTGATGGATTGTTTTGAACACTTTCTTGAACAGCGGTAATGTTTTCAGCCGATCTTGCAGTACGTTGTGGCCCATGCTTGGGCCTATCACTTACAGACCCTCTTTCTTCGAAATCATTCACTACACGATAAATAGTGCGTTTTGTTGGACCGTTGTTTCTTCCAAAAATTTCACGTAACTTTCTCATCGTCACAGTAATCGATGATTGATTTATTGATTATTGCAATACAGCTCAATTTCTTCTGAAATGCGTTGTTGCAGCGAATCAATACCGCTGTCTCCAAATTCGTAACACATATAGTTTGTGACTGAAGACTGTTGTAGTTAAGTTCTTTGCAGAAGGAGCTGCTTACATCTGTTACATTTGAATAACAATTAATTTTATGAATGCCGTAAATTTTTGTTAGCAATTCTTTTCGAATTTCGTGTGCTTATTTATTTATTGCACAAGTGTTTGTGTGTCCTTCCTTCAATCGAGCTCGAAAATAAACCATTTTTTAAAATTGGACACAAATTAATTTTACTCTTTTTTATAAAATTTGAAGGTTTTATCTTTTTTTGTGTTGGTTCTAATTTTTTTATGAAAGAAAGTGCGATGGTGATGCTTTTTACTTTTTTTTCAATTGCTTAGAAATTTTCCTTTTTCAATTATCCACTGCTTGCTCAGTGGTGGAAAGATTTGCACCAAAAATTTTGGAAGACAAATACTGTTTCGAATATTTCCGTGGTTTTACATATTTTATTAGTAAATTTTTTCTAAATTTCCTGCTTTGCAGATAAATTTCCCAAAACAAATGAATATTTACATCTTTTTTTCACTATGGAAATTGTTCATGAATTTCTGAATTATTAATTACTTCTTTTAAAATATTATTAAAATCACGATAAAAGGAACTTTGAGAAACAAAGATTGATTAAAGTTTCTTTTTTGTTGCTTGATCATATTCATAAACTTCTTTTACTTCCGAGTAAATATGATTGTGCTTGGCATAACGGTAGTTACATCATGACTTCCAATACGTGTTATCAATTCTTTTATCGAACTTTGTACTAATTCGCTTAGATATTTGTAAAATAGGTGCCATATTCGGTTCACTTCGGCATAGTCGGCATCAATTAAATAAAATGCAGATAACAATTCCTTTAAAATATTTTTGTTGTTGTTCATGTTTAAAAACGACATCTGACGTCATGTTTTTAATCAAATGTGCAACACATAGTCGACGCTTTCTCGGAATTATAGTAATGCACCGGTAAAATATTTATACAATATTTCAGCACTCGGTTGACGTGATTTGCCAACTATAGTAGCAGTTAGTCGATGTGAGCCATCTGCAATGGCACAAAGTAATGCCGATACTCGCTCTTTACTAATTTTCTATCTGAGATGGAAGGTTCATGTTGAAAAGCTTGCGTATTTTATAAATTTGAAAGCGACTTAAATTTTAATTTTTTGTTAAATTTTGAATTTGTTCTCGAAAAAACGGCATAATTTCTTCAGTTGAAGCACTTGACGATTCTCCATACGTATGCTTATTTAAAATACCATGACGCCTTCGAAAACGCCAAAGCCAACCATCGCTACATTTGAAAGGAATTTTCAAGTGGTTCGCTGCATGTATTTGCTGCAGATCTCAATTCAACACCACGTAAAATTTTTGCCACAGGATCGCTGTTGTAGATACCATTTTAATACCGCCTGTTCTAAAGATGTCTCTTTTGCAAGTTTTAAATGTTTTCTATTCCTCTTCGATATCAGTTGTTAAAACAATTTTTTTTATTTGTTTGATTTTTTAATATCAGAAACAGTTTGTTTTTTAATGCCAAATTGTTGACAAACTCATGCTATTGACATGCCAGATTCTAACTTGTCAAACACGTCTATTTTCTGCTTCACAGTCAAATTCACTCGCGATTTTTTGAAATCTGGTGAGACCACGATAAAATATAGGGAAATTTAGAAAAAAAAATTTAGAACAACTTTAACCAACTTCAAGTCAAGTTGTACACAAAAATAAATCTAATGAATAAGTTTTTAAGTTTAAAATTTGAGTGGTGTGATGTGAAAATGTAAAGCAACGATAAATGGTAAACTAAATAAGATACCTTTCTTGGATCTCGTATTTGCCGATATAAAATCCAATTTAAGCGATATGAATAGTTCGAATCGAGCTTTTCTAAATACGCTGGAATCGAATAACTAGGAAATTTTATTTGATTACGATAATCCATACTGGGTTAATACACAAAACGAATTGTAGATGAGAAATTTTATATGAAATACAAAAGGCTGGGCGCCCCGTTAAAATTTGGACAATCTTTAGGGAATACAATATTAGTGATAAGCCGTGCGACATGGATAAGTACGTATTTGGCTGGAAATATCTAAGTAAGGAATCGCTCTATAACGGTCTAAATTTCAGAATGCTGTAATCAACCGTAGGTGACAGTAACATAAATTTAGATGACAGCGATAGTGATAATGGATATATGGGTGACGATTTTCATAATCAAGCTGATATGGATGAGCCACAAGAGATGGAAATACCGCGTATGACATTTGCATCCGATGCAGTATAATATTCCGTCAATCAACCCAACATCGCTTAAACTAGTACCGCCAAAACAGCACCAAATCATCACTAAACCACCTCCATGCTCTACGTTAGCGGCAATTCACTCTTCACCCACAGATCTTCTTACGAATATTCGTGTTCAGGTACCGAACAAATTTGGATTCATTCGTCCATAAAACTTATTTACAATCTTCTATCATCCAATGTTGGTGTTTACCGGCCCGTTTAAATCGCTTTTGCTTATTTTGTTTACGTGGTAATGGTTTCTTCATAGCAATACGGCCATGGAGTCCGGCTTCTTGTAGGCGAGAGTAACCGTAGAAACACTAACTGGTTTTGGTAGTTTAGTATTCGGTTTCCTTCAAACCCGAGTTCGACCATCATTACTCGTCACTAAAACTGTTCACTGAACTGAGTTCCAAAAATGTTCACTGAACTTTTCATGATTTTTGGCTAATATTAGCCTTTCCCTTGCGTTTATGCCATTAATCAATGGTTTTCTTCTGGCAATACGGATTCTGTAGCAAACTCTGTTCAGCATTCTCGTAATTATAGTGCGATGGTAAGTTTTCCTAGTGTTAATATTTACTTCTTTTAAAATTTTATTTGCCCAAAATTTTAGGATCAACGTTTACTTTCCGCACAATGCTTTTAGTTAAATATCATAGGTAAAGGTAGTCAGACATATATACCATAAATACACAGTTTTTTTCTTTTTCTAACGGTTTATTCAAAAATGGCGGTTCAAAGCCTTTTTCTCTTATTTATAGATAAACATTTATTTGTGCTGTGTCCCGTCCTTGCGTAATTATATATAAAATCAATCTTACTTTGACCCTTATTGTAAAATATGTTGCTTGTGGATTGCCAAAAAAGCTGCTTGATATGATGATGGTAAATATAAATTTTCATCTAGCCTGTTAAGAAGTAGTTTTGAATATATTTTGTAACCTACGTTACATCATAAAAAAGGAGCAAAAAGTTTGTCGTTTTCATTATAATAAAAATCTTATTTAACCAAAAGTTTGCAAATATTTTTAGTATTATCATTTACTTTCAGAATTTCGATATGGTTATCAATATTTTTTATAGTGCGATGTTTCATTTGAAGCCTTTTACAGCTGCGCTTTAAATTATTGTACTTCATTTTAAAAGATTTATTATTGCGTTGACATTTTTGGATATTTTTTTTATATAATTGAATTAACTTATTAAGTAGCTCTAAATTAAAAAAAGAATCAGACCCCTGACTACCGAAACCTTTCATCCCATTACTCTTGATTTAGATTATTTTTATTATTAAACACTTTGCTGAGCCAGCGGTTCAAAGAAATTTTTAATTCTGATTTATAGATGAAATTTTGTGCTGTGTCCCGTCCATGCGAGGAAGACATTTTGGTTTTTAAAAATATGTAAATATTCAACGATATTTTTTTTTCTTTTCAATGAAACACTAATTTTTTTTTCGTACTCTTCTCTACGCGATCAAGTAGAAATAAAATTTTAAACTTAAAACTTAAGCACTTTACACATTTTAGTTTTAACATTGTATTCAAATTCAAATTGTGTGAAATTGTTTATCGGCACGCTTTTTAAATTATAAAATATATATTTTTTTTCACTATATACCGTCCTAATTATTTTGGTATTGACTTCCACTTATGAAATAATACACTATTAAATATTTTTTTAAACTTACACGAATTGAACAAGAAGAATTAAATTTAAGCTCAAACTTTTATCATTACAAATTTCATTTATGTGTGCATTTCTATCTGTCATAAATCGAACGGCTGACTCGTTTGTTGATATTTTATAGTGCAGTTCCGAGTTTTGTAACTAAAAATAAATAAAGATAATAATAAAAATATGATACATATAATATAATAGTGTTTGGTGTTTAGTGATCAATAAATCTATATGAAAATAATTCTATGTGAAGTGATAAATTAGTCTATTTGAACTTTTTATGTGAATTTACCAAAGAAAAGGGGGAAAAATCAGTAAAAAAGGCCAACCCTGCGTGAAGTGCACTACGTCGTACAGTCCGTGGTCAAACCGGGAACTATATTCGGATGATCTGAAGGTGAATGGTCACGTTGTCAGCCACCGCTTACGCTGCGGTGTCTTCTCACGGAATACCATGCTGCCGCTGTGCCCACCTGAAACAGGTGCTAAAACAGGTTTGTATCAAATGTATTGCCCCTTTGGGCCACCAGTTACCGTTCGACGTACTTCCGCCGAAATCCAAAAATTGTGAATGGCCACGTTATTGGCCACCCGTTACACAAAATGTGACTTCCCACCGATATACAAATTTAATGAATGTCCTGGTGGTTGGCCACCCATACACGCTGCGGTGTCTTTCCACCGAATACACGAAATTTAAGACAGCGTTAGGCGATCGGCATTTTATTGGTTTTAGGCTTTCACCAGCCTTTACAATTCACACAGCCATGTATCGGTCTAGCACACGGGATAAACTGGAACTCTGTGCACTAGAGAGGCTTATAATAATTTTTTTTTCTTTTTCTTTTGGGTAATATAATATAAATCGCAACACAATCTTCATGTATTTGTCTTTTTTCAACTCAAGATTACAGTTTTTATATTAAGAAAATAAAACCAAAAGGATTAGATACCAAAACTAAACAACTCTTTAAATTTAGAACTAAACTCACAAAATCAAAAATTATAACTCGTCTTTTGATACCAAAAAAAAATTATTACTCCGACTTGATTGATTAATTGATTGAAGTGTATAACCAAGCCTAAGCCTGAGTTCCGGATGATGCCGGTCCCGTTATACACTCTCTTTACACATAACAGTAGGAACGGATTTGCATAGGTTGTTTATTAGTAGCAAAGAATCAACCCGGTTACAGACACCTAGATGGTCGATGAATTAGTAACGTGTATAATAAGACGGTTAACACAAGACAATCACAATTTCTAAACTACTTGAGGAAGGATAAAGGTTATATAGGTTCAACGGCTAATGATGGTATTTGCATCAATAATTGCATCTTTAAATCAGCAACCTAGGTAAAATTATAATTAGTAACATGGTAACAATACTATTCTACTACATATTCGACAATTAAATTACAAAGAATATTGTTCGTACACATCTACACATTTTCTGAAATTTAATAATGAATTAATATTTTCCTGCTACATGTCCTACCTAAATGGAAAAAATGTCAATAATAGCAAAAAATCATATATATATTAGCTGTTCAGGCAAAAACTTATTTATCCCAAGAGAATTATTCCTCGAAGCTTACAAAATAATAAAGCTGTAAATAATAAAAATGCAGTATATACGGTACATCTAGAACTACAAATATAAAATTATAGTTAAATCGGCTGATGATAAGTAACTACCCTATTAACAAATTACAATTAAACCATACAGAAATGTAGCAACATGTGATTAATGATCACAAAATAATATCACTCCATCCAAATTTGGCGACAATTTAATCATACATAATCCAAGATATACATACTTTCATCAATAATTAAGGATGTTAGACTTCTGCTGAACAAAACGCCATCTATTAAATTATTACCCAATTACGACGAAAACAACATTTAATATTTATAAATTCGAATAAGGTCCAATACAAATTCTATCCTGAATTAAGCGCCTTGTGTGGATTAGCTGCACACCACGTAGAAAGGTCGCTTCATTACCAATTAGTAAACAACAGCACATTCCAACAGCCACAATAACCACAGCAACCTACAATTACAGGTCTATAAACGTAGGACTATTACAAAATGATAATGTTAAAACAGAGTTTCAAAAACAACTTGCTACAATATACGAGAGTTCTATTAAAGAGCATGGAACCAATAATCAATGGAATACAATAATTGACAGCATTAGGATAACTGCCCAAAAATCTTTTAAGACCATCAGGTAATCTTTAATGCGAGCCTATAATGAACACCGATCACTTGAATGCCAAGAATTTTTCAAAAACCTAACCAATTACAAACCAACCGAACGAATTCACAAAACTTACCAATATTTTAAACATCATAAGAGACAGAATAATACAGCTACAGGAACCTACATTCCAATATCTTCATGGCTTTGTGAATTAAAGAAATTCGAAGGAATCTGGCCCACATTAATAGACGAATATGATTACTGTCCATTAGGACCTCCACCCAGCAAAGACGACATAAGAACTATAATCAAGTTTATACGATCAGGAACAGCACCAGGAAAGGATTGAATTCCGATTGAATTCTTTAAACATGCACCAGACAATGTAATCCATGGTATACATTCAGTAATTGAAAAAGTTTGGATAAATAATGATCCTCCTTCTGAGTGGCTTGAAACAATACAAGTTCCAATTCCAAAGGTAAAAAACCAGCAAATATTAACCTATACCGAAGGATTACTTTATGTAATGGTGTTTACAAAATATATTCAAAACTACTTCTCAACCGGTTAGATGAACATTTAAATTTACCATCATCATATCAAGCAGCTTTCCTGGCTCATCGATCCACAGAAGATCATATGTTTACATAAGGCGCGTTCTTGACGAGGAGTGGCGCGCAGGTAATTGGATTTACGTATTATCAATTGATTTATTGAAAGTCTTTGATACAGTAGATCTAACCGTGGTTTCCGAATGTTTACAGCAATTTGTACCACATTATTTGGTCAATCGTATCATCAAAGCCTGTTTTTGGGAACGTACATCAATTAAATGATACAATATTTGTACTGAGACAATTAAGAAAAATAAAGAGGTTAAACAAGGCTGTCCTATTTCACCACGTATTTTCAACTTTATTTTAAATGAAGTTTTGGTTACTGTATCAGATCTATATCCTGGAATTGGATTGGAACAACAAGATAACTTACAATTACCCCTTATTCTTACTTATGCTGATGATATTATCCGTACTACTCGGGATATTACCACAATTCAGCCCATTCTTGAATTAATTAACTCACTAAGTGTAGTTGGCTTAGAGATAAATCCAATGAAGTGTACTACACTCATCCGAGATCCCAATTCCAGCTTTGATCCTCCTCCTAATTTTATCTTAGCTTGAATAAACTTCATCCGTGTTGATATAATGCGCTATTTAGGTACATATTTGAGCTCAAACTTAGATCGACCACACACTATTCGAACTCGTCACCAAGCATTGGGAATCACAAAACAAATGCAAAAATTTATAAAAGAGAATAAAGTTCCATTTAGTACAGCAATAAGGATGTATAATATTGTAATATCTCCAATAATAACCTATGGACTAAAAACAGCAGCACTCACATTTGCTAATCGTCGTTTAAGAAAATATGAGTTCTACATTTTGAAAAAGATAACAGAGCTCAGTATCAACAAACCCGCAGCTTGTAAAGTAAAACTTATATTAAGTGGCAAAACTGTAACCAGTAGAACATATCCATCGAAGAGGTCCAACTCATATTTTAAAAGCTGCAATGGCATATAATGCAGGTCCAAAAAAAAATAGGACGGCCTTGTTACACATGGAATGAATCACTGCAACAAGATTTAAATTACTATGATAAATCTCCTACCGAATGGGAAACCCTTTTACCGAATTGTACCGAACTGCGAAAAACTGCTAGTCAAATATTCTCAAATGACGAGTCTGATTCTAGTGAAATACTTGAAGAAGACGATCCAGAAGTAAACATCCAGTTATAATTAGATCCACCCTAATCAATATTGTTTCTTCTATAAATTTAAAATTGTTGATTTGGCCTAATATATTTGGGGAAACCTCTAAAATAAAAACGCATTGAAGCCAACCTCCTGGGTAATGGTGGCTACGACTTAAATTCTATACCCCCGAATATTGAAAATAATTTCGTAATCTCATGCATACTAACGCACCTACCCTCTCATACATATCAGACTTCACCAAGCAACTTAAAGTAAAAAGAATTTAGAACTAAGCAACACAAACATCAACATGATTTGGTTTCAATACCAACCCCAATTAATAATACTATAATACTATCAAGCACACTTCATATAATATTCATCACAATAACAATCCAACCAATAAATACACGATTGAACTATTTCCACACCAATCAACATCCACGAGACGAAGGTCATTTCAACCATAAACATTTATACAAAAATAAAATTTAAAATTTAAAATAAAATTTAGTAAAATTAAAATGAAAATATACAACCTGATTTCCATGGCATACTCAACTGCCATCTCTCTTTTTTAATTATCCTTCCTCGGTCATATAGGTTATATTTGGAAGTTCACATTAAATAATCCAACTTCTCATGAAATCACATCCAATCCGTTAGTATTTAATTTTATTTTATAAAGAAACCACTCCACTCCACTACTCATATACACAAACTATATTCCTTAATATTATTACAACAATGTATACATAAGTATTTTCAATAATTCACACGGACGTATTCAGTTCATTAAACACTAACAGTTTTTATCGCACATACAATTTTATCTAACCCAAAAAAAAATTATTACTCCGAATATATAAAATTCTAAACCACTGACTACCAAAAAAAAAAAAAAATCGAAACACCAAAAATATTAGTTAGTATACTAAATTTGTCTTATTTTAATAGATGATCTAACCCCTCTAATGATCCAAACCCTTCTGCTTCAATATGTTGGAGGCTTCCGTTATAATCGGCCTTGAATGTTTTCCAATCTAACTTTAAATTTTCTGCATCATCAGAATTTTAGTAACAAGTATATTGGCGAAATGCATACCGATAGTAAGCAATAGCCTGAAGGCATACAATTTTAACCTACTTTTCCTCTTAGTATTGAAAAAAAATTTCCGGGCAATCCTGATTCGTTTTTCCGGTTAGTAAGAATTCCACATTTTAAATTTCAGTTATATGTTTAATTAAAGAAATTTAAAATAATTCTCTTTCTGTGTTATAATTTTAATATTTTTTAAAAATTGTAAGATTTGCTCCAAATAATTCTAAGTTTTGCTATTTATTCTAAGTGGTTGCTCGTAGCAATTTTTTGTTGAAAAGCTTCGACAGTTTACGCAATCAAAAATATTATTGAATTGTTCAATAACATTGGCTGTACTAGGTATCACATATGTAATTTAAATAATCTTTAAAAATTGACGGTGAGATTTTAAGTACCGTTCGTAGAGCGCTAGAAACAGCGTTGCTTAATTTTTTGAACTGTCAATTATATACTCATTTTTTGAAATTATTAGGGCTCTTGTGATATTTGGTGATTTGTGGAAGTAACTTTATTTGTTGATATTTTTTCAATTCATAAATGTTTTTAATAACTTTAAAATCAGATTTTTCATAGTCCAAATGTTGAAACTGGTGTTTATGGACGCATTACCGACCGATTTTAGTAGATGAGGTGGATCATACAGAAGAATTTTTTTTCTCATTTACTACGATTTTCGAGTCAAACCCCAAAATGTTTATAAACAGCCAGATTTGTTGATGCTTGGTTTGGTCACATGTTACCATAACTATTTCCAAATTAAGGACTTCTTTCCAACTTCGAAATATTTGATAAAATTTGTTGTCTTCATTAAAATAAAAATAAATAATTTCGTAACATTTAAGATACTCGTACGGAATAATGATTTCCAAATTTATAAAAAATTGTTTATCTCGGCAATTTAAATATTTTACACATTCGAACAGTTTCGTTTAAGACCATTAAAATTATTTGAAAAATCGTATATCTTCTTCTCCATTAGTTTTTCGAAATGTCCGAACAAACAGTTTTAAAAATATCTTGGAACTGTCGGTATTGTACACTAGTTGTTTAGGTAAATTCTAATTTCGGTGTAGCAGGTGATACATTTTAGAATCAATTTCTATTTTCAGGTCGAGTGTGATATTCAATTTATTAGTCATCGACAAAAATGTTGCTTCTGTTTTATTGTTTCTGCAGTTTCGTTCCCTTATGTACTCGGCTGCCAGTTTTTACAGGATCCCTTTATGCATGGAGACGGCCGTTTTCTTTATCCCTTCTGGCCCGTAACCATTGTCCCAGTGGTTCTTTGATTCCACCCATAAATATCGTCAAACCCATTTGCAAATACAATTTTATTTTTGCATCGACAATACACTGTTCTGATTTTTGTAATTTTAGTTGATTTGAGAGTAAACTAATTATTTCTGTTATTTTATTGTACAAATCGTTGTGATTTAAATTACTCCTAACTATATTATGTAATTGGAAGGTTAAGGTCGATTCATCACGTTTATCAGCGAAGTTTAAAATCAAAGCTTGTTTTATGGCTTCCCAACTATTATCTATTATGTGTTGACATCTTCGAATTGAGAACAATTATTTTAGAAGTGTAATGGCCCATTTACATGTGCAGAATTGTTTCATCTGCAAATTTTTGCAGGAAAATTTTAATGAGCCCGCTACATAAAAATATTCCATGTGCAAGAAAGAAACAAGCATATACAGTTGGTGTTTTTATTAATAAACTAAAAGTGAACTACTAGTTTTTATAAAAACATTAATAAAAAAATGGGTAGTGAGGACATGGAATTATTAAATATGTATAATGGATTCCTAATTGATTTGAAATTTCATCGATCGTCCAAGCAAAAATAACCAAAAATGTTTATCCTTCACTGTTAAAATTTACAAAAGGGGAGTTTTGTGCCTAATGGAAGCATTTTGTTTCTTTATTATATTTATTAATTTTTACATGCTTCCATATGGCTTTTCCTCCCAGAAAAATAGTTTTTAATAAAAAAAAAATTCAAATAATTTTTATTGTTTATTTTCCTACGAATACCCGCAAATAGTTGAATGATTTTTTGTTGTGCCTTACATGAGTATTCGGAAGGATACGTTTTCAGTTCTGCAGCGACATACTCTCCGCTCTTCTTAATTGACAGATTTCCATCCGCTGATATTTTTCCTGAAATTTTTTAAAATATGTTATTATTAACGATAACTGTAGAAGTAAATGTTATTGAGCATACTATTTTTTGGTGGTAATGGACTGGATCCAAATGGCTCGTTTGAGTCGTTGCTAAGCGATATCTCTTCTTGACTCCATCGCATTTTGACAATGGTGTGCTCGTTTTCGCGTAGTCTATCCAGTTCGTCTGGATGAGCTCTTCTTTTATGCACACCCATTCCGGTCTTGGTGGTAAATACTCTATCACAGTACTCGCACGATAGGGTGGGTACTGGGGGATTTGAAATCGATCTTCTTCTAAATTGATTGTCACGAGCAGTGGCACGTGACCTTGTTATCCGAGGCAAGTTATTTATATTTGAACCAATTGTTTGTAACCATATGGGCTGGTAACCCATAAGGTCTAAGCCTTCTGCATTTGCCACAGTGAGATGAATCACTGCGCCCGGCGGGCACCACGGGAAGGAGCAAGATAGGCACGTCTATGATCCCTTAAATTAATAGTGCAGTTTAAGAGAGTCATAGTTACTCCCCCTGATAGAGATGAAGTTCTGAAACAAATAACAAATCTAAAGATATACAGTACAATTTACTAAAAAACGGCACATTATCTATCATCAGGGAACGACAGTGCTATGCTTTATTTGTACGGCTTATTTTGCCGGCAGAAACCACTCGCCGTTGGCTTTTTCGATCGTATGTAACTTCCATTTAAGGAATCCCATTTTTTTTATATTTCGGACATCATCTTCTGTTAGATCTATGATATATCAGTTAAATTTAATAATTATACAAATTACCAGTAAATAGCAATTTCTTACTCAATGCCATCGCAATCTCCTGCCAATGCCGACTTCGAAGTTTGCGCTCCTTAAATCTGACATCCCGAATGTCCTACACAGAGGGGTATATCCTTATTTGATCAATAAGCTCTGCAATAAGGAAATAATAAGAGGGTGTGTGTTACACTTAAAAAATATATCTATAAAAAAATTAATTTTATTTTTATTTTAATATAATTACACAAAAATAAATTATGAAAAAAAAATATATATATTTAAAATAAAGTATTTCAGTCTAAATTTGTAGTGAAATGTTCTATTGCGGTAGTTGGGATTACTTGTTAAATATTTTGAATTAAAAAATCATAAAAAAATAATTAAATTATATTTATTTCAGAGGAGACAGGAGTGTTGAATCAAATTTTATTGAAAACAGTGGAAATTTTATATACTATATAACTTTTGGGAAATTATACACATTGAAATAATTAAAAACACATTATTTTTTCACATTTTTTTCTGTACCCTAGGCTGAAATATCATTTTTCTCTCTATATGTATTTTAAGGTTTTCAAAATTATTTTTGTTTATTAAAATGTGTATTTTGTTTATTAAAATGTGTACTCGTAGTATGTGGCGATTTCTCTAGAATGATTATAATCAATTACGACACAATTTCGAATAGGACAAACAAAACTTTATTTTTATTTATTATTTTACAATATAAAAATTTAATTTTAATTTTTATTGAAATAAAAAAGACAACTTTGCCTTAAACACGTTTTTATTTCTTTAACAAATCTTAAATCTTGTTTAACTTTACACTACCAAGTTAATCGCTCCATTGGCGGGAACCCAAGAATTTTTTTCTTTTTCCTGTTTGACACACGTCACTAATTCCGCATGGTGCCGCCCCGCAAGCCATAAACCGTGGTTACAAATCCATCAACCTCATTAACCAGTACAAATAGTTCATTTAGACGGTCAATCATAATTATTTTAGACTTTCAGTTATCTATAGTCACAAGAAGAAATTCATTTCTTCTTGAAATGAGGTTAGATCAGACAATTAACGATTACGTGAAAAACCTACTGTCACTACATATTATTTATCATTAGGGCAACCAAAAATATGCTCTTACAAATAGGTTTTAGGGGTATATCGTCTATCCGGTCTCTAATTATTTAATTGCGATGCGAAATATGGTTACTTGATTTATGGTGCCATGCCAATTGACACATTTGTTTTAAATTTAATTTTTTTTTTGCGATTGTAAAGTAGAAATACACGAAAAGACCTTTATGTTGTTGTATTATTTTGTTTTTACGCGGAACCCTGTTGAACCCATTTGAGTTCACGTTGGCTCTTTGACTAGGTGCGTTGTACGCGCATTTAATGCTATTTATATGACGGTCGTTCAATTTTTTTACCGTTCGGAGTCACCAAATGTTTGTATATTTCGTGAGCGTTTACACTTAGCTTTTGATTAACAATTTTATTTATACTTTATACATACAATATTTATTTTTTTATACATAACAATTATACTTTATTATTTAATTACATAAATTTAACATTTTTAATCATAAAAGTATCACGCACCAAACTATAAGTGTTTTAAATCCAAATATGACCGATGTGGTCAAGATCAATAACACAACAAAAAGCCACCTCGAGAAACAAAAAAACTTGTATATATACTTTTTTTGGCAAATATGGCGTCGAGTTCGAAAATTTGGCGTGGCAGGATAATCTATCGCTACAAGGTCACTGAGCCATAATTAATGTCAGGACTACTCAGATTGAAGTACATAGTTTTAGACTTGCAGCTAAGAACCACGAAATGAACGTAGAACCATTTTTTTAGTAATTTTAGGTCAGCCTTAACGTCATATTTCAACGAATCCACATTCACATTTGAATACTGCAGCGCAACATCATCAGCAAAGGCGACAATATTACCACACAAATCCAGATCAAAAATAGAATTACAATAAATCAAAAAAAGAAGAGGTTCCAACACAGATGCTTGAGGTACCCCAACATTAACCATTACCTCATTGCTTCGGACATGATTAATACATACACTCTGAGCTCGATTACATAAATAGGATTTAAATAGAGAAAGTGCCACACCCCTAATACCAATATGCGATAACTTTTCCCGTAACACTTGATGATTAACGGTATCGAATGCTTTGGAAACGTCTATGAAAAGAGCGGATACCTTAAGATTCTTATTCAAATTGTTATGAACAGGCATTAAAAATGAAAGAAGAGCCAGTTCGGTTCGGTTGAAGAATTTTTAATAAAACCGAATTGACGTTTATCGAGAAAATTAGCTTTATCTAGAAAACTCAATAATCTGGATTGAATAATTTTTTTTCAAAAATCTGAGAGAAAATGATCAGTAAGGTGATTGGACGATAATTGTTTGGGTCAGCCCGTGAACCCTTTTTAAAAAGTGGTTTCACGATACCTACATTTAGCTTATCAGGAAACACCCATTTAGCAAGGCATAAATTAAAAACAAATGCTAAGACAGGTGCAATACTAAAGATCACATTTTTAACCACTATATTAGAATTGCCATCAATACCACACGAATTAGTATTTTTGAGGGCACAGACGGCTGAAACAATTTCCAAATCACTAACTGGGGAAAAAAATAGATTCGAGCTATTGAACCGAGTCAAAAACCATATTATTTCAAATAGTATTTTCAACAGTCATATTTTCTTGTATTTCATTTAGAACGACGCTTGGTATATTAATAAAATGATTATTTAGCACATTAGCAATTTCATAATGATCCGAAATGAAATAATTTTCACCAATTTCTAAAGAAGTAATAGTATCTGAAACGGGAACGTTGTTCAATACACAACTTTCCGTATCAAGGTTTTAATTCTAGAGTTTAGCGCATCCACTTTTTTCTTTAAGGAACTGTTATTACGATCATTGATTAGCTTCTTAGATAACCTGTTCCAAAGATTAATTAAATTTAGTAAGGCGTCGGACATCCATGGCTTAAGTTTAGAGTTTCTACGATTAACATTATGCACCGATTTATGTTTATTTAGATTAAAAATGAATATTTCAACAAAATTTGAATATGTTGTATTTGGATCATCCGAATTCCAAACTGTGCACCATATGTACCCAAGAATATTGCTAACTCTGAAAAATTTATTTTCGTTTGACATAATTTTTTATAGTTACGATTATTTTTCGGTTGGTTAGTATTTTTTAAATTGAATATAGTTGTATTATGATCAGATATAAATAAATGTACATTGCTAAGCTCAATAGTAAATCGTTGGTGATCAGTTTCTACAAAAACATGATCAATACAAGTATTAGAACATGGTCGTGTTACATTATTGACAAGAGATTCCAAACCAAATGAGGCACATAATAATAAGGAAATATCTTTCAACTGATAATCTTTCATTAGATCAAAATTTATATCACCAAGCAATATTTTATGTTTTGAAGTATCAAAATTTAAGAAGTCGTTCAATTCTCTCAAAAATTCTTCAAATCAATATTTAACTTTACCTAGACTAATGACAATTTTCAAAACATCGGCGGATAAAAACGTTACCGGAAATACCTGACAATCCAACGAGAGTTATCGGTGTGTGCCGGTTCGATAACAATCTTTTTGTTTCACGGGAAAGCGTTCCTACGTGATTTAAATAAAATACCTTTTTACTTCGTTATAATTATGTTTTTACTCTTCGAATCGTTTACAAGAACTGATTTGTATTTTCAAAATGCAAGTTTAAGTTAATTCACATGGAATGTTCAATTTTAAGATTCTAATTACATTTAATTTATTTTATTTAGATTTTTCCATGAAATATGAATTTAAGATTCTAATTCTTAGAATCTCTAGTTCTTAGAATTGTTTAACTAAGCATTATGCCGAGTTTGCTTTCTGGTGAGTTCTTGGTGAACTCGTGGGATATAACTAACGTTCACGAATAGTAGATATAGCGGTTAGCTCCATTCGTCTTATTGGTCAACGATGATACAAATTGAGTTGATGTGGTCTGTATAGCTTCTACTTCAGTTGGTGATACTCGCTCAAGAATTATCATTGCTAACACTTTCATTGTACTGTTGAGTAGGGGTATGCCTCTTCAGTTCTTGCATTATCTAAGGGCGTCTTTCTTTGGAATTGTTATAGTCAAGTTTCTTTTCCATTTTTGTGGAATTCTACCAGTATTCCATACTTGAATGTTTAAAGTTTCGTTATAGTTGCCATCATTGAGTTCGTCATTTTTTCGCCATCTATTCCGTTGAAGCTGCTCGAATTTAGAGAATGCATTCTGATTTTTTTGCCGATTCATATTTTAATCGATCTAGCTAGGATTGAAACAGATGGAAGGAATACATCAACAACTGAACAAAAAAATGTAAAATGGTTGATCGTGCATGAAAACGTAGCCTGTTAGGAATTATTTTTCAGGGATACTTGGTGTTTAAACACTTTAAACTAGCAACTAACAGATGTTTTGTCCTAAACCGTTATTTCTATGCGTCACACTATACCGTTGGGCGTTTGTCAGGTCAGTAAATTATGATGACGATAAATTGAGTTGCTGAGGGGAAAAATTGCTGATGTACATATTTAGAATATGGGTTTTATTTCTTGAACTGGTCGGTCGTCCATTTAATTATGTTAATTATATAGTAACACCTGGCATTATTAGTCACGTACATAACTACACTCTATACATCAGATAATAAAAAAATTCCACTAGCAAAAAAATTTAAGGGGAGGAACACATTTATTTTATGTACTTAAGGGTGACTCATCGTATGGGATCGGTAGGATGGGCTCCAAAATCACAGGTAGACGAGTAACTCAGGTAAAATTAACATAAAATTTTCTATAAATATCTCTACCCGTATTTTGACATTTAGCAAAGTTTAACTAGTCGCTGCATGAGCAACATCATAATGAGAGGCTCAAAAAAAATTTGTAAATGTAAAATGTATTTGTGATCGGCTGATCAAAGTGGGATAAATTGAAAATTGTTTCCTCTAAAGGATTTGCAAAAGTAATGTAAAAGTGAACAAAACTAGTGAAAAATGCTTTATATAAAAAATGATTTATTCCAACATTAAAGTTTTTTAGTATTCTGATAATAAATTATGTGTTACAAATGAATAAATTCAATTCCACAAATGGGTTAATAAATACAATGCTGAATATGCCGATAAAAGTAAAATTTGATGTGGAAAAATTTGAATTGAAATATTCATGTGTGCGATATAAAAGGGATATATACGAAATGCTGAAAAATATTGACCCCGAACCCAGTTTGAATGAAAGTTGAAGAGCGAATGATAGCAGATTATTAAAGAATGATAGCAGATTATTAAAGAAGTGGAGGAGACAGATGACATCCAAAGTAGAAGCAGGTTGGAGTTTGCGGAAGGTATCGTGTTAATTAGTATAATCTTTTGTTTATAAATCTTATGTGTGATAATTTAACGGGTCTTGTGCTTATATCGTTAAGTTGTAACACGATTTTAATTATTTATTATGTAAATGTTATTGCATTGAAAATTACTAGTTTCTTGGTAATTGGAATTATTTTCTCCTAAACGTTATTTAAAAATAAAATTTGGCGATCTAATGTTTCAGTTTTCATAAAACGTTTGGATAACGAAGATCAATACGACAAATTTTAATTAATTATCGATTTCATTTATTCGTGAATTCAATTGTCATTTCTTTTGATTCTTTATCAACGTCAGGAACTAGTTTCCACAATTACTAGTTCAACTTTCCTTTTTTTACGCGTTGTTGACAAACTCTTGTTTAAACGATGGTTTGTAGGTTCGGACGTTTCGCGGTTCTAAAACATTTAATGTTGGAGTTTTCCGCTAATTAATCAAAACCAAATAAACATCAGATTCATCGTCTTATAATTTTCTAATATGATGAGAAACTTTGCTCTCTAATGATATTCTCGAAAATTTAAATACAATATTTTTAAATATGTATGGAAATATAGGCAATTTCCAAGGTTTTTATTTTGGACTAGTTTCTAATTTTTTGAATTTCATTGCGAGAGCGTCTAGTCTGATCTTATAAGTCAATAACAGTTCAGTTTTGCTGTTTATCCTGGCCTTAATGTTGTAGCTTAAAGCTGTGTTCATCAGCGGTCTTTACCAAAGGTTTTGCTGGTGTTTCCGTTATTTCTAATTCTATAGGCTTTTGGTTTCTATTGTATTTCAAAGTTTGGCAAGTTTCGCAATTGTTGATGCCATGAATTTCTGGGCGTTTTCATAAGTTGTTCATACCGATGTCGACTTATGGGGTTTTATAAGAGACGCCGTTGTGGAAATTTTCCTTTACCGAGTTAGTACGGTAGTGTAGTAATATATGTATCCAACAATATTCGTTGTGTCCCCACAGACCCTAGACAATATTTTGAAGATGTTTCCTCTTCAAGTCTAGGATAGGTATGATTTTCGATATAGAAGATTTCCTGGGTTTGGAATCGCGGAGGTCCAGAAGGATGGAAGGAATTTCCTGTCGAATGCAGTGTCCATCGTTTCTAATTTTCTATAAGGCTGTGTTTCATTTGATGTTTAGTTTTTAAATTTAAATACAGAGAGTCAGCTCTTCGTCAGCTATTTCTCTATTTTCGATTTATATTCAAAATTAAATCTCGTGATAAAAGTGCACAACAAAATAATGGAAACTCATTTGAAGTTGTTCCACAGTAATTTGACAGTAATCAGTAATAATTATTAGTGGTATAAGTAGTAATTTCTTTCTGTAAGATCATGTGTAACTGTTATGTTGAGTTTTGAAACTAAACCAACACGTTTTACGTGATCATAAACGGTTAAATTCGATAAATTTGGTCGGCGATGTCACGAGTCGAAGGAATGAGTGTAAGTAAACGATTTTATCGTCCACACAAAACTGTGTATCGGTTAGGAATTTATTGTTGAAAAGTTTTTATTTTTTAGTAATTTCATGCATTTTTAGATGTGGCGAAGAATTTATTTTGAATTTTATTGCAAAATTTTTGGCAACATGTTCACCAAATCGTGAATCGTTATTGCAATCTTAAACATTATGTAGCCTGAGTAAGATTTTGGATGAAATGCGCTTACAATAAAACTGTGGAGTTAGAAGTAGAATTCTCTCGAAAGTTTTGACACGTGGGTCGCCGCGTTATCCTGTTGAAATATACAATTTTGGTCCGAATCATTATATAAACTGAGTAGAATATCTTCTTCCAAAAGAGCAATGTAATTGGTGGAATACATCCGTGTGAAAATAAAACATATTGGCGGCCTGCGCTATGAGTAAAGGCGCTCGACACCATAACGCTTCCACCTCGAAAATTCCATTTTGATTTTTTTACCTCGGAATTTTTCAAAATGTGCCAATAATAGCTATAGCTCAGGATCAGGACTGTCCAAGTTGAATTTGCCGATTCGAATCACCCCGCATCTTAGTCTTTCCACAATTGCCCTGCAAATCGAAATTATTTTAAATATTTATTTGCCTTCCTTTGCAGTGATAGTTTTTTTTCACTTTTTTATTTTGTTTCGGGTGATTTCGTTGATTAATGTTGCTCTGATTTCTAGTTGTTCTTGTGTCTTTGTTCTTGATTTAGCAGGTGTTTGGTTTGTTCACTGTTATAATGCGGTTTGCGTTTGCTGAGTTTTGAATCATTTTTTAGTAATTTGTTGTTTTTTTTGTTGTTATTGTTTTTTGCGAATTTTCTGCGTTATTGCTGCCGTTATGAAGCCCAACCCTCGAGTGGAAATTGAGATGTTTACTGCTTTTCGAATCGTATTGATGTTAAGTTCAGCGAAGGTATTATTTAATGAATCGAACTCAGCGAACAACTTCCTATCAAGATCTTTCTCTGGTGGGTCAATTTGGCTTGGCGCGTCCGGTTTATTCCTGTTGTTGGAAAAATGCTTTTTACCGCCTCTAAAGGGAGGGGGAGCTGGTTCCGGTACGGCTGGTGGTATTTCTACAACTGGTGCATCTATAATGCGACGCGGTCTTCGACCTTGACGATTAGTGTTCATTATGATGCGGTGTATATAAAAGAGCTTTTATATATATTTATTTCTTTTGTTTGAATTGAATATCGGTTTGATTTGATTTTGTAATCTTTTGTTGAATATGAAAATCCTTTATCCTTTATATTATATTTGGTGTCTCACTATTGTACTTGTTTATTTGTGATTCTTTATATTGTTTTAATATATTTTATTTTTCTTATCACTTTAATCATTTTAATTTTGCACTTTACTTTCTGTTGTTTTCGTTATGAAATCATAATCAATGGATTTTGAAGGCCCGCAGCTTTTTTGGAAATCTCCTTTTAATTAGACAACTACACGACGACCTTTTATTAACTGAACTACTCTCGTCTGAAAATATAAAATTTACAAGTTCATGATATACATTGATTTTCTAAAATTTTTGTTTGGAATTTTTTGTTTTTGCCTGATGATTTTGAAGTTGAACGGCGTCAGATTGTAATTGGGGAATATCGTCAGCACTCTTGGAGTCCCAGATTCAATATTATTTACGTATACTTTACCAACACTTACAAATCATTCGCGACTACACGACTCGTCAGTTGTCGAGGAGATGCCAGTTTCTTACACCCATTTTGCAATTTCTCGACTATTGTTTGAACTGTTTGTCTCCGTTAAATTTTCATCCAATCTTTCCTCCAATACTACACTAAATCAATAAGTTAGCATACATTTATTTTACGCCATTCATTTAATTTCCCCTCAAAGATTGACATGGAAACCAGAAACCTATCGAAATAAAACACCATGATTAATATATTTTTGCTTTAAATAAATACTTAAACTTTCAAGTTTTTTTGATACATATAATATCGAAAGGGATTCATTCGGCCTGGTGTAGAAAATAAAAAAAAAAACATAAAATAAATTCACTTACCACCGCCGGCCAATAACCGTGACAGCCCATATTTATAAAATAATAATTGCTCATTGTAAAAGCCCCATAATATTTAATTTACGCAAGAAAATTTTATTTACACATTATAATTTAATCACAATTCTTGCCAAAAAAAATATCCTAAACAAAATAAAAGAACCAGAAAAACAATTGTCATATTTTGACATTACCAAATTACCCAAGCAACCATATAACCCCAGCAACCGATCAAAGGATCAAATTCACTGTCCACATTTGGAAATGTTGCGTACGAAACATTCAGATTCTGACCCTGGTTCCTGGTCCTTAATATTTTGAGCCTCAGAAGAAAACTAATAATTTTCGTTTTCGGACATTGCACTTTTTTATATTATATAAACTAACAAAAAAAATAATAATATAAACAAAAATTTAGAAATAGTCACTAAAAGCTCAAAATTTACCACGAAATTGTCACGATGCGTTCTTTAAATTTTTTAGAATCAATTGGATGATCATAAAGGCCTCCTTTTGCTCTAATAATTCTGAAAAACATTTCCAGAGGGTCTTGATTAAGACGATAAGTTAGTAGGTATGATGTTCCCTTTTTGAAATGGTAATAGGGATTTATTATTACTAACACAAATAAATACTTGATAACCGTACTTGTACACGATTTCTCATGTCAGTACTTCTGTCTGGAAATGTCTTCAAATGGAGCATCCAAAAAATCTGGCTAAACATTTTCCTTGTAAATGTGTTGGGGGGAAAAAGGAATTCGAATATTATCTTGCTTTGATCAATATTTTCCCCATATTGCTGGCATGGATGATGACGGAATCTCAGCCCAGGCATATCCTCCTCCTGGATTTATCTCATTATTAGCTTATTTTTTCGTTTAGGGTGAGATATATTGGATAATATTATTACAATGGTACACTGCACCACTACACAACACCGTTCATAATAATTGTTTATCACTTATGTCTTGTTTTAATATTATTTTGGTTTTCACACTTCTCACAAACTATTTTTATTTTTGGACCAAGCTCTTCGCACCTCGAATATTCCACCTGCAATCCCCTTTTTCTCCATTCATCAATCCTTTTATTTTTCACGACAACAATCCCCTATTTTTCCGATTAACCAATTGCGATCAACCGATCATACTAGCGATCAACCGTTTGTAGACTTTGTTTAACCGTTTCAAATTTTGGTTGAACCTCCCCTTTAACATTTTGAATTTCTGTGTGTAATTCCGTTTGCAGTTTTTCCACTTCACGTGTAGTGTAGAAAATAACTTGAGAAACCTCTCGTCCATTTTCTTTTGGCCATCTTTTATTTGGTGTTTAATGTCAGCACCCTTGTTGCTCCACTTGTACCATCTGCTGTTTCATTTCCTGGTTCGACAGTTTTATTTCCTCGCTCGATTGTTTCATTTGATGTTTAATTCCACCCAACTGTTGTTCCATCATTTGATTCATAGCATCCATTAACTGCGATAAATCGAAACTTTCAGATGGGGTTTGTGTTTTTTCGACCACCGTTTGTACGTCCTCTTCTTTCTTCTCTACACTAATCTCATCCATTTTTCTTGAACCTACACTGGCCAAACTTCGCTGTTTCAGTTCCTTCTTTAATTGTGGAAGACTCGTCATTCAACATCAATTTACACCTTTATATATATTAAAATATTTGTTTCGAGAATAATCCCGAATGCTATTCAAAAGTTATAGGAGTGCATTCGACATAACATATTCTATTCTAATCTAGGTGTCACTGTAACAATAGTAAATTAAAATTAAAAAAAAAATGAAATCGGGAAACAAATTTAATTTTATGTTATGAACAGTCATAACATAACATGTGTTCGTCTCTCTTCTTGATCCCCTTACAGTTTCTTCTCTTGCTCTCATGAAATGTATGTACCCCAGATTGAAGAATCTTTGCCGAATTACCTACTATTGAGCAAGAAACTTTTCATTTTTGAGATCTCGCGGTATGAATGGTTTTTTGTTTTTAATAATGCTCCGATAGCATTGTTTTTTTCATTGCTTAGGTCCGTTTTGCGATCCATTTTTGAAAATAAATATCTCAGTCTAGACTTTCCTACACACTTTAACTTAAACACACCAACAAGTTTTTTAACTAAATGATAAAAATGACAACGTAGATTATTTCTTACTTTAGCTCAGTCACAAAAACACCTTGTCAAACCGCGCGTATATAAAAAAAACTTTTTAGGTATTTTTCATTCATTGTAAATCGTTATCAATTCCTCGTTTTATTAACATTACTATGTAATATAAAAATTATATAAAAAATTAAATTTAACAAACACTCGCACAAAAAAAAATAATATATTTTAATTAAAAAAGTTGTCCAAAAGTTTAAAAAATCACTCGGTCGGATTCGCCTTGTTAGGTCATCATCAGGAGTATCTTTTCTGCTATTTCTTGATTTGATTGTGAATCTGATGATGTGTATACGATGTGTGACACACATCAAGATGTTGAAAGAACCGGTGATGGCGGTCGACTATTCGAGGAACTGTAGCTTAATCTTTACACTTCTGCTCTTTGGTTGGATACTAATGCATCCAGTTGCAATGGTTGATGTTGTGACAGCAATTTCCAACTTCGAAAAGATTTTGACAATTCGTGATTTTGCTAATGACTGGGGTTGAATGGTGACAGTTTCGTGACCATTCCAACCAAACTTTTAAAAAACTATTTCGTTCTTTTGTTCAGATTTGTGTTTTTTTAAAATATATTTCAACAATGTCTGCGTTTGTTGACTCCCGTCCTATCAGCAGCTGATACGTGTTCCGTTTTTTCAATCGAACGTAGCTTCGTTTACTGCATCATTGCCAGCATCATCTGTGTCATCTTGGCTCAGATCAACGGTCCACAGAAGTAATAGTTTCACTCTCTCTTTCATATATGTAGGGTGTCAAAAACGACATTATTTCTTCGTACTTCCATTTTATGTGGTTTTATTGCTGCTTGTCCACTCTTTGTCTTTGAGGTTATTCCATTGTTTCTTGCACTCTGGTCCTTAAAAAAGACAAATTAAATACAATTTTAATATTTTTTTTTTGCCGCATTCAATTGCCGAAAATCTCGTGAATTAAATAATTTGTATGGGCATTGGCGATCATCCCCACACAGGCTTGTTGTAGTTCTTGTCTATTTATTTTTATTGTTTCTTTTTGAATGTTATTAACATTTGAAATCGTGTTTTTTAGTTTATTAATTTTAAAATAAAAATGAAAAAATTAAATAAAAATGATTAAATTAAATTATTAGTTTGTCTTACATTTTGCTGCTTTAAGAAGCTTCAGTTGGGATTTTATATGTATATCGTTGTGCTTGGCTTTTATATGGCGGCCTAGATTTGATATATTATTTGTGTTATAACAACAACATTTATATCAAATTATGACATTGAATATATCAATTTTTTCATATACATATACATCCGTTAAATACTGATGACACGGAATATGTATATCGGTTTTCATATTGACTAGGGCATTTACATTTAATTTTACATTTATTTTTCATCAATAGTTTTATAAATGATCTTTTTTGTATATAAATCAAATAAATTATGGAATAAATATTAGTTCTTACACACCAGTCAACGTGTTTCTGTCCAGCCCAGACCAACAGCAAGCGAGAAACATTTTAAGTAATTGTCAATTATCAAATTTGTGATTTGACCAAAATACGGTCAAACAATTTGAAATTTTTATCTGACAGTTGTTTATATCACATTTGTGCTTTGGTTTCTGTATTATAGGTAGAATTTAGCCAAATCACCTCGTTTTCTACCCATTATTAATTCAATGTATATTTCTCTACTCGATCAAGTCGGAACAAAATTTTAAACTTGAGCACTTTACACTTTTTTAGTTTAAACGTTATTCAAATTGTTTGAAATTGTATATATTTTTTTTCACTATTGTATATCGTCCTAATTATTTTGATATTAACTTCCACTTATCAAATAATATTAAATATTTAAATATTTTTTTTAAAGTTACAAGAACTGAAATAATTTTATTTATTTCAGCGTTTATAATTAAATTTACTTTAACTTACTCAAATTATTTACTTAAAAATCGCCAACGACTGAACACATCAAAGGATTAACAATGACAATAATTAGTGACGATTATATGAGTTCTACATAAAGGAAACGGGCAGTTTTTTTAATATTTTATATGAGATTTTGATTATCCAGTAAGCTGTTTTTCTTTTTCATCGTTGAACATATTATTCCTTTTCCTTTCTTGTTCTAATTTTATTCCATAGACCTATGGTGTTTAGATTAGGGTTTGTTTCGTTTATAAATCCGTTCCAAATTTTCTTGAAATGATCTCAAAATGATTTTATTGCGATTTTGCATTTTATAATATGTTCTTGGCGACATTTCTTTCTTGAAAACACAACTCAGCCGTGTGCTGTTTTCTTTAATACCTAATATTAACTAATAAAACTAATTGATTGTTAAGGTCAACGTACTGAATGTTCACTCCAATGATGAATGGTCCGTAATGGTCTCGAAACAGCATCCATTTTCAGTGATGAAAATTCTTCTATTAAATTAGTTTCACCAATAATTTTAATTTCCCCAATTTGTGCGGTTTCATCGATTTTATAATTTAAATTTGAATTTTGTCATTTCAAAATTTTCGGCGATGAGCTTGATCAATTTTTTGAACCTATTATTTGAAAAGATGTTTAATGGTATAATGCTTATGGTGGCAATGTCCACACATGCTTTCCACATTTATTCTTAGCTGAATTGAATGGAAAAAGTTTCCTTCTTTTGTATGGTGCTCACTTTATCAAATTTGTTACATTATCACGAACGTATCTGGAAACCATCTGGAATTGGTTAAAATATATTTCAACTTGATTTGATAAGTAATTTAAATAAATCTAAATCAGGGCGGTCATTTTGTGGTGCTTTATCACCACAGTTTATCACTAGTGGAGACTTTTTTGTGTGATAAAATTCAAAACAAAAAAGTCTACAAACACAACCCTGCAAAATGAATTTTGAGGGGAAATGATGAACTTAAAATGAACTAAAAGTGATAAACTGACATTTGTTGCTGAGCTATATGAACATATTTTATGAAGTGGTTTTAATGAAGTGATAAAATAATAATTTTTAATTTTATTAAATTTTATTAATAAAAATAAAAAAAAATGAATTATTATACGAATATTAATAGTAACGTATATATATATATATATTAATGGTTGAAATGCATTTTTAACATTTTTTGCTAAGTTTTGTCATTTATAAAATTGAATTAGTTTTAATAAAAGACTTGTACAACTTCCTTTTAGTGGCAATATTTGTGACCGCAACGGATTCGCACATTCGGCAGAATTCAATCGAATTACTGTATCGCATTTTGTTAGCGGATAGTGAAGATTCTAGTTTAACGCGCGAATTACGTATACTTAAAATAATTTTGAAATCGATTATTGATATTGACACAAATGTTAAGGTTAGCTAGTCGGTATGCTAAACGTGATAGAAAAGGGAATACAAATTGTCTCAAAATTTTTCAAATTGGCTTGAGAAATCGAGTGATGGTCACGAGCAGGATGATTCTTGTTTAAGTGAGAATGATATTCCATCGTCGGCGGCCGATATAAACGCGTTAGATTCTAGCGAATTTCGACGAATTTCAGAACCCATCAAAACGCCGATTACGAAGTAATTTTTCGTTCGATAGCAAGCCAGAGAGTATTGAGATAATCAAACCGATCGATTATCCACCAATAGGAAAAATTTATTATTACACCGAGATGATCGATATTGCATTTGCTTGTGATCCACTCATAACGTGGTTGAATAAATATCCGGCTGAGAAAGTGCCAATTGCCTTTGATATGGAGTGTCCTTTCAGTCTCAAATCCTCGGTTATACAACTGTGCGCTGATGTGAATGAGTGTTACGTTCGAGACGATACTTCTGAGGAGCAAACTGTCCCAGTTAATACAACAATTGAACGGCGATTTAGTGGAAGCAATCCTTTCCTCGATGCAGGTCGCCAAGTTCGACGAAGAATTATTAATAATATTGCATGTTAATAAATTATCAGACAATCATTATCAATTAAGAAAGCTTGAAAAAATTAAAACTCGTTTTGTAAATTATCACAATATATTTTTTTTCAAAATTTATATTAATAATAAATTATAAAGTTCGATTAATCGCGGGTTTCTGCGTCTTTCATTTCATTTAAAAGAGCCATAGACTCTCTATGTCGGCGTTCATTTTCCCGACTTTCGCTTGACCATCTGTTAAAATAAATGGTCACTATTTGAGGGAGGGTCATTTTTATACGACTCAAACAATAAATTGTCATCTAGAATGTCACACAAAAGTATACATTAAAATAAAATTCACTGGTTTTAAATACATTTTAACAGATGGTCATGTTTGAGTCATACAAAAGTGAGCCTTTTAAAACAAATAGCCATCTAAAATGAGTCACTCAAAAGTATAAATCAAAATAAAAGTCCCTTTATTTAAATGTTTTCACTAATACAAAATCACAGCTGTAGTTATTTGAAAATTTACCACATTCAACTTACATTACTTTTCAAGCAATTTAAAAACAATTCCCACAAATATTTAACTTGATCACTTTATTATTATTTTAGAATTATTTATAAGCTTAAAACTTATTTAAAATTAATATTTTACGAACTTATCAACCGAGAATGAAAACTTATAATGACGATAAACAAGTTTATTTGTTATTTATTCATGTTTACAACAAAATTCGGTGTCGTTTTAAATGTGCCAGTAAAAGGCCAACTATTAAATAAACTATACGAAACAAGCAATAAAAAACCTCGAATAATAGCTTGAGGGAGATGCGGCTTTGTATGACTCACGCTTGACCATCTGTTAAAATAAATGGTCACTATTTGAGGGAGGGTCATTTTTATACGACTCAAACAATAAATTGTCATCTAGAATGTCACACAAAAGTATACATTAAAATAAAATTCACTGGTTTTAAATACATTTATCTAAAATGAGTCACTCAAAAGTATAAATCAAAATAATAATCCCTTTATTTAAATGTTTTCACTAATACAAAACCACAGCTGTAGTTATTTGAAAATTTACCACATTGAACTTACATTACTTTTCAAGCAATTTAAAAACAATTCCCACAAATATTTAACTTGATCACTTTATTATTATTTTAGAATTATTTATAAGCTTAAAACTTATTTAAAATTAATATTTTACGAACTTAAAAATAAAAAATTATATAAAAATTATATTTTGATAAAAAATTTTGACACAAACGTCAAAACATTTTTTTTATCTATATAAACGAAATACAAGATATTGTGCTCTTTTTCTAAACGCATCAATATACGACGTGCCATAATTCATCCGATTCATTCTGAATTAAGCTAAGACAATTTCTTTTTATCACACTTTTTATCACCAAATGTGATAAAGCACCACAAAATGACCGCCCTGATCAGCTTAACTGGGACGGTTTTAACATGGCGTTTTCCTTCAAGAGATGAGCTCCGTTTTGGGTAGTAGTCTAAGATACAGCCAGGATCTACTAATATTAAATCCGTCATTTTTTAATACCATCGATAATTCATTAAGTGTTCTGACACTACGATATACGTCACTTTGTCGCCGCTCATAGGCTGCCGATTCAGGCATAGCTATGTTTATAATAGTCTGTAGTAGCTGCGGCTGGTCCTCTTCAATTCTCGGTCTTCCGACATGCTCTCTAATTTTCAAAGCTTGGCGTACTTCCGGGTTTTTTTCCATAATTGCGTTAAGCTTTAATTTTCTCTCGTTTCGGTACTTTTGCGATCGTTTCTGTTCCCCCTTTCTCCTTTTCAGCTGAGCCTCCAAATCGATTTTTTGTTTCTTTTTGGCATTTAAATCTTTTTCCTGAGCATCAGATAGAAGACCTCGCTTATGGCGTTCATATAAACCAATTATTTCGGAATTCAGTACTTCAATCTCAGATTGTAGTTTCTTTTGAACTGTAGCTACTCGTGGTGATTCAGGAGTGCTGTATGCTAAATTTTCTTTTACAGTTTCGTGTATTAAACTACTAGTATTAGTCGAGTTAGCAGTGGATGTTGACGACTCAGTTTTACTAACCGAAGCTGAACAATTTTCAATTGTAGCATTTAATCCACAGTTTTTGTTGCTTGTTCCCCCCAAAATGAAAACAGAGTTCCTTTTTTCCTTATTATAATTGCATTTAATTGTTTTAAATCATTGCCCACCTCTGTTTGCAAATCATCTTCATTTTTCATTTTGTTCCATTGTTTTACAACTTCTTCCTGGCACAATTTTCTAGTTTTTTCTGGATATGCTAGTACGTAAGCATTATAAACCGATTGATACATATTATTTTTGTCCATTGTACCTGATAGCTATAAATTTTATATTCAAATGGGGTTGTTTAATAATTTTATATTTAATTGTTTACCTTTCTTGTCGAAAATGATATTATAGTCTAACAAACTGCAATTAAAATCACATTTAAAACATCACTATTAATATTATAGTATGTTTATTTTACGCAGAAATAAAACTTCTACTTTTTTATTTGAAGTTGGCGATTTAGTTTTACCCAAGTTTATAGTAAAAAAGGAGCTAATCAATAATTTTATAAATATATTTCAATATGCGATCTAATTTTTATTCAAAACTAAAACTGTAACTAAATCGCTTTATAATAAAATCTAAAAAAACATATATTTTTCCCTAAAATACAACGAACGAAAACCCGAACAAATGCAACCATGAAAGCGCCCTAAGACGTTCGCGGTTCTGTTTTTATTTTACTTGATCTCAAACAAGAGATATACCGCTGAAAAAGGAAAAGAAATACTACCACCAATATCATATTTTTAGTGGGATCTAATATTTAGTTTATTATTTTATTAAAAGTGTTATTTTGTATATAAACCCGATCTGTAATGACCTGGGCCACTTATTAAAATCACTAGACCACGTATCGGCGAACAATTTCAACATGCATTTATTTGTGTTTGAGGTGCCGCCAGCGTTGTCAAGGTTTACGGATTTGTGTAAACATGGATATTTTTTAAATTCATTGATTAAAAATAGTGTTTGCTCCTTGTCTCTTAGATTTCATGAATTATACATTTAACTTTTTCTCGAATCTAGTGAATGCGTTAAAATTAGGACGCGTCTCTATAGTTCTGCACCACCTGTGTGTATCTAGCTACCTGTGTTTGATGGGTCTATTAAGTGTTGCGCTGTTGTTTGGATTTTTCTGTTCATGATTGTTATATCAGTTATGTAGTTTTTTATTCCGATTTTTTTTTAATATTGGATTTTCCTTTGAAAATTTAGTTTTGATTTCTACCGTCTCGTATTTGATTACTTCCAGTTCTTTGGTTTTGCTATGTTGTCAATTGCGGGAAGTCCTCATGTTATAAATTAAAGTCATCAGGTATTTTTTAATTTTTATGCTCTTAACAAAGAAAATGGTTTTTATATGGTTTTCCCCACAGTACTAACATCTGTGGCACTAGTCCCCGGGAACAGGGAACTGGGGAAGAATTTATATGTAATTTTTATTTAAACTTTTTTCTGACATATGTACTGAGTTTTTTTTGAGCTCCTTAAACGTTACGTTAGTAAGGATTTTAACTAACGTTTAGGATGTGCTAACTAGTTATAACACATATCGATGAATTTTAGACTTACATTCGTGAAAGCATTTTATTTATGAGGATAGAAATGTATCTCTCACAACCATATGAAGTCTGTCTTCCGTATGTCTTCAGAATCATATTGTAATTGTGGTTGATGGTTGAAAATTAATTATATTGTGATTGAGAATTCAAAAGTTCCTGTAGCAGAGGGATTGTCTGTTCGCCTTGGGATCGTATATCCTCTAGAATTCTGTTGGTCCGTTCTCGTTGTACTTCAGCATTTTCCAATAATTCTACAGTGCGCTCTTGATGATGTATGCCGCGAACCACTGACGTTGTTGCAAAGCTTTCCTGTTTAAATTTTAAAATTTTATTAAATTGAAGATTTTTTCTAACTTACACCTTCTTGCGTCGCTATCCCTATATCTTTGAACGCGAGGTGGCAAGACTTGTATGTACCTAACTAAACGTATACACAATTTATGTGTAGTTACTTCTATACGATTGCTTTCCAATTCGGGGATTGATTGCGCTGACTGTGTTACTGTAGCTGATTCTACTGTCGACTGTGGTTGCTCTTGTTGCTGTGTGACTTCAGAATTCTATTATAAAAAAATCATAATTTAAATTACCTATCTATATAATTACAAAATTTATATAAACTTACTTCTACACGATGATGTCCTAATTGTGTCGATGTTGAGAAACATGCGGTACACTGCAATTGTTGTCGTTGTTGCATATGTTGAGAATTCTAAGATAAAAAAATATAAATCAAAATTAAAAATTTAGACATCTTGTTCCAAATTCGTCGATTGAATCCTTTCCTCTAAATCAGACAATTGAAGAGACCACTTTTTCTTAGCGGCTTTTTTCAAATCTTGCCAAGTCTAAAACGAAAAAAATGCTTATGTTTAACATAAATTTTATTAAATTTTTAATTAAATTTTTACCCGCTTCCATTGCTCTTCTGTTCGAGTCGTCACTCCAGCCTCGTTCAATGTGACGGTGATTGATCGCCAATGATTCGCCCGTGTCCTGTTACCATCAAAGGTACGTACACCAAACAGTACAAACAAATTTTCCTGGACAAAATCCACCAACATTTGGCGTTGCTCCACTCGAGACTATAATGAAATAAAATAGGAAACAGATTTTAATTAAACTTGATATGTAACACTCACGTTTAATATTAAATTAACATGCACAAACGAATTTTAAGTGATTTTTAATTGAAAAAATTAACAAATTAATCGCGACTTGTTTCACATGACTCATATGTATTTATATACAAACGAATTTTAATTTTTTTAATTTTCAATAAATTTACACACTAGGTACTACCATTTTTCCAAAATATATTAATTATATTTTATAAATTTTATTATTTTCTTAATAATTTAATTTGAATTAAATTTTTCACGAAATCAACCGTAGGTAAATGAAATTGAAATATGAATAGCATTTATGCTTATATACCATTTATAGCAAAGCTCGCGAGTTGCACACCGCGACCGCGAACACTTATTTTATTTATTCACACCAACATGTTATTTACACTAATATAATGCTAAATACAGTGCTTAACAAAAGTCATGCGACATAATGTAATATGGTTTTCACGATATGTGACTCGAAAAACACACTTTTTTACATGATTAGGTTTATTTGACTCGCGATATATGCATATCCCTAGTGGGAAAAAATCATTCTCTTTAACGAGAACTGACCACTCTCTCGCTCTCTCTCTCGGATTTTCGTAATTTGCGGAGCCAAATGGTAATATATTGGTTGGCTCTCGAATGACTCTCTTTTATGCTGGTTTAGAAATGCAAATGTTTTGCGTACTCTGTTGGCTGGTTTGTTGTTTTTTTAAGTTTGACTAAAATCCCTGGTACTCAAGTAAATGATGGTCTGAATATGCTTTAGCTAAACATTATCTGACGGTTTTTAAGTGTCCTAGAGAATATGGTTCTTGTGGATGGGCTTTATGATAGGATCTGGCGTTCTTGAATTTGCATAAGGCTTGTCTCTGTTTGGGTGTTAATTGCGAATAAATTAATATTTCTGTTCTCTTGAGAGGCTTGCTCATGGATTGTTGATCCAATAATTTTAAATTTACTGATTTATAATTTCAGTTATCGGTGGAATAGATGTCTTAGTTACGGAGTATTGGGGAGTGTTCGTGGATTTAAGATCTGTGACACACAGATTTTTAATCTGTGGTCACTAACTTCGGTTTTATAAGAATCGTTTTTACTGCAATTTACGTAGGTCGTACGATTTTTTTGACGAGTTATTATATGATCTACTTTGAAAATTGGATTAAAAATGAAACACTTGAAATTGTTTTCCTTATAGTCGATATCGATCTCCTTATAGAATATCGATTTCGAAAATATATAATTTTCATCCTCAGTTCCTAATTACAAACTAACATAAATTATCTAAAGCTAGTCTCCTTATGCACTATGTGTTTCTTATTGGGTATGCTCCTTCAATTATTACATCATAAATTTTATTAGTTTTGGTGTTGAGTTTGTCGTTCATGAGTATCTTCCTAGCTTTTAACCTTTGCTTCTTGCGAGGTCGTCGCCCATATCGAAAAGTCTACTTCTCTGGATAACGTTCCATCTTCTTTAGCTTTAGATAGTTCACGGAAGCCATGCCTCGTTGGATTTGTTTCAGTTCGATAACTAAAACCGGATTAGATATTATCCGGTTCGAGATCCGGTTCCAAATATGTAAGACCTCTTTATGTTAATTCGGCTGGAAAACATTCTATGTGTCACTCTTTTATCGAGTAACATTAAATGAATTCGTAAAGTTTTGTCGATTGATGTAACGAATAAATGAAACGTATATAGTATGTATAGTTGTATTTTATAGGCCGGTTATGCCAAATTGAAACAAGCAAACGTTTTTAGGAACTGGAACATTTATTATTAGGTTGCCAAAATAATTATATTATTTAATTTGTATAAATTAGGAAAAGTTCCAGTTACCATCGACCAATTTTACCAATGCAATAACATATTTAACAAATTTAATTTACAATTAATATAAATTAAAAATTTAAGTTTATTACTATGTAAAAAATAAATGCAGACAGAAAAATAAAATTTGTACAATAAATTATTTAGTCCTTAAGAATTACTCTAACTAAATATATTTTATAGAGAACACAAAAAATAAAATTACTAAGATTTGTTAAATAACGTAAAAATTATTTGTTTTATTTATCTATGTGGCGCCCTCATTTATATACATTGTAAAGTAAAACTTATTGAACCGGTTTATTGGTACGCAGCTCAGAAACTATCTTTGAAAATTAATTTTCGAAGGATGATACAAAAGTAGAATCGAGTCACGAGGCTTACTAAATTGCGAAAATATATTTTAAACGCTACCACCTACCAAGAGCGAGATGATTCGTGACAAATATTCGAAAATCAGACCCACCAACTTTTATGAGAATAACTAAACAGTTCCATCGAGAATCTAGGACAATCCTCATTATTATCCTGCTAACAGATCTCACTAGAAAAATTTAAAGCGTCATCCAATTTTGAAAATAGCCGATAGACCAATGATTAGAAAAGCAACAGGCGCATGTGATTAAGCAGCTAGTGAAGCCAAATACCAGCAACAGCTCGTTTGATACATTGATACGCAGATGACATACTCGGTCAATAGTTTGGGTGTGAAAGTTTATGGCATGCTTCAAAAACGAATTTACGAAAGTCTGCTGGAATATATGGTCGTGGTGAGTCGGTCGACACGTCGCAATATAATACTTTGTTCGAAGTATTGTTCGAATTGAATGTAACGGAAGTTGTTTGAATTTAAGTTTGCTGTTTGAATTAAGTTTCAATATGTTCTGCAGCTGTGGTGAGCTGCCCGATAAAATCCAGGTGTCGGAATTATGTAGGCGATGCATTGTTAAGGTTCAGATTAAACGTAAAAGTCAACGGCTTATGATCGGTACATAGTGTAAAGTTACGTACCTCTAATAAATACTTAAAATGCTTCATTCATTAATATGTCGCAAGTAATTCTCGATCATAATAGTGCCTATGATCGAGAATTACTAATTTTGTTGTGTATCAGTAAGCCTGACGGGCATAAACTGTTATAGTTGCTTGACGGTATTGGGTCTATAAATCCTGAATAACTTGAACGCGTTCGTGACCGGGTAAGATACCTTGACTAGTCACTGTATGACCCAAAAATTAAATTTCACGTTGTGCAAATACACACCTATCTGCATTTATCATGGGACGTTTCTGGTAACTTAAATGGTTCGATGGTGTTTCTGGTAACTTAAATGGTTCGTTTCGTAGCCAATCTGGTCCCTGCCACCACATTCGGTTTTCGATAAGTTCATCTGGAAGAATGCCACGGGAAGCAATGTCCACTGGGTTTTGTTTCGATTTAACGTAGGACCATTGCTGAACGTTCGTTGAATCTAATATTTCTGTGACTCGATTCAACACGATTATATTCCCCTTTCTAGGTGGATTTGCCAGCCAAGCAAGTACGGTAGTGGAATCCGAGCATAATGAGACTTGTGGAGGTACAGGAAGTTCCAACGACTTGATTACGGACGCAAGCAATCGTGCGAGTAGCAGAGCCGCGCATAATTCCATTCTAGCGGTGGAGACGTACTTGATCGGTGCGACCTTGGTTTTTGCAGCAATTATGTTCGTTTGCACCTTCCCATGGGAATTTATACTGCGTGTGTAAATGACTGAACACTGTATACTCTTCAGAGTTTGAATATTGAAATAATTTCTTATTCACTGAATAATTGTCTTAAAATAAATCTTAATACTTGTTTCAACATGTTTAATATTTTTTCTCTAATTCTTGGAAATTTCTTTATGCATAATTGCATCTTTATTATTTTATTATAATATGATATTTTATTGAATCAAAGAAAAATGTATTTCAATACATTGTATTATCTATAATTTTCATTCACATCGAAATTTTGTTTTGTCTTTCAATGTTTGCCTTTAAAATAATATTGTTGAATGAGCATTTTTATCTTCAACTTTACTGGTTTCATGGAATGTAACTCACGCGACGCTTCAGATAACATGTTCCTCTTAGTAGACTTGATGGATTCTGGCAGGACGATCTTAAACGAAAAACAATCTCCTCGTGGGTCAAATTTAATACCTAGCACTGAGATTCCCTCGGTAATTTCACGAATAGAGATTTCTCGATCTTCTGCGAGTATGGTTTGTAGAAGCCTCACGTCATTGGATGCCCATTTTCTAAGGTGGTACCCACCAAGCTTCATTAGGGGAATTAACTCGGTTTGGTTAGCCATAGCGACATCAATTTCACTCGCTCCAGACATTAAATCATCCATGTAAAAATCCTTGATTAGTATGTTAGCGGCGTTTGGGTGAGTATCTCGGTGCAGCTCTGCTAATTTACTGAGAGCTTGCGTGGCCAAAAATGAAGCTGACGCCGTGCCGTAGGTATTGGTCGGGAGGCGGTAATGTTTTATCTTTGCTGCTGGAGAATCGCGCCAGATGGTGCGTTGATAGTCTGTATCAGCCTTATCAATCCATAGCTGACGGAACATTTTCTCGATGTCTGCCGTGTAGATGTAGCGATATTTTCGGAATCTTATTAAAATTTCCAGAAGTGTCTGCTGTATGGTCGGCCCAACCATTAGCGTGTCATTAAGTGATGCTCCTGAGGTAGATTTAGCTGACGCGTCGAATACGACACGGAGCTTGGTCGTTGTACTGGATTCTTTGGTTACAGGATGATGCGGCGGTAATATTTTATCACATTTGGCAAGTCTACTTCGTTTTCTGGTATTGCTTTCATGTGACCAAGTGATTCATACTCCTCTAGAAATTCCGTGTAATTTCGGCGAAGTTCAGGATCCCTCGTTAGACTTTGTTCCAGCGACTTGAACCTCCTAATCGCTTGGTTAAATGATTCCCCCATTGCAGTTTTATTGGGCTTAAAAGGTAGACGTACTGTGAATTTACCTGAACCTTCAATCGTTAAATGGTTGTTGAAATGTTCGATAAAACACCTTTCTTCTTCGGTATAATGCGTTACAGCTGGTAAGTCTTCTGTCTCCCAGAACTTCCTTAATGTTTGGTCAATGTTTATTTCTTCTGGGGCAGACAGACAGGTAGTGGTTTGTTGTGGCAAACCGGTTGATTCGTAGCTTCCTCCAATGATCCATTCTAATATAGTCTTCTGGGCAACGGGGTGATTTTCATCTTTTTTTATTTGGCTCTCGGATAAAAGTAGCAGAAATTTGTCACAGCCAATTAAGAGATCTATATTGCCTATTGCCCGGTATGTGGAAATCAGGATCAGCCAAGGTTATGTGACTTAGATATTCGAATCGGTCTCGGTCTATCGATTTAGGAGGAATGTTGGATGAGATTTTGGGTAGGATATAGGCAGTTACATCAAATGTGAACCCTTCGTTTGTTCTGGATCTTACCAACAGGGATGATACTCCTCTTGAGCAGCTCGCTTTTCCGCCATTTATCGTATTAATATTAAATCTTGCATTTGATCGTACGACGTTTAGTCTTCTAGCGCAGTTCTCAGTAACGTACGATCGAGTTGATGCGGAATCTAACAATGCCCGACAGGGTCGCCATTCGCCAAATCTATCCCTCACTTCGACAATTGCGGTTGGTAAAAGTGCATCAAAACATACGGGTTGCTGTGATGAATGTAAAACATTGACTTCGTTTACATCCATTTCCTTCGACGTAATGAACATCGTAGTCGTAGGTGATTTTGAGTTTACTTCTGTTGCAGTTGAACCTTGTGAATTGCTGAACTCGGTGTGAACCAACGTATGGTGTTTTCTTTGGCACTGGTAGCATCGTCCTCTCGATCTACATTTGAATACGACATGTCCTTCTGCTAGACAGTTGAAGCATCTGGAACTCAGATGCGGAAGGTTTTGGTAGGAGAGAGGTTGGATAGTTTTGGTAGGAGACCCTTGTTTACCTTGAACCTTAGTTGTTGGTTGCTTCAATCCTTCGAGAGAATTCATTCTTTTGTTTAAAAACTCTAACAACTCTTCGATCGTTGAAAAATCTTGATCTGAGGACTCGTGCTTCCACATCTGCAACGTGGTGTCGTCCAACTTTCTTTCAGCCAGGTAAACCAACCAGCAATCCCTTGATTCTGCACTTTGTCCTAGTGCCTTCAGTCCTCGACCAGTTTCATCACACGTATCGAATAGTTTACCTATAGTGTCAGCGGAAGGTTTAACTATTCGTGGCTGACTGATATAGGTTTCTATGAAATCGTTCACGATACTCCGTTTCCTGTCATAACGTTTGACTAGTTTTTGGAATGCTTCAATGTAGCTTGAATCATCCACTCGAAAATGGCGTACTAAAATTTCGGATGGGCCTCGCAATGGACCCATCAAGTACTGAAATTTTTGAGCCGGCGACAGACGTGGACGGTACTCTTGAACAAATCATAGAATGATTGCCAGTCCCTGGGTTTTCCAGTGAAAATTGGCAGCTTTAATCGTGGTAGTTAGAAATCGCCAGGTAATCCTGAGGAAGATGTATTCAGAATAGTTTCATTGAGGTTGCATGGTGGTGTTTGAATTTTCGATCTCATTAATTTTTGTAAGGTCGATACGCAGGAATAATAATTGTCATCAACTGTATCGATGTCTGAGGCCACCTCAGGGTCGATTGAGAACATCTGATCTTCAATATTTACAAAACTCGTATAATGTTCCTTTAACTTCTCGAAACGGCTGTGCATGCCATCATAGGATATGGTATCCTTACAGGATCTCGCATAGGTGTGCAGTTTCGTAATTTGGCCTTTGACAACTGACCTTCGCTTAATTAAGGGATCCATTCTGGATTTCACCTTTACCACGTTAGCGTGCTATGTATTTGCACCGAATTTCACCTTTGCCACGTACGGTTAACGTGATTGCACCGAATTTCACTTCTGCCACTTACAATTAACGTGATTGCACCAAATTTCACCTCAAATTATTTTAATTTTATCGATGTGAACATATAACCATAAATCGAGTTTATTGATATGATTATTTATTGTTAAATTCGTTTATGTGTGAACGGACATGCAACGCGGATTTTATTACGCTATCGTGACTAGAACTTATATTCAAGCGATTAACAACTAGTTCCACGATAAATTTGCAAATTAAATAAATGAACTATATTTAAATGTATAATGTACACTCAAGGTTTGCGTCCGATAAACTTCTCCAACAATGGCGGTCCACGCGGCAATGAGTTTTGGTAATGGTTGCTCTTTTTGTTTCCTCCACGTGTTTCGTCTAAATAAATAGGGATCCGGCTCGAAGGACCAATGAAAGGGTGTGCGCCTTTATTTGCATTGCGGAAATCCAATCCAATTTGTATGAAGTGGTAATACTCTTTATTTTCGTTGATTAACAATTTTATTGAGTTTAAGTTAACAATTTTAATGAATTTTTTGTTATTTCATTTAGAAATTCGGATGACAAATGTTTCTTTACTTAAAATATATTGTTTTAAACTATTTAATGGTGAATTTATTTTTATGATGATTCCTTTTATGATGATTCCCGACGCAGCTATACAAAACATTTCAAACCAGTGAGACCTGAAAGTGCGGTATTCATAAGGCGTAACAAAAGAAACATGTTTTACACGTATGGCCTGATCTGTTACAAATTTGGCATTTAATAATGAATGCTTGGTTGTTTGAATTGTGTCGTCCGTTAGAAGACGTTGAGACATTATTTTGGGAAATCAAATTTATCGTGCGTGAAATTGAATTTTTGCCTTTCAACGATTACCTCTTCTTCGACGGCTTTAGAAATGGCATCGGATAGTTTTTCGTATCGACACGCCTTAATAAAAATCCTTATGGGATCTCTCAACCCGTCTATATACCCGTCTACTCAATTGGATTCGCATACAATTGGACTTCCTCATTTGCGTTTTGTTTAATTGGACATAATGCGGTTTGCAATTGTTCAATTGAACACGCAATTGTCTTTTTAATTCTACTTTTAGGGCATCAAGGGTATTGATCGTTTTATATTTAATTGAATTATAAGCTTTGCCGTTAAGGCGCGTTTTAATCAAATTTAAAAGTGTCGTTTTACCAACGTCTTCTTTTAATGGAGAATTTACTAAAAAACATGCTGCCACAAACCCATGGAGATCGTCATCATTTCCTGAAAATTCTGAAACAATTTTAAGCGCCTGATCAATATTTAGGCCCATTTTTGAATTTTTTGATTTAGTTTTATTTTTAGACTTTATATTTTTAGCGGGCGAGTCAGACAGGATATAAGTTTCTCTTTTCTTTCGCAATCTCGTATTATAAGAATGGTACTTATTTTGTGTTTTCATTAACGTGTGAAATCAAACGAAATAACCACAATGACAATGATGTCAATAACAATAAGAAACAAATAAAAATTACATCCGAAATTAGCGATCTTCCGCTTTTGGCTGGTTTTTTTAGGTTGATGTATCGGGAGCGAAGAACTTTCCACCTCTTTTTGCATGTCTCAATGCTTAATCCGCAATTTCGGCTATTTCGGACCATAAAATACGTTTTAATGTTGTATTTTTGTAGTCAGCTAGCGATAAATCGTAAAGAATTTCTCGGCCCGGCTTTTTTATTTCCTCCAGTAGTTTTTCATCCAGTGTTCTGGTGGTGGCCATTCTAAAAATGCACCATACATTAAAATTTTTTATTTTTATTTAAATGTGCATTTCTCACCTTTTGCAAATAAATTCGATTATTTTAATATATATATACAATATATTTAAATATTTAAATATATACAATATATTTAAATATTATTTATTTATACATATAATTATTATTATAATAATATATTTAAATATTATTATTTAATGAGAACACTTTACAACACACCAAATGTAAATGTCATAAGAAAGAACTATTTACAACACACAAAAACTTGAGTAAAAAAGTATAATGGTCTACAAAATATTGGTCGAAAATTACAGTTTTGGTTTTTTAAGTTGGTCGTCTGCAGGATTTTTGTTCAAAAGTTGCAATTTTTCTACTTTTTATGATGAAAGGGGCGTGAAATTGTGTACTATTTCTTTAATTTGATTGGATGAAACGGCGAGATGTGAAAATCCCAGATTTCCATCCGTCTTATGAACAAAGCTTCAAAGTCGTCGTAGTACAGTTGAATAAGGACAACATTTTTTTATCTAAAATCAGAGCTCAATGATTGAAAGACGTGTCCACAGCAAGTATTACTGTAGATTCCTTCCCGACATGAATGTAATTTATTAAAATTTCGAAAAATTTCTTTAAAGTAATTATTTTGAAAAATTTACTTTAGAGTTAATGAAACTGAAATGAATTGAAAAAAATTTTGTACAAATTTTTATAAGTGGAATTTGAATAGGTTTTGCGTAATATGGACTTTTAAGAAATATTTGTTTCCTTTTATATGTTGAAGAAATATTTTTAAAAGCATTAGTTATACTTTTTCTAGACATTCCTGATTTTCTTCACCAAAGGGCAGAACCAAATCAACAGCATGAATTTGCAATAATTATAAAGGTGAATTCATTCGTTGCAATTACTGAAAAAAAAAATAAAAAAAATAAATAAGTTTTCGACTAACCTATCGAAAATTATTATTTTTTTGAATAATCATAAAGAGTTTTAATATACATATTTCACGTAATGTACTAATAGTTATGTCCTTTATAGTTCAGTATTAAAATTCACAAATTTGTAAAAAAAGGACATAATCGTATGAACGACGTTTTAATAATTTTACGATAATTTAAAAATTTCGGTATCTAAAATATTAGCGATCTCCTTTATTCTCGTCATGACCGTTTCGTTTATGTCACTATTATAAAAATAAAAACTTAGGAAATTAAAAAATGTTTTTAGAGACTTTGTAAAATGTTGGCGGAAGACAAAATGAACCTTATATAGCATATCAATTGCATTCACAAAACTGTTTGATACTAATGGGATCAATTCTCCTTCAACACAGATATAGTAACAAGACATCGCAAATTTATTTTCGCCACTTGCAATAATATAAGGATGAATATTGGATGTTTCTTTCAGTTCATCTGTTGTCAAATTAAGCTAAAAAAAGAATTAAGGAAATTGAAATAAATAAAATTCAGATATGTAATAGTAATTCAGCTTACCTTTCGAAATATACATAATTAAATTATTTATTTGGGTGTTAAAAGTGTCTCTACAAATTTTTGCTGAGCTGACTCCTCCTGCCACCTGGGGAAGTAAACTTAACAAATAAAGGATTGGCTTTATTGATTCACTCCATTCTGTAAAAGAAGAAAATATAATAATAATTCAACAATAAATGCATGTTTATAAGTATATTACCATCTATTTCTGAAGGCTTCTTAAGCGGACCCTTTATATTTATAAAAATTGTATGTATGTGCGATGATGTTAGAAAATCTTTGAATTTTCACACTTTCTAATGAAGCAAACTAGCAATACAAATAATTTTCGGAAGACAATTTTTTTTTTTTATTATAAGATCTAACTTGCATCGTATAAAACGCGTTACACGTTTTTCACAAATAAAATAAATATGATAAAAATAATAATTTACTTCTTAATTTAATATAAACAACAACCTCTTACCTGAAGACATAAAATCCTGATATTCCCATTTTGCACTATGGCGAACAATTTTATTAAACGTTAATTAATTTTTAAATTCAATTTTTAAAATAATTTCATCAAGGAAATCCATAATTGTCACTTTATTTGAAATCTGAACCAATACTGAATTGAAGCTAAATATTGTTTTAGAATACCGTAAAAAAAAAAATATTGCAGGTGTTCTTCTGCTAAGGCAAAACCAACACAAGGATAGATACAAGCCGAACTTCTGTTATGCATAAATTTACGCCACGAATATTTTACTATTTATGTTTCACAAAATGTAATTTTTTATATCTCTTTGATGTGTTCGTAAAAAAATAAAAGAACAATGTTATTGGCTTATGTATTAAATCAGCTCGGGCTGTATATACATTTGTGTTGGTTTTGATACAGATTCTGCAATTATGTTAACACTAAAATTTTTGTTATTTTGAAAATTTTATTTTTCAATAAAAGTATTTCTCTTAGCTATACTCTTATGGTTATCAATTATTTTTATGATGAGAATAAGTTACGAAAAGAATGATAAAAATTTATTATGTTGAAAAAGTAAGTCAAACATAATATACTAATTTTCATGTAAGCTTTATATCAAATAACGTAGTAATTGCATTAAATTTATTTTACATGCAGGGCTTCATCATATCAAAATATGATTTAAGTTGCTTCATAATTGCCTTATTTAATTATAAAAATGTATTATTGCGCATGTGTATATTTTAGCTGTAGCTTTACATCGATTTTCGTATTAATTGTATGAAATATATTTTTGATGTAAACCTTATATCAAAAAATGATATAAGATAAAATCGCATAGGCCTCGATGCAAGGTTTGCATCGAAATTTGATATAAAATTGTCAACTGTAATGGTTTTCCTTTTTGCTGTAAAAGAGTGACACATCTGGTCTAAAGTATCTACACCACCCTTGGTGAAATTATAATATAAATTAATGTTCGACTTATTTCGACTTATGTTGTCACTATCTGTTTTTTAGTCGAAATGCATTGATCAGAGCAAAATAACGGCCCTAATTGTTTTGGGACGTAGCTTACCAAACTCATTGACTTTCTATATACCTTTTATTTTTACGCAGGGTACCAACGCAAGTCAATCCTACGCTTAATAGTTGTTGGGCTAACTCGAGACTGGTAAAAAATCTGTCAAATGTGATATTCCTATTCGAATATTGAAATGGAGTGCTAAGTTGCTGTACTACAGTAGACCCCAAGTTTGCCGCTCTTTCTGGTCCCTCCTTTCACAAATATGGAATCCCGTTCAACGGATAGCTAGTGGAAGAATCGCAAATCCACCACCTTTTCATCCCGTATTTGTCTGGTTTGGACGGGATATATTGATGAAATGCAACTCTTCCACGATATGGTACTAGTTGCTCATCGATCTCACGAATTCTTCGGCTGGATCGGGTTGCGTGACCATCAAATCGAATATACATACAAAGAAGTTTGAATCTATTGCATGACTTGCTCGCTTTGAAAATTATATTGCCGAAAAGAAGATGACAAAATTCTTGCAAATCTGATACCCCTTGCTTATTGAAACCAGCGTTGATTAGCAAGCCGATGAAACAGCGAATTTCTACCTCATCTGTTGGCTTCCAATATTCACCACGTTTTTCTCGAGCGTACAAATTGGTGCATTTAACAATAATATTTATCACTGTTTCATTTGAAAAAAGAAAAAAGGAGTCACGGCTAATTATAATTTGCAATGTGGTAATTCTTCAGGCGTAATACCTCTCGATACGATGTCTGCTGGGTTTTTATCCGTAGGTACATACCGCCAATCATTTTTACTACGCAGTTCATGGATCTGGGAAAGCCTATTAACGAAAAATGTTACAAATTTTGTAGGAGTTTTATGTAATCTGAGTAATGTCAATTCAGAATCCGACCACAACCAAATGTGGTCTGAATGCATCGGCAAACCCATGCATCATATAGATTTGTGCCAATTCAGACAACACCGAGCGCTTGCTACATTTGTCTGACAATTCGTACTGCGGAAACGACATGATAAGCATATCTTGTTTTGATCCCAAAACAGTCCCAACCACTTGGAACGTCAGAACTTAACGAAACCTCGTCACTTAATTTTTCCTCATGAAGGAATGTATCTTCCGTAACTCGAATCTACCGGACGATAGTAATTCAATCAGCTGTTCTTTCAACGCTGCAGCTTCTTCGACTGTATCGGATCCAGTACGTACGTCTTCCACATAAAAGCCCCTTTGCAATACCTCTGACGCCAATGGAAACCGTTCCCGCTCATCCTCCGCCAGCTTATTAAGAGTCTGTGTAGCAAGGAAAGGAGCACTTCCTGTACTATAGGTTATCGTACACAATCGGAAACATACCACCTCGCCTTTGTCATTTCGCCACCAATTCCGCTGCAAATTTCCATCACCTTTCGCCATATTTATCTGACGATACATTTTAGCCAAATCTCCCGTGAACGCAACTGGATGCTTACGCAAACGTAAAGCAATTGATAGCATGTCTTGCTGAACCCCGTTAGTAAACCGTCATTAAGTGACACGCCACTAACACTAGGGGGGCAATTAAGGTCGAAAATTGACACACGGGACACGAGACTTCCGTATACGTATAAGGCGCAAAATATACTAATTATTATTGTGTGCTCCCAATTAATTTTGCTGTGTTAATGTGACATTTCATGTTGGTTAGTACCAAAAATAATTGAATCGGGTGAATCGGTTCAAATTTTTGGTGCATTGGGTTCTTACGTGAGACATTTTCCCTTGTTCTATCGATAGGGAAATAAAGATTTTTTGGTTTTGTTTATTATTTATACATACATATTTCATTCGTCCAGCAACATGGTAAGTACGATATAAAATTAAATACTCATTATATCGCTTAGTTTTTAATTTGCGATCATAATATTGAAATGGAATGTGCGAAAACATCTTTCTATAGTTAAAAATTATTTTATAAAATTAAAAACACAAGAGAAAAGTTTTTTATCACTGACGCACAAAATGTAAATGTCAAAACACGAAAAAAAACAAAAAAATAAATAAAATATGGCGCGGAGACACACTTTTACATTTACAAATACAAACAGTTTCCGGGTAATTTGTCCCGTGAGTCAATTTTCGACCTTAATTGGCCCCTAGGAGACGAAGCATTTGAACACAACCCCCCAGAACAAAGTGATGTGGTAAATAGTATGCGTTTTCATACTGTGACGTACTTCCCAAATGACCGACCTCTTCCATATGCCACAACAACATTTATTCCAACATGAATTGATCGTACATTAACTTTAAGCCAGGATTCTGATCCAACCGGCTTTCTAACCACTTGTGCGTGCCATCTATATTCCGACACATAATTACGTTCTAATAAAAACATAAATTATTTTTAAATTATTTGAAATTTAACGTTGTTTCATTGTTTAACGTCATGCCTAACAGGTTTTTTATGTTGCACATTCGACCGTGAATCTGAAATCTGGTATACATTTCGAATTTATAGAATATGAGCTTATGTTGTATTTTTAAACAACAAACGATCAGACCTGCTTTTATATTACATCGCCTGAAAAGTTCGCGGTCTGACACATAAATGGTGCCACAAATTTAAAACCCATATGATTTTTAAATTCTACCAACCTTCAATTGATACCTGTTAAAATTTCGTGGCGTTTTGATCATTATGTTTACAAGTTACAGTTGTTTTAGTGACGTACTTTTGTTAATTTCAAAACAATTGAAAAAAACCCATGTGTTGATTAAACCTTGTTTTTTGATGGGAAAAAATACAGTTCAAACAATGCAGAGGTTTGATAAGTGTTACGTGGTCGTACAACCACCGTACGATGCACCACGCTCTGGACGCCCAAACGAACGTGTTAGATTTTGCACGAACATTTGTCCATGAGAAAGCTATATTCGAAGGCGATGATTCCGTGCGCTGTTTTTAGCCGAGTAAAGGCGGATTCAGTGTTGCGTTCCTTCCTTCCTTCCTTCTGTCCAAAAATTTTTTTAACCAATTTGATTGGATGAAAATGACGTGTTTTTTCTTGTGAATTTTTTTCATCAAGATGGTTTAATTTTATCTTTTGGAAGGAACGAACATGGTGAGAAAGAGATAGCATGATATATAAATGAAAGCGATGAAAATAAAATGCTCTCAAATCTAATGTCAAAACCTATTGTCATTTATCACGTGCGCTTGGCTTGTGTTAATAGTGTTATTATGTATATTGTGTTGTGTTAATTAAATCTAAACTTTTTAAATATATATAGATAAATATATATTATATTTTGGAATTATATAAATTCTAATATAGTCAATTATGGGTAAGTGGAATTTTATGTTAATGTGTAAAATTTATTTCAAAGGTGGTTGGTTCACATACATTATGTTTATGTTTTATTGAGCGTCACCTTACTTAACTATAAATTTTTGTAGATAATTCACAAATTATTAATCTAAAAATTTTGTAAATCATTTTTATTACAGTATCCAACAGGGATAACATAAGCGCTACAGTATCCAACATGGATAACATCGAACCAGACACTAGTTCCAGCGATAGTGTTTTCCAGGAGCTGTTTGATGAAACTGCAAATAGTCTGGACATGAATGATATTCAAGAGACTTCATTTGCTACACCTTCAGAAAGCCCGTCTGCAAAAAGACGAAGAACCATCAGCAAGCCAGATACCGTTTTAAATGAACTTCTGGACACTATGAAAGGCCACAATCATATTATGTCGCAACGAGTATCTCAATCACCCTACAAATGCAATAATATAGATCCTTTTTTATATCAGCCGGTGAGGAATTTAAGATGGTGTCAAATAAATACACGTTAGTAGGCAAAGCTCGGTATAATGAGCATTATAAAATTTTATGCCGATAAGTCAAGAGAAGGGCAATAAATAATAAATTATGATGAATAAATAAAAAAATGTAGATTTATAATTTTTATATAATAAACTGATTTATTAAAAATAAAATAATTAAAATGCATTTTAACATTCGGTTATCATTTGTGTGTTTTGCCATGGTAAGACATTGTCATTTGTGAAATAACTGGCAAAGTTATTTCTAATGTGAACAGCATCAACAGCTGGATTATTAGACCCCATACGCCAGACATTCCGCAACCCACCATTGTTTGCTTCACCTCTCCATTCGCCCAACACTAAATCGCCATTCTGCGTGTAATACTGAAATACTGGTAAGAATCACAAGACTTCATTCTTAACCAATTATGCAAGCACACTGTTGATTTTACTATGTTGACCACAGTAGGCCTGCTTGCAATAATTGGTGTCCGGAAAATTCGCCACTTGTTCTTCTTCCGGAATATGGACGCATATTTGTTAGCAATGGGAATGCTTCATCACCAACAAAGCAATATGGTACCTTTATTGTGCTGCCCGGCAATACCGCACCGTTTGGAATTTTCAATGACTCGCATTTTTTTATTATTCGCTTGCCAAATTCACTGCGTCTAAATATCCCACTATCATTATTTCTTCCCGATGCTCCAATATCCACATATATAAATTTGTAATGTGCATAACACAAACTGCCATCAACACTATGCTGTGCGAATGCTTGTAATTGTAGCATTCACTATTCGAATTAGAAAGAAAAATGATATGAATAATAAATAAACCATCTCTGTCAACTTGTTTAATTTACTTGAACAACGACATGCTTTCCGTCTATTGCACCTAAACAGTTTGGAAAATTCCAAGATGAATTAAATTCGGCTGCAATATTTTGCCATGTCGCAGAACTCATATTTGGAAAAACATCCGGTTTTAATTTTTCCCAAATAGCAGCTGTCGTTTCCCTGATGATGCCAGATGTGGTTGATTGGCCTATTCGATAACCGTATGGGCCGATGGAAATCATGCTGTCTCCGCTTGCCAAAACTGGAGTATAAATAAAAAAAATCATGCATTTTTACCAAGTAAGATGTCAATTTTTCTTGCTTCTTACCGTAAGGTTAATGACAGCGTTTCGGCTGGAGTAATAGGGTTAGCAGTAAGCCGGTCCAACTATATGCAAAAGAGCATCAAACAATTGGGGTGTCATGCGGTGAAAATTTTTGAACCCCTCGACATCGTGCAATCTCATTTCCGATATTAAATTAGTGTAATGCCCGACTCTCCTTCTTTCTTTAAGTATTTCTCGGACATTACAACCTGAGATTTTTTTTTAGAATATGGTACGGAGTCGGCTGAAAAAGTTATAGGGCTACCTTAAGAAAGGAAAAAAGATCAATAGCGACTATTAATCGGGTAATTAGTGAGTTTGAAGGAAGAAATCGTTGAAAAACAAACCTCAAATGAAGAAGAAAAAATTGCTCTTTCACCAAGTAAATCCACTATGATCGCGAAGTAAATACAGCTATTAGATTCTAGTAAAACTAATTAAAATTCAATAAAACGCCACCGTCATTCATCTCAGATTTTGTTCTGCATCTTTCGATGTATAATAATCTAAGTTTTGTGTCGCCCTATACCGTTTCTCAGGTAAGAAAATTATGATGATAAGAAATGTTATTGGGGTTTATTTCTTAAATTCTTACAATGGATATTGTAAGAACAGCAGGCATTATTAGTCACGTACACATAAGATACTCGAATACACCAAGTAATAAAAAAAAAATTAGCTTGAAAAAAAATTTAAGAGGAGGAACAAGTTTCTTTTATGTTATATAAGGGTGACTCATCGTATGGGATTTGAAGTATGTTCGGTTAAATCGGAGGTAGATCGACTTACTACCCATATTTTTTAACATTTAGTAAAGTTTAACTAGTCGTTGCCTGACTAACATCATTCTTTATAAAAGTCTCAAGAAAAATTTGAAAAATATAAAATAATTTTGTAATCGGCTGACCAAAGTGATAAATTGAAAATTTTTTCGTCTAAAGAATTTGTGGAAGTGAACAAAAATAGTGAAACAAATGCTTTATATAAAAAATGCTTTATATAAACAAATGCTTTATATGGTTTAGTAATCTGATAATAAATTATGTGCTAAAAGTGAATAAATTGAATTCCACAAATGGGTTAATAAATAAAATGCTGAATATGCAGACAAAAGTAAAATTTGATGTTGAAAAATCTGAATTGAAATATGTAACGAGATGTATACAAAATGCTGAAAATATTGATCCCGATTCGAATGAAAGTTCAAGAGCGAATGGTAGCAGATTATATAAATTTAAGAAGTGGAGACGCCAGATGACATCCAAAGTAGAAGCAGGTTGGAGTTTGCGGAAGGTATCGTGTTAATTAGTATAATCTTTTGTTTATAAATTTTATGTGTGACAATTTAACGGGTCTTGTTATATCGTTAAGTTGTAACACGAATTTAAATATTTATAATGTAAATGTTATTGCATTGGAAACTTCTAGTTTTTTGGTAATTGGAATTATTTTTCCCTAAGCGTCATTTAAAACTAAAATTTGGCGATCTATACAAATGTTTCAGTTTTCATAACGTTCGGATAACGAGAATCAATACGAAAATTAATTATTTTTTAATTAACTACATCTATCGATTTCATTCATTCGTCATTTTTTTTGATTCGGAATGGTACCTCACAATTTGTTGCCATGTTTAAGTATTTTTATAAATAATTGAAATAATTTATCCACTTCAGGAGCTAGTTTCCACAGTTGTTACGCATTCTTGAAAGTGTCGGCAGACTCTTGTTTAAACGATTTAAGTTTCAGATGTCAGTGTTTTCCGATAACTAATCAAAACCAAATAAACATCAGATTCATCGTTTTATGATTTTCTATAAATTTCTTTGGATTCAGACTGTCACAAAAACCCTTGTTTAATGGAAAACTTTGCTCTCGTATTCTCGAAAATTTAAACATAATAAATATATAAAACACCCTAGATTTCTGGTTAACACGTTAGCTTCACGTTACCTTTCACATTAAGCAAAAGTTAAAATGATCACAATGGTTTGAATTTGGACGAAATGGTTGGACCAACCTATTCCTGATTTCATATGAATGATCTTCTCAATTTTCAAACGATCGGATTAAATATTACTGTTTCTTAAATAGCGGTATCGATTGGTAGTACCACTAAAGTCATTGAATGTCTCCAGCTTTAAGTCAGTTTCTTTAATCATTTATCTATCCATCACAATAAACTAAGCTTTTGGGCACTCCAAGTCACAGTTCACCAAGTGAAACAACTGAAACAAACTGGTTATTCCCGTGCATCTTGTACGATTACCATCATTTTGACAGATGGCAGACTTGAGAGCCTTAAAGCAGGATCGACCATTGTATTACGAAAGTTCATGGCATGTTTCATCTTAAAATCTTTTATAATTTTTTTTGTTTTTTGCAAAAAACTCATTTTTTATATTAGAGTTTTACTTACATTTTTTTTATATTTAATTCTCCTAAAGCTTGTTTACACTCGTAAAATTTTTTCATGACAAAATTGTAATTTTACATTCACAACTATTCACTAAAATGTGTATAAAATCATTTTATGTTCTCCGTTTTGTTTAATTGAGAGTGAAATACAAATTTTCTACTCATTGAGTCACAGTGCCATGACAAAAACACCAACAATTTTTCTCTGGGATTTGATAAATCCATAACTTAATCACAATCATCTCGCTATGATAAACTTCGTCGTTGAACATTGTAGCAAATCGAATATTTCTGATAAGGCCATCGAAGCGTTCTCTTCCTTCTGGCAATGTCGTTATTATCTACAGTAATTTGAAATTTTGTAACATTAGCATTGTCTTGATCAAATGTTAAAGCTTCATAGATCCTTGCGGACTGTGGCGTAAACAATTTGATCACGGCCACAAGCAATTTTAATGGGCTGATCAATCATAAAACATCAAAAACTGAGTAAAAACTCATTCTAAATATTTATCACCATTACTTCACACTCTTTCTAGTAAATGTATTGCAGGAATCCTATAAAACACTCGGGAATTGCAATTGGTGGTTGAGATCGTCTTTTAATTAATTTTAAAAAAATTTATAAGCCAAAAACAAAAATTTATAAATATTTTTATTTACAAGCCATCTGTAATGTAATGGCTGACGACTGCGTGTTTGCTGGCATCGTGGTGTGCTGCGTCGATTTTGGGATGTACTTCGCCCAATCACTCGTGCTTCGAAAACGGGTCCCATTTGAAAACGCGATATTTCTAAACGCGATATTTTTTTAAAGGAATTTTAAAATCGATAGGACCGGGTATATCAGGCGGGTCATTGTTTTCCCATCGCTTCGCAATGCACATTTTGTACCATATCGCGTGTTATATCATGTCTCGTTTTGAAATATCGCGTTTCGAGCGGATCCCTTCGAAAACCACACTCATTTTCTTTAGCTGAAACGAATGAGTGTAAATAGAATATTTTATCGTCTACGCGAAATTATGTATCGGTTAGAAATTTATTGTTGAAACATTTTTAGATGTGGGGTACAATTTTATTGACAAAGAAAATTGTTGGCAACATCGTTTCCCTGTTTACAATTTATTGCATTGTGCGAATATGAATATCGAATGCAGCCTGGCATTGTATAATCATTAACAAAATGTATAACCTAACATATTTCTATTTACTACACAACCGAAGTCATAAATTGCATGTTGTAAAATGCTGTATGGTAGGGAATTCCCGTCGAATGCGCAGTTTTTCGACTTCGATTTTATTAAATACATATTTCTTCACATAATAGTGGTAATCCGCAAAATTCGTAGTTCTGACTACGTATGACATGGTCTGGTACAGAGCCATTTTTATTTCATCTAGATTGAAGGGATCATCCATTGGTGGTGTGTCTTCAAATATTGGGGGTGGCATCGGTTGTCCAGAGTTCCGTGTTGTTTCCTCCTTTTTTGGCTTGTTACTAAACTTTTTCTTATTCCACTGCATGGTGCATTTCCTGGTTGAAACAGTTGAGCAACTTTATATTAATTCGGCTCGAGGGTCCATGTTTTTTATTAGCAAAATTAGAATTAAGACCACTAAACTTTATCCGGTTCCAAGGACCAAAATGTTGCGCCACTTTATATTAATCCGGCTCGAAGGGCCATGTTTTTTATTAGCAATCTTTGAAACTAGAATTAAGACCACTAAACCTTATCCGGTTCGAAGGACCAAAATGTTGAGCCACTTTATATTAATCCGGCTCGAAGGGCCATGTTTTTTATTGCCAATCTTTGAAATTAGAATTAAGACCACCAAACCTTCTTTCTTTAAGTATTAGACTCTCCTTCTTTCTTTAAGTATTTCTCGGACATTACAACCTGAGATTTTTTTTTAGAATATGGTACGGAGTCGGCTGAAAAAGTTATAGGGCTACCTTAAGAAAGGAAAAAAGATCAATAGCGACTATTAATCGGGTAATTAGTGAGTTTGAAGGAAGAAATCGTTGAAAAACAAACCTCAAATGAAGAAGAAAAAATTGCTCTTTCACCAAGTAAATCCACTATGATCGCGAAGTAAATACAGCTATTAGATTCTAGTAAAACTAATTAAAATTCAATAAAACGCCACCGTCATTCATCTCAGATTTTGTTCTGCATCTTTCGATGTATAATAATCTAAGTTTTGTGTCGCCCTATACCGTTTCTCAGGTAAGAAAATTATGATGATAAGAAATGTTATTGGGGTTTATTTCTTAAATTCTTACAATGGATATTGTAAGAACAGCAGGCATTATTAGTCACGTACACATAAGATACTCGAATACACCAAGTAATAAAAAAAAAAATTAGCTTGAAAAAAAATTTAAGAGGAGGAACAAGTTTCTTTTATGTTATATAAGGGTGACTCATCGTATGGGATTTGAAGTATGTTCGTTAAGATCGGAGGTAGATCGACTTACTACCCATATTTTTTAACATTTAGTAAAGTTTAACTACTGACGTTGCCTGACTAACATCATTCTTTATAAAAGTCTCAAGAAAAATTTGAAAAATATAAAATAATTTTGTAATCGGCTGACCAAAGTGATAAATTGAAAATTTTTTCGTCTAAAGAATTTGTGGAAGTGAACAAAAATAGTGAGCCACTTTATATTAATCCGGCTCGAAGGGCCATGTTTTTTATTAGCAATCTTTGAAACTAGAATTAAGACCACTAAACCTTATCCGGTTCGAAGGACCAAAATATTGAGCCACTTTATATTAATCCGGCTCGAAGGGCCATGTTTTTTATTGCCAATCTTTGAAATTAGAATTAAGACCACCAAACCTTATCTGGTTCGAAGGACCAAAATGTTGAGCCACTTTATATTAATCCGGCTCGAAGGGCCATGTTTTTTATTAGCAATCTTTGAAACTAAAATTAAGACCACTAAACTTTATCCGGTTCGAAGGACCAAAATGTTGAGCCTCTTTATATTAATCCGGCTCGAAGGGCCATGTTTTTTATTGCCAATCTTTGAAATTAGAATTAAGACCACCAAACCTTCTTTCTTTAAGTATTAGACTCTCCTTCTTTCTTTAAGTATTTCTCGGACATTACAACCTGAGATTTTTTTTTAGAATATGGTACGGAGTCGGCTGAAAAAGTTATAGGGCTACCTTAAGAAAGGAAAAAAGATCAATAGCGACTATTAATCGGGTAATTAGTGAGTTTGAAGGAAGAAATCGTTGAAAAACAAACCTCAAATGAAGAAGAAAAAATTGCTCTTTCACCAAGTAAATCCACTATGATCGCGAAGTAAATACAGCTATTAGATTCTAGTAAAACTAATTAAAATTCAATAAAACGCCACCGTCATTCATCTCAGATTTTGTTCTGCATCTTTCGATGTATAATAATCTAAGTTTTGTGTCGCCCTATACCGTTTCTCAGGTAAGAAAATTATGATGATAAGAAATGTTATTGGGGTTTATTTCTTAAATTCTTACAATGGATATTACAATGGATGATACAATGGATTTGAAGTATGTTCGGTTAAATCGGAGGTAGATCGACTTACTACCCATATTTTTTAACATTTAGTAAAGTTTAACTAGTCGTTGCCTGACCAACATCATTCTTTATAAAAGTCTCAAGAAAAATTTGAAAAATATAAAATAATTTTGTAATCGGCTGACCAAAGTGATAAATTGAAAATTTTTTCGTCTAAAGAATTTGTGGAAGTGAACAAAAATAGTGAGCCACTTTATATTAATCCGGCTCGAAGGGCCATGTTTTTTATTAGCAATCTTTGAAACTAGAATTAAGACCACTAAACCTTATCCGGTTCGAAGGACCAAAATATTAAGCCACTTTATATTAATCCGGCTCGAAGGGCCATGTTTTTTATTGCCAATCTTTGAAATTAGAATTAAGACCACCAAACCTTATCTGGTTCGAAGGACCAAAATGTTGAGCCACTTTATATTAATCCGGCTCGAAGGGCCATGTTTTTTATTAGCAATCTTTGAAACTAAAATTAAGACCACTAAACTTTATCCGGTTCGAAGGACCAAAATGTTGAGCCACTTTATATTAATCCGGCTCGAAGGGCCATGTTTTTTATTGCCAATCTTTGAAATTAGAATTAAGACCACCAAACCTTCTTTCTTTAAGTATTAGACTCTCCTTCTTTCTTTAAGTATTTCTCGGACATTACAACCTGAGATTTTTTTTTAGAATATGGTACGGAGTCGGCTGAAAAAGTTATAGGGCTACCTTAAGAAAGGAAAAAAGATCAATAGCGACTATTAATCGGGTAATTAGTGAGTTTGAAGGAAGAAATCGTTGAAAAACAAACCTCAAATGAAGAAGAAAAAATTGCTCTTTCACCAAGTAAATCCACTATGATCGCGAAGTAAATACAGCTATTAGATTCTAGTAAAACTAATTAAAATTCAATAAAACGCCACCGTCATTCATCTCAGATTTTGTTCTGCATCTTTCGATGTATAATAATCTAAGTTTTGTGTCGCCCTATACCGTTTCTCAGGTAAGAAAATTATGATGATAAGAAATGTTATTGGGGTTTATTTCTTAAATTCTTACAATGGATATTACAATGGATGATACAATGGATTTGAAGTATTTTTGGTTATATCGGAGGTAGATCGACTTACTACCCATATTTTTTAACATTTAGTAAAGTTTAACTAGTCGTTGCCTGACTAACATCATTCTTTATAAAAGTCTCAAGAAAAATTTGAAAAATATAAAATAATTTTGTAATCGGCTGACCAAAGTGATAAATTGAAAATTTTTTCGTCTAAAGAATTTGTGGAAGTGAACAAAAATAGTGAGCCACTTTATATTAATCCGGCTCGAAGGGCCATGTTTTTTATTAGCAATCTTTGAAACTAGAATTAAGACCACTAAACCTTATCCGGTTCGAAGGACCAAAATATTGAGCCACTTTATATTAATCCGGCTCGAAGGGCCATGTTTTTTATTGCCAATCTTTGAAATTAGAATTAAGACCACCAAACCTTATCTGGTTCGAAGGACCAAAATGTTGAGCCACTTTATATTAATCCGGCTCGAAGGGCCATGTTTTTTATTAGCAATCTTTGAAACTAAAATTAAGACCACTAAACTTTATCCGGTTCGAAGGACCAAAATGTTGAGCCACTTTATATTAATCCGGCTCGAAGGGCCATGTTTTTTATTGCCAATCTTTGAAATTAGAATTAAGACCACCAAACCTTCTTTCTTTAAGTATTAGACTCTCCTTCTTTCTTTAAGTATTTCTCGGACATTACAACCTGAGATTTTTTTTTAGAATATGGTACGGAGTCGGCTGAAAAAGTTATAGGGCTACCTTAAGAAAGGAAAAAAGATCAATAGCGACTATTAATCGGGTAATTAGTGAGTTTGAAGGAAGAAATCGTTGAAAAACAAACCTCAAATGAAGAAGAAAAAATTGCTCTTTCACCAAGTAAATCCACTATGATCGCGAAGTAAATACAGCTATTAGATTCTAGTAAAACTAATTAAAATTCAATAAAACGCCACCGTCATTCATCTCAGATTTTGTTCTGCATCTTTCGATGTATAATAATCTAAGTTTTGTGTCGCCCTATACCGTTTCTCAGGTAAGAAAATTATGATGATAAGAAATGTTATTGGGGTTTATTTCTTAAATTCTTACAATGGATATTACAATGGATGATACAATGGATTTGAAGTATTTTCGTTAAGATCGGAGGTAGATCGACTTACTACCCATATTTTTTAACATTTAGTAAAGTTTAACTAGTCGTTGCCTGACTAACATCATTCTTTATAAAAGTCTCAAGAAAAATTTGAAAAATATAAAATAATTTTGTAATCGGCTGACCAAAGTGATAAATTGAAAATTTTTTCGTCTAAAGAATTTGTGGAAGTGAACAAAAATAGTGAGCCACTTTATATTAATCCGGCTCGAAGGGCCATGTTTTTTATTAGCAATCTTTGAAACTAGAATTAAGACCACTAAACCTTATCCGGTTCGAAGGACCAAAATATTGAGCCACTTTATATTAATCCGGCTCGAAGGGCCATGTTTTTTATTGCCAATCTTTGAAATTAGAATTAAGACCACCAAACCTTATCTGGTTCGAAGGACCAAAATGTTGAGCCACTTTATATTAATCCGGCTCGAAGGGCCATGTTTTTTATTAGCAATCTTTGAAACTAAAATTAAGACCACTAAACTTTATCCGGTTCGAAGGACCAAAATGTTGAGCCACTTTATATTAATCCGGCTCGAAGGGCCATGTTTTTTATTGCCAATCTTTGAAATTAGAATTAAGACCACCAAACCTTCTTTCTTTAAGTATTAGACTCTCCTTCTTTCTTTAAGTATTTCTCGGACATTACAACCTGAGATTTTTTTTTAGAATATGGTACGGAGTCGGCTGAAAAAGTTATAGGGCTACCTTAAGAAAGGAAAAAAGATCAATAGCGACTATTAATCGGGTAATTAGTGAGTTTGAAGGAAGAAATCGTTGAAAAACAAACCTCAAATGAAGAAGAAAAAATTGCTCTTTCACCAAGTAAATCCACTATGATCGCGAAGTAAATACAGCTATTAGATTCTAGTAAAACTAATTAAAATTCAATAAAACGCCACCGTCATTCATCTCAGATTTTGTTCTGCATCTTTCGATGTATAATAATCTAAGTTTTGTGTCGCCCTATACCGTTTCTCAGGTAAGAAAATTATGATGATAAGAAATGTTATTGGGGTTTATTTCTTAAATTCTTACAATGGATATTACAATGGATGATACAATGGATTTGAAGTATGTTCGGTTAAATCGGAGGTAGATCGACTTACTACCCATATTTTTTAACATTTAGTAAAGTTTAACTAGTCGTTGCCTGACTAACATCATTCTTTATAAAAGTCTCAAGAAAAATTTGAAAAATATAAAATAATTTTGTAATCGGCTGACCAAAGTGATAAATTGAAAATTTTTTCGTCTAAAGAATTTGTGGAAGTGAACAAAAATAGTGAGCCACTTTATATTAATCCGGCTCGAAGGGCCATGTTTTTTATTAGCAATCTTTGAAACTAGAATTAAGACCACTAAACCTTATCCGGTTCGAAGGACCAAAATATTGAGCCACTTTATATTAATCCGGCTCGAAGGGCCATGTTTTTTATTGCCAATCTTTGAAATTAGAATTAAGACCACCAAACCTTATCTGGTTCGAAGGACCAAAATGTTGAGCCACTTTATATTAATCCGGCTCGAAGGGCCATGTTTTTTATTAGCAATCTTTGAAACTAAAATTAAGACCACTAAACTTTATCCGGTTCGAAGGACCAAAATGTTGAGCCACTTTATATTAATCCGGCTCGAAGGGCCATGTTTTTTATTGCCAATCTTTGAAATTAGAATTAAGACCACCAAACCTTCTTTCTTTAAGTATTAGACTCTCCTTCTTTCTTTAAGTATTTCTCGGACATTACATCCTGAGATTTTTTTTTAGAATATGGTACGGAGTCGGCTGAAAAAGTTATAGGGCTACCTTAAGAAAGGAAAAAAGATCAATAGCGACTATTAATCGGGTAATTAGTGAGTTTGAAGGAAGAAATCGTTGAAAAACAAACCTCAAATGAAGAAGAAAAAATTGCTCTTTCACCAAGTAAATCCACTATGATCGCGAAGTAAATACAGCTATTAGATTCTAGTAAAACTAATTAAAATTCAATAAAACGCCACCGTCATTCATCTCAGATTTTGTTCTGCATCTTTCGATGTATAATAATCTAAGTTTTGTGTCGCCCTATACCGTTTCTCAGGTAAGAAAATTATGATGATAAGAAATGTTATTGGGGTTTATTTCTTAAATTCTTACAATGGATATTACAATGGATGATACAATGGATTTGAAGTATTTTCGGTTAAATCGGAGGTAGATCGACTTACTACCCATATTTTTTAACATTTAGTAAAGTTTAACTAGTCGTTGCCTGACTAACATCATTCTTTATAAAAGTCTCAAGAAAAATTTGAAAAATATAAAATAATTTTGTAATCGGCTGACCAAAGTGATAAATTGAAAATTTTTTCGTCTAAAGAATTTGTGGAAGTGAACAAAAATAGTGAGCCACTTTATATTAATCCGGCTCGAAGGGCCATGTTTTTTATTAGCAATCTTTGAAACTAGAATTAAGACCACTAAACCTTATCCGGTTCGAAGGACCAAAATATTGAGCCACTTTATATTAATCCGGCTCGAAGGGCCATGTTTTTTATTGCCAATCTTTGAAATTAGAATTAAGACCACCAAACCTTCTTTCTTTAAGTATTAGACTCTCCTTCTTTCTTTAAGTATTTCTCGGACATTACAACCTGAGATTTTTTTTTAGAATATGGTACGGAGTCGGCTGAAAAAGTTATAGGGCTACCTTAAGAAAGGAAAAAAGATCAATAGCGACTATTAATCGGGTAATTAGTGAGTTTGAAGGAAGAAATCGTTGAAAAACAAACCTCAAATGAAGAAGAAAAAATTGCTCTTTCACCAAGTAAATCCACTATGATCGCGAAGTAAATACAGCTATTAGATTCTAGTAAAACTAATTAAAATTCAATAAAACGCCACCGTCATTCATCTCAGATTTTGTTCTGCATCTTTCGATGTATAATAATCTAAGTTTTGTGTCGCCCTATACCGTTTCTCAGGTAAGAAAATTATGATGATAAGAAATGTTATTGGGGTTTATTTCTTAAATTCTTACAATGGATATTGTAAGAACAGCAGGCATTATTAGTCACGTACACATAAGATACTCGAATACACCAAGTAATAAAAAAAAAAATTAGCTTGAAAAAAAATTTAAGAGGAGGAACAAGTTTCTTTTATGTTATATAAGGGTGACTCATCGTATGGGATTTGAAGTATGTTCGTTAAGATCGGAGGTAGATCGACTTACTACCCATATTTTTTAACATTTAGTAAAGTTTAACTACTGACGTTGCCTGACTAACATCATTCTTTATAAAAGTCTCAAGAAAAATTTGAAAAATATAAAATAATTTTGTAATCGGCTGACCAAAGTGATAAATTGAAAATTTTTTCGTCTAAAGAATTTGTGGAAGTGAACAAAAATAGTGAGCCACTTTATATTAATCCGGCTCGAAGGGCCATGTTTTTTATTAGCAATCTTTGAAACTAGAATTAAGACCACTAAACCTTATCCGGTTCGAAGGACCAAAATATTGAGCCACTTTATATTAATCCGGCTCGAAGGGCCATGTTTTTTATTGCCAATCTTTGAAATTAGAATTAAGACCACCAAACCTTATCTGGTTCGAAGGACCAAAATGTTGAGCCACTTTATATTAATCCGGCTCGAAGGGCCATGTTTTTTATTAGCAATCTTTGAAACTAAAATTAAGACCACTAAACTTTATCCGGTTCGAAGGACCAAAATGTTGAGCCACTTTATATTAATCCGGCTCGAAGGGCCATGTTTTTTATTGCCAATCTTTGAAATTAGAATTAAGACCACCAAACCTTCTTTCTTTAAGTATTAGACTCTCCTTCTTTCTTTAAGTATTTCTCGGACATTACAACCTGAGATTTTTTTTTAGAATATGGTACGGAGTCGGCTGAAAAAGTTATAGGGCTACCTTAAGAAAGGAAAAAAGATCAATAGCGACTATTAATCGGGTAATTAGTGAGTTTGAAGGAAGAAATCGTTGAAAAACAAACCTCAAATGAAGAAGAAAAAATTGCTCTTTCACCAAGTAAATCCACTATGATCGCGAAGTAAATACAGCTATTAGATTCTAGTAAAACTAATTAAAATTCAATAAAACGCCACCGTCATTCATCTCAGATTTTGTTCTGCATCTTTCGATGTATAATAATCTAAGTTTTGTGTCGCCCTATACCGTTTCTCAGGTAAGAAAATTATGATGATAAGAAATGTTATTGGGGTTTATTTCTTAAATTCTTACAATGGATATTACAATGGATGATACAATGGATTTGAAGTATGTTCGGTTAAATCGGAGGTAGATCGACTTACTACCCATATTTTTTAACATTTAGTAAAGTTTAACTAGTCGTTGCCTGACCAACATCATTCTTTATAAAAGTCTCAAGAAAAATTTGAAAAATATAAAATAATTTTGTAATCGGCTGACCAAAGTGATAAATTGAAAATTTTTTCGTCTAAAGAATTTGTGGAAGTGAACAAAAATAGTGAGCCACTTTATATTAATCCGGCTCGAAGGGCCATGTTTTTTATTAGCAATCTTTGAAACTAGAATTAAGACCACTAAACCTTATCCGGTTCGAAGGACCAAAATATTAAGCCACTTTATATTAATCCGGCTCGAAGGGCCATGTTTTTTATTGCCAATCTTTGAAATTAGAATTAAGACCACCAAACCTTATCTGGTTCGAAGGACCAAAATGTTGAGCCACTTTATATTAATCCGGCTCGAAGGGCCATGTTTTTTATTAGCAATCTTTGAAACTAAAATTAAGACCACTAAACTTTATCCGGTTCGAAGGACCAAAATGTTGAGCCACTTTATATTAATCCGGCTCGAAGGGCCATGTTTTTTATTGCCAATCTTTGAAATTAGAATTAAGACCACCAAACCTTCTTTCTTTAAGTATTAGACTCTCCTTCTTTCTTTAAGTATTTCTCGGACATTACAACCTGAGATTTTTTTTTAGAATATGGTACGGAGTCGGCTGAAAAAGTTATAGGGCTACCTTAAGAAAGGAAAAAAGATCAATAGCGACTATTAATCGGGTAATTAGTGAGTTTGAAGGAAGAAATCGTTGAAAAACAAACCTCAAATGAAGAAGAAAAAATTGCTCTTTCACCAAGTAAATCCACTATGATCGCGAAGTAAATACAGCTATTAGATTCTAGTAAAACTAATTAAAATTCAATAAAACGCCACCGTCATTCATCTCAGATTTTGTTCTGCATCTTTCGATGTATAATAATCTAAGTTTTGTGTCGCCCTATACCGTTTCTCAGGTAAGAAAATTATGATGATAAGAAATGTTATTGGGGTTTATTTCTTAAATTCTTACAATGGATATTACAATGGATGATACAATGGATTTGAAGTATTTTTGGTTATATCGGAGGTAGATCGACTTACTACCCATATTTTTTAACATTTAGTAAAGTTTAACTAGTCGTTGCCTGACTAACATCATTCTTTATAAAAGTCTCAAGAAAAATTTGAAAAATATAAAATAATTTTGTAATCGGCTGACCAAAGTGATAAATTGAAAATTTTTTCGTCTAAAGAATTTGTGGAAGTGAACAAAAATAGTGAGCCACTTTATATTAATCCGGCTCGAAGGGCCATGTTTTTTATTAGCAATCTTTGAAACTAGAATTAAGACCACTAAACCTTATCCGGTTCGAAGGACCAAAATATTGAGCCACTTTATATTAATCCGGCTCGAAGGGCCATGTTTTTTATTGCCAATCTTTGAAATTAGAATTAAGACCACCAAACCTTATCTGGTTCGAAGGACCAAAATGTTGAGCCACTTTATATTAATCCGGCTCGAAGGGCCATGTTTTTTATTAGCAATCTTTGAAACTAAAATTAAGACCACTAAACTTTATCCGGTTCGAAGGACCAAAATGTTGAGCCACTTTATATTAATCCGGCTCGAAGGGCCATGTTTTTTATTGCCAATCTTTGAAATTAGAATTAAGACCACCAAACCTTCTTTCTTTAAGTATTAGACTCTCCTTCTTTCTTTAAGTATTTCTCGGACATTACAACCTGAGATTTTTTTTTAGAATATGGTACGGAGTCGGCTGAAAAAGTTATAGGGCTACCTTAAGAAAGGAAAAAAGATCAATAGCGACTATTAATCGGGTAATTAGTGAGTTTGAAGGAAGAAATCGTTGAAAAACAAACCTCAAATGAAGAAGAAAAAATTGCTCTTTCACCAAGTAAATCCACTATGATCGCGAAGTAAATACAGCTATTAGATTCTAGTAAAACTAATTAAAATTCAATAAAACGCCACCGTCATTCATCTCAGATTTTGTTCTGCATCTTTCGATGTATAATAATCTAAGTTTTGTGTCGCCCTATACCGTTTCTCAGGTAAGAAAATTATGATGATAAGAAATGTTATTGGGGTTTATTTCTTAAATTCTTACAATGGATATTACAATGGATGATACAATGGATTTGAAGTATTTTCGTTAAGATCGGAGGTAGATCGACTTACTACCCATATTTTTTAACATTTAGTAAAGTTTAACTAGTCGTTGCCTGACTAACATCATTCTTTATAAAAGTCTCAAGAAAAATTTGAAAAATATAAAATAATTTTGTAATCGGCTGACCAAAGTGATAAATTGAAAATTTTTTCGTCTAAAGAATTTGTGGAAGTGAACAAAAATAGTGAGCCACTTTATATTAATCCGGCTCGAAGGGCCATGTTTTTTATTAGCAATCTTTGAAACTAGAATTAAGACCACTAAACCTTATCCGGTTCGAAGGACCAAAATATTGAGCCACTTTATATTAATCCGGCTCGAAGGGCCATGTTTTTTATTGCCAATCTTTGAAATTAGAATTAAGACCACCAAACCTTATCTGGTTCGAAGGACCAAAATGTTGAGCCACTTTATATTAATCCGGCTCGAAGGGCCATGTTTTTTATTAGCAATCTTTGAAACTAAAATTAAGACCACTAAACTTTATCCGGTTCGAAGGACCAAAATGTTGAGCCACTTTATATTAATCCGGCTCGAAGGGCCATGTTTTTTATTGCCAATCTTTGAAATTAGAATTAAGACCACCAAACCTTCTTTCTTTAAGTATTAGACTCTCCTTCTTTCTTTAAGTATTTCTCGGACATTACAACCTGAGATTTTTTTTTAGAATATGGTACGGAGTCGGCTGAAAAAGTTATAGGGCTACCTTAAGAAAGGAAAAAAGATCAATAGCGACTATTAATCGGGTAATTAGTGAGTTTGAAGGAAGAAATCGTTGAAAAACAAACCTCAAATGAAGAAGAAAAAATTGCTCTTTCACCAAGTAAATCCACTATGATCGCGAAGTAAATACAGCTATTAGATTCTAGTAAAACTAATTAAAATTCAATAAAACGCCACCGTCATTCATCTCAGATTTTGTTCTGCATCTTTCGATGTATAATAATCTAAGTTTTGTGTCGCCCTATACCGTTTCTCAGGTAAGAAAATTATGATGATAAGAAATGTTATTGGGGTTTATTTCTTAAATTCTTACAATGGATATTACAATGGATGATACAATGGATTTGAAGTATGTTCGGTTAAATCGGAGGTAGATCGACTTACTACCCATATTTTTTAACATTTAGTAAAGTTTAACTAGTCGTTGCCTGACTAACATCATTCTTTATAAAAGTCTCAAGAAAAATTTGAAAAATATAAAATAATTTTGTAATCGGCTGACCAAAGTGATAAATTGAAAATTTTTTCGTCTAAAGAATTTGTGGAAGTGAACAAAAATAGTGAGCCACTTTATATTAATCCGGCTCGAAGGGCCATGTTTTTTATTAGCAATCTTTGAAACTAGAATTAAGACCACTAAACCTTATCCGGTTCGAAGGACCAAAATATTGAGCCACTTTATATTAATCCGGCTCGAAGGGCCATGTTTTTTATTGCCAATCTTTGAAATTAGAATTAAGACCACCAAACCTTATCTGGTTCGAAGGACCAAAATGTTGAGCCACTTTATATTAATCCGGCTCGAAGGGCCATGTTTTTTATTAGCAATCTTTGAAACTAAAATTAAGACCACTAAACTTTATCCGGTTCGAAGGACCAAAATGTTGAGCCACTTTATATTAATCCGGCTCGAAGGGCCATGTTTTTTATTGCCAATCTTTGAAATTAGAATTAAGACCACCAAACCTTCTTTCTTTAAGTATTAGACTCTCCTTCTTTCTTTAAGTATTTCTCGGACATTACATCCTGAGATTTTTTTTTAGAATATGGTACGGAGTCGGCTGAAAAAGTTATAGGGCTACCTTAAGAAAGGAAAAAAGATCAATAGCGACTATTAATCGGGTAATTAGTGAGTTTGAAGGAAGAAATCGTTGAAAAACAAACCTCAAATGAAGAAGAAAAAATTGCTCTTTCACCAAGTAAATCCACTATGATCGCGAAGTAAATACAGCTATTAGATTCTAGTAAAACTAATTAAAATTCAATAAAACGCCACCGTCATTCATCTCAGATTTTGTTCTGCATCTTTCGATGTATAATAATCTAAGTTTTGTGTCGCCCTATACCGTTTCTCAGGTAAGAAAATTATGATGATAAGAAATGTTATTGGGGTTTATTTCTTAAATTCTTACAATGGATATTACAATGGATGATACAATGGATTTGAAGTATTTTCGGTTAAATCGGAGGTAGATCGACTTACTACCCATATTTTTTAACATTTAGTAAAGTTTAACTAGTCGTTGCCTGACTAACATCATTCTTTATAAAAGTCTCAAGAAAAATTTGAAAAATATAAAATAATTTTGTAATCGGCTGACCAAAGTGATAAATTGAAAATTTTTTCGTCTAAAGAATTTGTGGAAGTGAACAAAAATAGTGAGCCACTTTATATTAATCCGGCTCGAAGGGCCATGTTTTTTATTAGCAATCTTTGAAACTAGAATTAAGACCACTAAACCTTATCCGGTTCGAAGGACCAAAATATTGAGCCACTTTATATTAATCCGGCTCGAAGGGCCATGTTTTTTATTGCCAATCTTTGAAATTAGAATTAAGACCACCAAACCTTATCTGGTTCGAAGGACCAAAATGTTGAGCCACTTTATATTAATCCGGCTCGAAGGGCCATGTTTTTTATTAGCAATCTTTGAAACTAAAATTAAGACCACTAAACTTTATCCGGTTCGAAGGACCAAAATGTTGAGCCACTTTATATTAATCCGGCTCGAAGGGCCATGTTTTTTATTGCCAATCTTTGAAATTAGAATTAAGACCACCAAACCTTCTTTCTTTAAGTATTAGACTCTCCTTCTTTCTTTAAGTATTTCTCGGACATTACAACCTGAGATTTTTTTTTAGAATATGGTACGGAGTCGGCTGAAAAAGTTATAGGGCTACCTTAAGAAAGGAAAAAAGATCAATAGCGACTATTAATCGGGTAATTAGTGAGTTTGAAGGAAGAAATCGTTGAAAAACAAACCTCAAATGAAGAAGAAAAAATTGCTCTTTCACCAAGTAAATCCACTATGATCGCGAAGTAAATACAGCTATTAGATTCTAGTAAAACTAATTAAAATTCAATAAAACGCCACCGTCATTCATCTCAGATTTTGTTCTGCATCTTTCGATGTATAATAATCTAAGTTTTGTGTCGCCCTATACCGTTTCTCAGGTAAGAAAATTATGATGATAAGAAATGTTATTGGGGTTTATTTCTTAAATTCTTACAATGGATATTGTAAGAACAGCAGGCATTATTAGTCACGTACACATAAGATACTCGAATACACCAAGTAATAAAAAAAAAATTAGCTTGAAAAAAAATTTAAGAGGAGGAACAAGTTTCTTTTATGTTATATAAGGGTGACTCATCGTATGGGATCGGAAGTATGTTCTGTTAAATCAGAGGTTGATCGACTTACTACCCATATTTTTTAACATTTAGTAAAGTTTAACTAGTCGTTGCCTGACCAACATCATTCTTTATAAAAGTCTCAAGAAAAATTTGAAAAATATAAAATAATTTTGTAATCGGCTGACCAAAGTGATAAATTGAAAATTTTTTCGTCTAAAGAATTTGTGGAAGTGAACAAAAATAGTGAGCCACTTTATATTAATCCGGCTCGAAGGGCCATGTTTTTTATTAGCAATCTTTGAAACTAAAATTAAGACCACTAAACTTTATCCGGTTCGAAGGACCAAAATGTTGAGCCACTTTATATTAATCCGTCTCGAAGGGCCATGTTTTTTATTACCAATCTTTGGAGTTAGAATTAAAACCACTAAACCTTATCCGGTTCTATTTTTGCAATGTTATTAAAAGCTAAAGAGCTTCAAGTATATTAAAATTATTTTATGCTTCGTTTTCCTCAATATTGATGCATTCCACGGTCGATTCCGGCAATTAAATATTTTCGACAATCAAATTTTCGTTGCTACAGGAATGCTCCAAATCCGCGCCGAATGAACAATTACCAGCTCTCTTTATCTCTGGAGCTATTATTTTCATATTCATTAGGAATTTTAGCGTATTATTAAACTCCTGTGGTGCCGGATTACGGTTTTTACCCCCTTTGCTGTATACCAAACTAAACATATTTTCCAAAATATCTTGATTTAGCCACGGGTTTGCAAAGTATTTGTTGTATCATATCCCGCAAATATATGTTTTGAGAGAGCAATTATTGCGTTCATCTTTTGCACAAAACCTTTAACTGCATAAACTGTTTTCCATTGGAAGGATCATTTTGGAGCAATTTATTGGAATCAGTATTAAAAAAATCGAATAAATCATTAAATTTCTTTAAAAAAACTTCGGTCGCCATGGCAGCATCGATTTCGTCATTACTAAATTTTCCTAAATGTATGGTCAATTTTGGTTCGTAATTTTTTTTTTTTTGTAAATTTGAAGTCTAGTTTTTATAAAGTTAAACTTTTATCTCCTGAAAACAATGAATTGGATGTGAAGGGGAGTGTGACCAGAAGGTCATCGAGGTACACAAAAACCTTATCGTGCAGTTGGTACGGGATCACGCTTTGTATTAATCGACAAAGCATCTGAGTGTGACGATGAACTCGGCATACATGAGTTTTTGGATAGCTAAGGACACGGAATAAAAACGTTGTTTGACTGGTTTTGCGGGACCGACATCGATTATATGAGAAATGAGGGACATTCGGCCAAAACCTAATACATCGCTGCTCGGGAAATGTTCGCGAATATAATCCAATTTACGCTGATCTTCAGAAGTTAAAATGTGAAATTAGGATGTGTTGGTAGCTTCGCCTAATTCGTCCGAATTATTTAACACGGAGATTTTTGGAGAAATTGCAAAACGTTTCCAAAAATCGATACCTAAATATAAGGGTTGTTCTAACGAAAGAACGACGTGAAAATTCATAGATTGTGTTATTCCGTTAAACTCGACATTAGCTTTTTTGTAACCAAATACTCGTTAAACCTGACCACTCGCGTTAGTTATTGTGGATGGAAAATTGTGTAGTTCTACGAATAGATTTGACATGAGTTTCTCCGATCCAATCCCGAGAACGCCGACACCCCTTCCTCTGTCGGGAAGACCCTTAAAAGGCCGAGTATCATTCCCCTCGGAGAATAGAACGGGAGAAATCACGTCATTTCTCATTAAAAAGCGTTGGTTCCAATATTACTTGGAGCGTGCTAAACGATGCAATCTTGCCGGTGGTGGAGCATTAAAGAAATGATTTAGACAGATGGGAAGCGAACAAGGATTGGAAAGGGAGTCATTACAAGCAGACGAGTTTACCTCGTCGTCGGATTCGAATAGGAGCCGAGTTCCGCGTCCGTATTGCTCGCTTCATCCTCCCGAATCGGTTTGAGTTGACTTATTTGTTGTCTGGCTGGGTGGCGGTTATATGGTGATTCTCGTGTCACAGCCCTCCAAGAACCACTGTTCTGGTTTTCCAACAATTTTGGTTGAGCGTTTCGATCTTCGGCACAACGTCGACATCGCGCAGATATAGTTCCTCTCAGCCCGCATCGATAGCAAAATAATCCGACAGGTTGATAATCCATAAACGTGTGACCCATCCGACGGAAACCAACCCCCCGATTGAATGGCCGATACTGAGTTATCAAGTTGCAACATCAGTTTGGGTGTAATTCTCACACGAGTCATACGATTCACTCCTCCCAGGCAGAACAGCTCTTGATCAGCTCATTTATACTGGTAAACTGACGATTTGTGAGATGATACTGTAACTTCGGCTTCATATTGTTCATCAAAATTTGGATAACTCTTCGTCTGAATACGGCGTTCGGCATTGTTAAGTGAGAGTCCACACGTGGTTGTAGAAGTTCAAGAAACTTTCGTTGGGTTGTTGCTTATGCGCTTCGACCATTCGCCTTATTGCGTAATTGGTCTGTGAAACGCTCAATCATACTGTTTCGTAGCTCTGTCCAGGTAGCGTCTAGCTCCAATAATAATATCTGATCCGACAATCCTCGTGACGACGCGATGGTATCTACTTGGAACAGGAACATGACGATATTGATGCCCGAGGGAGAGGCCACGAAGGCCACGAAGGCTTGCGAACTGGCGGATGCTACAGGCACTCTATCCTGTACGGTTCGTTATTCCAATAATCTATGCCTTTATTTTGATGTTCTAAATTTTGATGTTATAAAATATATAAATAAAAATAAAATCATATTCAGCCTTTACTTACCCCTTTATTACAAAAAACTTTTATAATTATGATATAATTTTTCGATAATTGCCACAATTTATTCACACAACTCTCACAATTAATTCACTTAATGGAAGTCTTCTGTTTACTAACTGATACTGGACTGATAACAATTTACAAAATTTGTTCTCCTTTTATAGTCCTTTACGACGCATAAAAATTTTGAATTTTTCCATTACCAGTGTTGCCGCAGTGCGTATTCATACGACGTATAAAAATTCTGGATTTTTCTATGCCGCATCGTTTTAACGAAATACATTACGTAAATTATATTTCGTATGAGGCCCGTTTTGGACTCCAGGAATGTTTTTGATCTAAAATTGCGGCTTTTAATAAATTTGACCAAATATTTTTCGAATGGAAAAATCTAGATAAAATAAAATATCTCTTCTTGTGACTCCATCGCATTTTGACAATGGTTTGCTCGTTCTCGCGTTGTTTATCCAGTTCGTCTGGATGAGCTCTTCTTTTATGCACACCCATTCCGGTCTTGGTGGTAAAAACTCTTTCACAGTACTAGCACGATAGGGTGGGTACTGGGGGATTTGAACTCGACCTTCTTCTTAATTGGTTGTCACGAGCAGTGGCCCGTGACCTAGTTATCCGAGGCATATTGTTTGAAGTTGAACCAACTGTTTTTGAACCATATGGGCTGGTAACCCATATGGTCTAAGCCTTCTGTATTTGCCACAGTGAAATGAATCACTGGGCCCGGCGGGCACCACGTGGAGGAGCAAGATAGGCACGTCTACGATCCCTTAAAGATAGTGCAGTCTAAGAGAGTCATAGTTACTCACGCCAAAGTTCCACGAGGAGACCGCGCAGGTTTTACGGTCGTCGCGTAATGGACGAAACATTTACTGGACTCACCACTCCGACCCTGTGGATGTCCTGATAATGGGATGAAGGGGAGTGGCAAGCCCAGCCTGTACATATGGACAATATATATTGTATATTTACAGAATCATAAGTTTCTTCCCAGATATTATCGTTTTCTAAATACTTTGATACTTCTTCTATTCTCAATTTTAAGATCATTATATCTTTTGGCAAGTTGTGTCAATTTTTTTTTTCAACTATTTTATCAATAAATGAAATGATTTCTGAGAATTTTTCCATTTTTGATTTAGTATCGGGTTTAAATGGGGTTGTTGGTGTGTTTTGTTAGGGAGGTGTGTTGTAGACAGTTGATGTACTAGCTTTGTTCTCGTCATCAATCTCATCCTTGCTATCAAATATATCAAGACTTACAGGTGGAACAATTTCCTTTGATTCAGCCTGCTTACCCCAATTCGCTGGAATACCAATCCAAACCATACTGAACTAACAAACATTTTCTCGCACCAAAAAACATTCTAGAATAATATTTTCGTTTTCTGATGCTTCTTGCTGCTAATATAAAACCAATAAAACCAGTTTTATTTCGTGACTTAATAATCGATTCACAATTTTCAAATTGTAAATTTTCTAAATATTTAATTGACTCTTCAAAATTATTAAAAATATTTAAATAATTTTGTGTTTATTGATTTCTTAAACCCGTTTAGTATCTGATGAGATCATTGCTTGCTTCAATGTAATTTTATTAAATTGTTGGTGTGAATAGGATGGAGTTTACCACCAACTATAAACTTCGCGGGTTGAAGCAATCAAATAAATTGTTAATTTTTAATATAAAATTTATTGTAGCTTGTGAAGCTTGAAAATTTGGATGGTGATCATTTGAAAGCTGTTATAAAGAAATTGCGGTGCTTTCGCTCAACGTTTGGTCAGCTATTTTGACGTTCATTATACTCCTATTCCACATAACATGTTTCTATGTTAGCAAGATGAATGCCATCCGTTTCTTGATACTCCACTAATTTTTCGTTGTACATCCATTCAACTTTTCCAGCTTAGAAAATTGATAATTTCTTTCGTAATGTTAGGTCGTTCGGTGAAATTGAGGCTATTTAGTAAAAAATAACCGAGAGGTATCTTCCATCTCTCCTTGGCTCTAGTTAACAAGAAAGCGAGAGCATGTTTTGCTACTAGTAAGTCTTCCGTATCTGGCAAACAGGCTCCGATTTCTTCTAATGGCCATGTCATCAACCTTGAGGCATGCTAGCAGCTACTTTCTTTTTTGTTCAACTAGTTTTTTTAATTGTAAGACTTGAATAGCATCCGTTCTCATATAAACTATGAACATATTGGTAAGCTCTAGAGCTACGGCACAATCAAATGCGCGTCCCATTTCCTGAATTTGTAATATTTTTTGTATTACATATTTATTTTTTGTCAAAAGGCTGAAGTCGTGCTATTATCAAAACTATGTATGTACATACATATATGAATTGCTGTATGAAATAATATATTGTACATCTATCCAATGAAAATTAAATTTGTATTTTTTGGAAAATTTTTTAATCTAATATGATCCAATATCCAATAAAGCTGTTTACGTTATTTCGATTTTTATACACGGTTTTTTTAACACGAAATTCTTTGAACATATCTACCGTGTAAACAAAGGTTTAGGTGTATTACAAATTAAAACAATTAATCAAGAATAAAGTAGAAAGAAATTATATTCTCTATTCGATCCTCCAATACCGACTGGCACAGGATAAATTGTGTGTTTAGCTGATCCAGGTATATGTTAAAATCATCTTCAGCTTTCCTTATGTTTTTTCTTGAGGCGTAAATGATGATGTCGTCAGCATATGTTAAAGATTTTATAGGATTTGGTAGGGAGTTGGGTGGTGTTGGTATGTCCGACGTGTATAGTGTATACAAGACTGGTCCAAGCAGTGCGATCCTTGGGGAACTCCTGCTAGGATTTTGTATGTTTTGGACATGGAATTTTCTATTCTTACTTTGAATGATCTGTATGACAGGAAACTATGCAATGTTTTTATCAGATGTGGGTTGAATTTAAGTTTTATTAATTTAAAGATAATCCCTTCAATCCATGTTGTATCGAAGGCCTTTTCCACGTCCAGGAGGCAAGCTACCGTCGGTGTTTTCTGGTTTAACTTAGTTGTTATGTCGGTTTTCAGGGCTACCTCAGCGTGTGTTGTAGAGTGCGAGGCGCGGAATCCGAATTGGTTTTTAGGTATGAGGTTATTTGCCTCGCAGTGGTTTTGAATTTTAGCCAGGAGGAATTTTTCGTAAATTTTGCTGATGTTTGATAGGAGTGATATTTGTCTGTAGCTTGTCTGGAGATTGGGTGGTTTTCGTTTTTTACGAACTGGAGCTATAATGGCAAGTTTCCAAATGTCCGGAAAATACCCTATGTTATAGCAATGGTTAATGATGGTTGTAAGAGTTTGGGTCAATGGCGATGACAATTTTTTTAGGGCAAAGTTAGGAATTTTGTCGTTTCCTGCGGATTTTTTATTGTTTCTCGATTTTATATAAAATTTAATATCTGAAGGGTCAGCTAGGCTTTCTGAGTAATTTCTGCTTTGGTGGTGTTCTTGTGCCGTTATTGGGTTTGATGTGGTCAATATCGTTATGTGATTGTTATGAATTTCAATGTATTTGTGGACTTGCTCGTTTATTAAGTTTGTAAACCAGGCTTGCCCAAGCGAGTTGTTTTGACTATGTATGTCCTCAAATACTTGCCCTCACAGATTGGCTTTCTCTGTGGGCTGGTCAGTACTATCGTTAGTTAAGGGGTTGATTAGATTAAGAATTTTATTATAGGTTTTCCTTTTTGTAATTTTGTTAATTTTTTTAAAAGTGTTGTGGTTTAGTTGAATGCTAGAGAGTTTGGTTTTCCAGTGATTATCGTAATGGATTTGAATAAGTTGTTTAATTATGGTGTTCGCATTTCTAATGTGTGATTTTATTGTGTGGGAGGTCGGGGTATATCTATTTCTGTGCAGTTGTCTTCGTAGGGTGTTTTTGAGTTTAATGATTCTAATTATATTAGGAGCGAGTGGAATTTGCGTACTATAATTCAATGTTGTCAAAGGGACATGATGCCGTAGAGTATCATCAATCATCTCTTGTAGACTTTCTAGTATGTGGTCAATTTCTGTTTTGCTCAGTATTCTGTCCGTTGGGATGTGTAGAGAGCAAAGTTTTGTGTTGAGATGTTCGTTAAGTTCTGTCCAGTTGACTGCACTATAATTTGGGATTTGTTTAGGTGGTTGTCTCGGTATTCTAAATCTCAGAGATATTTTTAGTTCTACTGCGCGGTGGTCTGATTCAAAGTTTATAGTTTTGAGGTTTGGGAAACTTTGGTGATCGTGGTGCACGGTTATGATGTTGTCTGAGACTATAAAGATGTCGAGGTAAGAGTTAGTGTCCGTTCTATAAAAGGTGGGAAGGTCAGAACGCAAGAATTTTAGGCCCTGGGTAACGCAATTTACATTAAACCATCGAAATAATTTTTCTCCACTTTGATTGGGGGTCACATTTCCCCAAAAGCTATGTTTGGCGTTTAGGTCTCCTCCTATAATGATTGATGAGTTGGGATGTGTGTTTAATTTAATAAGTTCTCTAATATCATGTGTATGTATGGATGGAAAATTTGTATTCGGAGTGAAATAGACAGCGGCTATTAATAATTCGTGGTTATTAGAAGATATTTTGATAATAGTGGTAATATCCAAATTTAGGTCACACGGCATCAGCTGATTGAAATAAAATGAACACTATTCTATTGTGTATAGTCTCCTTGCTCCGACTAATGGCATGCACAACAGTTCATCCTTTTCCATTATTTAGAAAAATTTTATGTAGCACACCAGAATCTACTTCAATCAATCACTAGAATCTACTTAAACTAAAAATCATCATAACTTTAATGCACATTAAATCCTATCACAAAAAAATTGCATCTATAGACTGGATTGTGGGGGGCCTCGGTACTACGGTGTAGGAGATGTTATTTTTGATCAAAATTCCTGTTCCGCCACCATTATTTTGGGTTCTGTCGTTTCTGATGAAATTATAATTTCTAAAGTATAGCAGGTGTTTTGATTTTATTTTAGTTTCATTTAAGAGAATTATGTGTGGTTCTTCAGTGTTTAGGAAGAGTTCAAAATCGTGGCGCTTCTTTTTGCTAATTAGGGAATTCACATTTAATTGGATTATGGTGAGGGCTGAGTTATTGTTGTTAGCCATTCTGTGTTATCTTTGCAAAAAATTCGAATAATGTGATTTTCTTTTGAATTGGATCTTGGATGGCATTAAAGGAGGGTGTAAAATTATAGAATTCACGAAGTGTATCTGTGAAGTTTAGGCCAAACATGCTGTTGCATGTTTGGTCCCATGTGGAGGCTCCTGATTTGATATTTTTACTCTGTATTTGGAAATTATTTGTAATGCGAGGTTGTACTGTTTTTGAGTATGATATATGGGGGTATAGTAGTTGTTGTACATTTGTCTTTTTGCTAACTGTTGTTCTTCTTGCTGTTTCCGTACTTGTTCTTTCCATGCTTGGAGTTCCTGGTATTTAGGGCACTGACGATATTTAGCGGGGTGTCCGGTTTGATTGCAATTAATGCAGTAAGGTTCGGTTGTTCTGTCCATTTTTGGGCATTGACCAGGTCCATGTTGTTCAATGCATTTTACACATCTGGGGGGCTATTTGGGAATTCGATTCGATAACGAGAGTACAAGATTCATATTTGATTTTAAATAAGAATCGTTCGAATCACATTCAAATCAAATAAGAATCTTATACTTTCGTTATCGAATCGAATTCCCAAATAGCCCCCCAGTATTGCATGTTACAATTGGAAGCTGCGTGTCCGTATCTCTGACAGTTCTTACATTGGATGGTTTCCGATCTAACAAACCGTTCAAAGCTAACTGATTGATGAAGTATGCATTTAATGTTTGTAAGCACTGACACGTCGGAATTAGGTTTAAGCTGTATAAGCCAGATATTAAGGTCACGGTTGTCTTTTAAGGATTTACGCGTATGGTACTTGGATATCTTTAAAATATGCTGACTCACCTGAAGATCTTCAAATGCTGCTGTTATGTCCCCTTCATCAAAGCTGCTGTCCACTCCTTTGAGCAAGATAATTTCGTGCTTCATTTCTTTTGGTGTGTAAGTGTAGTATTGTTTATCCTCAGCCTTTACTGTCTCCATGGCTTTCAGAAAGCTACTTATATCCGGTGTAATGATGTGCGTAACGTTTTTGTTGATTTTTTTAATTGTAAACGAATTTTTCTTAACCTAAACAAAAAAATTGTGCACAACATGTGTTGATATTTTTTGTTTTACATTTAATTTTGTCACAGTCTCTTAAATTTACTTATTATTCACCAGTCACCACAGACAACAATACATTTTATCCATTTGGACGCTTTGAATAAGAAAGCGAGGATTCATTGTAGTACTGCAATAAATCCTCGCTTTCTTATTCAAAGCAGTAGATCGCGTTCGGTAACACAAACAATAACATCAACCCTTTCAGTTTCTCATTATTCGCTCACTATTCGCTTTTTACTGCATACCATTTTTGAAATTTCATTTTACTCTAGAGCGAAGAGAAAGTAGCATAAAAATATTCATATAAGAATGAACGGAAAATGAACAATAAGCAACTGAAGAGTTTGCTATATTTGATTTTTATCCTACTAAAACATATTTATGTGTAAAAAAAATTTTTATGGATATTTTATAAAAAATATGAATTAAGCAAAATATAAATATAAAATAAGAATTAAAATAATAAAACACTTATCTTATGAATCCTTTGGAATCCCCACACAGTAAACACACTCGTACATAAAAATGAGTGTGATACGTACACTACATGGTGCATCGTCTGGTTGAAACAGTTGAGCCACTTTATATTAATCCGGCTCGAAGGGCCATGTTTTTTATTACCAATCTTTGGAGTTAGAATTAAAACCACTAAACCTTATCCGGTTCTATTTATGCAATGTTATTAAAAGCTAAAGAGCTTCAAGTATATTAAAATTATTTTTTGTTTCGTTTTCCTCAATATCGGTGCATTCCACGGTCGATTCCGGCAATTAAATATTTTCGACAATCATGTTTTCGTTGCTATAGGAATGCTCCAAATCCGCGTCGAATGAACAATTACCAGCTCTTTTTATCTCTGGAACTATTATTTTCATATTCATTAGGAATTTTAGCGTATTATTAAACGGATGGTGCCGGATTACGGTTTTTACCCCCTTTGCTGTATACCAAACTAAACATATTTTCCAAAATATCTTGATTTAGCCACGGGTTTGCAAAGTATTTGTTGTATCATATCCCGCAAATATATGTTTTGAGAGAGCAATTATTGCGTTCATCTTTTGCACAAAACCTTTAACTGCATAAACTGTTTTCCATTGCAAGGATTATTTTGGAGCAATTTATTGGAATCAGTATTAAAAAAATCGAATAAGTCACTAAATTTCTTTAAAAAAACTTCAGTCATGGCAGCATCGATTTCATCATTATTAAATTTTCCTAAATGTATGACAGATTGCTGCAGCATTGCTTATTATTTTGGTTGCAAGGCAAACTCATTTTGGCAAAGTTATTTGCGGTTTATGGTCAGTTTTGGTTCGTATTTTTTTTTTTTTATAAATTTAAAGTCTAGTTTTTATAAAGTTAAACTTTTATCTCCTGAAAACAATGAATTGGATGTGAAGGGGGTGTGACCAGAAGGTCATCGAGGTACACAAAAACCTTATCGTGCAGTTGGTACGGGATCATGCTTTGCATTAATCGACAAAGCGTCTATGTGTTTTTGGATAGCTGAGGACACGGAATAAAAACGTTGTTTGACTGGTTTTGCGGGACCGACATCGATTATGAGAAATGAGGGATATTCGGCCCAAACCTAATACATCGCTGCTCGGGAAATGTTCGCGAATATAATCCAATTTACGCTGATCTTCAGAAGTTAAAATGTGAAATTAGGATGTGTTGGTAGCTTCGCCTAATTCGTCCGAATTATTTAACGCGGAGTTTTTTGGGGAAATTCCAAAACGTTTCCAAAATTCGATACCTAAATATAAGGGTTGTTCTAACGAAGGAACGTCGTGAAAATTCATAGATTGTGTTATTCCGTTAAACTCGACATTAGCTCTTTTGTAACCAAATACTCGTTAAACCTGACCATTCGCGTTAGTTATTATTGATGGAAAATTGTGTAATTCTACGAATAGATTTGACATGAGTTTCTCCGATCCAATCCCGAGAACGCGGACACTCCTTCCTCTGTCGCGAAGACCCTTAAAAGGCCGAGTATCATTCCCCTCGGAGAATAGAACGGAAGAAATCACGTCATTTCTCATTAAAACGCGGTGGTTCCAATATTACTTGCTAAACGATGTAATCTTGCCGGTGGTGGAGCATTAAAGAAATGATTTAGACAGATGGGAAGGGAACAAGGATTGGAAAGGGAGTAATTACTAGCAGACGAGTTTACCTCGTCGTCGGATTCGAATAGGAGCGGAGTTCCGCGTCCGTATTGCTCGCTGCATCCTCCCGAATCGGTTTGAGTTGACTTGTTTGTTGTCTGGCTGGGTGGCGGTTATATGGTGATTCTCGTGTCACAGCCCTCCAAGAACCACTGTTCTGGTTTCCGACAATTTTGGTTGAGCGTTTCGATCTTCGGCACAACGTCGACATCGCGCAGATATAGTTCCTCTCAGCCCGCATCGATAGCAAAATAATCCGACAGGCTGATAATCCATAAACGTGTGACCCATCCGACGGAAACCAACTCCCCGATTGAATGGCCGATACTGAGTTATCAAGTTGCAACATCAGTTTGGGTGTAATTCTCACACGAGTCATACGATTCACTCCTTCCAGGCAGAACAGCTCTTGATCAGCTCATTTATACTGGTAAACTGACGATTTGTGAGATGATACTGTAACTTCGGCTTCATATTGTTCATCAAAATTTGGATAACTCTTCGTCTGAATACGGCGTTCGGCATTGTAAAGTGAGAGTCCACACATGGTTATAGAAGTTCAAGAAACTTTCGTTGGGTTGTTGCTTATGCGCTTCGACCATTCGCCTTATTTCGTAATTGGTCTTTAAAACGCTCAATCATACTGTTTCGTAGCTCTGTCCAGGTAGCGTCTAGCTCCAATAATAATATCTGATCCGACAATCCTCTTGACGACGCGATGGTATCTACTTGGAACAGGAACATGACGATATTGATGCCCGAGGGAGATCCTGTGTAACTTAGGCCACGAAGGCTTGCGAACTGGCGGATGCTACAGGCACTCTATCCTGTACGGTTCGTTATTCCAATAATCTACCTTTATTTTGATGTTCTAAATTTTGATGTTATAAAATATATAAATAAAAATAAAATCATATTCAGCCTTTACTTACCCCTTTATTACAAAAAACTTTTATAATTATGATATAATTTTTCGATAATTGCCACAATTTATTCACACAACTCTCACAATTAATTCACTTAATGGAAGTCTTCTGTTTACTAACTGATACTGGACTGATAACAATTTACAAAATTTGTTCTAATTTTATAGTCCTTTACGACGCATAAAAATTTTGAATTTTTCCATTACCAGTGTTGCCGCAGTGCGTATTCATACGACGTATAAAAATTCTGGATTTTTCTATGCCGCATCGTTTTAACGAATTACATCACGAAAATTATACGTCGTACTCAGGCCCGTTTGTTCCGTACGTTTGTCCATCCGTTGTTACTCAAATAAAATAAACATTAATTGAAAAATTAGCAACATTTTTATTAATAATTTTCTTAACGATGCGGCATAGAAAAATCCAGAATTTTTATTTGTCGTATAAATACGCACTAAGCGACGTATTTATACGACGTATAAAAATTCTAGATTTTTCCATTCGAAAAATATTTGGTCAAATTTATTAAAAGCCGCAATTTTAGATCAAAAACATTCCTGGAGTCCAAGAAGGGCCTCATACGAAATATAATTTACGTAATGTATTTCGTTAAAACGATGCGGCATAGAAAAATCCAGAATTTTTATACGTCGTATGAATACGCACTGCGGCAACACTGGTAATGGAAAAATTCAAAATTTTTATGCGTCGTAAAGGACTATAAAAGGAGAACAAATTTTGTAAATTGTTATCAGTCCAGTATCAGTTAGTAAACAGAAGACTTCCATTAAGTGAATTAATTGTGAGAGTTGTGTCAATAAATTGTGGCATTTATCGAAAAATTATATCATAATTATAAAAGTTTTTTGTAATAAAGGGGTAAGTAAAGGCTGAATATGATTTTATTTTTATTTATAGCTCTACGGCTTGGATTGTTATGCCAGGACCCCAGATGTATTTTGATACCATTGGCGGATGGTCCTTATATGGGGCAGCTTTATATCATTTTTTAAATATTGTCGAAGTTGCTCATAACCGCTTGTCGAAAAAAAGGATATGGTCGCAACTTCGGTGTGTATTTTCCGAGCTCTTTACCCTGTTTCAACACTTCCAAAAATGACCCTTCCTGACGAATTGCATATCAAATGATACAATTATAAGAATCTTTTTATTATAAGCTTCTAATAAAAAAAAATAGATTATAATTTTACTACCTAATACCTTTCAAAAAATTCTTCAGTTTTTATTGTACTACAACCAACTAAATTTTAATAAACTTACATTTAGTTTCTCGTGAGATCCCGGGTTGCTATACCTGGCTTGCTATGCCTTTTTCCTCCAAGTGCTTTAGGAAATTTTCTAATTCATGCACTTTGATTTTAAGGCGCTCACATTTCGCGTTTCAAGAACTACAGTGTATTTCGCACTGTTCATTCGCCCCTCACACAATACCATTTCGCCCACTCCATCGGCAGCCATACAATCCCAGATCTTGATTGAGCCCCCTCCATGTTTAACAGTTGGCACCACACATTCTGGGCTGTATTCTTCCTCACTCTTCGCCTGACATAAGTCATACCTGGTGTTCCAAACAACTATGTAAAAAGAAAAAAAAAAGATTTAGTTTAAGATTTAATTATTTTCCTTGTCGATTTTCCTCGTCGATGTTTTTTTTCGGGACGACGTCTTTTGGTTGGTTTGGGAGTATTACACTATCCTTTTCCGGGAAGGCATCTCTATGATATCGTCAAATGACAAATTAGTGTCAGATTGGTTAGTAATGGGAGGGTTTCCCATTACAGTACTACTGTTTGATCACTGTTTGATGTACGCAGCTGATTTAAGCTACTGCGTTCCGAAATAGGAGCCGTAGAGCCAGCACTCCCGAAGAAACAGACTTACTTAGTGGGCTCGAAAGTCAATAATTCATTAAATTATAATTACTTCACAAACAAACGTAAAATGTAATTACTAATTAAACTTAATTAAAAATTATTAACTTAATTAAAATTAATGTTAGGTTAAAATACTAATATCTTATACTGATTCAAATTCCGACAAAAATAAAATTAATTTAGCATCCGTCTCACCATGTTCGGTGGTGATAAAAGTGATGCTGGAAAAACTGCCAAACTTTCGAGGATTCAAATGGATATTTTACATCAAAAACAAAAAAATAGTTTGAAACAGCAATCTACCTCCGACAAGATCAAATTTATACAGTATCCCATCAAGAACTTTCACATATTCTTTCTGCCCACCTTCCTCGCCAACAATTAGAATCGTTGGTTGTAGTGTCAAGTTAAACTCTAAATATTTTTTTTTTTAATTTTTCGATATATGCCTCTATAGCGTTGTGGCTCGGGATTTCCAAAATAAACGAAGAAATTGAATCTTCTATGGATGGTTTCCAGAAACTTTTGCTTCCTGGTTTTGAAACTCTGCATGTAGGTGGTCTGTAAATAAAAACGGAAATTGTTATTATAAATATTCATTATACTGAAATATTGTTTTCCTATCAGTCTTACCTATATCGGTGATATCCCCTAAATCGTTTTACTTTTATATTACTTTTTTTCACTAAACATGTGCCAAGCACTTTTGTCACACTATCCGTAAATCGTTAATCACACTATTCGTAAATCGTTAATCACACTATTCGTAAATCGTTAATCACACTCCGTAAATCGTTAATCACACTATCCGTAAATCGTTAATCACACTCTTCGTAAATCGTTAATCACACTCCGTAAATCGTTAATCACGCTATTCGTAAATCGTTAATCACACTCTTCGTAAATCGTTAATCACACTTCGTAAATCGTTAATCGCACTATCCGTAAATCGTTAATCACACTATCCAAAAATCGTTAATCACACTATTCGTAAATCGTTAATCACACTTTTCGTAAATCGTTAATCACACTGTTCGTAAATCGTTAATCACATTCCGTAAATCGTTAATCACACTATCCGTAAATCGTTAATCACACTCCGTAAATCGTTAATCACACTATTCGTAAATCGTTAATCGCACTATCCGTAAATCGTTAATCACACTATCCAAAAATCGTTAATCACACTATTCGTAAATCGTTAATCACACTTTTCGTAAATCGTTAATCACACTGTTCGTAAATCGTTAATCACATTCCGTAAATCGTTAATCACACTATCCGTAAATCGTTAATCACACTCTTCGTAAATCGTTAATCACACTCCGTAAATCGTTAATCACACTATTCGTAAATCGTTAATCGCACTATCCTTAAATCGTTAATCACACTATCCAAAAATCGTTAATCACACTATTCGTAAATCGTTAATCACACTTTTCGTAAATCGTTAATCACACTGTTCGTAAATCGTTAATCACACTGTTCGTAAATCGTTAATCACATTCCGTAAATCGTTAATCACACTATTCGTGAATCGTTAATCGCACTATCCGTAAATCGTTAATCACACTAATCGTATTTTAGTCTTATAAATTTTTTCACAAACCAAGTACTATTCTAAAATCGAGAATAATCATCACCATCATCATTTTGTTGTCATCTTTATTTGTTATTCATGATTTGAGTTTAATAATCTTGTTTCAAGTTATTATTGTCGACTTATTTTGAGAAGTCTGTTCTTGCGATGATGCTAAAATTAACGATTGCTGCTGTTCTTACTTAGATCATATTTCCTATTGTTTTGTGTTCATCAACCATCAGTCTATATTGGATTTTTGGATAGTGTGGTCGTTTGTTAGAGAATAAATGGCATCAAATGCAACGCATAACCAAAATATTGATTCAAGAAAACAATAACACTTCATTTTATCGCACATAATATTAGTAAAATAATTATGGAATAAATTTATAAATTTCAGAAAATTGTTTTATGAAGTAAAGAGTTCTTAAAATAAATCTAATTCCTCTTGAAAATAATTTATTAGATTTGAATTAAACAATTTAAAAATTAATAAAATTGAGATTATAATTCTCAATTAATAAATGTTTTATATTAACAATATTGTTCACCTTGGGGTTTATTCAAGAAAATAAGGATTATGTTGCACATTATATTCTTAAATTTTTGTGAATTGTAAATTCATGTACTATTTAAGAAAACGAAATTCTTGATAATAGAATATCATTTCTATCAGTGTAGGCCATTCATCTTTTGGTCCATTTTCTTGACCTGCTTTTCACGAATAGCCAAATAGCGTTCAGTCGTTATACAATCTTTGGCAGTATGACTTCGAAAAGAGCCTCGCAATAAAGTCGATGTTGTTGGACTTTCCAAATTTGATCGTGACCCGGAGGACGTCGATGGTCAAGGGAATCCTTTACTACTGGCCATCAATAATGGAGGATGAAAATTATCTTTACAGCCCGCATATTTGTGAATAATTTCAAAAAATAGCCAATCTTCTTCTCTCCGGTGTTTATTTTAAAGAATGACTGTAAATTTATAATTGTATGTTTAAGCCGTTCTAATTAAAAAAATATAAATTGGTACCAACCTTATATTTTTTCATTAATAGAGACCACTGCTATTTGCAATGAATCTAGCTTTTGTCACGTCGCAATATGTCGCCGCAAGCGTTCAATACTTTCCTGTAAATTACTGAAAATGTGAAAAAATGATTTTAAAATAGAGAGCAATCAAATTCAATGGCGCTAATATTTTCATTTTTCGATGTAAATAAAGCATCAAATTTAATACGCGTTTCAATTAAAATTATTCGTTCATCGTATGTCCCAATAAAAATTATCTACAAGGTTTATAAATGTAGGAATAAATTTTATAATATCACTTGAATAAATGTATTTATACTTACATGCCGCGGACCATCCATATTTATATTTGCTTTGGTAACTATGTATAATCAAAACAAACATCTGAAACGAAGAAAAACATGTATTATTATTAGAAATATTTATAGTATATCATTGTTACTTATCTTTAATTCCATTTAAGATACGAGCTAATATCTGAAATAAACAAATTTGATTAATCAATTATTAAAGTAAAATATAAAAGCTACTTAGCTTTATAATGTACTGATAATACATTCACTAACAGCCTTATACTCAAAACAGATGGGCAGAATTTCTGCTAACAGCGCTGCCATCAGAATTTCAGGTGAAACACATGAACAGATTTTTTTGACAAGCAGAATTTTTTTTTATTTCTATTTTGATTTGTCAAAGTGTTTAGTTGTGTTTTGTAAGAGATTTTTTTTTAAAAATGAATTCATTAATTAAATTTGATTATTTTAATAAAATGCTAATGATTTATTTGTGCTACTGTGCATACTTAAACGTTGTAAAGTTGTGTGAGAAGCATAAAAATAAAAATAGGCGAATGTGGACCCGGTTTATTTTTACACACGCCACAATACAGATTTGCAACGCGATTTAACTCAACAAGGGATGCATTTTCAATGAGAGATCATTTAAAAGATTATCTTAATAATAGGTACATTATTCACAAAATATGTAAATAAAACATTTTGGTTTTAATAAAAACAGTTTAATTATATTTTATTTAATCATTTCGGTATAAATTTTGTGTCACTACACTAAGCACCTCCATCTGTAACTGTGCAAATATCATTGGAGATATATTTGCCATGTCCACTTGGGCAGCGATCCCTTTAAAAAAAATTTGAGCCGGCGATTCCGGCGGCTGTGGAACTGTAAATGTGGTTTTCGCTAATGATATCTTTCGACCATTTCCTTTGTGGCCGACTCTAATGCAGAGTCTACTTTACTACATTTTTTTGAACGCGGCGTTCTAGTAGACGTGGGCGTTCTAGACGTGGGTGTTCTAGACGTGGACGTTCCTACTGAAGATTCACTAGTTTGGGTGTCCCCGTAACTTTAGAATTCTAAGTCTTCGAAAAAATCTTCCTCTCCATCGTCCGTCTTGGGATAATTACCCACGGTTCTATAAATATAGAATGAGGGATAAAAGGTTAAATCAAATATTTTGGAATAATTTTTTTTAGGTTTTACCTTTCATTTACACTGTCCACATCCTTAAGGAACAGCAAATGTTGCAGCCATTTCCACTCCTTTTTGGGGCTGGTTGCATCACTTCCTGATGCTCCAGTTGCCTTTTTAATTTTTCGATGAAATTTGTCCCTCAAAGTTTTCCAACGCTGTTTCATCTTTTCAACTAAAAATAAAAAATAAAAATGTTATTTATATGTAATACATATTTATAAGGATTTATCGTTTGGGATTTAAATTCGATTTATCAGAAAACAGCAATAAAAGTTGATTAATATCAAAAAATGACATGGTATTATTGTTGTTTTTTACCGCTCTTTGGCAAATCGAAATAAAACTAAAAATACTAAAACTACTTACGTGGAATTTTTAGTTGTACAGCCAGTTCGTTAAATAATTTATCATGACAATACACATTTTTATATTTGGAATCTTTTTTGTCGTATAAACATTTATATTTCCGCACAAACTCTATCACTTATTCCTCCATTTTTAGAAATGTCATAAATTTTTGACATTTCAACAAAAAAAAGCAAAAATAAAGAAAATAATAGCATGAACATAGTTGCGATTCTTATTTTTTTTTTTATGTTGTCAGCCGGTTCTGAGGCAGAAAAATTAGAAATAGAGACACAAAGCAGAATTCTGCTCGCAAAGCAGAATCCATGTATTTCATTCCATATAAACGTGTGTATTCTAAAAAATTTAAAAATTTAAAATTTAAATTAAAAATTCAATAAAACATAAAAAAAAATAATAAAAACATTTCCCTTAAAAATCCTTTGGAATCGCCCAGCAAACACCACGTACACAAAAATGAGTGTAATACACCCACATTGCCACACACCACACAATCTTTTTTATCTTTATCAATATTAATGTAACTAAAATTAAAATTAAACAAATTTTTATTATAATTTATATTATATAACTATATACCTATAACCGCAATCACTTTAAAATAAAAAATTATATCACTTAAATCACTTAAAAGTAATTTTAACTTTCACTATACAGAGAAAGACAAAAACGCGTCTTTCTTCTACGACGATCCAAGGACTTTTTAGGTCATCATATGTATAAAAATATGCTATCGGATTCTTGACGTACAAAATTCTTCGGGTTAAATGTGTTGGGCTGGACAGTAGCGAGGCAAAATTATGCAGCATGAGATGAGATGACCCCTGGATGTCAATTTAAATTATTATAACAGTCGTTTTAGACTGCGGACGATAGATGCATATGATGAAATTTAGAGCATCCTATACCTATTCACAACTAACATAAACTAATAAACTAGCAAACTCTATTGAAAGGTGTGATATTTTAATAACTAACCTATTATTTATTAACAAAATAATGTAGATCGATAATAATTTTGCTGCGGTTATCGCCCTTGTTATTTCTGTGACTAACATTCTATTCCCACAAACCCTTTATGTCGAGGATGCAGGCAGGGCATGGGCCCGCATAATTTTGGAATATTCGACCAAAGTATTCGACCACAGTATTCGACCAAACTTTCTTTCACAATAATTTATATAGATATATTTCGTTTGTGGTTAAACATTCGTATTCATGCAACGGTATCAGAATATATACGAAAATAATTTTATATTACGTATATTTCTCATTCAGCTACCTAATTCATCCAACTAACGGCAGGGTTAATTTATATCTAACATTCAAACAACTTCACTAAAACATAACCTGAATTCAACCAGAAAGATCGTCGGAAAAGAACATTTCATAGCAAAAAGCTTTTAGATCGTTAACATATTTGATTGTATTGAGTTTATCCTCAAAACGTAAGTAATTAAATAAACCCACTGATCAAGATTGTTGCAATCACTGATCAAGATTGTTGCAACTAATAATAATAAAAATAAATAAATTGAATTATATTTGCCGACATTTAAATTTAAATTTATAGAATTGTTTATAGTATAGAACGAATTTAATTTCCACAAAACATTCTAGAAATATATCTTGAGCCTAGAACGCTTAGAAGTCATTTAATTAATTTTCTTTTATGTATAATATCCTACCTAGCGGAAGAACGGGCAACTACCACCAAATTAATTAATTACTAATTAAAATCCTCCATTTGTAAATTTAGATTCTCTAGCGTCCTTCTATTTGCTCTGAGATGAGAGGATATTATTTTTAAAGCAAAACAGAAAAATTTGTGATCGTAACATAAAATTTGAGAAAATAAAATAGTACAGCAAACACACACAACGAAACTTTATAATTATAACCGAGCGCATTATGTTCATGCTCAAATCCAAAACCAACAACAACATTGTGGTTGCTTGTTGGTTTTGTCAAATCGCAATTGCCTTTGACTGCATTTTATAGGCACACTGATAACTCCTTACTTCATAGATGTGTCCAACATACCATATACACTATCGCTACAGTTTACCTGAACGGCGAATGAGCAAACTAAATAGTTCGTTATTTTTTTTTAAATATTTGAAATTACTTTTAAATAAAAAACCTTATGAAATAGTTATTAAAAGAATATTTAAATTTTTATTGTCACATTGAATGGATAAATTTTGATAATTTTTCTTTTACATAATATATTTGTGTTCATATAATGTGAACTGTTTTCCTAAGTGGTATAAACTAACTTTGGCATATAAATCTATGATTAATCTTACAATAAAATATTTATGGTTTTCTAGTATTTCACATCCCATCACATGATGATTGAACGATTCAAATATTAGGTTACAATTTAAATTATTAAAGCTGCTTAAATCTATTAATTAACAATTTTTAGGAATGTGTTCGAAAATTAAAAATCCAGTTTTTCAATGCAGCGAAAATGCATTTGTTCACACAAGCTTCTTCTTGGGAATATTTCATCCTGCACAATATACAGGCTGTTGAAAAAAAATTTCAATCAGATTTTCTACTTATTCGTACAAGGAGGGACTAATATGTTCGGAAGATTGATCGGTCGTTTAAGAACAACCACCTACTTCGACTCACCTATTGTTAAATATTTTTAGGCCGATTTACCTATCTAACGTGCTAACCAACATTATTTTTAGTTTACATTGTACACGGCGTTGATGATTGGCCAGCAAGCCGCCAAAAAGCTATGGTATACAAAGTGGAATGGCCGGTTGGCCATCTGTACTTGCGGTTTGAGCGTCTCTCCGCTTTTACTGTTGGAAATTGACTTGGCCCGAGCTCGCCAAAACCCGTAATTCTTTTGTTGGGCGACCTTGGTCTTTTACCTTGACAATGACTCACGTTAGGCGTTGTTTCACCTTAAACCGTAGGAAACAACCAATTGCAACACACGTTGGGCGTTTTTCGCCAAAAAAACCCGTTTACTGGAATGGCCTCAACCACAGCGGAAGCAAAACAGCATACAATGATAATTTTACAAAACAAAATAGAAAAACAATAAAGATTATGAAAAATAACAACAATAATAATATTGTTGTTGCTGATGCATCTGACAAACCGAATACTGTTGCAGAATATAGCTACATGTTGATTCGCCGAAAGAACTCTCTCTCTCTCTCTAGCTAACGAAGGGATCTTGCCATTCATTTCGATTGACCGGTCTCGCCTTCCAGTTGTAACATTTATTTCGTTTAGTTCGTACTAATCGTTTATTTTTTGATGATCAGACGCTGTTTAAAATGTTCGATCCGTAGCATAAAAAGTTAAAACTACCCGTAAATCATCACGTACTCGATTAATTTGATGGATTATAGAATGAGGATAAATATAAGTACCTCCAATATGTCAGTGATTTTGTGAAACGATAATTTTTCTTTATCTATATTTTTACAGTTAGTGTGAAGGCAACAAACGGGCCATGATATGTTGTTGGATGTCGACGTCAGTTAAAAAGAGAAAATTGAAGGCTGGATCTACAGTCACCCGCAGAATTGCGGTGTTCTACACCGATAACCCAACACACAAACAATACCAAAATTATTTGCGATGGCCACGTTGTTGTTGTTTTCACTACAATCCTTACATGTTATAGTATTTTACGCACAGTAGTCTGCAAAGTATAGGATTGCATTTTCTTTCATATTTGGGAGATTAATACAAGTAGTGATACTACCAAGAATATATTCTTCTCATTATTCTCCTCACCAATTCAAGAGCTTCTGAGGCTCACTTTAAAATCCTCTCGAAAAACCTTCCAGTTAATATTTAGTTTTTCAATCTGATCACGGACACAATTTGACGCTAGCGAGTTAAATAAAATTCTACATAAAAATGAGTGATACTATCGTTCACCATTTCCGCGACAATGCGTCACACAATTTATTTTTATTTACATTCGCGTTAATTTTCCTTCACCAATATTAACAAATTTTTATTATAATACACTTTATATTTAATTATTAACTTGTTATATATAATATATTATTTATTTAAAACTCAAATTTTAATTTTTAATTTTTTTCTACATAGAGAAAGATAAAAACGCGTCTTTCTTCTGCGACGATCGATCGCCTATTTGATCTGTATAAATATTGTAAACAAGATCGCTTCATAATGCTAAGCTTTTCTTTTATTTTCATAAGTGCATTATTGTTGAAGCCAGGGCTCAGATACTTAACAGGCCATCCTATTAATTATGATTTAGATGGCAACTTAAAATTTAAACTCTCTCTTAAGTACTTTTTGCTCTTCCGGCCATTTCTGATTTTTGGATCGATCACTTGTTAACTTCTGTCAATTGTCAATTAATGAAATGTAGGGTTATGTTCAAATAAATATCGATTTGAATTGTACCAGCAGATTACTTATTTCAAGCCGCCATTTTAAATCAAATAAGTCGACTTATTTGAGATAAGTCGCGAATTGGACCCCAGTCTAAGTAATGATATATCTAATTTATTGATGTAATAAATTAATGGTTCCCAGGAAGCAGGGGTATCGAGACCGATATCTTCTAATTTCAATACGAAGAGTGCAACTTGACCTTTGGAACGCTAAGAAGGGGAAATAGAAACGAAATTTACAAAACGTCAGGTTCATTTTATTTAATTGCTTAAAATTTTTAATTTTTTTCGAAGTTGATTATTTTGTAATTTTTTATTTTGGGTTTTGTTCAGCCCAAACCACTTGCAGTTTTTCCGAAAAAGGACCAACAAGTAAAACATAATTAATTTATAATTATGACTGGAATATTCCTCGTGTTCTGCCGGTAAAAAATAGAGGGTACTCAGATTTTATTTTTTAAATGCACATTTTGCGCATTTCCTCACATATGTTAGAAATGTGACCATTTTTATTGAAACTGAAACCTGTTTCACGAGACGACCCAAAAGACTTCAAACCACTCATCTGAAGGTGCACTCAATGAACTAAAATTACAGTTAGATAGACGATGGATTTTTTCTCATTTATAAATGGATTGTTTGCTGACATACAAGAATCTGACTTTTGTAGTTCGTTTATGCAATTCTCGCATTAAATTTTTTTAAATGCTTCTTATGCCAATTTAAATAATATGATATTGCATTTGACGTAAAAAGTGTAAATCCAGCTGGTAAATTAGCAATTTCGATTGCCACACATCAGTGTTCGATTGTTTTAAACTCGCTTCATAATTTGCTTTAAGAACCTTCCAGTTTAATTTTAAATTTTCTGCATCATCGGGTAGGCAATTAGATAACTTGGAATTAAAAATTATGTTGTACACGATGATGCAATTCTTGAAATATATTATTCCTCGCGTTTGATTCGGATCGAAATTTTGCCTTTAACATATAGTACCGGTTTTCCAAGTTGGGCAATTCTGAATTTTGTTGTGGATAAGCAATAATACGTTCATCGATATCTTAAACTCGTTGTACGCTCGTTCTAATAACTCTAAACGTAGGCCGATATCTTCTGAACTTGTTGGTTTTGGTAGTTAAGCTCTAATCGCGTTAGAGTAGCTTTCGTATTGCCACGCTTTCGCCTGAGCGATTCAACAGTTTTTTGATCTTCGGCATTGATCTTTCGCAAGGAGAGAATTCGGATATTTTTATCGCAAAGAAAACAACTTCGATTTAAATTAGCCGCAAATCAAAAACTTTCTTTTATTGTTTTATATAAATAACCAAAATTGTAACTCACGTTTTTCTTTCCTTTTACTTTTCCAAATCCAACGCTGTGATTCCAAAATGGAGGTCTCGTTTGTATGTATATGGTACTGCAAAATTTATCCACCATGTGCTCAGTTTGCTCGGCTTGAACGATCCCACTTGAAGGACAAGTGCCATTTTGCGATTCTACTATCGATTTTTGACTAATATTTTCTGAGGTATCCGGACGCAAACTGTCTGTTTCATTTTGAAACAAATTTAGTTTAGGCACAGCATATTTTGTTAAATTAGTAAAATACTTTTCACAAACCATAATGTTTTTAATTGTGGAACCTTTTTACCTACAATTCAGTACCACAGTCATTAAATTTCTTGTGGTGGGCCACCAACTTAATAAATGCACATTTTATACCACTTTTAACATGATTCATTGTGGAACGATATTTAAAGAAACTGACGGTCAATAAAATAAGAAATACGTATAGGATAAGTAATTTTAAAGATAGAAGAATACTATTGATGAATATTAATGAATGTTGGAGCGTGCAAAAAAAAAAAAAAAACAAACCCGACAACAAATTCATCTTGTAACAGAATTTAATTTTTATTTTATAAAAAAAATAAACAATATAATAGTTTTTTTTTCTTTTCTTACATCGGCTGGTTCATTTCCGATCGTTTTCCTTTTTCCCCTTTGGAGTTTCTATACGGATACAGAAAAAAATGTTCTTTTATCCCAGCAACGGAACGATGTCAATATTTTCACTTATTTGCTTGGTTGGGCGCCATGACAGCTATTGCTCGCAAAAATGCACCGGCTTGGCTCTTGAACAATCCACCCTGGCGTGGGCAAATGTTGCTAGGATAATTGAATGGAGCGGAAAAAAAATTTTTAGAAAACTTCTTAATATTGTAATAGGTGGAAAAAAGGAAAAGGTTAATCAGAAATATATTTTTGTATCTCTTGGGTAACTCACCGGCTTGATCTTATCTGCTCCACGGTTCTATCAGCTTATAAACGAGTTACTATCAAAAAATATTTTAAATTAAATAAAAATAAAAATTTTAGAAACAATTGCTTTTTATTGGTTAAAAATTAAATTTATAATTAATTTTAAATAAAAATAACTTTAAAACAAATTATTTTTATTTTAATATATTTATTAGTTCATTGTGCCCCTTTTTACGATCTTCGTTTATCCTATTTTGGGTTTCACGATTTTCTTCGTGCCGTCTATGTCTGTTGCTCTCTTTCTTATTTTGCTTTTTCTCTTTCTTTTAAAAATTCCAATTTAAGTTGTCGATAATTTTTTTTTTTTCGGGACGACGTCTTTTGGTTGGTTTGGGAGTTATTACACTATCCTTTTCCGGGAAAGACACCTCTATGATATCGTTCAAATGACAAAGTAGAGTGCCAGATTGGTTAGTAATGGGAGGGCTTCCCATTACAATACTACTGTTTGATGTAGATGTACTCGGCTGGTTTAAGCTACTGCGTTCCGAAATAGGAGCCGTAGTGCCAGCAATTTCCGAAGAAACAGTCTTGAATTTTGACGGTTCATGTGATGTTTCTTTATCATAAAGTTGTTGCAACATGTTCTTATGAACCACATGCTGCATAACTTGCCCCAGTATTGGCATAATTGTCTACTGCAGATTTGTATGCCGTCTTTAAATTTCTCAATTTGTTTCGAATTTCTGATTCTGTAAAAGTTTCCGCCTAAAACAGTTTAATTTTATTGTAGGAAAATCTAAAAAATGTAATGTATGAAATACATACCGATCCAAAAGAGCTTATTACGTCTTTAAGCAGGTTGAGATATACGTTTTTCTTTTTTAGAACTAGATTTTATTCATTCTTTCTTTGAATAGCTTTGAATATTTTTATACATTTTTTCGCATCCGCATAAAATTTTATAAAGGATGTCTGATGGGGTAAGTAAATTGCCCCATTTTTCAACCCAGAGCTTTACTTGATTTATTTATAATCAATCTTTATAGGAAGATATGAACTGTTTGCAGGTAGGATTGTCATTTCGTACAGTTCGATAACGAATCAAACCAAAAAGCAGTTCTAAGTGATCCTGGCTAAATTTATAAGTGTTTATAAAATCTAATTTATCAGTGGAAATGAAATCATTACATAGGACTTTAAGGCTTTCAATATTAATCAAAAATCCTAAGGATCCTGTATTAAAATTACTGTTAATTACATTTAATTTTGAATTTGTTTTAATATTGAAATATTGTAAACCATTGATTTCATGGATTCTAATTTATTGAAAAATAAGTGTTGTGTTTTTTTTTGATAGGGGACGTTTAAAAATATATTTTGCCATTAAATTATTGCTATTAAATATGTCAAAACAATCATTAAGCGATTTTAAAAAGTTAATTGTAGACAAGCAATTTTTAAAAGTATCATCACTTTTATTTAAGTATTCTAGAGCATTTGCTACACTCGGACTTAACAGTTGCACTGCATATTTTACTTTCATAATTGAATTTCCAAATTGCAAATGAGTAGATGTAATACGCGGTGCAAGTGCTAGTCCCGTTTCTGTTTGAATATTATTTAGTTTCTCTAAATAATGCCAATTAATTTTATCATCAATTATCTAAAAATAATAAAAAATTTTCTTGTATAGGTTCAACATAAAAATTAGGTTTTTCTGGTAACTCAGCTCCCAACAACTTTACCATGCCTAAATTAGCTGTTAAACCATCAAAAGTCAAGCTTATAATTTTCGCACCACAAATAAAAAATTTCCAATGCATTTGACGCCAACGCTTCTCTGTCATCTACATTATCGTCAAAACATACCTGCACCAAAATCTACAAATCCCAGAAAATCCTTATTTTTGTTATCCCAATCTTTACATTTTTTGATGGACATTTCGTCCATCATTAGTGAAACATAAATTTCTTTTGTTTCACTTTTAATTTTATTTGTAAGCTGCTCCACGGCTTGGATTGTTATGCCAGGACCCCCAGATGTATTTTGATACCATTTGCGGGTGGTCCTTATATGGGGCAGCTTTATATCATTTTTTAAATATTGTCGAAGTTGCTCATAACCGCTTGTCGAAAAAAAGGATATGGTCGCAACTTGGACACGCAACTTCGGTGTGTATTTTCCGAGCTCTTTACCCTGTTTCAACTCCTCCAAAAATGACCCTTCTTGACGAATTGCCTAACAAATCATACAATTATAAGAATCTTTTTATTATAAGCTTCTAATAAAAAAAAAAATAGATTATAATTTTACTACCTAATACCTTTCAAAAAATTCTTCAGCTTTTATTGTACTACAAACAACTAAATTTTAATAAACTTACATTTAGTTTCTCGTGAGATCCTGGGTATAGCAAGCCTTTTTTCTCCAAGTCCTTTAGGAAATTTTCTAAATCATGCACTTTGATTTTAAGGCGCTTACATTTTGCGTTAAGAGCTTTGTTCATTTTTTAGATCTCTCCAACTCTTCTTTTAATAGTGCTATGGCCCGTTTGGAGGTTCTTGGGGTATAGTCTGCGGTTAAATTTATATCACCACTATATCTAAACTGACGGCTGGTTTGGCCACTTCTAGATGGTGTTCTTGGCACATCCTCAATATTAACTCGTTTTTTTTGGTGGCGATCTAATAAATGGCGACCAACTGGTTACAAGCAAAAGCCAGCTTCGTAACTACATCTACGAGCAAAAATGTTAGGCACCCTACAGTACTGCCAGTTTTAGGGTGATTTAGCATAGGGAATGTAAATAAAACTGAATATGTGATTATTATGATGTATTTTAATAAAATGATTAGTTTTTTGTCGGTCCACCTTTCGATTTAGTGACAGCTGCCACTCTTCTCGGCATTGACTCTACCAGCTTAAAACATTCTTCTTGAGATATTTATTCATACACACAATATAACACGAATCTCTTGGTAACACTTACAAAACTAATCTTAAAACTACAAAACCGATTTCTCGGCAAAACTTACAATTACAAAATCTTACAAATACAAAACCAATTAATGGCAACTCTTAAAACTACAAAACCGAATATTCGGCAAAATTAAAATTAAAATTTCAACAATAACTCGTTATTTACGCGTGAGCAGCAACCTGTTCGACCCATACACAACCAAAGTGAAACTCGAAAAACGCGCGATCGTAGACGCCGTTATCATGCAATCGATCGATATCCACGGACTCGAGCAATGCCAACAGTTTGTCGACGGCAACATCATATGCGCGTTTTTGGTCATTCAAGTTGTTACGATATTGACCAATCGCGCCCGCCTCACCCATATGTCGGTCAGGAAATTCCAAAGCATGTAGCATCTGATTAACCAATGTACGGACGCCAGTGTGTGACGTAGACACGAACATGCCATGCTCAGGGAATCTCAAATGCTCACCAAAGGGAGCACGTCCTAACAACAATATATAGGCGGCCTTAATCCGCTCGCGCTCAGCATGGATATAAAAAGATGCAAATTGAGCATCCGACAAAAACGTACAAAAGGCGTCCATAGCGATAAATCGCTGACGCGCCAACAATCGAGCGGAAGCTGAAAAAGGATCGTAATGAGCTGGTGCGGCCATAATTTCGATCGCTGGTACTTCGGGTTCAACAATAGCCGGTACTTGTCTAGGTTGTCGGTTCCAGAATAAATCTCGTCTAAAGAGTCCAAGGCGCAACATAATGATTTGTTTCCACTCATGTTTTAACGCGGCCAATAGCGATTGGTTATTATTTATATTGTGTCTTCGGTTGTTTTACTTTAAAATGTGTTCAATCGGATTGAGGTCTGGTGATTGTGGCGGCCAGTCCAAAAGATCGATTCCGTTTTGAGCCATCCATGTCATGGTGTGTGCTGATTTGTGATAAGTGGCGTTGTCTTGTTCGAATTTTACGCCGTCGGTGTTTTTATCGTCGAAAATTTGCGTTATCGATGGCGCTAGAGCTGTTTCAAGAACTTCAGTGTATTTCGCACTGTTCATTCGCCCCTCGCACAATACTATTTTGCCCACTCCATCGGCAGCCATACAACCCCAGTTCATGATTGAGCCCATCCATGTTTAACAGTTGGCACCACACATTCTGGGTTGTATTCTTCCCCCACTCTTCGCCTGACATAAGTCATACCAGGTGTTCCAAACAACTATGTAAAAAAAAAAAAAAAAAGATTTAGTTTAAAAAAATATATGACCACGTGGTTGGTCACCCGTATCGTTGATGATTTTAGTTGGGCGTTCCTAGCCTTGATTACAAAAATGAGTGGCCTCAACTGGCCAGCATGTACTGTCCCGTTGTGGTACACCTTGGCAGTTAATGATGAACACGCCACCCATAAAATATTGGCGTACCGTTAACTGTGGTACGCGTCAATTAAATGATTTCAGCACAGTATTTTTGACTCGAGTTTTGTGTTTTCCAAGTCGTGCTTTCAAGAATGTTGGGTGCAATGGTATGCTTGGCTGTCATAAAATGGTTTACTTTCGAGAAATAAACCCAATTAGCACCATTTAACGTAGTGGGAGCTGTCCCTGTTTTGGGGGATCTTTTAATTTCTTGTAAGTATCAAGAAGATTCTTCCGTTTTTTGATAGATTCTTGCGACTTCTTTACATCAATTTTATGTAGATAGCATAAATAATTTTTTGAAATTGCTATAAAATGATGTGGCAAATATATGCCTTATTGTATGAATTATGAATACTATTTGGATCTTGAACTAAAGTCATATGTCCCAATGACAAATACTCCCTCATAAAGTCACGGTATTGTTTATAAATTTCAGGCTCACTAGTGAGACAGAATATTGACCGGAAGGAAGACACTCGAAGTTTTTAACATAATGGTCTTCACAATATTTTTGAACCATACAGAATGTTCAATTTTATATAAAAACAACATTTCTTTATTATTAAGTGATTTTCCGCGCTCCACAGTCGCTCCACTGTCGTCTAATATATCTTGAAAAATATTTAATATGACATATGTCAATATTTTGACAATACCTAAACTATTAAATTAATATTTTTATGGAAAAGATAAAACCGTTAAACTAATATTTTTGAATTTTTCCATTCATGAAATTTAATAATAACAGATGTCTCTAAAAAAAATTTTTTAACTATTGTCTTTTATTTATTAATTTATATGTACACGAATAATTAATCTTATTCAAAGTTACTACAATAAAGCAAAATTTTAATCAATCAATCAGTAAAACTCTATCGATTTCATCTTGAGTGAGTTCTCCAACCCGTTGAACCCGGCTTGACAAAACGCTACTTTGTGCTGCTGAAGAGCTAGCAATCGAACCACTACCATTGCTAATATTAGTTAGTTCAATAAGTGCCTGATGAGCGCTAAACTCGTTTGGTGGCTGAATATTTGTATATGGTGACATATGAGCAATCGTTCTGCTACTCACTGAACTACCAGCTTCTGATTCGACATAAATCGAATTAGTTTCTTCATCGTCAGAATAGCTTCGTTCTTGTTCGAAACTTTTGTCGTTATCTAGGCTTTGTTTCACGCATTCTGGAACCACCATTGAAGATGATTCGGACGTACGTAGTATTTTTAGTCCTTTGACCTAAATTACTCATACTTAGTAATCGGATAATTTTATCATATTGCGAATTTGGCTCACTTCGTTTCTTTTTATTTGAGCTTTTCTCTTTTCTATCATCTTTCTTCTCTCTTTTTTCAATTTTTTCATTTTGCGGACGTTCACCTCCTTTTACTATTCTGGTAACTTCTCGCGCTAGACGTTTTTGGTTTCTTACCTCCCAAGCGTCTTTGGCTTTAAACGCTCAAGCTCAACTCCTGGTAGCTTGAGCGTTGTATCCACCGCATTAACAAGTACTTCTTCAATTAATATTCCAGTCGCAGTGCGGCTATACTGAATTGGAACTCTTTGATTTACTTTTCTTGAAATATTGGATCTCAGTTTACCTTTAAAAAGTGAATTAACGATTTAAATCGTCAAATGAATGAATTTCACAATGAAAATGCCTTACATTAGGAAAAACATTATCATTTAAGTTTAACGCCCGTGGATCGATAGATATAACCTTCGTTTTGAAATTTCTTGACGCTTTAAGCCAACCGTCACCTGGCGATGAACCGATGTATATTATCGTTCTCGTTAACACGAAACTATTAAACAAACAAAATAGCTTCCTTTGTCCTAAATCCTCAAAAGTAATATCATAAAATTGCTTGGTAATATCATCATTTCTGCGTTCGTACGTTCTTATACTTGACTTTCCATCAAAATCTAAATATGTCCCTTCTTCATATAATCCAACCATTTCTGACGTTTTCGAGTATACATCAAAATCAAGTAACGATTCCAATTCTGGACCGCACATTCTGAAATTCACTTTTATTTTTGAGCAAAAATGCTTTCTTAGTTTATTGCAATTATAAATATAATCATCCTTATTTTTGAGCATTCGATAAATTAATTCCGCTATTTCCATATCACGTGACTTTATTGAACCGATTTCAAACTGACGTAAGTCCACTAAAAGATTTGACTCAATGAACCTTGAAACATATGAATATGAGACGTTCGAGATTATGATTTCGTTGGAGTAACCATTACAATATCACATTAATTTATCTAATTTATTACACCTTTTGATACAACTACCATTGTTGGCATCATTTGATTCAATGAAAAGTATATTCTTTCGTTATCCGGCTGACTACCAGTAACTCTTATTATTTTCACATTTTCAATGTTTTTCCCAAAATCGCGATACTGAGATTCGCTAATTACAAATCCAAAATACATCTTAGTCGAGGTCAAACTACTGTTGTTGCTGGGTAACACCTTTATATGATAGGTTAAAAACTTCAATTAACCGCCGCGTAGTGATGAATAGTAGAAGCTTGAAAATTGCATAGACCGAAATCACAATACACAAATTTTATTCAAATTCGCAAATTTAATATGACTTTTTCGATTGTCTACCTGAGTTTATGACCTCACGTATTAATTTAAAAAGTTTTAATATATGTAGTTGTAATGGTTGTATTATCGACTAAGTTATTTTAATTTTTTACAAAATTTATTATTTTTAAGTAGATGTCGCTAATTAATTACATTTTTTACAATTTTTTACATTTATTACAATTTTTTACATTAATTAATAATTTTTTACGTAAAAAATGTAATTAATTATTTTTTACGCGTAAATGCACAACACTGGTCTTCAATATTTTTCTTCTAATGAAAAAATATTTTTAACACAAACTGTTTCTATTTCCCAGAAACGTTTCAAATCTAGTTTCTTAAGGCCGTGAAGAGTATTCAACAATGCGCTTTCAACATATTCGTAATCTTCTTCAAAAGATGTACGATCAGCGGTAGCAGCTTCCTCTGAGATTTCTATCTTAAGCTGGACGTTTTATGATTCTTGTCATATACCAACTGTAGTCTTCGAAGGTTAGATTCAACTTCTCCTAACGTCTTTAGATTTACTAGCTTGTTTCTAAATTGGATTAATTAGCCCTTAAACGCGCCATGCTGTCTTTTTAATAACTCTATAGACATAGTTTTCGACTTGGTTAAAGAATCCCTACTTCTGGGGTGATCACTATCATCAGATTCTCGGTTTGACATGGTCCTTCGAGCCGGACGGTAAAACCGCGTGCCTAAAAACAACATATTTTACGTGAAAGGCACAGCCATCTTGATAATAAGAAAAATTTATCTCGTGTTTAACCATCCAACATTCTTCGATTTATAAAGGTCATCAAATAATAAATATAATTCAAATTTGGCTAAATTAATTTAGCAATTTCATTGTCGTCGGATTTATAATTTATGTTGGTGTTCCTAAAACAAAATACTGGAAATAATTTATTTATTTTACAAAAGGTAATAACGTATAACTGATACTTTTTTATTTTTGACTTACCAATATTTTATTGTTGCAGGGGATCCATTTTTTTTTTCTGTAGAAAAATTACACTCTTTTTAATTTGATATCATGCTCCAAAAATAAAAAATGGCTGTCTGATCATTGTATGCATTTCCTTATATACCTACTCGAATAACGGAATTAAACAAAACGAGAAAAATCCTGTTCATTTTGTATAAATGAGAATTTAGAATATTATGCTCTTTGTTGCGTTTTTGATACATCTGTCATAAACGGGTTAAAACAATGAAAAAATGAAAAAACACTTAGCTTGAGCATCCTTTGAAATCAAAAAAGTCCTACACATATTTAAAAATTACATATGTGCATTGTATGATGCATTCAAACAACGGTATCAAAATATATATAAACGAAATTGTTATATGTATACATATTCTACACCATTGCAAGCGTATCATACACAAATTAATACAACTATTCACTATGTATAACTTTTCACTTTACTTAAAAAACACAAATTATTATTAATATTGTTATTTATTTATATATGCACATAAGTATATTAGTTGATTAATTAATTATTTAATTAATTTAAGCACATTTAAATTATTTATTTATGTAGAGGTGAGACAAAAACACGTCTTTCCTCTACGACGTTCAATCGCCGACCCGAATGTCATATTTGCTTTACGAAATATAATGAAATTGAGGCTCAATTTATATATTCGGCCAAAACATGCAGCGATTATATGAATAATGTATATCTAATGTCATATAGAATGTAAATGAGCTTGTGTGTCAATTTAGGTATCATCTTAATTTTTTAATGTTTCTCGGCATCAAAAATGGAACGAATAACATTATTATCACTTATGCCCTGCTCGGAATTCAATTTTCAAAAAAAAAAAAAAAAAAAAAAAAAACTTTCTAGGTTCTGCTTTATTAAAATATCAAAATTTGTACTTGAATCATCGCCTTTACTTGCCGATAATTCACTATGATGTTTAATAATATTTTCTTCTTTTTATAGTCCGCCTTTAGGCGGGCATACGTATTTGAGCTTAAACTACGACTGGCGGCTTAAATAGAAATAGGTTGCGTCGTCCACGCTAAAAAATAAATTATTGGATGCGGCGCCCGTCACCCGAGATAAACACGGGAGCGAATCGAAATCTTAATTCTCGAAATCTTTCTTTTATCAAAATCTTACTTAAAATCACGATTCGTCAATTTTTACTTTTTCAAAATCTTACCTTTAAAAAATCTTACTTTCGTAGATTATAAAATCTTACTTTTTTGAAAAAATCTTACTTTTTCTAAAAATATATTAAAATGATTCAAAATATTCGAAAAAACAATAATAGTGAGAGAATTAGTGAAAAATAATCCTATTAACAAATTATTTTTATGATAATTATTTTCTTTTTTTAATTGAACGAAATTCACGAAACGAACGAAATTGAAATTCACTTTTTAAAATATATATATAGTAAAATAAAATAAAAAAAAATTTATTATTAGGTGTATGGCAAGGTCTGGGCTATAAGGCGGGTGAGGCAGAATTTCCATCTGTTATTTTCCAGGTAATTTTTACCGCGCCGCAAAATGTGGACGAGCGTTATCGTGGTGGAAAATGATTGACTCGTGTCGTTTTAGCATTTTAATTTGCAATGAAAAGTGTTCGGTCTTTCCCATATTTAGTAACGAATCCTTACACGTGAACCTTTTGCCAAATTATCTGTCCAAAATGGAACAAACATCCTTTATACACGGCCTCTGGGAAGAACATTTTTGCCTTTTCGTAGTCCAATATTATTACTTTTGGCTTCAAATGTACTCGTATGTAATCGTATGCTAATTTACAAATTTCGTAAAAATGTTGCGAAATATGCGGCTTTAGTTATTGAGCTCATCACACGGAACAATAATGGCACAATTGCATGTTGAATTTTGCCATGAATAGTAAATAGTTTGCGCATAAAAACTGGAACCACCTGGAATGCCGGTTTCTCATAAGGAGACGGATCATTTTTATGGGAGTGGTTATCACCCTTTCCTTACAAAATAGTTATTTTCCATTGGAACATCTATTGGAAAGTATCGCCTTTCCTTTGTAAATGATACGCATATCCGTCGATTATTAATTTGTCCTTCCTCTTATTTAATTTTACAATCTATTGAGACAACATGACTACATGACAACATGATTAACTTCAAAAACACTTACTTTTAGTTAGAACTTCACTAACCTACACTATCTCTAATTACATTATTTAGTATCACTTCACTGTATCACTTTAGTTTATCACTTGTATCACTTTAGTTTATCACTTATTTATCACAAAAGAACAGTTTAATAAACCTTTAAATATCATCACTCAAGAGAACAGTATTACATGCAAGAAGTAAAATGTTTTCATGTTTTTTTTGTAATTTTTAACATACGAGTATCTCACGCATATCAGATTATTTTAAAATCTTGATTTTCAAAATCTTAGTTTTGACAACGCTATTTTTATTAATTTGGGCGCCCGGAAAGTTACGGTTTCGTCTCTAAAATTGATGTAACGAATGAATGAAATGTTCGAAGTATTTGTTGTTCGGTTCTATGGCCCGGTTGGGCCAAATCGGCGAACGTTTTTAGTAACTGAAACATTTATTAGACCACCAAAATAATTCGATATTTTAATTATTTAATTTTTATAAATCAGAAAAAAATCCAATTACGATCGACCAATTTTACCAATGCAATAACATATTTAACAAATTTAATTTACAATTAATAATTTATGTTTATATATCAAAAATTAAATAGAGAAAATTAAAGTTTTAAATAATATATGTAAATTACTTATGCCCGGTTGCACAGAAAAATGACTACTAACGATGGTTGTGCGCCAATTAAATGTTTTATATGAAATCGGTTTTCGGAATCGGAAAAAAAATCAACGCAAACTTGAACTTAAATATTTTTAATCAAGTTTGCGTTGATTTTTTTTTCTGATTCGAAAACCGTTTTCATTAACCGGCCGTTAGTATTTTTTCTGTGCAATCGGCCATTACTCCTTAAGAATTATTGTTAATAAATAAATTTATTTAAGTAATTAAAAATTAATATGTAAGAACTTATGATTTATAAAAATGATAATTTTTGTAGAATACAAACAATAAAATTACAAGGATTTGTTAAATAATGTAAAAATTATTTGTTTTATTTACTTACGAGTATGTTGCGCCCTTGTGGCAGCACTATAAGATACCTTGCTATAGAGAGAATTGAAATTCTTGAATCGGTACGCAGCTCAGAAATTATTCTTGGACATGAATTTTCGAATGACGATGTAAAACCAGAAAGTTTTTCTTAGAGTAAACCATGACCAGTCACGAGGTTTTAAAGGTACACTTGTTCCCGCTAATTCGCGAAAACATATTTTTAACACTATCACCACAGGGCATCTGGCGATGAAGATTGTGACGGGACATGAGAGAAGAAACACTGTCGACATGAAATTAAATGAAGATAACCTTATTATGGCTGCTGATGATTCGTGGACCCGTACCATGTTTTTCAGAGTTACGAAACGAGCAATCGAAAAGCAATTCACCAAAAGTCAACAGGTCATATGTTAGAGTTCTTGCTTGAGATAGAGTTCTTGCGTTAACAGCCAAAAATAAATAAAATAAATCCGTGAATGTTGATAACTATTTTTTTTGTTTAACCTAGATCATTGAACTATTCAATGAATTTGTATGAAAATGAAGTACCGAAGTACACCTCCCGTAGCCCCATCAATTTTTTCACAAATGAACCAAAGCTAACATGCCTAACAAATGATCATGTGACATCAATGAGAATCAAAGTTACCCTAAAGCGCCGGACCATTCAATGAATTTTCAAGAAATTAAACTATCGAAAGCTTGTCAAATTACACTCACGTAGCCTAATCAGAATTGTTTGATAGAGCCATTTGTGATAGAGGGACCTATTGTTGGGAGGTATAACCTGACCAATTAAAGCAATGAATACAACGAACAATGGAGAAAAAACTCCAGGTGGTACACCGACTACCCAGTTGGCTAATCCACCCTCTAAACGAGGATGGTTTAATGGATTTTGGGGTGAGCCAATCATTGCTATACCCATTCTTAAGAAGTTCAAAGTTGTCAAGATCACCAACTAGAGAAACTAACTCAGCAAATCAGCAGAAAAATGGAAACGCTGAACTCTGTCGTGAGTGACTCGGAGTGTGAAGTAGAAACACTTCTAACCCAACTAAGAAGAGAAGTTGGCAAACTAAAAAAGGAAAATGAAGAATTAAAGAAGCCCAAAGAAGCGGAAATGGAGATTTCTGCAAATCCTCTAACCACTTATAACGAAGCAAGTAAATACACCAGTTATAACATCGAGTTACATACCGATGAAGAGGAACTTGCGAGAGAAACAAATTGGGTGCTGAAAAGAAAAAGAAGACCTATCAAAAAACGAAGAGCAGAATTCTCGTCTGAAGATGGAGAACAATCGCAAGCTAAAGTAACTGGTATTCCTAATATAATCCAGCACAGCAAAAAAATCAACAACAAAATGTTGCACCGAATGAAAAGGCTCGTCCGCAAATTAATGTAATCGGCATAACATAATTTGCTCGTATACAAACTATAATGAAATCAGTGACCACTAAGGAGGACGGAGCAGTACCACTAAACAATAACTCGAGCAAAATCAATACCCCAGATTCCGATACATATAGAGCTCGAGCCACAAAGCTCAATGAGGAAGGTAAGAATTGTTCACATATGAAGATAAAAACAACCGTGTAGTTAAGGTTATGGCCCGAGGCTTTCATCCAACGTGTGAAAAGTAGGATATAACGGAGGACGTAAAGGCAAAAGATCTACAAATGAAGTAAAAAAAGGGCTGCTTACTTTTAATAAAAAAGAGAAAGTTGAAAAAAAATTTCTACATCAAAGCAATACTAAATATGAGGGTTAAAATAGAACCCCTAAAGAAAAATACCTCAATGCAAAAAATGCCAAGGTTTCAACCACAAACAAAAATATTGCGGTCGGGAGCCTAGATGCGTAAAATGTGCTGGTAAACACAACGCGAAAGAGTGTAAGGAAAGTAGAAAGAACCCTGGAAAATACATAAACTGTAAAGGACATCATCCTGCGAATTACAGAGGATGTGAAGTAGCAAAAGAACTTCAAAGGATAAGAAACAAAATGTATCAGTCTCCTCAAAACTCTAAGTACAAACCAAGCAGAGCGAATGCCACCAGTGATAGGTACAGGGCGGCAAACCTATTCGCTAATGGTATTACTGACGCCCCACTCCAAAGGATAAGTAGAAGCCATAAATGCTAGGCGAACGTGGTCTAGAAGCTTTATATAAGCGTCTAGAAAAGCAAGCGGGGGCAACAGCCCTCATATTAAAATGAGCAAAACATTAAGAATTGTCACATGGGACGCGAACGGACTAACGCAGCGTGTTCCAGAGGTAATTTTTTTTTCTAAATTTAGAAAAATAGATATATGCCTTATATCGGAAAGCCATCATTTATTAAAATACGTGATTATGGATGTTATCATGATGTTAACCCAGGAGAAAACGCGAGGGGGTGTATATTTTCAGTAATAGTGGAAAAAATATATAACACTATGAAGAACCTGATATCGAAGAAGAGAGAGTGCAAGTTAATCACTAGGATCCAATTTTATTATTGGGGGTGACTTTAATGCGAAAAACACCTATTGAGGATCTAGACTTACAACCCGTAAAGGAAAAGAGCTGTTCGAAGCAGGTCTGGTAAACAACTGCGAGTTCCATTCTGAAGGTAAACCAACATATTGGCCTGCTGATATAAATAAAATGCCAGATCTCATTGATTTCTATGTAACGAAAGGGATTAGCGAGGACTACATGTGTCTCGCAAATAGCGGATGGATATATTCTGACCATTCATCTGTTATCATGACACTCGCACAATGATAATTAATAAGGGTAACTTGCCTAAGCTCACAAGTAATAAAACTGACTGGGACCTATTGAAGAGTAAATAAACCTTCAAGTGCTAATAAAATAACTGTACAATTGGAAGACGGATGGACGTACTCAACAGTACTATTCAACAGGCAGCATGGTCAAGTCTCCTACTAATCATACCGATTCCCGTAGGAATCAAAATTATCTTCTTGAAGTCAGGCAATTAGTTAGAGAGAAACGGAAGGCTCGAAAGATCTATCTGTGCAATAAACTGAAACAACTTTTAAAAGAAATTAAGAACGAAACTATTAACAAGTACTTAAGTGGTCTTAGATACTGATTTCTATCTTTGGAAAGGAACAAAGGGCTGCATGTGCCGCCTATTAAAAATGAGGAAGGAACCTGGGCTTTGGTCCAGACAAGCAAAAAGCTACTTTATTTGCGGCATACTTGGAAGAAACCTTTCAACCGTTACCCCAGGCAAACTGCAGATGAAAACATAACAATAATTAGCAAACTTGATGACCATAATATACGATCTGTAACATTGCAGGAATTGAAAGATGAGATCAAGTACAATTTAAATGCGAAAAAAGCTCGTAAATGCCATTCTCGAGAAGGGATTACAAAAATTGGTTTACATAATCAATGCTGCCTTCAGACTAAAATATGTCGCACGACAATGGAAGGTTACAGACATAATAACGGACATAACAGAAGAGAGCACTTGAGAAAAAAAAATATGTTCCTGTATCTTCTTACATGTAGTACAAGCTTTTGACAATGTTTAACACCAATAACTTGAATTTAAATTGCATCGAAATCTACCTAAGCAGTTCTATCAAATTTTTAAATCGCACATCACAGAACGACATTTCCGCGTAAAATATAACGGAGAGTACTCTGAACTGAAAATAAAAAAATACTTCCCGCAAATAAAGAAACACGTTTTGTATGAAACTCAAAGCAATACAAACTGAATGTTAACGGCGGATGTCTAATCTGTCTGAAACAACGGAGATCGGATGTCACTATAAAAAAATTATTATAGTCAGAGTCACTTTTTGAAAACGGATCGAATTAATTTGTAGTCCCAATATTAGTGAAACAAAAAGAGATTAGCTTCTAGATAATCGATTGATTCAACGTTGACCATCAGATTATTCAACAAAACCTGATCAACTGAGACCAATATTTTTAGTTCATACTTAGCCCATTGAATATCTAAACACTAATTAAAAAAAGTTGTTTTCGTCATATGTTAAACGGCAAAATTTCAAAATTGCTGAGTTAAAGACACCACTGTAGGCTCTTGGCCATAGAAGAGACTAATATTTATAGATCAAGCTCAGTCCATTCAAGAGGTGCACGGCCACACTTAGACCAATTATGGCCCATTGTGATACCACAGGATCCCACATCATAAACTCCCCTTACACCCATTTAGTGCTATTTATATAGCGTAAAAGATCTCGCACATTACAGCTTTCGATGTCAGAGGCCGTCCATAGTGTATTTTGCCAAGTAATAATGTCTTCTACCAGCTAGCGCAGGGTATGAGCATAGAAAGTGAACAAGAGTCTCCTCCCCCTCGTTCCTGCAGCTTCTGCAGAAGTCATTTGGGGTCTGGATGCCCAGCCTTCTCGCAAGATTTCCGAAAAGGCAGTGTTCGGTAAGTACCCTTACGATTCTACATAAATCACGCTTCCTTAGTGTGATTAGAATTTTGGAGCGCTTCAGGCTCAGCACAGGCCATACTTGCTTCGCTACCCTGCCAATTGAACTGGCAAGTCACCTAGCATTAGCTAAAGTAACTGCTTTCCCATGGCATGCCGCATTCAGCATAGACATAGGTCTTCCTAAACATTCTCTTCCTGGTTCCAGTTGAAGAGTCGTACCGTACCTTGCTAATTCATCTGCCCTACACTTTCCCTCAACGTCTGAATGGCCAGAAACCTAGACTAACTGGATATTGAAATGTTCACTCATCTCGACAATTCAACGCCACCATTGACGCCTGGGAAACCAGTTCATGACCTCTTCAATCGCTACAACTTCAGACTAGTACAGCTCCTACCATCGAGCTTGCAGCCGTCAGTGAAGAAATTAACGGTCCCGGTTTTGATAAGGAGACCACTATTCCAATCCTCCCGAGACGGGAGAGTCACATTGAAAAGTTTGTCGAAGAAAAAACGGGGTGTTTTGTAGTGAAAATTCACCAGTTCATGCCTCACTGAATTAACTATAGTCGAGTGCTCTTTTTGAAGTCACTTCCAACCCGAAGTCGCTGATAGCCGGGCGGCCGTCTTAACCACCATTTGCTTGCCAATAATATCCAACGGGAGAAGATGCAGTAAAACCTGTAGGGCACCAGTGGGAGTGGCTTTCAGCGCCCCACTAATGAAGAAACATGCTGCCCTCTGCACCCTCGCCATCATGTTCCTATATGATATTTTCTCCAGAGCTGGCCGCCATACACTCACACAAAAGAGCAGTATGGGCTTTACAACTGCCGTGTAAAGCCAGTGCATGAGCCCCGGTTTCAAGCCCCATTCCCTTTCAATGTCATTTTTGCAAGAGTAGCCACAGTGGCCTTCTTTACTCTTTCTATCGTGTAAAGATTCCAACTGACATTATTGTCCAGAAAAATGCTGCTCCTTACAAATAAGTGCGAGCTTCTTCCCTCCTTCGGGATGAAGATCACCCTAGCCTCTTTCCATTTCATGGGGATATACTCCGGCTTCAGACACTTTTTGAAGATAACTTCCAGCCAGGGAAACAAGACCTCCGAGTTCTTCTGAATTTCTGCTAGTACAATCCCATCCGGACCAGCTAACTTAAAAAGCTTCAACCCTTTAATAGCCCATTTTATTCTTCGCGTGTTCAGAATATCCTCTGTACACAACAGTTGGACCCCGCAGTCCTCCCTAGACCCACAATCATCCAAAGGTTCCGCAGTCGACACATCCTCACATCCCGGGAAGTCCATCAAGAGATCAAGAGTGTCTTCACTAGAAACCGTCCATTCACCATCCGGTTATAACAGACAGCCTGGAGGAGCTGGGTTGGTAGAGAGAATTTCCCTTAAGTGCGAGGTTTCCGAGACCCCTTCCATTCTATCACAGAAGCGCCTCCTTTTTTTAATTCTCTTTTTTTTACTCTGAGGCATTCCTTATAGAAGTTCCAGTCTTGACTATCTCCAGATCTATTCGCTCTATTAAAGGCAGACCCACAGATTTTCCGGCACTCCACAAGTACAGGGTTGCACTAAACAGGTTTTCGCTTCCCCCTCAGCTTTTTTAAAGGGCAGGCTACCCTCATAGAGGTACTGCAAGCTCTAGTCAGAGTGTCCACCATTGAATCCAGTTCACTATTCGTGTCATTGAGTCCTGGAACTCTAGATGGAATGATACCCTCCAATACCTTTCTATATACATGTCATACTGTCCTGCTGGGATTTCTGAACACGTACTGTTTTGTAATGTTGAGATTAAGTTTAAACGTTGCTCCTTCGCCACCCTCTATTCCCTGATCATCGGTGAAATAAATTCGAAGACCAGAGTAATATCCAGAAACTCTTGTCTATATACCTCCTGTACTAATAATAAAGGTAGGTTCCTGGCCTATATTACTAATAGTGAGGTTAGTTCTTAATAGAAAATCAAAAAGTAACTCACCCCTGTCATTTATATCCGTGGAATATATGGTATGGTGCGCGTTGGCGTCGCAACCCAGCATAACTCCCACATTTTTTCAGTCTGCGTCAAAAACCAGTGCCCCCAGTATATCTGGTAGCACTGTCAACTCCCGGTCCATGTATGCGGCTGCTAGCCAGAATCTTCTCCCCTCCGTCTCTATACAGATCGCAGTAATGGCCCCTATACTGTGGAAGTAGAAAAACGTTTATATTATTTCCCACCAATATACATGATCTGCTCTTTTCATTCCCACGAGCGTATAGGGTGTAACCCTTCGCTCGCAGACCGCAGATCTTGTGATTCTTGATCCAAGCTACTTGGATCAGAAATATTTCATCGCTTGGCTTAGCAAGTCTGAGAAGCAGCGCCGCCTAAGTAGCCTTGGTGTGATGTAAGTTTATCTGCACAAACGTAGTCATTGATGAAAGTCTTCTACCTTAATTGCGACAGCAATGCTACGTCGTTAGTTGGACCCGATGGCGTCGACAGTATTCTCCGACACACGCCCTCCGCAGTTCCTAAAATTAGGGAGGTCCACCCCTCGGAATCCGATGTATCCCCATCCCCCTGTCAATGGATAGTCGGTTCCTAAGGTCGCTAGTCAAGGGATACCACTTCTCGTGCTTCAGTCAGCAGGCTGTACTTCTTCCTCTCTCTTCTCAGGCTGCGCAGTACTTGGTTTCACCCCGACCTCGTCCTTCCTGAACACTTTAAATGTAACAGAACCGAAGCCGAAGTTGATAACACCTTTGGTTTTTGACAGGGGAGCCGGCGATTCCTTATTGATCACCTTAATTGATGATCTGAAATTGCCCTTAGGCTCTTCCTGCTTAACAATCTTCCAGTTCCCTGTCGGAAGATTCGGATTGCAAACATGGATAATCCTCAGGGATTCATCCAAGTTAGCCGGCTCCGTGGGAAGCCAGACCATTGCCCTCGGTCTGGTAGGTATTTCCTCTTTGGGAGGTGGTCCCGGATGTTATCCAAGGACTCTGAGGAAAACCAGGTTCATTGCATTAAATACCAACCTCCATTTTTCCCCGGTGATGCTCTTATCTTTATCGCTCTCGTTCACGACGGCAAGCACCATCTCCCATTCCTTCACAACGTCGCTGAAGAGCTTAAGCCCCTTCCTCGACTGTACCATCTGAAGCTTGGCCCATTTCCTTTCGGCATAAAACCCCTCTGCTCCTCCTCGCCAGACTTGTCTTTTCGACCCAAGATGATCCTTCTGAGTTTTGTTAACATCGGCAATACAGTTCTTCGCCCACTTAACAGTGTGCCTCAGCTCCTCTGTCCACCGCTTCAACGGGTCTCCGGGGCTGTGACCAGTGTATCCAAGGTACGGAAGGCCAAACGCCTAGCCCTATAGTTTAGAATCGAAGGAGCAATGACCTTCTCCTTCTTACGGCTATCACTAGTTCCTGGCATGAAAGCCTCGGAACCAGTTTTAGCCCCACTGACGGAGCATTTGAGAAGTGCTTGTCACTTTGTTTTGGTTTTTAATTTGAGATTCCATATTGTGTTCCCACCAATATAGGGGAAAATGATGGTCCGTCCGTGCAGAGATCCGTATATACGAGTAATGCGTTCACGACTGGGCTTTGTTAAATGGGCCTCCAGCCTAGGGATCATCGGCACGGGTCGCATAACACCTCAATTCAGCCCATTGTCTCTCCGAGCCCCGTTCCTCTCTAGCATTCACCCACCCATTCAGCCATTCATATGGATACTCCAAACCAATGGGACCCATTCCAATCAAGGGATTACCCGTTTATAGGGGTTCCCAACTCACTCCTTGGAGACCCGGGAGCGCAGGAAGACGTGACGCTCAGTTCGCCGTGATTGGTAGTCGATGGTTTTATGGCGCCATCAGTTCGCACTTCTATGCTGGGTATCATAGACACTCAGAATTTAGTAAACTGAGGTTAACCACTCCCCAGTTCCCTGAGACTCTCCTCCCAGCTCATCAGCTGCGGTTAGGAGTGGCTTATTTAATTCACCGCTAACCTACCTATCGATAAGCCGTCCACTATCCACCACCTGTGACCCCCCCCCGATAGCTGCAGCCCGCCACGGGATATTGCAGGGTAAAATAAGGCAACATTTTAATCTTTCCGTTCCAAAAACTATTGTAGACTCTTGGTCCATTTAAGACGAGCACACGTTATGGAACTGACATATTGTATTTTTCCATTCAACATATGACATAGAGTGATTTTGGTCTTATTTAACATTGTTATTAGCAGAGGAGCCAGAGATCCCCTGCCCTTTGGGGTCCTCCTGCTTCACAATCCTCCAGTTCCTCGTCGAAAGATCTGGATTGCAGACCTGAATAATCTTCTTCCAGGTTATCCGGCTCCAGGCCATAACTTCTCGACCGCCTTCCTGTATAGAAAAGCCTGTTGCTGATACTAACCCACATCCCTACAAATTGGCGGGGATCCCGGATGTTGACCAACGACTTTGAAAAAACGAGGTTAAGTGTATTGAACACTAACCTCCATTTTTATCTTGTAAGCTCCCATCCTTATGGCTCCCGTCCACGACGGCTAGTATCAACTCTTCCTTCACGATTTCGCTAAAAAGCTTGTGTCCCTTTGGCGACGGTGCCACATGAAGCTTGGCATACAAACATCCATGCTCCTCTTCATTAGATCTTTGCCTTTTAGATCCAAGATCCTCCTTGCGTGCATTGCTCTCATAGGCAATGCAACTCTTCGCCCAGTTAGCAGATTTTCTCTGTTCCACAGTCCACTGTTCCTCCTGAACGGTAGCCAGTCTGTCCAAGACGCGGAAGGCCAAACGCTTGCTTCTGTATCTCCGAACCGATGGAGCAATGATTTTTTCTTTATTACCGCTAGTCCCTGGCTTGCAAGCACCGAATATCGGGTAATATACAACTGGAGGTCGCCAGGTATCCAGAGGGCTCCGTTCAGGACTGGGCAATTATTTTTCGATACGTCCATTTAGATGGGGCTCTAAAGTAAATTAATTCCACTGCAAAGATGCATGCTAGACCACTGTTTTTTTGGGAAACTCGCGATTTTGAAACTTTAGTTCATTATCTCAGCTGATATCCGCCATTATCATACAGAAGATTATTAAAAAGTGATTAATATTTGAAATACGAAAACAATTTATAATTATTCAAAGAAAAATAACACCTCAATCAGCTTCATAATTTCTAACAAACAAAAAAAAAAAACTGAAACTGAAATCACAAACCAAACAAATTCCTAATGAGAGACCACTTCAATTTCTATTTCATTTCGTACACGATTTATTTGTATACACACTTTCATCGATCGGCACAATGGATGCAGCAGCACTTAACAACATTTTTTATGTTTACATTTAAAACGTTATTTAACGATGCTTCAATTAAACGTAGTATGCGCTTTTCATGTTATTGCCCTTCAATTAAATTTGAGAGTCCGCACTTTGGTTAACGCGAATAGGAAGCGATAAACAATATAATGATGATGTTAGGTGCATACGCGTAAGTACATTTTAAAGAAAGCATCGCATGAAAATTACTCTATTTCCCTAAATTAAAAACATTTTAATTTCTTTTTCAATTGAACAAAAGTAAAAGTCAGGTAATTACCCTGCCACTACAGTGCGAGAGGTTAATTTAGGTCAAATAGATAATTTGCAACATTTTCTCACCCAAAATTACTAATGCGATTCTCTGTAAATGGTATACAGTGACATCGATTTGTGGTGTGTTGTGGTCAACGAGGCGGCACGCTGTAAACACTGAACTCAATATATTTCGGTTGTATTTATATGGAACGATAAAAAGTAAAAAGTGTGAACGATATTTTATGTTATTTTTCTAGTATTGTGATAAGACATTCTTTCGTTTTACCAAAAATAAATAGGTTTTTGGACCGTTAACTTATTTATCAACATGTTTAGCAAATTCCAATAGTTAATGATCTAAATAACGTTTGATATGAGTAAATAAATTTGTGCTGATTTTTGAGGGAGATGGAATACCAGCAAAAAAAAATGTGTCTTAATTGTTTTTAGTGTAACATACACGTTTACACACCTTTAATTTGTGTTACACTTTTCGTTTTGTTGTACCTACAATTTTATGAATGTATTGTTATTCATAGAAATGTATTGTTCTTCTCGCGGAATTTTACAATGAGCGCCTCTATATCCAAGAAATGACGCGTGCGCACATTCACATTACTACTATTAATCATAACTAACTTCACTTGTTATTTTTGTCGGTAACCTAGTTTTACACAATAATTCGGCTTTATTATATTGAGACATTGAAATTCATGTTAATTTCGAACACTCATACTGCGTACCCAGTGTATAAACCCTTTTATTGCCGGATTTATCACACATTATGACAATTTTACACACATTATGACAATTTATCACACATTATGACAAAAGAAAACATTTCGGATTCTTTCAATAAAAATGAAAATGTATACGTTTTAAATGAATGCGGGCTAAGATAAAAGGTAATGCACAAAATAATCCCCCACATATCTTAATCTTTGGATTGTACCTTATATAGGTTGGTCACAAAAGCAAGTTAATTTCAACGCTTTTACTTTTTACTTACATTCATTGATTTTGTAACTTTCGCATGCGTACAAATAAATCATTTGGTGTCACCAGGGCTAAGAAAGAATTTAATTTTCCGATTAAGTCGTATAAATAATTTTTTATAAAGTTATATTTTTTTTAATTATATTTATTTATTACAATTGATTTACAAATCATCCGACAATTTATCTTTATATTCTCTTTTGGAGGGTTTTAGTCCTTTGGCTATAGTCCCCTTTACAGTTTTAATGTATTTTTTTACGATCCAGATTGAATCTAGAAAATTAAGTGATTTCTTCATATGACGTTTCTCAGCATTTTGCTGTAGACTATACGTTGCATGTGTTTTCTCACGTGTTTGCTTATTTCTTCACAGACGAAATCCATCTTCAGATCTCTATGGAGGTTGTCATTTCTTATGTACCACGGTGCATTAACTAACCCACGTAGGACTTGGCTTTGGAATGACTGGATGATATTGACATTCGTTTTCTTTGTACAGCCTATAGTTGGCGTGTTTGCATAGGGAATTTGCTGAGAGTTCAGTTCTACTGGTAACCAGTTGACCTTTCTATTGATGAAGTTTACTGTTCACGTAAACTACATTTTGTTTCATTAAGTTTCGCAATCTATTCGCACAGGTACTGACAATATTAGTCGCCTTTTGCAATTTGCTTGTGGATTTTTCTACGCTATTAGCGGTTGTGTTATGCGATTGCAATTTTCAATTTCGACCTGTTCTTCATTACGAAGCTAAGTTTCTCATAACATTAATATATGTGATTTCTGTATATTATTATATTACCACTGACAGGGCGTGTTTGCTCGTTCCTGTATTTGCTTAAGGCACCACAATTAATAAACTTAAACCCAACTTGGTTTTTTTTAATGAAACACCGAATTTATTGAATTTCTAACTTTTATTTTATTTTTATGTTTCACGATGGATGGCTTTCACACGACTGTCTTTTTCGACTTTTTTTTCTTTTTTCAACAACAAAAAGGTACTGATAAAAACACACAAAAAAAGTACTAAAGATATTACGAATAGACTGCGCGCACCCAAATCTAGTCTATACTCTATCCTTGTATTTGCGTTAAACGCAATTATGACAGCAGCCGGTTTTACAATTTTTGTTTTGATTTGTTTTGTTTGCCAGTACATACATATTTTACATAGGGCCCGAACATCCCGCCGGCCATGAATCAATTGATTCATTAACTGGTAATTTGCAAACCTTGGATATTGGACGTTCCAGAGTCGTTCCATTTGACGTTTTCATTTGGATTACACGTACCTTGCCATCCTTACCAGGATACACTTCAGTAACTCGTCCTGTCATCCACTTCCCGGGTGGTAAATTTGGTTCACAAATCATGACGATATCATTTTCTTTCAGGTTCTGTTGCGGGTGCTTCCACTTTGACCGTGTTTGTAACGATATAAAATATTCCCGTTGCCACCGATGCCAAAAGTTTAGAGTGATTTTGCGAACCAAATCCCATCGATCATTTGGTGACAAATCATTCTCATTAACTATATCAGGTACTTGTTGTGCTGGACGATGTAAAATAAAATGCGAAGGTGTAAGGATCAATTCAGTCGGTGATAATGAAGAACACAGAGGACGACTGTTCAAAGCTGATTCAATTTCGACTAGTAATGTGTTGAATTCTTCGATTGTGAGAATTTGTTCTCCAATGGTACGGTGAAGATGAACTTTTGCCAGTCGGACAGCTGATTCCCATAGGCCGCCCATATGAGGAGCACCCGGTGGGTTGAACTTGAACTGAATTCTCTCGTCCATCAAATTATTGGTGATTGCGTTTTGATTATGTTTAAAGAAATTTTGCATTTCCTTCAGAAAATTGGCAGCTCCAACGAAATTAGTCCCATTGTCACAGAAGATGGTGTGACACAATCCACGTCTGCCAACAAAGCGTTTCAATGCCGCCAGGAAAGACTTGGTAGTCAGTTGTAGGCATAGTTCCAAGTGAATGGCTCGAGTTGCCATACAAACAAAAACACACAAATATGCTTTGCTCTGCGGATTGTATCCTCTTTTGCGGATGGTGTGAACTCTGAATGGGCCTGCGAAATCTATACCGACACAGGCAAACGGAGCAGATATATTCACACGTTCCCTTGGCAAGTCTCCCATGATTTGTGTCTCCAAGCGTGGGCGTTGTTTTATGCATCCAATGCACCTTTGGAATGTTTGGCGTACCAAATTTCGTGCTCCTATGATGCAATACCTTTCTTGAATCATGGCCATTAACAGTGCAGGTCCAGGATGACAATGATCCTTGTGGACTTGATATACGATACGTTGACTTATTGTCCATTTCGACGACAATATGGGTGTTTCGTGTTGTATGGTGCCAAACTATTCTTAATTCAACCACCCACTCTCATAACCAAGTCATCATCTAGGAAGGGTGCATATTGTAGTAGATGACTTTTGCTGACTAACGGCTTGTGATGCAACAACAGTTTATACTCGTTCGAAAACTCTATGCGTTGCATCTCTCTACATAATACGGCTTCTGTTTGGTTGATTTCATCAACACTTAGCACGGTTGTATTAGGTTTGACAGGACTACAAATCCGACGAACATATGAACCGACGCGAAGAATTTTCTTATAGCTTGAAAATTTTGCGAAGAGATAGTGTAGTGTTTTGTTTTCCCTGCCATGTTCTCCTGTATCTTGCTTGCCATGGGTTACTATGTTGCTGGCAACCTTCGATGATTTCTCTTCAATGTGTTGGGATACATCAAGGCTTGCCTGTACCGGCCAATAGTGTTCTGGTTCGGTTAAGAAGCTTGGTCCAGTCCACCATAACGGATGATTCTTTAATTCCTTTAAAGATATACCACGACTCGCGCAATCTGCTGGATTGAGTTGCGAAGGAATGTGGCGCCAACAACTTCTTTTGAACAGACTTGTGATTTTTCCTACTCTATTGGCGACAAACGTAGCCCATCTTCTTGGTTGACTGGACAGCCAGTCCAACACTATTTTGGAGTCAGTTCAACGGATGATACGTGATAGTTTCAGCTTGCTTTCGTTGATCACCGACTGTACATGATTAGCCAGGAGTTCCGAACCCAAAAGTTCTAGCCTTGGTAAGCTCACAGGTTTCAGCGGTGCGACCTTTGTTTTGGAACTGATTATGCGACAAGTAACTTGGTTGGTTCGGATGACACGCAGAAAAACCACTGCTGAGTAAGCCATCTCACTTGCATCGCTGAAACCATGTAGTTCGAGTTCCTCATCTTCGTTAAATGTACTGCCTAACCATCTGTTCAGCTGAATGGAGTTTGAGTTTTCGATTTCTCCTCGTAATTTGAGCCACTCGTTGAGTATATCTTCTGGTAGATTGTCATCCCAATCTACACTACTGCGCCATAATTTTTGTAGAACGATTTTTGACCTTATTAGCAGCGGAGACAGCCATCCAAACGGGTCGAATACTTGACTCGCTTCAGAGAGGATCGATCGTTTGGTGTGAAGCTTTCTAAATGGAAGGTGTGTTGTGAAGCGAAACTCGTCTTGAATTGGATCCCACTGGGACCTTGATTGTATCCTTATGCTTATCTAACAATTTTACATTGTTGGTTGGTGACGGGTCATGGATTTCTGGATGATTGCTTACAAATTTCCTTAAATGAAATTTACCACTTTGCAAGATAGCACATATGTCCCTTCTCAACGTAATCAGCTCTTCGATTGTATTTGCGCCCTTGAGAACATCATCTACGTAAACATCTTCTTGTATCGCTTTGGCGGCCTTTGGATATACTCGCGAAAAATAGGAGGCCAACTCGTTCAACGTGTTTGTAGCGACAAAGGGAGCCGATGATGTTCCGTAGGTAACGGTCGTGAGTTTATAGGTGCATAAATTATTCTCATCGTCTCGCCAAAGGATTAACTGGTATGGCTGATCCAACTCGTGTACAGATACCTGCCGGTACATCTTCTCGATGTCTGCGGAGAAGACGTATTTATACAGGCGAAAACGTAGAAGAATGGCCCACAGTGTAGATTGGACGGTTGGGCCAATCATAAGCATGTCGTTGAGCGACGGGTTCTGACCAGTTTTAGATGAGGCGTTGAATACTACCCTTAGCTTGGTGGTGATATTTTGCTGTTTTAAAACTCCATGATGCGGCATAAAGTAAGCGTTGGGATCAACGGGACCATCAACCTTTCTCATATGACCTAGCTTGCTGTATTCATCCAGAAACTCATTATAGAGACGATGAAGTTCTGGATCGCGTTTGAATCGTCTGTATAATGCATTTAGTTGGGAAACGGCTATCTGGTAATTGGTTGGAATCTTGGTTATATCCGATTTAAACGGCAATCGGGTGATGAAGCGTCCATCTTCGGAGCGCGTTGTAGTTTCCTTGTAGTGTTTGATACAGGCTCTTCTTCTGTAGTCAATACCTCTTGCTTGCTGTCCCCTGCATCCTCTATCTCCCAGAATCGCCGCAACGTTCTGTCCACGTCGAAGAGAGTACAGTACGTTTGGATCTCTTGGGCTTTGGTGACTGCACTTCCCCCAATTATCCAACCAAATTTGGTATTTTGCGCGACCAGATTACTATTGGGCGATTTGATCCGACCGTCTTCTAAGATATCAAAGAATACATCTGCCCCCAGCAATATGTCGAGGCTTCTCGTCTGATAGCACCTCGGATCTGCAAGCTGCACGGTAGATAACCACTTCACGTCGTCACGGTTCATCAATTCAGGCAGTTTAGCTGCTATTTTCGGGATTACTAGAGCGTTTATGGTCATTTCCTCAGACTTATTTTGTAGTCTAGGTTTTATACAAATTGTGACGATGCCCCGAGAGATGCCGGCTGATGTATTTCCAATACCCGCAATATTGATTCGACCGTTGGATCGCTTTAGTCCGAGTTGTTGTGAACATGACTCTGTTATAAACGACGCTTGTGATCCGGAATCGAGTAATGCTCTGAATTCTCGCTCGATTCCATGATTGTCGACTACCCAAACCATAGCGGTCGGTAGAACTGCCATAACTTTTGAGGCTGTTTGCAGAAATTGTGTACTCGGCTGAGTCAAAGCTGAAGTGACGGTTTCTGGTTTTGAATCAACGGCGGTGTGGTTTTCTTCAATATGTAACATCTTATGGTGTCTCCGGTGGCAAATAGCACATCTGCTCTTCGAGTTGCAAAACTTAACCCGATGTCCAGCGTTGAGACAGTTGAAGCATCGGTTTTGTGAAGTAAGGTGTTCTTGCCGTTCTTTGACTTCCATGGCGTTGTATTTTGAGCAATCGATCAACCGGTGAGCTTCCTTCAAGCAAAGTGGGCACGAACTGGATTTTGACTCAACTGGCTCTGTCGATGTGGTAAGCGCAGTTGATTTTAAAGTGGGATATATAGCCTTTTTCGTAACAGCAGCTGTGGATTTGTTTGGTACTTGAACTGCATCAAGAGCTTCTCCTCGTGCGTCCAGAAATTTCAGAAAATCGCCAAATTCAAGTGTATCTTTGTTGACTGTTTCCTGCGCCCATAACGACTTCGTTTCATCATCCATCCTTTCAGTTAACAGGTATATATTAACCACCAATCTCGCGCATCAGCGTTGTCACCTAATGCATTCAGACCCCGCAATACTTCATCTGCTGTATCATGTGCTGATCTTACGTTTGATGCAGTTGCCCTAATTGACAGTTTTGGTATGCTGAGGAACTTCCGAATGAATGCGTAAATTATTGGTTTTTTACGATCATAGCGATGATTTAAACGTTTCATGGCTGCTGCATAGTTTGCGTCCGTGATAGGGAGATGACGTACCAGCGCAGTGGCTTCACCAGACAAATATCGCTTCAGCAATTGAAATTTTTGTGACTGCGTATACGTTTCCATATTGTGAACAGCAGTGTTGAATAGGTCCATAAAGCTCTGGAACTCAGTTGGATCGCCCGAAAACGTAGGAATATCGACTTTCGCATACTTGACGATATTGATTGGTTGTTGCATGGAGAGGTTGAGGCTGTCATCGTTGTTGCCTGCGAGTGATTCTTTACGTGGTAGCGCTTGACGTTTGCGTAATTCAGCACTTAACTTAGATATTGCTGATAGATATTCATCTTCGAAGTCACCGAGTTGTGATTCTTCAGCAGCGTCTTCTAGTATTGTTGCTTCTATCTTGAGAAACCGATCGAGCAAATCTCTTGCATACGCCATTTTAGTTTTGATCTCGTCCACCGGCACCTTTGAACCATCTGTTAGGTCATTGGCAAATTTCATAATTTTCGTTAAACTACCTTTGCAAGCAGAGCGTTGTCTTTTTAAACCATCCATCGGACTATATATTGGCTGCACTATGTATTTTAATTAACCACTAAACTGCACTCCGGTACCACCGAGTTAAATGTGATTCTTGTTTCGACTAACTGCACAATGTAAAAGTAGCGGTATTGTAATGTACCAATATTGTTACCACGTGTAGAAATTTCTCGAAGAGGTTGGATTTTCTTACTGTGGCCCCTTATCCGGCTCGAAGGACCAATTGACAGGGCGTGTTTCCTCGTTCCTGTATTTGCTTAAGGCACCACAATTAATAAACTTAAACCCAACTTGGTTTTTTTTAATGAAACACCGAATTTATTGAATTTCTAACTTTTATTTTATTTTTATGTTCCACGATGGATGGCTTTCACACGACTTTTTCGACTTTTTTTTCTTTTTTCAACAACAAAAAGGTACTGATAAAAACACACAAAAAAAGTACTAAAGATATTACGAATAGACTGCGCGCACCCAAATCTAGTCTATCCTTGTATTTGCGTTAAACGCAATTATGACAGCAGCCGGTTTTATAATTTTTGTTTTGATTTGTTTTGTTTGCCAGTACATACATATTTTACATAGGGCCCGAACAACCACAGAGGTCAAGCGCATGTGCCCGGAGGATTTGGAAATTGAGAGAAAACATTGTCACATTCGCTCTACTGATATTTTTAGTATAACCCGATTAATATTGTATGAAGATAGACAGTAGAAAGACAATATGAAATCCTTTTTGAGCCGTGACCCTGGATAAGGCTATGTAGACCAAAGGTTGCGAATGTGTCTTACTGTATTTGGAAATAATTTGATCAAATATCCTTCCTTGCGATTGTGGATTGTCAACGAGCAGCCTGCGGTTTTAGTGGAAAATGTTTTGTTTTAAAATTAATCGGTTTCAAATTCCACGTGTTTTACCACCAACGCCGTTACAAAAAAGAAGCCAACCCCATACAGCTCTATTTTGATCAACCAATTCAACGTGTGCCACTTTGCCCCCATTGGCTAACCCATCAGGAACGTCGATGTTTGTCAATAACATGTAGAGTTTATCTACAACGAAAATAATTTCGTATGGTATCGTGGCTCATGTGTTAATCGTGCTGCGTTTGCGACGCCTTTCGTTTTCGCGATCGACCACACTCAAGTATTTCGTCATCAGCAACTGGATTCAATGTTTCATCAAATGAACTCAGAATTCTCGAATTAACGCATCGACGGAATGGTTATCTGAGCCGAATCTCGATTTAATCAGTTGCAACCCTTGTTCATCCAATCGATCTCCATTGCGAGCCTTTGTTAATAATGATGAGAATTCAACATTCTCCTGCCGCATAAGTCCGTTCAATTTATAAAAACACACGTACCACGTTGAAATCACTCAAATCTCGATATGTGGAATCTAGAAGATAATGACTACACCAAGACATTGGGCACTCAAAGCAATAACATAATATCGGATGACTATTATAGCAATGTTAATGAACGCAAAATTTCAAAAATTATAAGGTACAGTAATTATGATCTGGGAAAAGAGTTAACAGAATTCAAGAGGGAAAATAACTATGATGTTCTGACAGATATAGAAATTTCTGTGTATGTTCGATAAAAATAAGGCCTTATAATGGAGCGGAATTAGGTTAATGTTCAAGAAATTACTGATATGTATCAACAGTTTCTTCAAGATCCGAATTTCGGAACCAACGATAACGCAGTAGTAGCGACGATTAATAAAATCGGTACAATATGGAACAAGAAGGACAACTTGTCGGAGGCTCCAGAGTTTCTCAAACTCTTGAGAAAGGCATATGCAAAGCAATTTGAGCTGACACAACATATTATATGGTTGTTAAACTGAATAATGATTTTATCAAAACTAATCATCAAATGTCAAAAACTAAAAATCAAAATACATATGCAAAAAAAAAACAAAACACGAAACTAAAGATCCACGGAGGAGCGACATATAACGATTTCACTTTTTGTTAACACTCGATTTCGCCCCCCATCTAATTTGTGTACCACGGCTATATATAAAAATCGATTCTTAAGGAGTAAACTCCAAAAATTTATAATATTAGCCCTACTACGGGTCATATCAAAATATGCCTTATTAATTTCGATTATATTAACGTGTCCCCTTTCAATGATTTGTCGTCACTATGTATGATCACTATAGCCCAGTAAATGAAGGGGTCAACCTGTAAGTTATTAGTCGCGATTTTCATTTTCTGGTGATAAGTGGCATTTGGTACCTCATTAAAAATGATACCGAGTTTTTAAGAAAACATTCTGGTGTAAAGGGAGGAAATGGTCCCAAAATCCCTGGAAAATTTTTCGCGAATATCTCCCAAAATTTGGCAGTTAGAGATTTTTTGTTCAGAAAAACATTGAAGCTCAGTTAATTCTCTATAAAAATGGTCCTGATGACTTTTTCCAAAAAATTTACCGTTTCCGAGATAAACGGGCCCAAGCGCACTTAGAATATTGAGTTTCTGTGTTGTATGCCGGAGAGCACAGTCCGTGCATTAACACATGAGCGGGTGGACAAATTATTCAATAACTTTGGTAAAAATGAAATGCATATTTTCTCATGATTCAAAGTTCATGTGAAAGAGTAAATCTACCGCTATCATACCCTGTGATTTGAGTCACGTTTTGACTCTTTCGCCATATTGGAAAAACTGGTCAAACTTTCTGCACCCGCGCAATTTTGACCTCGCCAGGAATTCGTTCCTTTTTTTGTATTGCACTAATTTGCTCCAAATATTCTTGATTATGGGTCCTCAGAAGGTCCTTCGTCATCTGTGAAATTTGTATAGTCTAATTTTCTCCCATTTTGATTAAAACTTTGTTTGTTGAATCCCAATTTTTTGCTGTTTTTGCAGCGCGGGGAAATTTTGTAAACAAAATGCGCACTTTTTCTTTTCGTGCTTTTTTCTCCCGGCTCTTTATATCTGACGTTTTGACACCTTGACTAGTGTAAAGGTGGAATTCTCACCTTTCCATCAATGTATATAAAGTCATCTCATTGATACGTGGGGAAAAACCCGAGTCCTAAACGTAATTCTATAGTTTTGGGAAATAATACATTTTTGACATAACAGCAAGAGCAAAAAAAAGAAAAAATTCGATTTCGAACTTTCGATAATAAAAATACAAGATTAGAATCCTATTGCTACACTGAATAGCAAAATAGAAGATTATTCTATTTTTGATTTCTTCTGTTTTAGTAAAGAAGATTCATAAATATTATAGTCAATTATAGAAAAATTGAGTGCTAAAAGACAAGAATATTGAAGAAATATTGAGGTTTTTCGTTAGAGACAATATTTTATTTCTCGATTTCGGGAAGCGATACAACTTCCGCATAATGTTCCCCACGAGACCGTATTTCAGGACGAGCAAACTGTCATTGCGTCGATGTACAGTGATGATGATACACAAACCCTGACAAAAATTAGATACGAAATCTTCAAGCAATTCACCAGAGACAGAAACAGAAACCAAACCGCGCTGAAACTAGCAACCTTGCCACCCACACCTCAAGCTGCAAGGCAACACCTTTATCGGGTATATCTGCAAGTCCAGCAGTGGCTCGTAAAAGAACTGTCACCAGAAAAATGGGGATGGAAACGTGTATTCGGTATAATCATGCCGGTCCAAACCACTAAAGAGCCAGTGGTTCCGGAACTCTTAAAGATGATATTTTGTCAATGTAAGACAGAATGTAAGGGAACATGTTCATGCAAGAAAGCAGGGCTACCATGCTCATCTATTTGTGGTTCATGTGATTCCCGCCAGTGTTCGAATTATAAACACAGCCAAAATACATTATCCGAAGAGGTAGAACTAGAGGAAACTCTAGAACCAGAAGGAGTTGTTGGCGAGGGCGACGTTGATGACCAAGAATTATTATTGGGGTCTTGTGACGGGGACTGCTAATTAACAGATTTGTGTCATAATTTCAATGTATTTTTATATATTTTTTTATAATAAATGAAATTTAAAGAAACTTTTTAGCTCTTTATTCCAAAAACCTGGATCCGGATGGTTGCAAAAAAATTTTCCGAGAATCTGCAAAAAGTTGTTGTTGAGTATTATGGTCTGCTTTCCTGATAAAACAAGACGCTCGGGAACATAAAAATTCTTGAAAATTCCATGATTTACGGTGTTTCCCAGTTATGGCCCTGAGGATTTTGCCAGTAGATAGATTGTAGTGGCGCCATCTACAATTGGTTTCCACAGTCCAAAACATTGAAAATAATGTACATATTTGCAACACCCCCATCTCAAATTTTATAAAAAACTTGCATATTTCATGAGTCTCAAAATTTTGGATTTTTCAACCCGACTTTTTGCAAAAAATAGTGTTGCGAAAAAAAACGTAAGGACCATTTTTGTAGAAAATTAACTGATCTTCAAATCTTATCTGAACAAAAAATCTCTAACTGCCATATTTTAGGAGATATTCGCCAAAAATTGATTTTCCGGGTCTTTTGGGGCCACTTTCTCCCCCTGCAACAGAATGTTTCCTTGAAAACTCGGTCTCATTTTTAATGAGGCACCAAATGCCACTTATAACCAGAAAATGAAAATCGCTACTAATAACTTACAGGTTGGATTTTTTCCTCCTTCATTTACTGGACTACTATGCGTAAGCCAATCTCTTTCCAAAAGCGATAAGTTGGTTAGATTTCAAAAATTTCATTACGGATCATATCAAAAAAAAAGCGTACTCGGCCCTTGTATTTTTGAAATTGGCGGAAATTTCCCTAATCACCATATCCATACTAGGGTAACTTGAATCCGGTAAGTTCTTCGTTTCTTCCCTCTTTAGCTACAAAACCGGTTTTATCTTGGATTATTTTTTAAACTAAAATTTTTGTAGATTCAAAAATTTCAACACACCAACACAAACAAAAATGAAAAAAAAAAAAATTTCAAGGTCATTTTTTTTGTATTTTTTTGTTTAGTTTGATTTTGTTTTTGAGCCATGCGCAACACAAAACAAAAATTTTAATTGTATTAAAAATTCGAATTCGAATAATAAAAAAATGAAATAAAATTTATTTAAATGATTTTTAGTAAAAGGATTAAAAAATCGATGATAAATAAAATTAAATGATTAACAAAATGATTTTGTTGGTTAGCATTTTACACAAACACGTATAAAATTTAAAAGTTACCGGATTCAAATAAAATGTGTGTGGACGTAAAGGGTATAAGCCATAAAAGTTACCAGATTCAAGTTACCCTAGTGTGGATATGCAATGGAATACAATTTGCTTTGAAATTCTTTATATTATTCTAGTTTTTCGCTGGCTACTTTAATCATTTTTTCAAATTTGTTTGCAGTTTGCTGATATTTATTTCACTACTAAGGCTGCGGGCCAATAGTCGGGTAAATCATTTACTATGGTAAAAATCGGAGTTAGAACAGATTTTTTGATCAGTTTGCCATAAAAATTTTGAAAAATAAATGAATTTACCGAAAAATTTACTTAAAATTGACTTTTACGGCCTATTGGCCCGCAGCCTAAGAGAATAATTTCGAATCGATTTACCCAGTCGGAATTTTTCCCGTAGTTAACAATGCAATAACACGGATCAGGCACAGTGCAATTGACATTGTTAATGAGAGCCTTGTCTCAATAAATGAGATTGAACTGACTGTTGAAGGCGGACCAATATTATTTTGCTCTGACATACATTAATTGTTTGAACTTAAAATAAGCCACTAGGTAGATATAACATGATTCATTAGTGATAGAACTAACAAATATCGTAAAAATTTATATAGGTAGTAGATTATTTTGTACTAGATTTTTTTTATAAATTAATACCAGAGGTGCGCGTTTACGCGTTATCAGCTAATTTTTACGTGATCGTATCGCCAACTTATCAACAACGTCGACTCCTCGTAGATAACGTCAGCAACTACTTGTAATTTGCACTAGCGGTGATTGTATAATCCACATATTTTGAACTTCCGTTCCCGAAGATTTAAATTTATGGAAGTTAATGTTACTATAAAAACTATTTTCAAACTAAATTACTGATTAACCAAAATTGCCGTTTGCTTGTACAAGTGAATGATAGTTGTCGCTGTATCGAAAGTTTAATTAGTAATTTACTCGAAAAATTGGTATGGGACACATAAGATTAAACTTTAATACCTAAAAAAAAAATCCTGAAGAATAATTAAAAAAAAAAAATTAAATATTAATTCAAATGTTTTTTTATTTTGATTAAATTTGAAATCACACGTGTAAGTTCTAAAATAGATTTCTTTTTAATAACTACAAAAATAAATAGAAATTCGACGAAATTCAAGTAAATGAACAAAATTAGGGGTAGATGCAATCAAGGCCCAATTTGAGGGTGTAGATTTTATTAGAACATCATGGTTCGGCTTTAGCGAACAGGGACCCTATTCTCGAAATCGGTGGAAATTTTCGTAATCGGAATACAATTTGATAATTTTTTAAAATTTTTTATCTTTTTTTTAAATTAAGAAACATAACTTTTTTCCCCCTACTAAAGGAAAAATTTCGACTGGGTAGATCGATACGGAATTATTCGCTTAGTAATTAAATAAATAATAGAAAACTTGCATTCAAGTTTGAAAAAATGATTAAAGCAGCCGGTGAAAAATTTTAGTAATATAAAGAATTTCAAAGCAAATTGAATTCCGATTACGAAAATTTCCACCGATTTCAAGAATATGTAAGTTTCTTATCGATGGTTCCGGTGGCCCAGGCAAGACCCTATTAAAGTTAGCCGACTCCAGCCGAAAAATGTCGATAATGTAGGTTCAAATTAATCAAACGAAAATGACAGCTGATTTTTGTAGGTAACATTCCAGCCGACACATGTCGATAATGCAGATACGAATTTTAAGCCGGAATGTAATAATTTATATTAGAATTTTTTTTTGTTATTCATAAAAACCAACTAAAAAATTTAAAATAAAAAATTTTCATTCGAAAGTATTAAAACTAATATACCAAACCAAATTTCTCTAAGTGCCGTATTAGATGTTTGGGGAGGTAATGCGTGAAATGAATCTACAGTTACATGTTTGGAGAATATTTTAAACTGCACTTCATCTAATAATTATCATTTAAAAACTTCAGGTTAATTTCCATGTGGCGAGTACGGAAAAAAATCAATTGAATATCTCTCTCTCTCTCTCTCTCTCTGGCACTATATCCCATCAATGGATTTGGCCGCCTCAAATGAGGTTTCATAATCATATTTTCATTTCGGATAATGAGTGATTAATTCATTGATCCTAAACCAGCCGTGAATTTTTTTCATTGTCACCACCGGGAATCGAACCCGGGACCTCCGGTCGCTGAAGCAAGCATGCTGACCACTTTGCCACCGGGGCGGCAAAGTGGTCAGCATGCTTGAATATATCGCACACACAAAATTTGAAAATTTCTAAAAATTGATCGTTGAAAGTGGCATGGCTGGAAATAGATTCAAATGAAAGGTCTTATTAATGCTCACACCTGGAAAAAATTTCAGGTCGATTTCTATGTTGAAAGTCTAGGAAAACTCGATTGAATATAACGCACACACAAAATATGAAAATTTCTAAAATTTGACCGTTTAAAGTGTCATGGCTGGAAATTTATTGATAATCAAACCTGGAAAAAGTTTTGGGTTGATTTCTATGTTGGTAGTCCGGGAAAACGGCGATTCAATATATCGCACGCACAGAATATGAAAATTTCTAAAAATTGACCGTTTAAAGTGTTATGGCTGGAAATAGATTCAAATGAAAAGTTTTATTGATGATCACACCTTGAAAAAAAATTCGATTTCTATCTATTTTTTTTCGATTTGTCGATTTCTATATGTTCGAAGTGTCAACGTTATAGTCATGATATTGAATGGTGTGGACATTAACGATTTTAATTTATCCGTCCCGTTTTATTGTCCATTTTGTTCTTAATAGTCAACTATTTAATTAGAAAATATATTGAAAAATAAATTACATAAAAATTATTAAAAAATATAGATTAAAAAAAAAACTAAAAAAAAGAAAATAAAGTTTGGAGAGCGAAGTCCTAGATTCATACCTCCTCGTGGTGCTCTCTAGGTCACTCTTAATGAATCAGGCAGCGTAGCGGGGGGAAGGGGGGTGGAAGGGAATCCCAACTGCTTATAGTCATTGACACTACATGTCACGGTGTGTTATTGGTGCCGTAAAACCAATACTAAATTACCGTCTGTTCACCAGGAGGTTAGGAGAGGCTGAATAGCGTATCTAACTTGTATCAAGCGACTCGCTATATAAATGTGCTCACGGTAGGACTGGATGCCATAAGATTATTATTTGTACGTGATCCGCAAACGTAACTAGCAGGTTCAGCGGCATTCTAACAACCTTCTCTCATAAAGACAAATAAGTTATGAATCCTACTCAAAGACGCGATTTAAATGGTTGATTTTTAGAAATTTCCAAATTATGTGTGCGCGATGTATTCAATTGACTATGTATATGAATCTACCTTACCGGCTTTGACAAATGACAAGTTGAGTTGCAAACTTTCGAGGTGAAGGAAAAGTTGTGCTGCCATTTGCAACAACCGGAATAGCAGCCGATTTGCTTAAGGGAGGACGCACGATTCATAGTGGATTTAAACTTCCAGTGCCACTTCTTGATAATTCAATCTCAGCAATGCGAATGACATCACCAGAAGCTGCAGTTTTGCGTGAGGCTGCTCTTATTGTTATCGATGAAATTACAATGCTTCAGAATGGACTCCGCTGCATTGATAAGCCCTTGCGAGAGGTGATTGGAAATGACTTCAGTTTCGGAGGTAAAGTTTTGGTGTTTGGCGGTGATTTTCGTCAGATGCTACCCAGTCGTTCAAAGAAGGAACGCACACTGAAATCATTGAATGCTGCATTAAATCAAGCCCTCTATGGAACCAGTTTGAACAACTTACCTTGACCACCAACATGCGCAGCGAAGGTCAACACGAGCACAATGAATGGCTTCTGCAAGTAGAATCAGGAACTTTGCATACGACACCTAACATTTATGAGGACGGCACAATTCGAATGCTGACCGAAATGATCACAAGTCAAGATCTAATCAGTGTCATTTTTAATAATATTGAGCAAATGTCAACAGATGAGCTCTCAAAAAGAGTTATCATGTTATCATAATGCTTCTACGAAATCTAAATCCTAAGAAAGGTATGTGCAATAGAACGCATTTAATTGTTGAAGAGCTATCGCGAAAATTTATTAAGGCCAAAATCATTTCTGAGTGCAACAAAGGCAGTACGGTTCTAATCCTTCGAATTGATTTGGCATCTTCTGAGACCAATCTACCAATTCCGGCATCGTAATGACGATAAACAAGGCGCAAGACCAGTCTTTTAATAATGTGGGAATTCATCTTCAAACGGCAGTGTTTCTCCATGGGCAACTGTATGTCGCTCTTTCCCGCTCAAGAGATTCTCACCAGGTGAAAATAAGAATCGAAAATTATCCACAGCAGGGAAAGCTTCTCCACGATGACTGCCAATTTGCTCGAAATGTTGTTTTTAAAGAAATCCTGTAGTTTAATTTTTAGTAAATATTGTTCGTGCAAACAATCACAGTTTTTTTTTGATTTTGTAATCTTCAGTTTTCGGCGAAGTGCCTCAGAACAACCTAGTGTATTATATTAAGCGAACATTTAAATTTATTTTGAATTCAGATGAGGAGCATTACGGTCGATGTAGAAGCATGGAAAAATTATATAATAATGAATTGTATTTCAGATGTATCTTTTGCCATAAAACAACTTCGGATCACTACCCTTAATGCATGTTGGCGAAAAATTACGCCAGAATGTGTCAACAGAGAAAGTTCTGTAATATTTACGAACATCAGTTATATGCTCTGAAATTATAACTCTATCACACGCAATTTATGGTGAATGCTTTGAGAACATGAAACCTGCTGATATCGACGAACTGAGACTGCACTGAGAAACCTTTGGATGAGAAGGATTTGATCGAAATTATAACGGTTCGTGAAAATAATGATGAAGGCGAGGATGAAGTTAATCAACTAACAGTTGGTTTAATCCGCATGAACCCGACGTATAGAACATGCGTTAAAATTTCAGCGTAATTTGCAGGCTTGTACCGCTGGATACCAGGAACTGTGTAAGGAACTTGAAGAACCAAAAACCCAGCACCATATAACAGATTTCTTAATAAAATGAAAGTGAAAATTAGATGTCGTTATTAACGAATGGGAGTCTTCAATAGGTTCATGTTCATTAAATGTGTTAGAAATATCGAGCGATGAAAGCAATGTTGCTCCAATCGGCAATAACCGCGCTCGCTTATTATCAAGTAGTGATGATATTTTAATTTGCGTAAATTACTTTATTATGACTCGATTTAGTTTAGGCCAGCGTATGACAACCGCGTACATTACGTTGCGTAATTCGCCCAATTCCTGTTAATTACAAATTTTTTACATAGTAAAAAAAATTCACAGGTCCCGTAAAGCTAAATCCCGTAAAGTTAAATTCACAGGTCCCGTAAAGTTTATTTTTCCTTAATTTTATTGAGGTCATATTTTTTTTAAATTCACAAATAAAATTTTATTTAAAAATTTAAATTAACTCCGGCATTTTATTTATTTCTTCCTTTTTTTCTTCTACTCGTTTCTGCATTTTTTGTTTCGCATTTTTGTTCAGGTTTGTAATGTCGTCTGGTACTCCTTCTAACTCCCCGCTCAATGACGAGGTTTATGGGGATGCAAGTTCTGTGGAAACACCTAGTCAGCCACAGAGTATGCAAAATTTATTGGCGGAGCAATTTCAATTGTTCCTCCAGTCGCAAAATGTATTCCGGGATCCAGGAGTTGCTCAGTCGTCTGGTTCAGGACCTGGTTGGACTGGGGTCCAAAATCCAAATGTGGAGATTGGAGCGGTGCGATTCCGACCTCCACGACCATTGTACGGTCAGAATCCGGCCGTTTGGTTCACGATTCTGGAATCACAGTTTGATGTTGCGAACATCAGATTGGAGGCTACCAGGTTCTCGCTCTCACGCAGTGGGGGCGTTGGACGCGAGACTACACGATCGTTTTGCGGATTTAATTCTCCGTGATAAGGGTTCACTTCTCTATACCGTTTTTAAAAATGAAGCCATTCGCGTGTTGGGCGAGTCGGAGATATCACGCCTGAATAACGTCCTGACGAACCTAACTTTGGGTTATAAAAAACCGTCGCAGTTACTGAGTCAGATACGTAGTAGTAATATACGCTGGTAGTAATTTTATCGTCAAGTTGCTCAGACAACTTTGGATGAAGAGGTTGCCTTCGCAGGTTCAAGTTATCCTGACGACTTTTGAGGATGACGTAGCGTTAGATGTGTTGGCAGCACGTGCACATAACATGATGGAGGTCATGCCATCGTTAGGGTTAAATGCCGTTAAATCGTGCAACCCTTTCAGTCCATCCTCGTATGCAGCATTTAACGGGTATGTCATTCCAACCGGCATTTCTGATGCATCTAATTTTGATACTAAACTAGAAGATTTTAGAATAAAAATTTTCTGCTGAAATTAAATCTATGGTTAACCCTAGATCTCGATCTCATTCAAATAATAGAAATCAAACAAATTCTCGTTCGAGAGCTAGAGGTCGGGTTAACCCAAAATTAGATTTGTGTTATTATCATTTTAGGTTTGGTGATAAGGCTCAGAAATGCCAGGTTGGCTGTAAATTTTATGACTAAGCCTGCGGAGGTCAATCAATCAAAAAGGATTTTTAAATGTTCATCACGAGGGTCTATTAAGACTTGATTCAAAATCTAGAGTTGAATTTCTAAGAGACACTGGTGCTGACGTTTCTGTTATTCCACTCAACATTTGAACCATTCCGCAGGCTTTAACTACCTCCAAATTATTCGCTGCAAATGGATTGCCAATTAAAGCTTATGGAACAAAAAACCTAAATTTAGATTTTGGGTTACCGCGTAATTTCAAGTGGGAATTTATAGTGGCAGATGTCTCGCTGCCTATTATCGGAGCTGATTTTCTTAAAAGTTCTGGATTGATAGTTGATCTTGGCAAACATCGTCTTCTAGATCCAACGACATCTTTATTTACAGTTGATTCTATCACTCTCACAGCCGAGTCAACACTATGTCTCAACTAGACAAATCTCAGGTGAATAATCAAATCCAGCAACATCATTTTAAATTCTCAGAAATTAAGACAAACTCCCTAAACGTCAAACCAGTTAAGCATAAAATATAAAAGCATCTAAACTTTTGAACCACCGGTTTCTTGTAAAACTAGACGTTTGGCACCTGTTAAATTAACGATTGCAAAACAGGAATTCGAGAATCTGATGGCACTAGGAATTTGTCGTCCAAGTAATGGTGCATGGTCTAGTCTTTTGCAGTTTGTCTTGAAGAAAAATGGAGATTGGAGACCATGTGGAGATTACCGAAGTCTGAATCGTGTTACTATTCCAGATCGTTATCCTATTCCACATCTTCAAGATTTTTTGTACCAGATTGAAGGATGTACGGTTTTTTCGACTCTTGATCTTGTCCAAGCTTATCGTCAAATTTCTATTGAACCGTCTGATATTCCAAAAACCGCTATTGCGACTCGCTTCGGTTTATTAGAATTCACTAAAATGAATTTTGGTCTCAGGAATGCAGCGCAAACTTTTCAAAGATTCATGCATTCCGTATTGTTGGGAGTTAATTTCGCATTCATCTACTTAGATGACATATACTGATAGCGTCTAAAACTTTCGAGGAACATCACGCGCATCTCGTAATAGTTTTCCAAAAATTATCAGACAACGGTTTAATAATCAATCCTAAAAAATGTGTCTTCGCTTCACCTGAAGTTAAATTCTTAGGACATTTCGTTAATGCAAATGGCATTTTACCTGTTCCAGAACGTGTTGAAGTCATCAAAAATTTTGATCGTGCGTTAACGGTTAACCAACTCAAAAGATTTTTGGGGATGATTAATTTCTACAGACGTTTCATTCCCAACACCGTGGCTGATCAAATTTTACTTAATGATTTTCTTAAAGGCTATAAGAAAAATAGTAAAATTCCAATTAATTTTTCAGCAGAGTCGCCTTCGACAATTGTAAGGAGAAGTTGTGTAAAGCTAGTCTTCTTGCACATCCTTCATCTACGGCTTAACTCGCTATCATGGTAGACGCTTCAGACACAGCTATCGGCGTAGTAGTTTAACAGTATATCGGCGATATTTAGCAATCACTCAGCTTCTTATCGGTTCGTCTTAATAAAACGCAACAAAGATATAGTGCTTATGACTGAGAGTTGTTAGCAGGCAGCATACTCTGGCATCAAGCATTTCAGATATCATTTGGAAGAACGACAGTTTAAGTTGTTTACGGACCATAAACCACTTGTCTAAGCTTTTTGTCAGAATTCATAATTGTGGCGATATTTATAAACTTGAACGTCAAATTTAATTGTTAAATATCCAAATTACAATGAACTCTCTAAAATTATGGAAGAGGCAAAGGAAACCCGGTTTACCATCGTAGGTTGTGACAAAAACAAAATAATTCAAATTTCAATTCATTATTTTAATTATATTCGATACACGTATATAGTACGTACTTAATGTATGTAAGTTTTATATACATAAGACTAGTACAAAATAGGAACTCCTTGTTATAAAAAGAGCTAACATACACAGATCATGAATGTACTCAAGTAATTACGTTGTTCTTTAGACCTTTCTAAAGAAATCTGTTACCTTCGGTTGTTTCAGATTTCTATAAGTTTATCTAAACGATTTTCAATGAAATGTAAATTTTGCAATTCATTCTGTATTCCATCACCAAACCTTAACGCCAATCTAATCACTTTGATAGATGTTTGAATATCCTTCTGAGACGGCGATCGAAGTTCTTCTTCCGAAAACTCATCATCAGACTCGGCGAACGTTATTTAAAATTGCATCTTCATTTATTTCTTCTACATAGTCTTGTAATGGGATGTCACTGACGTATGTGAAGATAGCCCGAAAACCATCCCGAGAAAAGACTTTTCAAAAATTGGTTTGAGTCCACGCTAAATACGATAAAAATCTTTTGGCCCGAAAAAACAACATGAAACATCTCAAAACTACACTCTATCCCGAAAATAAAAAAAAATGATTTATAAACCTGTTTATTATTTTTATGATTTTAAAATGTTTACGTTGCAAAAAAATGTAATGTGTTGTACGTTGTACAATAATAAAATAGTAACATAATTATTTTAAAGAAAATCTTAGTACATATTTCTGTATTCTTTCTGTAATATTATAAATTTAATAATGACGTGTTATTGTGCTAACACATAATATTTAATTTACTTAACAAAAAACACGCATATGATCTATATAACAGCGGCGTTTTCTAGTGATGTTCTACACGTTCGCCGAACGACTAAACAATTTTTGATTTTTATTCTAATTCTAAAAGTTTTATTTTTATTACAGAAAATTTTATTTTTATTATAAATTTCTAATATCATTTTCTTAATTAATTACTATTATTTTAATTATTACGGGTGATCAAAATCCGAAGCAGAACACCTTGAGAGCACAACCAGGACACGCCATTGCTATACCTATATGTCATGTCAGTTGGAAATCTCTCGGTACTGGCCAATCCTCGATACAGTGAATGTGTAAATTACATTTGCAAAGATTGAACAACTTCGGGGTCAATAGCAAATGGGTCTACCTCATCGTATTCAATTGGGGATAATTTTTATTTGTTTAGGATATCTTAAGCTAACTAGACATATATGCCATGTCAGTTGGAAATCTCTGGGTGCTGACCAGTCTTCGATACAGTGAATGTGTAAATTCCGGTTGCAAAGATTGAACAACTTCGGGGTCAAAAACAAATGGGTCTACCTCATCGTATTAAAATGGGGATAATTTTTATTTGTTTAGGATATCTTAAGCTAACTAGACATATATAACATGTCGGTCGGAAATCTCTGGGTACTGGCCAATCCTCGATAGAGTGAATGTGTAAATTCCATTTGCAAAGATTGAATATATTCGGGGTCAATAGCAAACGGGTCTACCTCATCGTATTAAAATGGGGTTAATTTTTATTTGTTTAGGATATCTTAAGCTAACTAGACATATATGCCATGTGATTTGGAAATCTCTGGATACTGGTCAATCCTCGATACAGTGAATATGTAAATTCCATTTGCAAAATTTGACAACTTCGGAGTCAATAACAAATGGGTCTGCCTTATCGACTTAAAATGGGGATAATTTTTATTTGTTTAGGATATCTTAAGCTAACTAGACATATATGCCATGTCATTTGGAAATCTCTGGGTGCTGGCCAATCCTTGATTAAGTGAATGTGTAAATTTAATTTGCAAAGATTGAACAACTTCGGGGTCAATAACAAATGGGTCTACCTCATCGTATTAAAATGGGGATCATTCTAATTTGTTTAGGATGTCTTAAGCTAACTAGAGATATATAACATGTCGGTCGGAAATCTCTGAGTACTGGCCAATCCTCGATACAGTGAATGTGTAAATTCCATTTGCAAAGACTGAATATATTCGGGGTCAATAACAAATGGGTCTACCTCATCGCATTCAATTGGGGATAATTTTTGTTTGTTTAGGATATCTTAAGCTAACTAGACATATATGCCATGTCAGTTAGAAATCTCTGGGTGCTGGCCAGTCTTCGATAGAGTGAATGTGTAAATTCCGTTTGCAAAGATTGAACAACTTCGGGGTCAAAAACAAATGGGTCTACCTCATCGTATAAAAATGGGGATAATTTTTATTTGTTTAGGATATCTTAAGCTAACTAGTGATATATAACATGTCGGTCGAAAATCTCTGGGTACTGGCCAATCTTCCATACAGTGAATGTGTAAATTCCGTTTGCAAAGATTGAACAACTTCGGGGTCAATAACAAATGGGTCTACCTCATCGTATTAAAATGGGGATAATTTTTATTTGTTTAATATATCTTAAGCTAACTAGAGATATATAACATGTCGGTCGGAAATCTCCGGGTACTGGCCAATCCTCGATACAGTGAATGTGTAAATTCCGTTTGCAAAGACTGAACAACTTCGGGGTCAATAGCAAATGGGTCTACTTCATCGTATTCAATTGGGGATAATTTTTATTTGTTTAGGATATCTTAAGCTAACTAGACATATATAACATGTCGGTCGGAAATCTCCGGGTACTGGCCAATCCTCGATACAGTGAATGTGTAAATTCCATTTGCAAAGATTGAACAACTTCGGGGTCAATAGCAAATGGGTCTACTTCATCGTATTCAATTGGGGATAATTTTTATTTGTTTAGGATATCTTAAGCTAACTAGACATATATGCCATGTCAGTTGGAAATCTCTGGGTGCTGGCCAGTCTTCGATACAGTGAATGTGTAAATTCCGTTTGCAAAGATTGAACAACTTCGGGGTCAATAACAAATGGGTCTACCTCATCGTATTAAAATGGGGATAATTTTTATTTGTGTAGGATATCTTAAGCTAACTAGACATATATGCCATGTCATTTGCAAATCTCTGGGTGCTGGCCAATCCTTAATTCAGTGAATGTGTAAATTCCATTTGCAAAGATTGAACAACCTAGGGATCAATAACAAATGGGTCTACCTCATCGTATTAAAATGGGGATAATTTTTATTTGTTTATGATATAAGATATATTATATTAAGCTAACTGGACATCAGTGGCTTTTTCTAGTGATGTTCTGCTCGTTCGCCGAACGACTAAACAGTTTTTGATTTTTATTCGAAATCTAAAATTTTTATTTTTATTACAGAAAATTTTATTTTTATTATAAATTTCTAATATTATTTTCTTAATTAATAACTATTATTTTAATTATTACGGGTGATCAAAATCCGAAGCAGAACACCTTGAGAGCACAACCAGGAAACGCCACTGCTATATAACTAAATACCTAAATTTATAGATATTAGAGTATAAAAAACCACATTACACACTCAAACTCATATATTTCCGCTCACATGAATTGCCGAGTACATTGGTTGATGAGAGTGACTCGATTGTATCATTTCTGACTTATATTAGGTAACTTAGTTGTCATACGATGGGGATTAGGAGTATTTCTGGGCCCAGATTTAACCGATGTTTGTTGTATATGAAATGCTCCCATTAATACTCATATATCGTCACTCACAAGGATTGCCGAGTACATTAGTTGATGGGAGTGACTCGATTAGATCATTTCTGACTTATATTAGGTAACCTAGTTGCCATACGATGGGGATTAGGAGTATTTCTGGGCCCAGATTTAACCGATGTTTGTTGTATATGAAATGCTAACATTAATACTCATATATCGTCACTCACAAGGATTGCCGAGTACATTGGTTGATTGGAGTGACTTGATTAGATCATTTCTGACTTATATTAGGTAACCTAGTTGCCATACGATGGGGATTAGGAGTATTTCTGGGCCCAGATTTAACCGATGTTTGTTGTATATGAAATGCTAACATTAATACTCATATATCGTCACTCACAAGGATTGCCGAGTACATTGGTTGATTGGAGTGACTTGATTAGATCATTTCTGACTTATATTAGGTAACCTAGTTGCCATACGATGGGGATTAGGAGTATTTCTGGGCCCAGATTTAACCGATGTTTGTTGTATATGAACTGCTCGAATTAATACTCATATATCGTCACTCACAAGGATTGCCGAGTATATTGGTTGATGGGAGTGACTCGATTAGATCATTTCTGACTTATATTAGGTAACCTAGTTGCCATACGATGGGTATTAGGAGTATTTCTGGGCCCAGATTTAACCGATGTTTGTTGTATATGAAATGCTCGAATTAATACTCATATATCGTCACTCACAAGGATTGCCGAGTACATTGGTTGATGGGAGTGACTCGATTATATCAGTCCTGACTTATATTAGGTAACCTAGTTGCCATACGATGGGGATTAGGAGTATTTCTGGGCCCAGATTTAACCGATGTTTGTTGTATATGAACTGCTCTCATTAATACTCATATATCGTCACTCACAAGGATTGCCGAGTACATTGGTTGATGGGAGTGACTCGATTAGATCATTTCTGACTTATATTAGGTAACCTAGTTGCCATACGATGGGGATTAGGAGTATTTCTGGGCCCAGATTTAACCGATGTTTGTTGTATATGAAATGCTCGAATTAATACTCATATATCGTCACTCACAAGGATTGCCGAGTACATTGGTTGATGGGAGTGACTCGATTATATCAGTCCTGACTTATATTAGGTAACCTAGTTGCCATACGATGGGGATTAAGAGTATTTCTGGGCCCAGATTTAACCGATGTTTGTTGTATATGAAATGCTCGAATTAATACTCATATATCGTCACTCACAAGGATTGCCGAGTACATTGGTTGATGGGAGTGACTCGATTATATCAGTCCTGACTTATATTAGGTAACCTAGTTGCCATACGATGGGGATTAGGAGTATTTCTGGGCCCAGATTTAACCGATGTTTGTTGTATATGAACTGCTCCCATTAATACTCATATATCGTCACTCACAAGGATTGCCGAGTACATTGGTTGATGGGAGTGACTCGATTAGATCATTTCTGACTTATATTAGGTAACCTAGTTGCCATACGATGGGGATTAGGAGTATTTCTGGGCCCAGATTTAACCGATGTTTGTTGTATATGAAATTCTCGAATTAATACTCATATATCGTCACTCACAAGGATTGCCGAGTACATTGGTTGATGGGAGTGACTCGATTATATCAGTCCTGACTTATATTAGGTAACCTAGTTGCCATACGATGGGGATTAGGAGTATTTCTGGGCCCAGATTTAACCGATGTTTGTTGTATATGAACTGCTCGAAATAATACTCATATATCGTCACTCACAAGGATTGCCGAGTACATTGGTTGATTGGAGTGACTCGATTAGATCATTTCTGACTTATATTAGGTAACCTAGTTGCCATACGATGGGGATTCGGAGTATTTCTGGGCCCAGATTTAACCGATGTTTGTTGTATATGAAATGGCTCCTATTAATATTATCAATACATACTTAAAATACATCAATTTAATTTTTTCTATTTGAACCATAAATTTCACATTTTATATAATTTATAAATTACAAAATAGTTTGTACCACCCTTTAAACAGTTTCTTCTAAAAACTATTTCACAAAATAACAAGTAAGTAAAAATATATACACGAATGAAGCGAGAGATAAAAAAAAAAATCGCGTTTAGTATATAAGGATTTTTTCCTGAATTTATTTTCAATACGTTTTCAGACTTTTGTACTGGTTACTTCGTGTTAATTTTTGTGATTTTTTGTGAATTTTTGTGAGTTATTTTAAACATAGAAACAGTTTTTTTTAAAACTTATTGACCCTTTGCTTGATTTTGGACATTATTTATTCACCGATTATATATTGCTCGACTTGATAACCTGATTTATTTGGCGTTTTATTTGGACATTCTTTAACACAGATTTAATTGATTTTGAAACATTTTGTTTCACGACAATTCTTTTTGACCTTGGCTTTGTAATACGGACATTCTCTTGCAACGAATATATTTAATTTGGAGTCGTCTGATTATTTTTTTAAACATGAATAATCCGTTTAAAAAGGGTGTTAGATACAATTATAAAAAGAAACGGAACACAATTAGTGTAGATGTTGTGCAAAATGTAATCCAACAACTGAATTTTTCGCTTGTACGATTTACTTCCGGTAATAGTGAAGAAATGGCTCAAATGTGTGAATCAAACAAAGTTAAGAACAACGTTGCAACTCGCAGCCAATTATACAATATATGGCGAAGACATATTAAAACTAACGTCGATTTGCACAATAATTCTGTAGGTATCATATCAAATATCGTGGATTTACCAAACCCAGAAGTTGAATTTATTAATCATATTTCACATGATGAAACTAATATTAGTGATAATATTAACGAAAATGATGTAAATTGCCCGATTAATAATTCTGCAATAGAATTGATAAATATACAAGACAATAGTCCAATTTAAGAATATGAATCTAACAAACAGCAAACTTCAAACGCTGAGTTCATTGAGTTACCATTAAATATCTCTGCCGAAAAAAATTTAGAAAATAATCAAAATAATATCACGTCGAATAATATTGAGAAACGACACAAAAATCAATCTGGCGAACAAGTAAAAAGTCTTTGGGAAAGATTATTTATAAAAAATGTGATTTTACTCGGGTGTGTACTCGGCAATCCTTGTGAGTGACGATATATGAGTATTAATGGGAGCATTTCATATACAACAAACATCGGTTAAATCTGTGCCCAGAAAAACTCCGAATCCCCATCGTATGCCAACTAGGTTACCTAATATAAGTCATAAATGATCTAATCGAGTCACTCCAATCAACCAATGTACTCGGCAATCCTTGTGAGTGACGATATATGAGTATTAATTCGAGAATTTCATATACAACAAACATCGGTTAAATCTGGGCCCAGAAATACTCCTAATCCCCATCGTATGGCAACTAGGTTACCTAATATAAGTCAGAAATGATCTAATCGAGTCAATCCCATCAACCAATGTACTCGGCAAATTATGTGAGCGGAAATATATGAGTTTGAGTGTGTAATGTGGTTTTTTATACTCTAATATCTATAAATTTAGGTATTTAGTTATATAGATCATATGCGTGTTGTTTGTTAAGTAAATTAAATATTATGTGTTAGCACAATAACACGTCATTACTAAATTTATAATATTACAGAAAGAATACAGAAATATGTACTAAGATTTTCTTTAAAATAATTATGTTACTATTTTATTATTGTACAACGTACAACACATTACATTTTTTTGCAACGTAAATATTTTAAAATCATAAAAATAATAAACAGGTTTATAAATCATTTTTTTTTATTTTCGGGATAGAGTGTAATTTTAGTAGTTTTGGATATTAGTTTTGGAACAACAAATTCGCGATAATAGCCTTTTAATATTTTAATAACCCGTTGGTCCATAAGCTGGAAGATTGCGGTCGTATTTGGCGGCAAGAACATCAACATAATAGCGCGTAAATTTGGCTCATTAAAATGTGATCTGCTATGAATAAAACATTACGCGCTTCAGTTATGTATTTTTTGTCCAGCGCTTTTAAATATTTTTCCATATTGCTTGAGTGAAATTTAAGCATATCATATATTCTGATTACATGTGGTTATTTTAATAAAATTTTGTAAATGAATATTAATATTCACTCCCTGCATGTAATAATCTGTTTTTATAATTTGCAATGTATGAGTAAAGTGCAGTATACTCCGTGAACTATTGATCCATTTGAGTTTAGCTATCAAATAAATGCATTTTGTATTTAAATTAAAACTAGAAAACATATATGACTGTAACAATGGATGGATTCACTTGCTGCTTGTAATAATTGTAATCTTATTTTATTTATGTAAATATTATAATTATTGCTTGAGTTAAATTTAAGTATAAATATATTCTGATTACATGTGGTTATTTTAATAAAACTTACTAAATGAATATTAATATATTTTATTCTTCATTGCCTTTAGCTAGGTGATTTCTGGATTGGATTAAATTTACATGATTTAATATGTTTTTGGTGAACCAGTTTAATTTTGTTTTTTGATAATTGCTCTATTTAGTTTATCGAAGTTCAGCTCATAATAATATAGTTTTATTGCAGGGAATCTACCATATATGGGTACTTAAATAATTATTAAATTTTTTTCAGGATGCTGATCTTTTATACCATAAAACCAAAAATAATTGTGCTGTCTTGTGCTTATCAATTTACTAACTATTGACTACTTAGGTGTCTGTAACCGGGTCAATTCTATCATATCTAACAACCTTTCCTATCCCTCCATCTTGTTATATGTAAAAGGAGTGTACGGTAAGCCCGGCGTATCCGGGATCCCTGCTTAGTCTTGGCCGTACATTCTTATCAATCAATCAATCAGTAAAAAAAATTCACAGGTCCCGTAAAGCTGCAAATATTGTGTGGTCTGGCATTTTATAAAGCTATACCCGTATCGATACCTATTGTGTCGTATTGGGGGGTGATACTGGAATCTGTTTACAATTTAATTACAACATATTGGCTAGTTTGAACCCTAAAATACTTCCCCTAATTTGTACAACCTATTGAAAACCATATTTTGTCATTGGACTACGTTTGTCGGATTTCTACTAATATTCATTCTATATATCCGGTTTGGTAATGAAATTTTTTGCGAATTTATTACCATATATTTGGAGTTTTAAAAAATAATCTCAATATGTTGGAACAGTTCAGTTCACTCGCGAAAAAACATATTTATTACAACAAACCACACATACAAAAATCGATAAAAATGAGTTAAATTATCTACCTGAACAGGAAACTGGCACCCTTAAATTTATTACAAAAGCTCACCTCCACAGAAATCAATCAAAATGTTTCGAATTACCTTCCGGTACAAGGAATAGTACTCCTGAATTTAATACAACAGCCCACACAAACACTAAACGATCCCCACCCACAGAAAATCGATAAATTCCAATGCATTATGATCGATTATCGTGATTGTGGGTTGTTGTAATAATTTTGGGGGAACTCATTTCTTATATACCGGAAGGTAAATCGATGCATTATGTTCGCAGTTTTTGGGTGCGGGCCGTTGTAATAAATTCAGGCGTACCCATTTCTGATGGTAAATCGATCAATTATAATTGGTTTTTGTTGGTGTGGGCTGTTGTAATAAATTCGTTGGTACCACTTTCTTTTGCCGGAAGGCAGTTTGATGCTTCACGATCGATTTTGGTGCGGGTGGACTGTTGTAATAAATTTATGAGTGCCCATTTCTTATACATTATTGCCTGTTTCCAAAAAAATTTAGGACGAAAAGTGTCCCAGCCCACACATAAATTGCAGCTTTAAGGACCTGTACAAAGTTCGTAATAATAATTTGTTAAAATTCTACCACCATTTACATTGGATTGTGCTAGCAAGTACTGGCACAGCGTTAGGGTCATTGGCTTGTTGCCAAGATAAGCCGAAAATATACCTTTAATCCTTGAGTGATAAACGTATGCGATCTATAAGATTAATTTGTTTATCTCTTAACATTAAACTTCATAAAGTGTTATACTAACACTTGTTGGCAGCCCACATATTTCGTACCACTGACCTAAGACACAAATCTAATACCAATTATCATATTTTTTAACGAAACATAAAATTTATTCAAAAATTAATTACTTCATTTTTCAAAACGTATGTGTGAATCTCATTAATACAGCCTTAGTGTATGTATGAAGTCGTTATACACACCGCGAAATAATTATAATTTAAAAGTAAAAAGCTCAAATTAATTGATCGACTCTACTTATATGAAAAATATGTACGAATGTGTATATAAGACAACCTCAACATTGAAATAAAAATCGAGAAAGAAATTTTTGTGTAACTCAACTAAAATACCACCACTATCACCATATTTTTTCTAAATTTCTTTCAAGTAAAAGAGAATTTGTCTTTCTTTTTTACTTTGGTAACAACTTTTTTTGTACTTTTTTCGAGTTCTTGTTTTTATTCGTTTGATAATCTTCAGATTGAATGGTTGTTTCTTTGAATAGTAAAAAAAATATTAAAAATTTGTTTTTTTTAAAGTATGTAATTAAAAAAATACAGTGAACATTGTTTGTAATTTGTAAAAAAAAAAAATATTTTAAAATTAAAAATGAATATTTGTTACCATAAGTGAATATAGTTATGCAACTTACACAATTTTATGTCAGCTGTGGTGTTAAAATCTATAAGTAGAAAATTATTTTACATATGCAAGTGGAATAAATAAGCAATAAAAATTTATAAATATTTTGTGAATTTATAATTATAACTGGATTATTTTTTACGTCTGCAAACATCGTATATAATATAATAATAAGAAAACGCATATCCCGTTTTGCAAGAATAAGTAAAATCGGGTTTGTCGCTTGTGCTTTTTCTTATAAATTTAAATCTTTTGTTATTTACGGGTTATAAAATTCATGTAAGTTAAATTTATTTTATATACATAATTTGCATGTCAGTGTTATGATTATTTGATAATATATAGAAGTGCTGTTATTTTTTTTTTTGTATGTGAATCGTAAAGTGAAATTTGTCATTTTACTTAAGATTATATATACATATGTGCGCGAAGTTGTTTTTTATATACACACGTCGGTCGACATATAAGAAGTACATCGATAAAGAAATTTTTGCTGTGCGTAATTTTAAGTTTTCATCACTTTCTTCTGTCGTTTAGTCATATGCAATGAATTTTATTGGTCTTCATGTTAACAAGTGATAATTTCACGGAACATTAACATTGTATGATGGGAATGAAAAGTTAATGTAAAATGGATTTATCTGCGTTTAGTGTTTGCGTTACCGCAGTGCAAACCGGAAGTGGGTGAAGTGTTTTTGTGTTTAAAATGACTTTGTTTACTATTGAGAAGTAGAATCGATTTATTTAAATGGTATAAGGAACACAATAAGTGTTTGTTGGATTTTATAACAGAAAGTCGTGTGCGCTGAATTGAAATACTTTTAAAAATATTCTCAAATTTGTATCCAAATTGCATATAGTCAGAAAAATAATTTCTATAGCATATACATTTTTCGGGTGCTGTAGAGTAGGTCATCCAATTTTTAACAGTTATATTCATTTCTTTCTACATGTGCCATCGGACTTGTAGTAGGTGGAACTTCATCCCCAAAAAACTTTTTGCAATATTTTGCACATTCTATATAGTCTTAAGACTAACAAGTAATACAATTTATTTCAAATTAATTTTAATCATCACAACAATTACTCGGAAATATTGGTCATGGATCAGAGTCAGACAATTGTTTTATATCGAGATTGAGAGAAGATTGGTATTTTTTTAATTCTAAATATTCGTACAAAAAGTTTTTAATTTTTTTATAATTTGGTCACTGCAGTTATTCTGTCTTACTCGGATTCGAACAAGCTACAAAAACTATTAGAAATCTCCTCAATAATACAGTTACTTAAAAAAAATCTAAGTTTTCTAAATAATTTCGTGTTGCCGATTGAGATGAACTGCCTCGGAGTTTATATTATGTATAGTAGTTCTGCGTAGCTATTCATGACATTATGTTCTGTTCCACAAAAAAATAATAATATTTGGTATTTATATGCAAAGTTTATTAAGTGTCGATAGATCAGAGACTTTTTCCAGTAAACAAACATTTTAATTCCAATTCTTCTGATTTATTTTTCACAAAAGCTTTTCAGTGCAGCTTTTTTTTAAATGTCCGGGGGCCTGATTACTAGATGACGACAATAATGTTAAATCCTTATCATTTGTGGGAAGTGCTAACCTTACAAAACATCTAAAGTTTTATAACAATCTGTCAAATAGTACGTGTTTGAGAGTTAGTCGCGCGTCCTCGTCTCAGTAAACAATTTGTAAGGAATGGAGTATTTGTAAACAATGGAAAAACCATTACAATAAAACGACAACAACAGAAATATCATATACTTAACCTTTTCCCGACTGGAATCGGTCTACCTAATCACACAATTTCCATCGACAGCATCATTCTGTAGAACCTCACTAATCACATCAAATTCACTGCCTCATACCCCCATCATGGTTAATTACGTTTAGCTGTAACGATATCAAAACATTAAACATGCATCAGAATAGATGAGAAGTAACGCTTGATGCGGCTCTGCCCAGTAATAATCATTCGACACTTCTCGAGGAGATTCAGTACTCTCATGGCACAAAGAGATTTTTGGCGATACAATCAGTGATTTCTGGTGGTTGGGATTGCTTCATTGCTTGAGACAGAGGAAGAAATTCATTTTATTGCCGATGTGATCCCATGCGATTTTCGCGAGTTAAGGTAGTAGTTGTTTCGAGATTTGTGCTTTGTATTTTGACTCTTTTGATAATTTCAAGTAAACGTTGGTAATCTGATACCTTTGCTCATTGATTAGTGGAATCCTTTATTCGATTAGTAAATTTGATGTTATTACCAGTGAGTTCGCAGTCATTAACATAAACATGTTACCGATTTCATTATACACTTTACTTCCAGGAATAGCTAATGTTCTTGGACTGTTTTGATGTACCTGGTCCAATTGTTGGTCTAGGTATTCCCTGATTCTAAATTACAAAAAAATATTTAACTCCTATTTACAAAAAACAATATAATTTATTAAAATTAATAGAATACATATATGTAATATATGATAATTATAACTACTAATAATATAAATTCATTACACATGAATATATTAAAACTTCTTAAAATACTACATTTATATAATTTTTCTTAAATTAAGATTTTTTTTTTTTTTTTTTGGCCCGAAAGGCCTTTAACATTGTGAATGTCATAGAAAATAATATTTGTCTATAAAAAAGGCGAAAATCTTTAAAGTAATAATTCAGACGAATTTAAAATTTCTTAATTTATATTAGTGTGGGCATAATACACACATAAAAAATGAGAAGTTCCAAAAGTTTTCTGATTTGATGATATAATTCGCTAAACCGATTTGTTCTTGTTTCATACTATAGATGTGAAGCAAGATGTAAATTTTTGCAGTTTGGTCGTTGCAACCTGATGAGAAGACCAACTTTTATCGGTACGAGACCAAACTGCCAAGAGGAAACTTGAGGAAGTTCTCATTTTTGTAAGGGGTTATGTGGCTCTGAACACACAAGTACCCTTGGGGTTAAAAATGAGGGGGTGAGTGAATTTTCTACTTTTTTTTAGTAGAGATATTGTAAATAAGTGAATGGCATAGAAAATAATATTTGACTATAAAAAAGCTGAAAATCTTTAAAGTTAAAATAATTTTTCTTTCTTTTATTATCCTTCCCATATTTAAATTATCATTGTGAAAACAAGAACATTTTATTATGATTTTTATTTTTTTTTTTTTATTTTAAACTAATAGTTGAAAAAGATGGTCGATATTTTTAGTTTGATGAACCCATTTTTTAAGGTCTTTTGAAAAACTAGAAAAGTTGCTGCACTTTCGAATATCCAAAGGTAAATTGTAACGATATTAAAAAAGTTTTTCCGAAGGTCTAATCTAAATTTTGGAATATGTTTGAAAAAGATATGGTTTGACCTGAGATTATAACCTGCATGAATCACCAAATTATTTCCACTTTTAACATAAAATATTCTTAGAACCTTAAAAACGTATATGTGCCGTAATGGCAGTATACTGATTAACTGCCTTTGTCGCATTTAGATAGGATGTTGCGTAGCATTGCATGCCCTACCCCAACATAAGCCATATTGCAGAATAGAGTCCGCTAATGCAAAGTAGATCATTCTAAGTAAATATTGCGGAAAAAATAGCCGTAAAACATACATTTTTCTAGAGACCAATAATAGTCTAGACTTCAACCCTTGTGTATGCGCTTTTCAATTTAAATCTTGATCAATAATAATACCTAGATATCGAAATTCATCAACTGAGTTCACTAGGAAGCATTCATTAGTAGGGCATTGCATGTTACAGTTTCTACTGCATTCGAAAGTATGATATGTTGTCTGAAGATACGACGATGGAGTATCCCTAAAATGCAATAATTCCGTTTTGTGACTCAAAACAAAATTATGTGCTTCCAACCAAATAGATAAGGTGTTTAAATCATGATCTATGAGCGTGATGTTGTCTTGAAAACTTGGGCTAGCATATGTAAACAAGAAGTCATCAGCAAAAATAATAAAGGTCCTAAGACAGAACCCTGTGGGACTCTCACATTAATTGGTAACTTTTCACTAAATTGTCCATTTACCCTTACCAACTGCGTTCGCCCATTCAAGTACGAGTACACCCAATCCCGGGTTATCCCTCTGAATCCACAACGATATAGCTTTTTTAACAACGTGTTATGTTGGACTCTGTCGAAAGCCTTTGTTAAATCTATAAACAAAGTAGATAGTTTGGACCCATTATCCATATGTTCGCAGTTACTTGTTCTAGGAAGGACACAATAGATTGTTCAGAGTTTTTATTTTCGCTAAAACCATATTGATCGGGAGAAAGAAAACCTCTTTTATCTAGGAACGAAACAATTCTACTTCTTATTGCTTTTTCAAATATTTTCGAGAATATTGAAAGTAGTGAGATTGGCCGATAGTTGTTCATGATTGTTTTATCATATTTTTTTAAAGATCGGGACAACTAAAGCTCGCTTTAACGAAGTAGGAAAAATCCTAGTTACCAAGCTAATATTGAAAATAAAAGATAAAACATCAACTAAAAACCAGGACATTTTTTAACAATATTGTTTGAAATACCATCCAAACCAGGAGTTGAATTATTTTTTAGCGAAACAATGGTAAAATACAGTTCTTCAGATGAGATTTCCGAAAAAACGCAACTATCAATAGATTGGTAATATTGACATATTAATCTATTTTTGTCGGCTTTATCCAAGAGGGGACTGGTAGCATTTGCATGACCAACACTCGTAAAGAACTCGTTAAGTTCATTTGCGATTTGGACTGGATCAGATATTATATGCAGCCTGTTTGATCAACGATTTCTCTAATTTCAACGATTTCTTTTAATTAGAGGTAACGTAACCCCTGCTGAAATAACACATGATGTGCATGAAGGTATAGAGAGACAAAGTATTCAATGGCAAAACAGCAGGATTTTTATATGGTGCCGGATTTAGCGAAGGTGTAATAGGAATAACCGGAGATTCTCCTTCCGTTATTCCTATTACACCTTCACACATTACCACTTCAGCAAATGTTTGTGAACATCCAGTGTCTATTGCTGATAAAATTGTAAAATCATCGCCAAATGTGTTACAAAAATTGTTCTCCATTAAATCAATTGGCCTAGTAACACTCGGCCGAGCAATCTGAGTCCTCCCAACAAATGTATAATAATTTTTGTAGGTGCTGATGACCAACTTGCGTTTTATATCATAAAAGTAAAAAATTATATTTAGTTACTCACCCAATTATTATCCGCTGCATCAAGAGCCTTTAAAACTTTGGTAAATTACGGAGCACTTGCTCAATAACAATTATATTTCGGAGTAACAGTTGGCCAATCTAAGGCACCTCCTCTGCATTGCTTATTATTACTGATGACATTAGACGTAATATCGAATACGTTTCTCATTGTCTGGAGCTGTTCGTGAGACAATAATACAGTTATGAATTAAGAAACAAAATGATTTGACCGAACATTTTGTAATTTGTTGCGGAATAGTCTAAGCATAATGAACTCTAGGACGATATTATTATGTACAAACGGAAGCTTTTTGCCACGCGGTTTGTAAATTAACCTTTTTTTATAATTTTAGTGTAAAACTTTTTTCATTTTCTATTTTAGTTGGTCGTGTTGCTCGGAGTATCTTAATCTAAAATCCTGGCTAACTTACAAACATGTTTTTTTTTAGTCTATTTAATGACTTGCACACGTTAAAATATTTCCTGTTATTTAAACATTTTTTTTTTGCTGGCATACTGAGGTAAAATGTTAGTGCTAATTTTTTTGACAACAAAATTCAATTGGGAATGCGTTTCCAGCCAAGGACAATTTATTCCCAATTTATAAAGATTTACATCAAACTTTACTCCTCAGTAGGTCAGAAAAAATATTTGAACCGAACTACATAAAATGTTTCTCCGTTCCCTGTTCCCGGGGAATTACTAGAATTATGCCACTGGGAGCTTTGTTGGCTAGGTATAGCTTGTTTGAAAAATATTTCCTGTAAATATTTGAAATTTAAAATAAATTTTCAATTTAAACACAAATTATGAAAATTGTATGCAATCGCAAGGTATTTTGCGATTTTCAGCTGAACACATTAACTGCGTTGCTTTCTCAAATCCCGCTTAGCTTTAATATTACAGGCCAATTTTTGGTTTCAGTAATATTTGTTTATGAATTTCCTTGCATGTGAAGTTTATTTTAATTTTCTACTAGATTAAAAAAAATGGCGTTTAGCACTATTTTAAGAAAAACTTCACACGCCTATATAGAGATGTGAACTTTATACTAAATAAATAAATAAGTAGCATAAAAAGTGAGAATGGATTAGTCAATTGCAAACATTGGTGATTTAGAGAAAAAATTGAAATTATGTACAATAATAGTTGCGAACAACCGAGTATTTATATGATTTGCTTGTATAGCCAGTTTCATTAGTTCTAAAAAAATGCAAATACAACTACATAGTACGATAATCGGGTTCCCAGTAACTCGTATTAGTGAAAGAAATATCTGTTTACTGAGCCAAATCATGAAATTCTAATAAAATCTACACCACAAATTTGGCCTTGCTCGCTACCCCTAAATTTTGGTCCCTCACTCAAATTTAGCGTAATACTAAACACATTTCCAGGTTTTTGATCATCGGTTTTCTTGATAGCAGAATTAGGTTATGGTGATATTTGTTCACTCAAGCCGAATCATGAAGTTCTAATAAAATCTACGCCTTCAAATATGGCCTGGATCGCATCTACCCCCTAATAAAAAGGAACTTCAAAAAAATCGTGAAGAATAATTAAAAAAATTTAAATGTTAATTCAAATGTTATTTTAATTTTATTAAATTTGAATCACACTTGTAAGTTCTAAAATAGATTTCTATAATAATTATAAAAATAAATAGAAATTCGACGAAATTCGAGTAAATGAACAAAATTAGGGGTAGATGCGACCAAGGCCATGCTATAAATGAATACCAAATAAGGCCCAATTTGAGGGTGTAGACTTTATTAGAACTTCATGATTCGGCTTGAGTGAACAAATATCACCATAACCTAATTCTGCTATCAAGGAAACCGATGATCAAAATTTGGAAATGTGTCCTAGTATTGCGCTAAATCTCAGTAAATGAACATAATTAGGGGTAGATACGATCCAGGACAAATATGTGATTAGTAAAGTTTTAAATTACTCTTCATTGAAATAAAAATGGTTCCAATATTTTATTAGTTTTGATTATAAATTAATTTTCTTTACATAGTATTTTTGCAGTTAGTTTTAAATGAACTATTTTTTTACAATATATAAAACGCCTAAATGTTCTCTTTTCACACATTAATTTATAAAATTTGTTGTTTTGGTAGTTTTAGGATAAGTTTAGTGTAAACTACATATCGGTGAATTTCCAGTAACGAAAATAATTGTTCATCGTAGTTGGCGTATTTATCAGTAGTAACTAAAGTAGAGTTGGCTTTAAATAAAACTAAAAAAAAAATAAGATTTTCATAATCCCTCTAATATTAAAGCTAAGCGGGATTTGCGAAAGCAACGCAGCTATTGTTCTAGGAAAAAATCTAAATGAAAACAATATTTTAAAAATAATTAGATGATTTAGAAAAACTGACGCATACCTTTGTACTATAAAATGCCTTCTCTTCGAAGACAATACCAATGGGGGATTCTTAAACTTCACCATCGACTAACACTCACTTATTCAATGTGTTAGAAATATGTCTATAAGCAATATTTTTGATGTTTATTAGACAATTTGTGGATGTACTGTGTCGACTTTGTTTTTAGCTATGGAGAAAAGAAACCATACGCATCTGCCGGATATAGTCGACTCCAAAAATACATGTGTCATTTAGTCACAAATGTGAATGTTTCGTTTCATGAATTCACAAAACTACATTTTCCTAAAATTTTTCTAACAGATAGGTTAGGTCATTCCTACTTTTTCAAACCTATGTGTCTAATACCTACTAAATACCCAAGCGTACAATACACAAAGTTTATTTATTATATTTCAATATTTTTATGATTTTTTTTTGATTTTTTTCCAGGTAAGTCGATCCTTAGCAGTTAAATCAGATTACAGTGAGTGAATTAATTTATAAAATATTCTGGGTTTTGACTATTTATAAGAAGAACGAACTATTTATGAATCTATGAAAAGGTTTCATAAAAACTAGTGCCTAAAATTTCTCACACTAGGTTTGTTCAATTTTGATAAAAACTGACTTTTGGCAAAACTTGAGAGAGTAACTTTCTTGCTTTTGTTTATGTATTTGTCGTGGTAGGCTAAAAAATGACAATATTTTCATTTCATTCCCATTTGGTCTTTAATTTTTACAATATGCGACACCTATGATCCAGAATTTTCAGTAGCTTTGATTAACCGGAACTTCTAATATTTTAGCGGAAACGTATTACACCACGGTTCTTGGGAAAAGCATTACAAAAGTCGATGTTGTGAATTTGTGTTTTAACAGAGCAAAGCTGTAAGAATGTTAAGCAACATTTAGGGAAAGTTTACCAGTTCACCACATCGTCAAATACACGAGTAAATTTGAGAGCGCGTACTTTCAGTTAGGTAAGGTGTTATTAAAAGAGATCGACAAGTACAACTCTGTTAGTGACAATTGTCAGAAAAATTCATAAAATGTACAGCGAATCAACTTGTTGGTTACATTCGAAATCTCGAAAATCATTATCGTGAAAAACGTAAGAAATCCTGCAAATCAAAATCTCGGAAGTGAAGATCCACGAAAAAATCTCGAAAATCGATATCGATTTAAAAACCAGTTTTGATTTTCAATTTCCTAACTAATCTGCGATTTTGGTAAAATTTGGATTGTATGTAGGAAGTGATTGGAATTTCATATATCACTTTTGAACCAAATTCTGGAGTGGAGCTCACAGAGCTAAGCTATTCTAATATTAGCTTTGCTGATTGAAACATGGTCATTGCTTTTTTACCGTCAAACTAAAATTTTAAGATTGGGAAAGTGAAGTTTTGGAACTATGCTTATTCCGATCATGTTTTAATTTCCTGTTTAAGATAAATTGAGATTCTATAGTTTAAAATTTTTTTTCTATCCATTGGAATTGGCCTAAGCTCTTCATCGGATATAGCACCAGTGAAAAAAATGAGCTTGTAGAGTCTATAATTATTAATTTAGTAGTTTTCCTTACATGAATGTGCAGAGTCAAGTGTCCAACTAGATACCCCTTTAGTTACGGATTTTACACGGTACAGTTAGTTTACTGGGCCGTATTTTTTTTAATGTAAGTTTGCGGGATTTTTATCATTTGAACTAATTTTCAAAACTAAATTTAACATGACCGCAAGTCTTTAAAATTGAAAGGCATGTGAATAAGTATCGGGAGTGGTTTAAAAATTACAAAAATACCAAAGAGGCGAACAACGATCGTAATCTGATGCACGAGTGATCTCCACAGTGAGATAATACTGATGGTATGTGACGAAATATAAGGAAATGTAATCAGAATTGAGAATTTGTTGGCGAATACTATGTAAAAAAGTTTAACGACGAAAAAGTTGGGTTATGTTATGGTTATGTAAAAGGCCAACCTCTAACCAGAGTATCACATATCTAATTGAGCTAACACACTTGCCATAGTTAGTTACTCTAATCGAATATTCGTGATAGATCACTAAAATTTGTAGTTCAAATTAATTACATAATTACCTTACTTATTAATTGAAAGCACCGCTGACGGCCGCTCAAAAAATCATTTCATAACTATACGAGTAGTAATTATTATCTATCATTATTTTAGTTTCGTAAAACCAACCACATTTATAAAAGAAATCACTGGACCATTAAACCAATAAAATTTATTAACCATTTTCTTCTGTCTTTTTAAAACGAGCGTAACATCGAGAGATCAAGATCATGATCATTTTAATGTAAATTTTTTTATTTAAATAACCGGATTCAATTGAAAACGATTTAATCAAAACGAAATAAAATTTTAGTTTTCTTTTGATAATGAAAAATGTGACAAACAAAAATCTTATTTAAAACAATAGGATCGTGCTCACCTGAAAGATCAACGCCGCAAGAATAATACATTCGATGGTACGACTGACCTACATTCCTTCTCTCTCTCTCTCTTTCTGTCTGAATTTTGTTCTAAATGTGAAAAGTGAAAATAAATTGTTATTTAATTTCAAAGATTATTATTCATTTCATTGTTTAACGTGTGATTGTGTACGTAATGTGTACAACACAGCATGTGGGACTACGTCTTGTTACAAGTGACTGATTTTGGTATTTCTTCTTTATTAATTAATGTTATAATTTTGATAGCTTCCGCTATGTTGGAATTCAAGTCATGTTGAAATTAATGTGTTTAAGAATTTATGGTTAATACTCCTAACCATATCGACTCTTGCATCATATCTCTACGATCAATTAAACCAACTTTTTCTGATACATGCAATTCATTTCCAACTCAATCAACTCTACAATTATTCAATTCACATTAAAAAATAAAATCCGTTTTCTTTCACATCCAATTCATATTCAATTCATATTCAATTCATATTCAATTCATATTCAATTCACATTCAATTCATATTCAATTCAATTCATATTCAATTCATATTCAATTCATTTTCAATTAATATTCAATTCATATTCAATTCATATTCAATTCATATTAAATTCATATTCAATTCATATTCAATTCATATTCAATTCATATTCAATTCATATTCAATTCATATTCAATATTCAATTCATATTCAATTCATATTCAATTCATATTCAATTCTTATTCAATTCATATTCAATTCATATTCAATTCATATTCAATTCATATTCAATTCATATTCAATTCATATTCAATTCATATTCAATTCATATTCAATTCATATTCAATTCATATTCAATTCATATTCAATTCATATTCAATTCATATTCAATTCATATTCAATTCATATTCAATTCATATTCAATCCATATTCAATTCATATTCAATTCATATTCAATTCATATTAAATTCATATTCAATTTATGTCCAATTCATATTCGATTCGTATTTAATTCATATTCAATTTATATTCAATTCATATTCAATTCATATTCAATTCATATTCAATTAATTTTCAATTCATATTCAATTCATATTCAATTCATATTCAAATCATATTAAATTCATATTCAATTCATACTCAATTCATATCCATTTCATATTAGTTTATATTCAATTCAAATTCAATTCATATTCAATTCATATTCAATTCATATTCAATTCATATTCAATTCATATTCAATTCATATTCAATTCATATTCAATTCATATTCAATTCATATTCAATTCATATTCAATTCATATTCAATTCATATTCAATTCATATTCAATTCATATTCAGTTCATATTCAATTCATATTCAATTCATTTTAAATTCATATTCAATTCATATTCAATTCATATTCAATTCATATTCAATTCATATTCAATTCATATTCAATTCATATTCAATTCATATTCAATTCATATTCAATTCATATTCAATTCATATTCAATTCATATTCAATTCATATTCAATTCATATTCAATTCATATTCAATTCATATTCAATTCATATTCAATTCATATTCAATTCATATTCAATTCATATTCAATTCATATTCAATCCATATTCAATTCATATTCAATTCATATTCAATTCATATTAAATTCATATTCAATTTATGTCCAATTCATATTCGATTCGTATTTAATTCATATTCAATTTATATTCAATTCATATTCAATTCATATTCAATTCATATTCAATTAATTTTCAATTCATATTCAATTCATATTCAATTCATATTCAAATCATATTAAATTCATATTCAATTCATACTCAATTCATATCCATTTCATATTAGTTTATATTCAATTCAAATTCAATTCATATTCAATTCATATTCAATTAATATTCAATTTGCCTTCGTGACGAGAGAGCCCGAATTACAAATAGTTTTATATGTCAGATTGCTGATACATCTAGCTAATTTAATTGATCAGCAAACTGATTGCGTGAACTTTTAAGTAATTTGACAGCTATTTAACTCTTTCAATACAATTTCAAATTCAATTTGACTTTTCACCATATCTAAACTACTTTCTCGTGCCAGTGATAATATTATAGTTGAGCAGCTGGGTAGCATTTTATCCAATGTGGTTAACAAGCATCGATGTTGTGATTGGTTTATTGGTGTACACGTTTCCCCTCAATTTCTTCTATAAGAAGAAGTCGGGAGATGGGACATCATCTTGTTGAAACCACCTGTTCTGTAGGCGTAATTGATCCAATTCAAGCACAAGATAATTTCCCAACATGTCCTGGTTGCCCTTCCCAGTAACTGTTACAGCATTGTCTCTGGCGCCATAAAGTTTGTTTCTCCACCTGCCCAAAGACGCACCAAACAGTTACTCTACGAGGGTATAGTGGTGTTTGGTGTATCAATTGAGGTGTTTCAGTGTCTCAATGGTGGCCATTCTGCTTTTTAATAAAGCCAGCCAAGTCGAAATGTGATTTATCGCTCATAATGATTACATGCTCCATAATAAATTGTTGTCGACCACTCTCTGCGACTGTCAAATGCGGACTGACAAATGTCATACCAAACAAAGTGGGGGCCAACAAAATCGATCTGGAACATAAAAAGCACCCTGTCATATTTTTAATTTGCGTCTGTAATAGTCGAGACACTATCTGCTACTATAATTACTAATAGATTATAAATTGAATATTAGAATAAATAATTAAATTTATATATAAATGTAAAATTAATTAGTATGTTGAGATAGGCCTAAAGAGATTGTGGGGTTTAATTTCAAATTTTATTAGTTTTTTAAAATAAACTGGTGTCAATCTCACTATGGCTATTCGGTGTAGTCTAAAATTATACCTCATCAAACTCCGCAGCGGTCCCCACGATATGAAAGTTAGCGTAAATTCAACCGAAATCTTTATACTGGACCATTTTATCGCCAAAAAATTAAAACAAATTTTCACCTGATTAATTTGTGTTATCAACTATTCCATTTCTGGTTAACTGTTCTAATACATCTTCTTTATCGACGATTTTTGGCTGTTAAATTTATGTTGCAAATTTGAGTTATCGATTTCTGTTGACTTCTGAATTTTCTAGGTTGGCTTAAACGAGCTTTGCCAACGATTCAAGATATACGAAAGATTAATGTTCGTTGATTTTCCACAGTTTCGATTTTCCACAGTTCCACTGGTGGGTCCACAATACTTGGTGTTCATATTTTCCAACAACGAAGAAATCGTCAGGAATTTCTAAATATGATGATTTTAGGTAAACCTTTGTCGTTTATGATTTCACCGCTTTCCATCTTAATGAGTTATTTCTAAATTCAGGTACAAGAATGGCTGATGATACATGTGCTCGTGCGGAGTTTTATTTTGCGTAAATATGTTGGTCTATTTTGCAGAAGGATAAAAATTGCCTACCTTAATCCCCAAAAGGAGACAATACAGAATTGGTTTTAAAATTGCATCTAAAACGTGAATAAATTCAGTTTTGCGATTATAAGGATTATGCTCATTTTGTGATTCACCGTCGATTTTAGTGGTGGAAATTACCTCATTGCAAGTTTGAATATTACAACGACTCGTATCTAATTAGCGATCTTGCATAATTGCCATACACATATGCATTTAATCAGGATTACGTGGGTTGTTCCGACCTAACAAAGATATAAGACATGTTTTTTCTTCTAATTTATTTTTATCTCTCGCGCCTTTCTCTGCAAAATAGTTATTTACGAAGGTGCTGGCCTCCTTATTCGATAAAAATCTCTGCCCTTCGAAAGCAACTTTTAGCTTAGTGAACAAAAAGGAGTCGCTTGGGGTTAGACCTGGTGAGTAAGGATTGTAGTCAAGCAGTTCAAATCGTAATTCGTAGTTTTTCACCAGGGCAACCGCAGAGGTGTGAGATGGCGCATTGTCTTGGTGGAGAAAGATTTCGTTTCCGCAAATGTGTCCGTTTTTCCGCAATTTCCGCCTTCAGCTTGTCAAGTAATGATGCGTAGTATACTCCTGTAATGGTTTCCATTTCTGAAGATAATCGTTTAGGATAACTCTATTACCACCCAGGAAAACAGTCTGCCTTTTTTGAAGCCGATTCTCTTTTGGCAGTCCACTGTTTTAACTATATTTTTGATTCTGAAGTGTAATGTTGTATGCCATAACTCTGATTTATTTGGCCTAAACTGCGCCAGTGCTTTGGAAATGTTCATTCGAATACGTTTCTGGTGCAAAGTGAAGAAATGCAGCACTCAATGCCGGGACAGCTTTCTCATTTCTAAATGTCAGGGTGTGTTAGGGTGTAGATGCAGCCTCTCCTGGTATTTTTCAGCACACTTCTTTATTTTACTTGTGACTGTGTTCATTCCGAGGTTTCTATGAAGATCACTATTACGGGTGTACGAAGGAGCGTTCATAATCCCTCTGATTTATTTTAAAATCGTTTGACTATTTGTTATTGATTGCTGGTTTTGGTGCATTCCCACAATTGAATACCATATGTCCAAATGGGCTTGAGCACTTCTCTATAGAGCATAAGTTTATTATGAATGGATTACAATTTCTTGCAAATATAACCAATACATTTTTTATAGTTCAGTTAAAGTTCTTCTGCTTTCTTTTTGACGTGTACTTTCCACTTTAACTTTGTATCAAGGTTCATACCGAGGTGTTTTGCTTGGATTGCATATGGTACAGGATTATTATTGAGAGACAAAGGTAGTGATTCTATTGATATGTTAGTGGGGCTAATGTGCGTAGACTTCGATTCTAGTACTTTAATTTTCCACTTGGTCAGCTATAGTCTTGAATATTATTTATTGTATCACCTACAGCTAGATTTGCAGTGTCATCTGCAAATGGCGGTTTTTATATTATTCCTCTGCCATAATTCGCTTCATATCCTTCCTCTTTAACTATAAAATATCTTCTTTTCAGGTACTATTTTAGAATTTCACAATACTCATATGGCAGGGTTTTATCTAGCTTAAATAATAAACCATCTAGCCAGACTTTGTCAAATGTCTGCGCTATGTCCAGAATTTTTGTGGATTGTGGCGTTTTCTCTCTCTAAATCTAAACTGATGGGAAGAAGCCGCTCCTGATTTTACAATTTCATTTTTAATTCGTTTTAATTTCAATAGTTTTGACATAATTTTAAGAAGTGGTTTTAGTGGCTTAGGTATCATTGTTGCTTCCGCACATTTCCATGATTGAAAGACATAACAGAGTCTGAAGGGATATCTCCAGTTAAAGATTCTAGTCTAAGAATCTCTCCAGTTAAAAAGTCATTTTAGGTACCTCACGACTCTTTATTTCTTGTTTTACGAGTACTTCTTAAGCATTAGCTAATGGTATTTTTTGCCTTCCAGGTAGTTGTACGGTGCTTAATCAGTATATCCTGTTGAACCCTGTTTGAATCCTCTGTCAGTATATCTTGTTTTGTTTGTTGAATTTGTACTATTTCACAAATGTCTTTGATACTCTTCATTAATTTACATTTCTCATATAGTTCATTTCAAAGTACGCTATATAGCCTTCGCGCCTTGTCAGTGGTTGGTTCGTATTGTTCCGGTCCATTATGATACAGCTTTTTTTTGGTTGTTTCCAGATACGAAAGAAGGACTTCTTTGCCTTGGAGGTGACCTAATTGTCTTAGGATTACATTTAAATGGATCATTCACATCTTCATTGCTATCATTACTTTTGAGTAAGTCATTATCAGGATTGATGCTATTGATATTGAGGCTTGTAGAGTGGCAACCTAGTCTCCTAGTCCTCCATGAGACAGATCGATAGACTATCGATAAGGGATATTCCAATAACGTTGGGACCCGCCTGAGGACTCCATATTGTTATTTAGGAGTCTGAGCAGCTATCCCTCTATTATAGTCCTGACCTGAAATTTTTCGGCTTACCACAGGTGCATGACTACAAAAGGTTATGGTTCAAATAGACTTAAATTAACAAATAAAATATATATATACCCAATATTTTGAGTTTTGTAGAAAAAGCTCGAATAGGGAGGCTCTTATAAGTCTAGATGGCTCTGCCTATACAAACTTTTTATTTTTCATCTCAAGTGAAAATATCAATAAAAAATTAAAACATTTTTCTTTCTAAACGTTTAACAGTTAACTTGTGCATCTGTGTCCAGAACAATCTCAAATCCATGTTTGAATTGCAGGAGCCGCGTTAAATCCAGTACACATTTCTTAGATCATTGACCAAAAATAACCCATATACGATAACTTTTCATTTGACAATCGAAATAAAATTGGGAACAGGGATTAACATTTGGTCATGTGGGGCTGTCCATCATGACGGTTTCCCTCAGAGACCTAAATAATATTACGAGTAATATTTTAGGGGAAAAATTATTATTTTTTTAATTATTCAATTTAAAGTAGTGCGATATAGCCTAGGCGATCTAACTCAAGATCGCAAATCAAAGTTTAGGAATCGCTGTGTGGATAAAAAACGCATCGAAAATTTATTTAATGCAGCAAAATATCTAGATTGCAACTGTACCAGTACAAATTAGCTGAATACGGGATAAAGATATGCGCCCATTGTTCCTATCTCAAGTAACGGCTTGCCTTTTTTTTTGTCATACGAGGGTTGTCTGTGAAGCTCTGAAAAATTTCCGACCTCAACATGAAGATGGTAGCACTCGACTATAAACGTGGGGAGTATGTTTGCGCATACGTTGAAAGGTACTCATCGAAATATCAGCCATTTTGGACACGCAGTTGTTGTTTAACAATTGTTTGAGTGAGTCGACGTGATTGCTTTTGTGACAATAGAAAAGATCGAGCATCGAGCTGTCATTAAATATTTATTTTTGAAAGGCAATACGGTTACGCAAATCAAAGACGATTTGGTGAACGGAGACTCTGCACCATCAATTACCACCGTGAAATTTTGGGGGAAGCGTTTGCTCAATTTGGTCAAGAAACATGTTCAAATGAATATTTCCGACGCACTATTGCCGCAGTTTAAATGCAGCTGTCAAAACAGTGGACTGCCAAGAGGGAGTAGACTCCAGAAAAGTTTCTTCGGCTGGGAATGTAATGGCGACTGTTTTCTAAATCTTCAAAAAGAGCAAACCATTACAGGAGCATACTATGCATCCTTAGTTAATCAGCTGAAGGCAGAAATTGAGGAAAAACGGCCACATTTGCGGAAAAAATCAGATGTAGCACCAAGCGATTTTTTTTGTATCCTAAGCTAGATGTTGCGCTCGGAGGACAGATTTTCGTCGAATCAGCCTCTTCTGTCGTTAACCACTATTTTGCAGAGAAAGACGCCGAGTACTATTTGGAAAGGTCGAAGAGATGGGACACTTCTCCCATCAGATTTACTAGGAGACAATGTAAAGACATAAAAATAATTTTGAAGAAAAAAATGTCTTGTGACTTTGTTAGGTCGGAAAGAAATTTTAGTTTTCTAGGACGCAATACTGGGGTAACTTCATATACTTCCAGAGATGGTTACTTTATAGGTAATCTCGTTTTTAGTATACTAGATCGGTGACTAAGAAACTGACGCCCTTCAACTCTGCACAAGCAGCTTTTCAAAAAGCTTGGACATAATTGGGTTTGTGGACCACAATTTGGTTTGGGGAAATTTGCTACGAAGTTGTTATTCGAATTTATCCCGTAAAGAAGTTGTAACCATGGGATTTTATATATTTTTTTTTTATTTGTCATGTACGAGGTGGAATCACAACCTACTAGAATAAATGGGACAATATCTCTTTCTCTAATTTCGTTGAAGTATAGTAAATAAATTATTTGGTGATAGAAATCGAGTAGATATATCACAATTTTTTAACCTAGCATGCTTGAAAATGATCTGAAATATGAAATAATATCCTAATTTATTCTGATCATTTGTCATGTGATGTTCTAATATGTCACCCCAGCTTTGTTGTTGCTATTTGTAGCCTACATTCCACTGCTGTTTTAATTTGAGAAATCTGCATAATCGGTGGTTTGATTTGTTTGGTTGCTCACCGAAACTAAGAATAAGTATTAGTTAATCCAGAAATTCTTTCTATTTTTTAAGGAGTTGTTTCTAACTGTTAATATTCTCGAGCGACTTCATGAAGTACACTTTTCCATCTATGTCCAGAATCGTCTGAAAGTTTGTTGTTGGATTTCTTAGATCATTGTTCAAAAAGAAACCATATACGATCCGAGTAGGTTGGTCTTAGAATATAATAAATATGTTTTATTTAAATTTGAGAACAAGGATGAACATTTTTATTTTACTTTTTATTTGGTCATGGGGGAATGTCAATAGCAATGTTTTTTTAGGGATTTAAATAATATTACGAGTAATATTTTATAGAACAGGTAAAAAATTAAATTTTTAAAATTAATAAATTTAAAATGCTGCGGAATAGCCTAGGCAATCCAGCTCGAGCGCGCAAACCACAGTTTGGGAATCGCTGTATGGATAATAAATACATCGAAAGTTTCTTTAATAAGGCGAATTACCACTTTTCGACCATCTCGACCAGAAATGTATCAGTATAAAATTTTTTAGGTGCATTCTGTTCCTCGTAACCACTTTTCACAAATATTTTCCTCCCACAATTTATCAAAACAAACATACACATTTTACCATGTTATATATACAACTTACGAATTAAACACTATAACGATTTTTAATTCCAGTATCGTTTGATATTAAAGCATTTATTTTGTACATGAATTAATTTGTCTATCAAAACCGTTAGCATATATGTTAGACTCGACTGAATGAAGAAAACTATACTCGTTTTATATAATTCTATTGTGATTTGTAAAATACTAGCACGGAATTAAAAATAGAAAACTATTCTTTTACCTCTTCTAGTTCTTATTGCTGTTTTATAATATTTACTTACCAGAGTTCTTAATACGAATTTATATTTTTTTGTTTGGGAAAGAAACTACTTACGTAATATATAGGTCAAACAAAATTGTGTGTGTGCGCGCTGTAATCAACCAGCCGATACATAAACGTAACGTAACTGATTCACTAGAAACTATGCAATTAAAACTTTGGCGTTTAGATGACATCGAGCCATTTTAATAAAAACAAAAATTTAATTTTTATTTTGCGTACGTCACTTTTGAATAGTTTACGTCTGCGTGTCGCGCGCCATTCCAAAAACGAATCGTATTTTGTAACTGTACGTTACAAAAAAAAAAATACTATTTAGAGTAACGCGATGGTATAAAGTTCTTATGGTTATTGGTTTAGAACGGATATTGCAAAATTAATTGCGCCATCGATTTGGTTTTTATATATTTCGTACTATAAACGCACTATATATAGGTGAACAGTTAGTTCAATTGCTGTTTGTACTTAAATTCTTTATACCTAACTATTTTTGGGTTAGGTTAGTAGAATATCTGTACGCGAGTGCGCAGGTGGGAATTTAATTTATTTTTTGGTGAAATTGGACAGAAATTCTTTTGTGTAACTTGATTTGTTCTTCCCCCCATTATGGTTGTAGGAGGTGAACAATTTGTTTGTGTGGTGCACTTTTATGGTTGTTTGGCGAAGTAGGTTATTATTAAATGTAGTTCATAAACAGCTGAGTCACTTTAAGAAAAGAACGTAACCTGAATAATGTTCTTGATATAATTAAACCCTTTGTAGTAACGAAAGTGGTAAATGTATATGTGTGTGTGTGTGTAAATTTTTCATTAATATGTTAATTTTTTTTTATTCACAAGTGAGTCATTTTTCGACACTACGACTCTCCTATCCTAGAGCTAATATCCCAAGGTTGCATTGCAACCTTTTTATTTCTGACCCTATCGATAGAGAATAAGGAGATCGAAATAATTCTGAAAGTATTTTTCTTAGCCCACCATTCACACTTTTTAAATGCTGTATTCAAAACCTAATTCCTGATATTTTAACCATTTAAGAGCTATGATTAGAGCAAACAGCAGGAGTGTTGACGATAAAAAGATAGCAGATAAAATAAACCCACATTTGGCTTTGATTTTTGTTACTCGTTTTGGCTTTATTCTTGAATCTTTTCCATCTTTGGAAACTTACATTAAAATTATTTTAGAATCTTTTCTGATTAGCAAATTAACTTCGGTCTGAGTTATTGAAATACTGAAAAAATGCAATGGGCCGAAAACACACAAACTGCAAATTTACAAACCCCAACATTTCATGGAAAATTTGAAAATATCACAAATTTCCAGTAAATAAATCATTATTCATTTAAAAAAAAATTTGTTTGAACAAATATTTTGATATTTGAACAAATATCTAATTTTTTATTCTTTTAAATTCATTCATGACTGATCCTGTTTCATATCTTCCTTAAGCTCAATACTTGCTATATATTTTTGAAGGAACACTTTTTTGTAAAACACTTTCAAATTCTTAATGATGCCTTGACCACAAGGCTGTAATACATTGGAAGTATTTGGAGGCAGAAAAATAAATTGGACACTTTCTAGCTGGATCTTCGGATGCGCTGGACATTTATCTATAATTAAAACTGTACCTTTCTTTTTCCCGTTAAAAAGTTTTTATCTAACGATTTCAACCAACTTAAAAATAAGTCCGCTGTCATCCAGGCTTTTTTATTTGATTGAGGGGGTAGATTTTATCGATTTTAAAACATTTCGGATATTGAGACTTTCCGATAACAATAAGATGAAGTTTCTCTGTTCCATCGGAATTATATCCAACAAGTACTGTAATACGTTCCTTAGATTTTTTACCATCAGAAAAAGTTTCTCCTTTAAATTTTAAAGTGTTGTCCAGCATGCTATGAAAAAAAAAACCGAATTGATCCGCATTAAAAATATCTTTTCTATCGTAATCCTTCAGAATTGTAGGTAAAGTTGAAGATATCCAATCAAAAGTCATATCAGCTGATACTTGTATCGCCTCTCCACTAATACACTTAAAGACAATTCCATGTCTTGTTTAGAAACGATCTAGCCATCAAATCTAATCCTGGATTTAAAGGTAATTCCCATTTCGATGGCTATTTTATCACCCTTTTCAAATAATAGAGGTCCAGAAATAGGAGCATTTTGAGATCGCGCTTGTTTCAACCAAAGCAGCAATCGAATCTAAATCTTCATGCTTTGGTAAACGCAAACATTTTCGGCTTTCTTCGAAAACACCCTTTTCATATGAAGCTTGAATTGTACGGTAAAAAAAACTTTTTTACCGTTTAAGCGTTTAAATTTTATTTCCGCTAACCATGCTTTTGCTTTCACTGAAGAAGCAACAATAATTTTAAAGAATTCTAGAGAACACAATTTAGACCACAAGAATAATTTTATACCTCTCGCACCAAAACTAACACCAAAACTAGCCCCGCGAACGACACCAATAAATTCAATTTTCTGATTTCAAACAGAAACAATTTTACGTTTAACGATAATTATGTACTCACTAATACCAAATACAAAGCAAACTAACAGCATTTCTCTCCAATAAAACAAAATATAATAACAAAATTTAATTTCGGGGAATTCCCTAAAACTTAACGATATTTTTTGTTTTATGAAAGCACAGGTGTTCAATTATCAAATTCGTGTTAAGCGAAAATTTCTGTACTAATTTTATATAAAGGGACTGAAAATGTTCGCGTTAAACGAAAATTCGTGTAAATTTTGTCTTAAGCGAAAAATAATGTGAAAACGCTAAGTACTAAAAAAAAATTCTTGTTATCCGATATTTCGTGTTATTCATTTTCGTCTTAACTGAATGAAAATTTTTTTTTCTAAGAATCATCATGAAACGAGCCCTTAAAGTGCTGCAGTACATGGACTCCTTGCAAATTTTTGAATTTCCTCGCTGACGTTTTCCATGTTTAAGTGTCGATGGTGGTTGTCATTTCTAATGTACCATGCAGCATTCACAATGCAACGTTGTACTTTGTTTTGGAATATTTTTATGATCCTAACTGTACTTTTCTTTGCACAGCCCCAAATCTATTTATTGCTTATATGTGTTAAATATTCATTATCCGCTTGTCCAGTTGGTGGTTGGAAGCTATTTTTTAGGTGTTCGGCAAACGGAATAGTTTTGCTGTGCAGCCCAGGTTCCATCAAACATTTTAATGGGTGGCACTTGCATTTTATGCCTTTTAAACCTTGGTGGCTTTCCACCACTTTCAGGTTTACCTGTCAGGTTACTTATGGAAGCTAGCGACTGACTCATTCTAAATCATCTTTGTAAGTAATTTAGGTTTGTTGCACAAGTTCTCACTTCAACTGAATAGTATACACTTTTTTATAATATTCCTCGCTGATCAAAGGTACTTTCCTATGTCGCTTTTTATACTTTCAATGCTTGCCAGTTCTTCTTCTATCGTGTAAGCATTCGATATCTATTTGTTAGATTTTGAGGGCTTGCTTTCCTTCCTACTGTGGCATTTATTGTCAATAAAACTGGAGAACTGGAGTCTGATGCTTCCACTGCTAAAGGCGCTTTCACGGTTGCATTCGTTCCGACAATCTGTCGGAACAAATATATTTTAAACCAATCCATAATCGTCAAAATGACGTTATTTTTTGTTCGGAGTTTTTTCTATCAAGTTGGATTAACTTTATCTTTTTGTCTGAATGAACAATGTGAGAAAGAGACGTCACAATATCAGTGAAAAAGAGGTAGTAGTAATCGTTTAGGATTTTTTTTTCTATATTTGTTTGAAATTTGAAAAATGAAACAAATTTTGAAACCAAATGAAACAAAATTTCATATTTCATTGTGTATACGTTTGTATACAAACAATAATTCGCAACTGTCAAATAATTCAATATTGGACAGTAGGTTGCTCATATATTATAACTCTTTTTATTTTTGGTTTCAATAGATACAGTAGCTATTTGCATATAGATCACCGGTTTTAGATCACCAAAACGATGCATTAGGCGTATTCGGTCCACTCACGAAGTCGATTTTCGACTTTTCCAATAGAAAAATTTTCAACATCATCAAAGGCGTTACTCGCAAATGATTTGAAAACATTATTGTGAAGTTGGCGCATAATACAGACTGTCAACACAAAAAACAATGATCTGTCATTCTAATCAGAAATTTTTATCAATTGTGGTTATCGCGTCGATCATGTCAAATAATCGAATTAGAAAATATTAAAAACCTCATAAATAGTAAAAAAAATATTTGTTTTCGTGAATTTTGATGGTGATTTAGAGTATTGTTTGCAAAAATTATCTATCCACATATGAAAAAATAGTAGTTATCAAAAATGCCACCGAAAAGAGCTGTACTTGGAAACGAAAAAGAGCAGCCGAAACGCCCGAATAACGTGAAATGCGTTTGGAGCGGCAGCCAAGAGCAGTAGAAACATCCGAACAACATGAAGCACGTCTAGAATAAGTTCGAATCAGAGCTGTACAGCACGAGCTGCTGAAACTCCTCAACAGCATGAAAACCGGTTTGAAGGTCAATCAATTACGGGCGACGTAATCGCGAAAAAGAATCGATTTTCAGTTGGCGGCTTTCCATTATGACAAAGACTGCGACTACACTAATCATCCGAATGTCGTGATTGGGCTGATGAGCACTTTCTGTTTGTACTGCCACGCACTGAAATTTCAAAAGGAATCACCCGGCATGTGTTATTCGAATGGTAAAGTCAAGTCGTCCCTGCTGGTTGAGCCATCTGAACCACTTATAAGCTACGTTTCCGGCAACACAGCGTTGTCCAAACATTTTTTGGAAAACATTTGGAAATACAATTCGAGCTTTCAAATGATTTCGTTCGGAGCTATTTTTCGTTGTTTTTTTATCTGTTTTTGTTTTTACATAAAAAAATACATCAAAAATAAAATATTTCTTCAGGTTTTACGCCAACATTCACAGTGCAAGGGCAAGTTTACAACCAAATCGGTTCGCTTCAACACCAGATCAAGATTCCAAATTTTTGCAAATTTATTTTACAGGAGATGAAGAAGAAGAAGAAGTTGCTCAACGTTGCGCTGTTATCAACGGATCACGACGTGGAACTATTTCAAATTTGCAACGTTCATTTCACCAATCATTTGGTTAAACTATTCCAATTCGCCTTGAGTCAAATGCCATCAGATGATTAAAAAGTCATTATTAGAGCCGATAAAACACCATCCGGTAAGCATGAACGACGCTTTAACGCGCCAACGATCAACGAAGTGGCAGTCGTTATGGTTGGAACGGAATTCGATCGGCGAGACATCATAATTCAAAGACGAAATACAAATTTGCAACGCGTCTTTGAAACACACCGATCGTATGATACGTATGATAAAAAATCGAATTTACGGCGAAGTGCAGTACTGGATGTATTCGATTGAATGGCAAAAACGGGGTAACCGCACGCTGATATTCCAATTTTGCTGAAAAAACAAAATTGTTCCAACTCAAATCCATCTCATCCGAAACTTTTTGACGTTTTCTGTAATGCCGAAGAATGAGCAGCACAGCCATAAAATACAACACTTACGGCTTTTTTCAATTGTTTCAAGCTGATAATTTTTTGCGAAAACATTGCGGTATCATGAAGTTCCAAAATATTGCACTTCGAACACAACAAGCAAAATGTTTTACAGGAGAAAGCGAGGCGCTGTTGTTCTAGACTATGCTGGCGTTCGTGCATCTGATGCATTGGGTTGAGTATATACGTTGAGATTGTTGCTTCACACAGTCAAAGGTCCAACATCATTCCAAGCTTTGAAAACGGTTAATGAAAAAATATGTGAAACGTATACAGAGAAGCATGCTATCGACTCGGCTTACTTGAAAACGATCAGTATAGAAACACGACATTCAGCTGTTAAGCTTCCATTAAATGTAAACCATACCGAAACACCAACATGCAACATCGGTAAAAGTTCTGGCATGACTGCAAAAATAAGCTCATTTATTGTATGGGATGAATGCATCATGGCGCACAAAAAATCTCTTGAAGCTCTTGACCGTACTCTCAAAGATTTCAGAAAAAATGGCCGACCAATGAGTGGAGCTCTTTTGCTTCTTGCTGCTGATTTTTGGCAAACGTTGCTAGTGATTCCAAGATCAACACCAGCCGATGAAGTGAATCTGCTGCGCAAATATTCGCCAAACAGCTTTTGAGCGATGAAAAACTTCCGATTGATCCGACTATACACGTGAAATATCTTTTCCGATAAACTTTTGCCAAATCAATTCAAAATGTTGGGCAGAAAGTTTTTCCCGATATTACAAACAATTTCAAAAATCACGATTGGCTTTGCGAACAAGCAATTTTGGCTTCGAAGAATGCTGAGGTCAACAAAATAAACAATCAGATTCAATTGAAGGTACTCGGTGAAGTTGTCAAGTACAAATCGATTGACACGTAGTCAGTTATAGATGAGGAACAGCCTACCTTGCCCAAAAATTTACTAGAAAAAACCAAGGCTGCAAAGTCAGAGGCGGCAAGCATGTCGCACTGCGTGCCACACGTAGAAGCGGATTATATAGAATCTATTAATGACACCTACTAAAAAGAAAAATAATTGTGCACCATTTTGTTATGCAAGATTTTGTACTTGCAACATTTTCAACCCCATTTCCATCGCACGTAACGAATTTCAACATAATTCAGAACTTTATCAAACACCATTTTAAAATTACATTTAGATCACACAGGTCGATTTTCGACATAATCGGTTAAGAAATGGCCAGGTTTCAACTAAAAAGGAATTTCAACTAAATCGCAAAAAATGGCCTCCATAGCGGTTCCATAGCGGCTGGTTCCATAGCGATGGGCATATTTCAGAACTCTATCAAAAAATCATTTTAGAAATCCCATTCCATTGCACGTACCGGATTTTAACAAAATATGTTAAGAAATGGCCAAATTCCATCAATATTAACCATTTTCTAGAACTTTATCGTAAACTCAATTTCGAATTTTGTTAAAAAATCATCATGCCAAATTTTAAAAATTCAAACCGGGATTTTCTAAAAATCGGGATTTGTTTTTTTATACAAAACTGGGATTTTGAAAACCAAGATGTTAAAACCCTGGATTTTGATAAACCGGGATTTTGAATTATGCCTTGTACATCCCAAAACACAGTGACCATAACCTTATTAGATGATGCAACAACTTTTGCGTTCTTTGGAGCACTTGTAGAGCAAATTTAGTGAGATGATGAGCGAGAAATTGATGAGGACCTTGAAAGACTTCAAGTGCTGCAAATTCAGCCACAAGCCAATAAGTTTTAGATGCTATGGTAAGAGTGAGTGCCCAGCACAAAAGGCCGTATCAAACAACCACAGAAAACTAAAGGCGCCTTTATGGTTGCGTTCGTTCGATCATTTTTTCGACCAATCATCTCTTGTGGAAAAATTCAGAAGAATAAAATCGTCAAAACACCAACCATAAAGGCGTCATATGCCACTACAGTTAAATTTAAATCATGTCGCAGACTATCCCAATAACAATTGGGCATAGCGATTGTTTGCTGATTGCACAAATAATATTTATCCACTGTCGAGTAGACGATTTTATGAAGCCTACTTTATTGTTTTATTCCAGCAGAAATTATTCATACTTTGCTAGCAATCCAGATCTACGGTTGTTATGGTTACCCATTTCCTGGGTGATTTGGTTATAGTTCCAAAGTATTTTCCGAAATTTTTCAATGGTAACACAAAATTTTTATCTGCTCAGTCAACGTCTCTTCATTTTTCAGATTTATTTCTAAAAACCAAATTGGTAGGGAAAATTATTCCCAATTATATTTTGTTTTCATAAAAATTACCACTAGCTTTTTACCTCAGGATGCCAGAAAAACAAATTTTTAAATAGAAATTACAAATAAAATCTTTCCCTAATTTCCTATTCCCAGGGAATCACCCGAATAGTGCCACAGGACCGAGTTTCGTGTACGTAACTATATGGCGATATTACCACCCGAACTTCGGTCATTTTCAATCCCAGGGATCCTAAAAGGGGCATACTGATGCTGTGTAAGGCATACTGGAATTGGGAAGGGTGATGAGGTTTGGTTGTATAGGTAGATGATCTCGTTTTCTTCCATTTTACAATTTATTTTATGCTTTTTCCATCCGGTCACCCATAGTTGTACAAACCCAAGCAATGGTTCCTTGAATGTTAATGGTGGTGATATTATCGCATTATCTCTTTCTGTGATGCGTCCCTCAATGAAAGCATACAAGTAAAACATTAAAGATCACAGTAATTTAACGCTTCTGATAAAAATAATATCTTAAGATTTTCATCGATGAAGAAACACGTCACTTTGATAGTTTGGTACACAAATTTTTATGGCGATAAACATTATTTTTATTGAAATATACAATACTTACAAACTCACCAACACATATCTAATTGAGAAATTGATCAATAATGACTTATCATTGCTATTTTATCATTTACCTTATCATAAATTGAAAACGATCTTAACATTAATGTAGATACTCAAATGTGTGCAATTATTAGAAAATTTGAAGAAGATTTCTTTCAATTTCTATAAATCAAAGAAAACAGAACGCATAAGAAGAAACCTGCTTTAGGTTGGTTTCTTTAAACAGTCTGGTACAGTTAATTAAAACCAAATCAAATTTTACCCGTATGACATTTTTTCCTATGTTTTTAATTTTTCGATTATTTTAAAAAATAGTCATTATTCAACGAGTATATAATGACGGCTGTTATTCACGATAATAAATTTAGTAGAATATTTTCGATATTTTTGACGTTTCAATTTAAATATTGAAATGGACTGTTAGGTAAAATTTAACAACAGATTTAATACTATATCGAAATTAAAAACAATAATTAATCGGTAATTAAGAATTTAAATAAATACAATAAAAATGTAAATGACCTTAAGCTTTCCAGTGGCACTATTCTGGTAATTCCCTGGGAATAGGGAATTGGGGAAAGATTTTATATGTAATTTCAGTTCAAATATTTTTTTTCCGGCTTACTAAGGAGAAAAGTTTGATGTAAATATTTATAAATAGGGAATCATTTTTCCATATCTAAATTGGCAGGGAATATTGTTCCCAATTTTATTTAGTTTTCAAAAAAATTACCACTAGATTTTTACCTCAGTATGCCAGAAAAAAAAATTTAAAATACAAATAACATATAAAATCTTTCCTCAATTCCCTATTCCCAGGGAATTACCAGAATAGTGCCACAGGAAGTTTAGACGGTAATAGTATCTGGGCTTCATTGTGTTTAGTGTAGCAGGCAGTATATAGGTTTCATTATTTTGCCAACTATAGGTTTAAGGACGGTTCCCAGAAATCATCTACAAAAATGAATTTCTTTTAATACCCTTTAGGAACATTAATCTGATAGGCTATAGGTAATGTAACTAAATTAAGTACACAATTCAACTTTTCACTAGGTAATTGAATAAATTACTTTCGACCATGTGATACCAAAACTCCAGTCTATTTTTAAATTTGCATGATTTTCAACATTATCTTCGTTTATTTAGAGACCACATAAATTACTGCCCTCAATTAAATTATTGTTACGATTTCGCCTATTGGTTCTCACAAAAAAATTTCAATAATTATCTATACTTTAAATGAGCAATTTTATCTAATTAATTGATTATTGCTTTACTGAGCTGATGATTAGAGGGAAGTATCGCAGGATGTTTTTCTTCATACTTTAGCAATGAATTTTGAATTCTTCTACCTACCCGCAGAAGTTCATTCATTTCATGTTGATCCAAAAGGGTTTAATTTTAGTAACATGTTTTTTTTCTTGACTGACTTGGTCTTCAGCAGTTCTTCTATTTCCGCCTTGAAAACGCTACGCTGAGTTTGTTTTATAGCGATCCGTTCTGCTTCATGTAGATCATGCTCATCTACATTCTCTTTTTTGCATCTTTTGATAAAAATGTTTACATTCTTTACGATTCCTTTTAGTTTCATAAAGCTTGAAGTTTTTTTCTATTAAGTGTATGAGCTGGTTGTCTTTCTCGGTGACAGTTGCCAAATTTGCTTGTTGATCAAATTCTTGGTATCTTTCCAACGAATGATAATTTTTATTATCTTTTAACCATTCGTAGTGATTGAACCATGTTTAGTGATTGCTTACTTCTTGGCCTATGTAGTTTCGCCTAACTTGTTGGTAATCCGACCTCCATGTAAGTTCATTTGATGTTTTATCTTTTGCTTGGGTTTATATTTCCTTAATTCTGAATAGTCTGCCAGTGAGGTAGCTTTTAATCGATGAAACTTCAACAAAATTTATTTGCAAGATATCCTTTTTGATATTTTAATTTAGTGTATGCAGTTTTATGTTGTTCAATATAGCAGTATTTATCTAGTATTTATCTAAAAGGAGTTCCATAATAAATTTCGATGGCTCTGAATACATATTTTTCATTGTTATTAGTTTCTGGTTCAAGTCGGAAACAAATTTAAAATTCCGTATATTTTTTGAAAGTCGAAATTTACATTTATAAAACTACTGCCTCAAACAAGGTAGCAAACTAATATAAATGAAATACTAATTATTAATGTCCGGATACTAAAGAAATTTGATTTTGAATAGAGATTTGTTATAGCGTGTATATACATCGAGTAAGGGAACGTTTCGAATCCCCGTAACAACTGGAGAAATAAACATCTGATCGAAAAACTCTAATATCAGCAGGATTCAATATTTTTGAAAAGCTATTCAGTTATACCAAAGCCGACCCCTGACCAAGCTCCTGATGTTGGGGGGGGGGGGGATTGGTGAACTTTTAAATTTTAAATGGAAAATGGAAACTTTTATTACAGATTCGTGTTCTACGTATAATTTGTAAATTTTTTTAATTGTGATAGATGGCACTGTAATCTTAAACATCTGAATTTCTCAAAATACTGGAAAAATCAAGTCTGAACCGAAATTAATGATTCTCAATATTTTTTAAAAAGCTGTCCAGTAACACAAAACTCGACCACTTCCTACTGATACACCACTTTTAGCCTAGCCCAGTAATAACCACTAGGACATTGTAGTTTTCTATTCCCGTGTTCGGGGTGCTTGCGAGATCAAAAGAGTGTCTAGCAAAACTTACGTACGTTGAGGTGTAGATTCAGAATATACAATATAAAATAAAGTTTTGGAAAAGGGGGTGGGGTGAGAAGTCAAGTTTGGTATCAGCGGATAATTTTTTTAAAATATTCACCACAAGTTTTTTGTTTTTCCATCAAAAGGTTATTTTTCTGGTTTTGAAGTAATTGTTTCTCACCCGGTATGTGTAAGTCTAGAACCATAGCATGAGTACGCAGATTTAAATTTTACCCCTATCGCATAAATGTGTACACGTCAATTGAAGAAAATTAACAACTCTCTCCCTTGGCGCCCCAGAAATGTATACAGACTCTCCGAACAAACAAGCGCAAAATGTATTTTTATATTTTCCAATTACAAACACCGATCAACTGAAATAAACGGATATTCTGAAATTATCCAGTTCGATCGCAACATGTAGATGGGTCATTCTTAAATCTGCATTGTACAGGATTTAGCAACCCGTGCGATGTGTGCATGGGAGCCACAGATTTTAAAAATTATTTTCTTTCCGTAATTCAACACAACAATCTGCCCCATTCAATCTCAATTCACCATCTTATTGGATTCTTAGAGTTAATCATGGTAATAGACAAACTAAAACCGAAGGAGAGACGAGTAATTCTTAACTAGACGAGTAATTCTTAAGACAAAACTCATAAATTAAATTAATTGTCTAATAATTTCGTAGTTTAATAGATTCGCCTAACACAGGTCAAACGGCAAAAATATTTGGTTATTGGCGATTTAAAAATTCTGGCAAAATTGCAACACCATACCTGAAAATTTTGAAAATTTACCACGATCATTTTAAATGCAAGGTGTTACTCCCAGCATAAAGGGTAAATATTTTAGGATTCTGTCAAAACAAATATGATGGAAATTGGATTCTAAGGTTGAGGGCCAAAAGTCGGGTAAATTTTGATTTGTTTGCTTATTTTAATTTGACATTTTTCAAACCAATTATGTATAATCAAATTTGGTACGAATGGTGAAAATTTGATTCTAATGTGGAGTAGCCAAGATACATTTCTTTGCAAAAATTTAGTTTTAAAAATTTAACTCGGAATTTAAATATACATAAAAATCGCCAAAGCCAGAAGTCATATATCGCGGAAAATCACAAGACACGGAAAATTTAGCAAAAAAAAATCTCCGTCAAGCAAATTTCGATCATTTTTGTACCCATAAGACGGAAACTCCTAAGTCCCGGACGGAAATGAAGCCGGTAGTGAAATTACTGCCGGACATGTCAACGGAAATGAGAATACGGTTATGTGCGAAAAGCTTAGAGAAACGGAAATCCGATTTGGAATGGTTAGCGATAGCCCAAGGTAAAAAATTTTCTGTATCTGGATCCATTTTATAGGAACAGGCCAGAGAAATCGCTAATAAGCTGGGAATCAATGATTTTAAATATGAACAGCATTAAATTTAATGTGTGTTCGAGAGAGGCATGCGACGTGAACCGGGAGGTAGTGAATGAATGGACAGCGAAGTTAAGTGCTTTGACAGAAGGATATGAAGCCAAGGACATTGCTAACCGTGACGAAACGGGTTTTTTTTTACCGTATGCTACCAAAGAAGACTATGCACTTTAAAAGTTTGAAATGCGTTGGTGCGAAATTTTCCAAAGAACGTCTGATCATATTACTTACGGTATTTAGCATTTACATACCTATATAAATAATGTATGTAAATATTTGAGAGGTAAATATGAGTAATTTTTATATATGTACAACATTTTTTTTTTACAACCCCTAACCCGGAAAACTCTTCGAACCCGGAATTTATAAGCGGCCCCGTCCATTTCCACCTTTTAATTTCACAAATCTAGTAATGAACTTCGTGCTATTGGCAGCTGCTAGGCTTGGCTAGCCAGGATTGTAGCCCTTACTGTATTATTTATGAAAACATATTCACGTGTAAAATGGCATTAATCAACTGAAACGGACTGTATTAATGTATTACAAATTTTACTTGCATCTTATCAATTGATTCGTTTTATACTTTAATGGAAAAATAAATAATTAATAAAGTGAATTCCTCATCAGGTAGTATCTTTGGTATTTTTTTAAAGAAGAATCAAATCTTATAAACTCGTACATAGTTATGTTTATGTATATATGTATATACATGAGCCGGAATGGCAATGCTATTCATAAATAATAAATTGTTTTTGTTATAGAGTTCAATTACAGTGAAAGTTCTTGGCATTTCTTGTTGTTTATGCATTTTTGCTTTGACGAAAAATATCGTCATACACAAAATGTAAATTACTGTGAATTAAGCGCGTGATTTATGTACGTAATTACTTTTATTTAGTTACTTTTTAACTGTTACACGATCCATGTACATTTTGTACATGAATATAACACAATAACAAATTAGTCTTCAGTATAAATTACTAATTCGTCATTTTGTATTATTTATTTATAAAATTTAATTATTTGTTGTGTACGCGATTTTTACACGAGGTCATGTAAATATGCAAGTGGATCCGGTCTTAATTTTTTGATATATGGGAAATCGTAATTGGTGTTCGGTATCATAGAAATTTGAACCCCTGACACTGTCGTAATTAAATTCGAATTGACATTTTATTAATCGCTGAAAGACTAATCGATTTTAAATGAGAGAATGATTCACTTTTAACACTGAGTGTTAAATAATGGCAGAGTTTTTTGAATAAATAGATTAAGTGCAAGTATAGAAAGAAATATTTCATGGACAGACATTCAGAAGTTTTGCGCCATTAATTAGTGCAGTTTGATCTCGCTCTAATCAAGATTACCGAAAGCCCAATTTTTGACTTTAAACGATTCTGCTAGACCACAACCAAAACGTATGCCAATGATGAAAACAAACAAAATGACAGCTCATATTCAACCATTCAAGAGTTGGCAGTTGACGATTGTTCCTTACGTTGATTGAAAGTAATATGACTGGGCGGTAGTCCCGTCATATAGCGATGAAAGAAAGAAGTAAAGAAAATCCTTTTAGCTCAACTATTTTAGGCCGAATGGACAAATATCCCGCAGGTAAAAGTCATTCCAGATATTAGAGAAAATTTCAGAACATAGTGATTTTTTAAAATGTGTTGTAAGCGGTTGGGCCAACCTGCTAGCACATCTTTTTACAAGACCTGCCCAAAAACTATCTGAACCGAACGAAAAATCATCAATCAGATTATTAATTTTATAATTACTATGTTACAATCGAAGTCAATGAATACCAGGGATCTCTGAATGCAACCTTCATTTTGCAATCATATTCGTAATAATTTTTGGGTCGCTAGAATGACGATCCATATATTTTATAGTTAACGGTTACACATCTGATTATATTTTAGGTTCGCAATGAGATCGGCTTACATTACGCTTATATAATCACAAGTTCTTTGGTCAATCTACTGAATTCATTGTAGGCTATCGAGTGGTTAGTTTTTAAGAATTACTACCATCGTTCGTTTCGAAGATTTCGAAGAGCATGTAGTTCACTACTATACCATATGGTGGCGCTGACAAACTTTATCTCTTTATCTCAAAAATTGTAAATTGAATTTTTTTCTTGAAAATTGAAGGCCGTTTTAAATATCTGTCTGCTTGCTGCGATATAGTAAAAAAACACGCCATAAATAGTTGCAAATCGTGCATAATCAATCAACGAAGCTAAAATAATATAGCTACCAATGAAATGGATGAAGATTAATTTGCCTATCAAACGAGTTTTATATGAAGGCAAATTAAAACCAAAACAAAAAAAAAAGCTGAATCTTCGCCTGAGGTAGAACAATCAACAAGTAATGTAAGAAAACCACACCTCCAACAATCTAATCAATCATCCACGGAGCTAGTGGATTTGCATAAGAACGTATCACTGCAACTGAAAGAGAGGCCACTGCAAGTAGTAAAAACACCCAAATAACGTTTTTAAAGTGAATGCACACTTAACCCAGAAATCTACTGAATGCAATCACTGCACAAAACATCGAATGGTTCACCTATGAAAACAAAGCTGAGCAACCAATTAAAGTCATGCCCAAAAAGCTACATCATACATGCCTAAATAAAGAAATTATTGGGGAGCTTAGCCAGAAAGGAATGAAAATTTTAAGTGTTGTGAACGTACTAAAGAACGCACTATTGTGTAAACACACTGTGCGCAGTAATCATCATCCAACAAACTACAGTGGCTGCGAGGTAGCCAAAAAGCTGCAAAGAATGCGAGACAACAAGGGAAGTCAAACACGTAAGAGTTGATGACCTGCAAGAAATACTTCAGAAGCTAAATGCTATCAATTCACATCTGCAGCAAGTGAAAAAACAAGAACAGAGACAGGAACACTGGAAAATACATCGATGAGCCAATATAAAAAAATAACGGATGCGACAAGTAAAACTCAGGTAGTAATTGACTACCTTAATTCGAGTTCATACGTATACAGGATGTAAAAGTATATAAGTCCAAACCAAACAAGTTTGTAGCGATCATCGCTTGGTCATGGTTTAGTAAATGAAGATAAAGTCTGTAATATTATGATTTGGTCACAACAGCATTGCGGAACCCAGTTACCGGCCCGATTCCGTGATCTCTGTTTAAAAAGTACACAGGTTATTTAAATTTACAAGACAGTTTTACCAAAAGTTCAATAAGATTAGATTTCGTTTTAGAAAACCAGCCGGATGTTGGCCGCAACATATTCACACCTCCATTTTCTTATTTCTTTTATATTTTTTGTGATTTTACTTATAGTTTTGTTATTTAACTCAATATTGATCAGTCAGTAATGTGATGCAGTGTAGATAGTTCCTGGTGATATAATATTGGTTCCTGCTGCAAAACCATCCACTTATCTCAGCACTCTCAATTATTACACTATTATGCATATTAGAAAGTAATAAACAGTTTAGGATTTCGGCTTAATATGGTTTTTGGTCAAAAATGGGAAACCACTTTCGTTGAATTTAACACCCATAAAAAATACCTGTATATTTTCTAATCCGTCTCGCACGATTGCTAAATCAACATAATCATCTTAAGACGCGCATATTATATTACTTTAAGCAAACAATGCGTAAGTTGAAGTTGTTGTCAAACTTATCCACTTTTCTTAAATAGATACTTAAATTCCAATATATATAGAAAAGAAGTCGCATGGTATTCAGTAATTCGATAGTGATTTATATAATTTTATATAAATTGATGAAATCAACCTCGAATTACGACAATCTAAAATTAAATTCAACACAAATTTTAGTGACCCAATTTCGTTAAAAAATCTTTCTACCATACACTCACCATTAAACTTTCTCACCTTTGGATTTTTTTTTATATATATTTTCTTTCATCCACAACATTCTTAAATATATTTTTTACAATTTATATATTCAGTGACATTATTACAATTTTTATTATTTTAATTTCATTTACAAATAAGTATATAAATAATATAAAATGAAATTAAATGTTAGATTCTCATGGTGTGCTAAACAAACTGAGCTCTCTGCACAGCGCGCACCTCTCCGCAAAGAAAATGGCATGTAAATCCACTCGTTCTGTTGTTGTTGATTAAAGAAAATTATTATTGATCAATATTTTTTTAACGTAATTATATTTTAATTTGATTTGTCTGGGAATTACGGCACGCAAATTATTCAGGCACGTTAGAGTACACACGTATATTGAATCGTCTGCAGTGTGATTGATTTAAAAGAGAAATTTGCTTGCAGGCATTCTGATTATGTACACCAGAAAAACAAAACATTTAGGCGTAAATATATTTTTATACCCAATTTCAAAAATTCGACGCATTAAAAAATCAAACCAAATATTTATTTTAAATATTGTTACGAATTTGCTGCTGGTGGTGTTACATTATCCCGCCTGTGTGTAACGCAAACCAATTCAACTTTATCTTTGTCCTCGCCTCCCGACGTCATCTAACCTTGGAGCTACACAACAAGCTACACTCTATATCAACCCATGCCTCACGAATATCCATTCCATCACTACTGGCACGCTGTGCATCTCTCTCGCATCTTGCAATATCTGCTGACACATCACTTCATTCGGGTTGAGGTCGTTTGCCCGTAATTCAAAATTTCGGAACCAAACCCCCAGAACACCCCAGAATTTCAAATTTCTGTTTTCAAAATCCCGATTTGAATGAATCTAGATTAGAATTCTACATTGTAAGAAATTTTAAATTACCAATCCAGATAGACTGAGCCATTTTGTCTGGGGGTGATTTGGGGGTTGCCGAGGAAGTCTAACGCCAGAATATAATTCGGCATCCCCGAAAACCCCGTGAGTAACGATTTAAAAGCGATTTTCCCGAGTTTCCAGTCGTTCTTATAATGGTGCAAGTAATGATGCAATTGGAAAATGCATTTTCCGATCCAGAAGGCATTTTTCAAAAAATGGCTAAACCAGACGATATAGACTTTTTTCCTGGGACCTTCCTGAATACAATGCAGAAAACCGCATCTCGATATCTGCTGTCCCTAAAAATTTCCGCTATTTTTCCTAACTTCCCTGGACTAATAAGATGGATGCATAAAAAATCAAATCAATATTTGTTAAATTCCTAAATCAAATCTGCATACCAAATTTGACGATAATATGTTAAGAAATGACTTAGTTCCAATCAGTATTGCCAAAAACCAGTCCTGCATCTAAAATTTATGTGAAATCCCAATCCAGCTCTTATATTAGTACGTGAATATATGGCATTGTTCCAAACATCATGGACGAATTCCAGAAAATCCTCGAAATTCTTGTATTTACGTAAGAATCCTAATCTAGCCAAATTCCTTAAATGCGTTCAAAATTCATGTTAGAATTGCAATTTAGACCGATATATCAAATATGACCATTATTAAGAAATGGCAAAAACCTGTCCAACATGGCCAAAATCCAAAACTTTAGACAAACTGGACCAGAGTGGAGTATTTAACATTTATCAAAAATGTAGCTACACAAATTAACAAAAAATGTAGTTGTACACAGAAAAAGTGTAGCAGGGTTGCAATTATAATTTTTTAAAATTTATATCCCACTTTTTAAACCTAAAAACAAAAGGTAGAGTTTAAAAAAATTTATTTAATTTAGGAATTTAAAATATAACTCGTTTAGTTAAGAACATACACTTTGGTGGCCATACATAATTCTCGAGATGGCTAGAAAAATATGAGTATTTTGGCATTTTAGGCTTGCTTTCGTGATTTATTTGAGATAAGCGACATATTGATGCGACCCTCGGGGAATTTTCTATCAATTTTACAATAGTTGAGAATATCGGAAAGTGTACGTTGAATCGTGTGGGTGTTTGATGGCCATTAACACATAAATCTAGAGATGGCTTAAAAAATATGAGCATTTTGGCATATCACGAAGGCAAGCCTAAAATGCCAGAATACTCATATTTTTCTAGCCATATCTAGAATTATGTGTTAATGGCCATCAAAGGGTACGTTTTTAACTAAACGAGTTATATTTTAAATTCCTATAAATTAAATAAATTATTTTAAACTCTACCTTTTGTTTTTAGGTTTAAAAAGTGGGATATAAATTTTAAAAATTATAATTGCAACCCTGCTACACTTTTTCTGTGTACTATATTTTTTTTTGTTAAATTGTGTAACTACATTTTTATTTTTTGTTAATTTGTGTAGCTACACTTTCGATAAATGTTAAATACTTCACTCCGATCCAAATTGGCTGTAAGAATCCCAATTCAACTCTACAACCTAAATTTGTTCATGATAGGTTCAGTAATGGCCAAGTTACTTTAGAATGGTCCAATTTCAGGAATTCAATTTAAAATCTCGATTCAGATGTACATAACAAATTTCACCATGATTTGTTAATAAATGGCCTAATTACATTCAAAATTGTCGAATTGCGGAATTTCAAAATTCAAGTAAGAATCCAAATTTATTTATGTATACCAAATTTTATAATTGTTGCTTAAGGAATAGCCAAGTTTCATTGATTTGGTGGTCCCATTGATTTTTTAAGATTTTTGCAAAATGGGGATTTAAAAATGCGGAATTTTGATAATTCGGGATTTTGTAATTCGGGATTTTTGTAATTATCATCCACACTGTCATCACTGCAAACAGCCAACGCCTTCATTAGCAATGACTTTTTTGGACAGCATCTCCTCGGTGATCTAGCCCTACCTAATTTTAGCAACATAGGGTATAGCTCCTGGTTTGTGCATTCCTTGGATATGCCATCCTTCATGCTGATCGTTCTCCATATACTCTGGCTCGCCCTTACTTTCCACCAGTTCCTACAACCACTTTCGGAGATATGTTCCAATCATCGCTTCCGATTTTTGATACATTTGCTGCGACAAATCTTGTTTTGTTTATTGCATCACTTTACTTTGATGATCAAGTTTTGGATCCAATTTTGGTTTTGTTGATCAAATTTTTGATTTTTTGATTTGAGTATCTCTTCCATTGAAACGTCGTCATCGTCATAGGTATTGGTACTGAGCGGTTAGAACCCTAAACCGGTTGGTTGCCACTACGGAGGAGGAGATAACCCAAGAGCAGGTACAGCCAGAATCGGCGTTAGATTCACGCATTCCTTCGATCCTTATTTAATCTTCAATCAGCAGCTCGTTTTGCAAATGCAAAAGGAATTATAAATTTGGATTGGAGAATTATCATTTTAGAGATGCATCCTCAAGGATACAGGAAGGCAATTCGGAAAACTTGGAAACCTATCCAATTCAGGTACCACTCCTTCATTTACCGGCATTCGATAGAAGACCTAGCTCCTATTCAAGAGCCGTGCGTAAATCTCGTAACAACAAGATCTATGGATTAAGAGCAAAAGAGTAAAGAATCATGCCGTCATCATCAAATAAGTCGGGAAATATTAGATCCTGCATTCTGGAGATTGTGATACAAACATATTTCTATTCTTACGAAGGTGACTCTAGCCACTGGCACTATATTTTGTCTGGTAAAGGATCGGATCATCGATACTTGGCTTCTAACCTATATTTTCGCCGCGCAAAGAGCCTTTAGCGACCAGAACTTATATAGGGACATGTTAGGAATTCTATAACTTCCTTAGCTACTTAGCTAAAATCAGATTGGTGGTCAGCGGAGCTAGCGACTTTCCAGAAAGTATGTAGCTCAACAAGGATTCCGATTTCTATACCTTACACACAGGGGGTATCCGGGGGTCGTCGACGCAAAACGGATCTTGGGCTCGAAATCTTCCAAAAATGCAGAACAAGTCGGAAGATATACTCTCCATTGACTAGATATAATCTTTTAAGTCGTTTAAAGCTAAGATATTTAGGTAATGGACAGAAGTCACGGCGACAAGAAGACCTAAGCGAAATACTATGTGCGCAACTAAATTTCCGGGTTTTTTTGAAAAATGGAAAATTTCAACAGAAATATAAAAAATGGTATAGTGGTATTTAAAGTATTGTCCTTCACTATCTACAAATTTTTCCATTTCTCTAGCAATACATACCACGACGGTAAAATGACGCGTCTTTTGACCGAAACCATTCATCCAACCTGTTTTGCACTTCTTCGAAACTGGCCAATTGTAGCTCTGCCAAGCCATGCGCCTTCGACCGCGGAACAAGTCATAATCCGAGAGAGCCAGGTCTGACGAATAAGGCGGGCACGGTAGCAGATACCATCTCAGGTACATGGTTCTTATTGATGAGTTGTTGTCGGTATAGTACACGATAGTACACGATTCCTTTCTGGTTCCACCAAACGCAGAGAATTGTCTTCTTTCCGAAGCAATTTGGGCGTGCCATCCGTAACAATTTGATGCAGGAAGCTCTTTGTTACATGCCGTGAAACCAAAATTTTGCAAGTGGTTCTTCGATCCTCCATCTGTCTTTCAGTCAACTCATGCGGCAACCATTTTCCCTTCTTTTGAATTTTTCCCATTATAGCATGTAAACATTTGGAAATATCTTGGCGAGTCGTTTTTATTATGCCTCCGCAAGTTGATCTTGCGTTTGCGTATCACCTTCATATAAGCTTACAGCTCGGTGTCTTCAAATGTTTTTGGCCTTCCAGAGCGCCTCTTGCCCTCAATGCCGAAATTGCCACTTCTGATGCGTTTAAACCACTCTTCACGCAGGTAGTTTTCTATGGTGTATGTTTGCCGTAGGCCTCTCCCTGCAAATGACGTGCTTCAGCTGCATTTTTTTTTCAAATTGAAGCAGAAAAGCAAAGCACAAGGCACAAAACTCGACATTTTCGTTCATAGAAAAAATATTTTTGCGTTGCGATATGTTTTGGTATTAATTACAACTGGTTATCGTTAACAACTGCCCACGCTATGGACAAAACACAACTTCTGACATAAATGACAGCTAGATGTGTCGCTAGCACCATCGATGGGTGAAATCTTGAAATTTAGTTGCGCACCTGATAGCTCTATCGTTATTATTCCTGAAAACGCTGAACATGATGTTAGACGTATACATCCCAGTTTTGGTTAGTGTCTGGTCTATAGTAGTTGGACCCAGAATCCAATTAAGAGGATCTCACAAGGAAATACAATATTCCAAATATTGCTCTGCAAAACTTTAAACACCACTAATCTTTCTTACCTTTACTAATAGAGCCAGACTTCTGGCATGCGGAGCTGGAAGCCAAACTTTTTAGAAAGAGTAAAAAAGGCTGTTGGTACATTGACTTTACACGGCCTTTGTAAGGACAGTAAGGACCGAACCGTGAAGGGAACGGTCTGTTTACATATTTGCGGCGACCTCAATACGATTGTGAGGCTATTAGTAAAACGTCTGGGGAAATCGATGCGAATATTGATTACATTAAACCTTCATGCTTTCATAAAAAACTTCGGACAATTTGCCTTACCAGAGAACTTAAAGAAGTGGTTCGGCACTGAAAATTGAAGAGTGGTGAAAATTTTCACTGATGGAGACAAACCAAACGATGGAGTTGGAGCCGAAATCTTATGTAATCAGCTAAATATTATAACTTATTCCCTGATAGCTGCCGCGTATATTATGCTGATGTAATAAATAAACTTGCTCTGATGATTAATGAGGAAGCATTTCAATATCCGGGTAATCCAGTTCCCTAGTTCCTCGATTGTACAGGGTATTCTGCTAATATCTGGCATTATTATACAAAATATTTTGGTCAATTTGTAATGGTTAATCTGTAGGATCATAAAAACTAGTACAGTGAATAAAACTCTACCGTTTGTGGGCCAAGTGTGCATAAGTCACCATTATAATCTACACCAAATGTTTTACTTCCATTGTGAGTGGTATGTTGATCAAGAACGTAATACGCTTATATGATGGGTGCTTTCAGGTCCGAACTGTTGGATGCCCTGAAAGAGCCCTTTGAAATTTTAATGGCTACAAAATGTTTTGAAAGTTACTCAATAATTTGATTTGATTGCCTTTACTTATGACTCATGATTGTAGGTTACGGGTGAGTCTGATGGGGTTAAAGGGGTGCAATTTTGATTTCCCCCATATTTCATCGATAAAATCGTTCGTCATTCGTGATGATAGCATATTGACACCAATCTGACTATGCAGATTCGATAGCCCATTACCATAGGAAGATTCTGAGCATGGGTTAGGGGTGGGTTTGTTGTGGTTATAGGGGCGAAATTTTGATTTCCCCCATTTTTAAACGATAAAATTGTTCGTCATTCGTCATTTTGGCATATAGGCGGATATCCGAAACAGATTTTGAATCATTAATTTTGGGTATGGCATTCGCCTTGCTGATTTTCCACGCAATTGGATAAGCACTTTTTTGAATAATATGATTAAATATATTTACCAAATACGTAAGAATAGCAAGTATACAAACTTTTATAAATTTAAGCGGGATACCATCAGTACCCATAGCATCCGATTTCAAGGCAACAAACGATTTAAGTACTTGGTCTTCATTATATTGAACAAACTTAAATTTGTTACCAACTCCGTTAGATAGAATAAAAGGAGAACTTTGACTAGCTAAATCAACATGTGAATTTAAAGATGGATAATTATGAATTGATTGTATAAAAAATGTATTTAAACATTCAGAATCGAACAAATCCGAACTTCCATCCTCCTGTTTACAATTTACTTTAAAATTCAATTTGACCGCCACCATTTCGTGATCAAAGAACCCCTCATATTGAAAAAAAATCATTAATATGACATAAAAAATTGATCAGAATTAAATCAATGAGAGAACCACTATTTTCAGTAACTTTCGTAGGCTTTATTTGAGGTGTAGAGAGATTGTATTACGCAATTAGGGATTTAAATCTTGTATTTTCTGATGATTTAAGCAGGTTAGTGTTAAAATTCCCCTATCGTATTTCTCATTAAGAGAATACAATACCAAATCCAGCTCATCCAACGGCAACTCCTTATGATGAATATACCCAACCCCAATTGCCAGTTTATAACAACCTAGACTACACTTCAAAACAAGATGATCAAAATTATCTCAAGTCACTCTATCAACGATACTAATTTTTGCAGACTTAGATAAATCATTTCGGACATAAAAAGCTACCCCATCACCACCACGTCCGGTTCTATCCTGACGAAACATCATATACCCATTAATTTTTACCGATTTGTTGGTGTGATGAGATTTCAGCCAACTTCCGGAAATACCAATAATGTGATACGAGCGATTATACGGAACAGCACTTGCAACTTCCCAAGTTTAGCTGGAATGGAATTTACATTTAAATGACAAATCTTCAAAAACTCGAGGCCTATTTGAAATACAATTTCTAGTGGAATACATAAATGAAAACAATGGTAATAAAAAATAAGCCATAAAAACAAAACCATAAAAACAAAATCTGGTAAATGGAAAAAATTGAAGTTAAAATTACTTGAATCATTAATTAGATGACTGATACAAAATTTAAATAAAGAATAAGATATTCTATCACAACAAAAGTAGTTAAAAAAGTAATAAAAATAATAATAAATGATAAAAATCATAAATTGCAAAAAGAGCAATAAAAACATAAAGCATAAATTCATATACTTATTACAAACTATATACAGTCAGAAACATTCTGAAGGGTACGGCATATTTTTTTATTAAAGTGTTGAAATTTAATAAGAAAATGCAATTTTTTTCAGATTTTTTTTATAATTTTAGATTATTTATTATTTTAGACAATAAAAGCAAAAAAAATAACAAAACAAAAAAGGATTTATCCTTGAATATTAATTTGAAGATCATAAAACCTACGAACATTCAGGTGTATACGAGGGGTTATAATAAAGCTTAATTTTATTTTATTGCTAAGAAAAAACACATGTACATTTTTTATAATAATTTGTTGGGTTCCCTGTATTTTTTATAATAGCCTTTAATCGACCTGGCATCGATTCTGATAACTTTTTTGTTGTTTTTGTAGGAGTTTTATGTCATTCCCAACAATAGCTGATTTTAATTGTTTTTTTGCCGTATTGAATGATTTTCTTTCATTTTTCTTTTGAGATGCTTCCACAGATTTTTAATTGGATTGAGATCTGGGCTTTGGAAAAGGGGGGCGGGGGGAGTCCCAATCATTTTTGGAGACTTGAAAAGACACCACATTCGAACGTACCATGCTTTATGTTTTGGATAATTGTCCTTATAAAAAGGAAAAGTATTTTCTATATCCAGTTTGCGAGCCAATTCTGTTAAATTCTTCTTTAAAATGTCTAAATATTTTTCCTTGTTCATAATCCCATCAAAAAATTTCAAATTTCTAACTCCTTTATTGACCCATAGCACCCCAGAACATTATACTTTGAAACAAGATAAATTGACTTTCATTGACAAAAAACGCATTTTTCCAAAATTCAATACTTTCATTCTTATATTTTAAGGTAAAACCTACCCTTCTTTTTATTTTCTTTATTAATAAAAGGGGTTTTCCTCGCTATACGTGAAAAATAACCATTTTTTCTTAAAATTCTTTTAACTGTGATTGGATTTATATTTTTACTATTAAACCTGAAGAGCATTTTAGTTAATTCCACTGCAGTTAACTTAGGATTTTGTCTTATTTTGCGCTTAATGAACTTTTCATCTGATAGTGATAGTTTTCTCGGACCTTTTGTGCTGGGTGTATTTTCTATTCGGCCATATTTAAAATACCGATCACAAATGTTTTGTACTGTTGATTTACAAATGTTAAATAATATCGCGATTCCACTCAATGATTTCCCTTTTCTACGCTGGAAAATCACTAACGATCTAATATTAACCGACGTACTCTTACCCATTTTGAAAGACTACAATAAATTAAATTTCCGGGTGTGAAATAAAAAAGATATTGAACTGCACTGATTCAATAATAAACAAAAAACCAAAGTAGAGAAAAAATCCGCACTAAAAAATTGTAGGTCAAGTGTTTTTCCATTGTTTTTATAACTCGTATACAGGGCCTATTTTTTAATTAAACCCGAGCAAGCAGTGCGCTGTCAAAAAATACTCTGTGCTTTTTTATTCAACCTGAGTAATTTTACCCTGCACACTGCGTTTTTATTTGTGAACTGTGCTTACACCGGGCATACTCGGTTCTTCAAATTTTACTCTGAAATGAATGCCAGTGTACGAAGAGTGTGCAAAGTACAAAACAAGTTATTACTCTATGCACACTGGTTCATTTGGCACTGCACAACCTGTGCTCGGTGTACAATACCCAGGGCAAGCCTGCTTGCTCGGGTTTAATTAAAAAATAGACCCACAATTGAATGTTTGTAAGTTTTATGATCATCAAATTAATTTTCAAGGATAAATCCTTTCTTGTTTGTTTTTGTTTTGTTATTTTTTTTGCTTTTATTGTCTAAAATAATAAATAAATTAAAATTATAAAAAAAATCTGAAAAAAATTGCATTTTCTTATTAAATTTCAACACTTTAATAAAAAAAAATATGCCGTACCCATCTGAATGTTTCTGACTGTACATTGTAATAATTCACACAGAGCAACAAATTGCAGAATTCAAATCAATCAATTTATCTAAATTTACCCAGAATTTCCATGGAGTACACAATGGTGAGATTGTCATCTTTCATTTTCCAACCGGACAAATTCGATTGCCACTCACACCATTTTTTAAACGGAAACAGCCATCAATTGAATGTTCGAACAAAATTTTACAAACAAATCCACAATCCACAATATTTGTCTCATTAGGAATACCATAAATTATCAGATTTCTTTTTCTCCAGTCACTATCCGATTATTGAGGAAATCAGTTTTCATTTTTAGATCGTCAGTATAACGCTTTTAGAGTGATCCATTACCATAGTAATTTTAGCATCCACTAACGTTTCGATGCTCGGCCACATTTTATCAATAATTTTATCAACAAGGGAGAATCCTCATCCTGAACTCCTGAATGGAATCCTTTATAATTCATCAATAGCACGTACTATTAATTTGTTGGTATCATTATTCGCATTACTGGATGCAATACACCCGCCGCAAAACCACAGTTGATTCTCCACTAAATTCATAAATTCCACCTTGGACGGAATAATACAATCCCCATGAAACCAGCACTTACAAACATAACACTGAGTCCATCCAAGATTGTTGTCGTCAGTTTTTTTGCAAATACCACAACTATCACGCTTATATCACGCGTCATTATAAAGATAGGTTAGGTATCACAAAATCAGCACTTAGAAAACCAACCTTGCTCAAAAAATAATAAATTAAATTATTAATTCAATAAAAGTCACGAGCCAAAAAAATTTAGTTGTTTGATTTCTTAGTTAGTATTCCTGTGTAGCAGATTTTAAGTATTCGTTGCCATAACCTCTCATTTCTATGTCTACTGTTTTAGTGGCAAGGTAACGCTGTTAGAAAAAAAAAGTTTCGACTTTACTTGAAATTTACTTTGATGAAAGTAAACTACTCAAAGCACACTTAATAAGAATAGCATATGGGAAAACCTGGAGTTTCACTACGTGCAACGCCAAGATGTTTGACTATATCTGTTCTATATTACGTCCGTAAAGCTAGCAGAACCCATCCAGAAGAGCATTACAAAAAATGTTGGGCTTCATCTCTTCCAACTAAAACGATGGGTCCTACTAGGTTTAAAAAAGTTGGCAGAACCCAAACCAAAAAATGATTTAAAAACAATTGGAAAATATAAGGCTAATTAAATGCTCCATAAGATAGAAAACCATTAGGCTTTTTAACTCAAGGCTGGCAGAACCCAAACTGAAAATCCAAAACCGAAATTATATCGCAAAACAAGACTTATTGAAATACAAATAATTTTAGGTTCATTATGGCCTAATCAAACGATCCGTTTTACAATTTTAGGCTTCATTATTTTTTAAACAACGTTTATGTAATTTAATTTAAACCTAGCAACAACAAAAACCGAAATTAGAACACAAAATACATCTATTGACATACAAATCAGTTAGACTCATTAAGACCTAATCAAACGGTCCGTTGCAAAATTTTAGGCGCAAAATTTTAGGTTTTACTTTTTCTTGAACAGCTTTAAACTTCGAAAATTGGACCAAAACCGAAAATAGAACACAAAACAAAATCTATTGACACACAAATAATTTTCGGCTCACTATGGCCTAATCAAACGCCCAATTAAAATGTTGGGCTTCAATCGTTCTTGGCCAAGCCTTAAGTCCTTTAATTTAAAGCTAGCAGAATACAAATTCGAAAATCGGACCAAAATTGAAATTAGAACGCAAATCAAAATCTATTGACATACCAAATAATTTTTGGCTTAGTATGGCCAGATCAAATGCCCCATATACAATTTTGGGCTTCACTCGTTCTTGAACTAGCTCTACTTGATTTAATTTAAACCTAGCAGAACCAAAATCGAAAATCAGACCAGTACCGCAATTAGAACGAAAAACTAGATCTTTTGACATACAAACAATTTTAGGCTTATTAAGGCCTAATCAAATGTTTCTTTAAACAATTTAAGGCTCCACTCGTTCTTGATCATGCTTTAATTATTTTATTTACAGCTAGCGGGAGAAAAATCAAAAATCGAACCAAAACTGTAGTTAGAGCACAAAACAAAATCTATTGACATACAAATAATTTTAGGCTCATTATGGCCTAATCAAACTATCCGTTTTAAAACTTTAGGCTTTATTCTTTTTTCAACAAGGTTTAGGTAATATAATTTAAACCTAACAGAACCAAAATCGAAAACCGAGTAAACGCCAAAATTAGAATACAAAATACATCTATTGACATACAAATTATTTAGGCTCATTATAGGCTAATCAAACGATCTGTTGCAAAATTATAAGCTTTACTTTTTCGTGAACAAGGATCCGACAAAATCGGATCAAAATCGAAAATAGAACGGAAAACAAGATCTATTGAAATACAAATAATTTTAGGCTTAGTATGGCCAAATCAAATGCCCTATATAATATTTTAGGCTTCACTCTTTCTTCAACAAGGTTTAAATTATTTAATTTAACGATAGTAGAACCAAAATCGAAAATCGGATCTAAACCGAAATTAGCATGCAAAACAACATTCATTGGAATAAAAATAATTTTAGGCTCATTATGGCCTGATCAAATGCTCCATTAAAAAATGTTGGCATTTACTTGTTTCTTGAACAAGCTTTAGGATCCGAAAATCCGGTCAAAACCGAAAATAGAACGCAAAACAAGATCTATTGAAATATAAATAATTTTAGGCTTAGTATGGCCAAATCAAATGCCCTATATAAAATTTTAGGCTGCACTCGTTCTTGACCAAGCTTTCCATCTTTTACTTTAAAGCTAGTAGTTCCGAAATCGAAAATCAGACCAATACCGAAATTAGAACGCAAAACTAGATCTATTGACATACAACTACTTTTAGGCTTATTAAAGCCTAATGAAATGTTCCATTAAAAATTGTTTTGCTCCGCTCGTTCTTGATAAAGCTTTTGTAATTTTATGTAAAGCTAGCTGGAGAAAAATCAAAAATCGAACCAATATTGACATACAAAATATTTAGGCTCATTATGGCCTAATCAAATGATCCATTACAAAACTTTAGGCTTCTTTGAATAAGCTTTAATCATTTAATTTAAAGCAAGCACAACCTAAATCGGAAATCGGATAAAAACTGAAATTAGAACGCAAAACTAGATCTATTGACATACAAATAGTTTTAGGCTTATTATAGCCTAATGAAATTAGTTTTTGGCCAAGCTTAAGGTATGCCATTAAATCATGTTTTATTTTGGATTCAGCTATCTTTGAAGTAGTTCCACTTTCCCGTGCCAGCCGAATGCTTTTTGTAAATAGAGCGAACGGAGCAAACAAATGTTTAATGAGGCATACAATTAGCCTTTAATTTCTCAAATGTTTTTAAATCATTTTTTGATTGGGGTTCTGCTAACTTTTTCCAAAGCTACACAACATTTTTGAATGAGTAATTAATTATAATTATTATTATTAAAATATTATTTTATTATACGTCACTATATTTTGTTTAAGGCAAAGTTCTTTATATTTTTGTAAGCACCAAACAAATTGCTAATTAAAATTTTATTTATCTTTTCAGATTTTATCCAATACGTTGAGCTTAATATAATTGGTAAGTAGCACATAATTCATTATTTTACACCATCGTCGTTACAGAACTCCAGCTACTTAGTTCTAGGCAATAAATCATTTCAGTTTATGCTTAACTACCTAACTCTAAGTTGCATACCTCAATTCGACTATACACCATAATCATCCAATACAAATTTTAAATATAACTGAGATTGGTTGATATGATGTAACACCAATAAGCAAGTTCTTGTAATCCATACACATTCTACTTGTTTGTTTTAATTCCACATACACGTAAAAAATCGAAAGAACGAAATAAGAATTCTTAATAAAGAGGACAACCTTGACCCATAATCTACTATTCACGTTCAATAACATCGTACGAGTACGATACACAAAATACGAGAATAACTTTAGAACTTGATAATTCTTTTTGTGTTGATGAAGTTCATTTACCCTAGTTTCCAATATCCCAATGAATGGTTAGTTCCAAGTCTTATGTTGTATTAAGATTATATACAGTCGAAGAAAGATGTATTAATGATGTAAAACGACTTCCTAGAAATGTATACGTGCCCGACCCACGGTTAGTAGCCTATCAAAAATGTAACCTCAATACAATTTTTTTTTTCCAGTTTACTTTTGATTGTTACGATCCGTGTGTGTGTGATAAACCATAAAGAAAAGAAAGTTGTCCTCCCACATTACTAAGATCTTAGTCATCATCTGTTGATGTATTCTTTGTTGACTGTATCGCAAAAATGTAAATAAATCGAAATTATTTTTGTTTGTTGTGCAGAATCTTACAAAGTCTTAAGTATTTCTTATTTTGGTAACCTACATTTTGTTTGATTTCTCGGTAGAATATTAATTAGTAAATTAGAATATATTTATTGCTAATTAATTTTATGTCGTTAAATAAAAAATAAACGAGCATCTAAATATTTCGATAGTAAGAGTTTTTTTTTTATCTAAGACATCAGTAAAAATTTTATCGATACAAAAAGCATTACTGATAGTGGTGAACCATAAACAAATCAATTAACCGATTTTTCAAATAATCGATTAATCGACACAGTTTTAAAAAAATTGTCCGATTACCCGGTTAATCGAAATTAATTTTTTATGCTTTATCGAATAATTTGAAATAATTTTTAATATTTGTGCTAAATTTGTGCTAATTACTATTCTTGTGAAGTTTGTCCTAACTACTTGTCCTAAACCCAACAACAATTTTTAGACAAGTTTAGGAAAAATTCACTCGACTATTATAGTAACGTGAGTCACTTGTCCTAGACGTTCCTAATTTTAACAGTGTAAAATAATATCATATTTGTTATATAAACACTATTGGTAATTTAAAATATTTCAATTAATTATCAAATTATATTATCATATATTTTAGTAAATTAATAGTGTAGAATAATATAATTAATTGAAAAAGTATCAATTTATTAATAAACTTACGTTTAGAATTCAAAAAATTTAAAAGAAAATATCATAGTAAAAATTTTCTGTCCTAAGATACTTCTATACTTCTTCTTAACTAGACCCAATCCAACTAGAAAACATGAATTTTCCGGAAAAATTAGGAGAACACTGGATCTAATATTCAAAAGTTTTAGAGATAAAATTCGACTTCACTCGAGGGCTTTGCTGCCGCCTAAATGTGCTGAAGTGGGAGGGACGTGAGCTTGTTCGATAGGAGATAGGGTCAATGAATTCGGAACAACTAATTTCCAAATCGAGAGATCGGCATCCACATATTTAAAATCGAACGAAGGGGATATTAACAATTTGTCATCCCGGATTTTGTAATTGTGCGAGCAATCTTTCAATTTACGGATTTTTTTCGATCTGATAGACATATTCTGGATCTTGGAACGCAACCGAATTTTGATCAACATGCAAAATAGGAACTGACGAAGATACTAACGCATCCACAGAAGGGTCAACACTTTTACTCAACAAGTCTGGAGCTCCAAATTGAACACCAGGATCCGGCGTGCGCTTACTCCCAGAATCGTCCTCACAAGGAGAAGAGTCATCCAGAAAAGCTCGAGACAACGCATCTGGTATTACATTAACCTCTGTCCTAAAATACTTATGATATGAATTTTTACTTTTTACTAAACACTAACCGACTACAAACCACGACATTTCCGGAAACACGATTTTCGAAATAGAAATTATATATTTAATTTTTGTAGCGTTTGCTTCCGTGACCCGATTGGGTCTAGTTCAAATTGTGAAAACATCTACTCTCAAAGTTGAAACCTCTTAAAAATATCTTAGGACCAAGGGGTCTTACTTTGACTTTTACCTCTACAACTTTTGAATATTACACCCAGTGTTCCCAAATTTTTCCGAAAAACTCGTGTTTTCTAGTTGGATTGGGTCTAGTTCAAAGTGAAAACACCTACTCTCAAAGTTATAACTTCTTAGAAATATCTTAGGACAAAGGGTTTTTATTTCGACTTTTACCTCTACAAATTTTTAATAATAGACCCAGTGTTCCCCTAATCTTTCTGAAAAACTCGTGTTTTCTAGTTCAATTGGGTCTAGTTAAAAGTGAAAAACCCTACTCTCAAAGTTGTAACCTCTCAAAATTATCCTAGGACAATGGCTTTTTAATTCGACTTTTACCTCTAAAACTTTTCAATATTAGACCCAGTGTTCCCCTAATTTTTTCGGAAAACTCGTTTTTTCTAGTTGGATTGGATCTAGTTCAAAGTGAAAATACCTACTCTCAAAGTTGTAACCTCTTAGAAATATCTTAGGACCAAGGGGTTTTACTTCGACTTTTACTTTTACAACTTTTGAATACTAGACCCAGCGTTCCCCTAATTTTTCCCGAAAACTCGTGTTTTATAGTTGGATTGGGTCTAGTTGAAAGGGATAAAACCTACTCTCAAAGTTGTAACATCTTAGAAATATCTTAGGACAAAGGGTTTTTATTTCGACTTTTACCTGTACAACTTTTGAACATTAGACCCAGTGTTCTCCTAATTTTTTTCGGAAAACTCGTGTTTTCTAGTTGGATTGGGTCTACTTCAAAGTGAACACACTACAGTCAAAGTTGTAACCTCTTAGAAATATTCTAGGACAAAGAGAGTTTACTTCGACTTTCACCTCTACAACTTTTGAATATTAGACGCAGTATTGCCTGTCATTTCAGATTTTATCATTGATTTTATTTTTTATTTTTAATTTTTCAATTCTGTCTGAAAATCATCTGTTCAAAATTATAATATTTATTTTTCCGAAGTAATATATTTTACACTGTTAAATTTTATTATTAATTGTAAATGTTGTTGTTGGGTTTAGGACAAGTTAGGGCATACCCCAAGTCCGTCTTATCACTGCTTACGGGAAAGAATTATTGGTAGTCCCTGGGCGCGTATTCTTGAAATCTGTGGATATTTCCGTCTGTGGATTATAATTTGCATTAAAATTCTTTGTATTAATCGAATTTTTCGTGGCCTACTTTTATCGTTTTTTTCAAATTTGCTTGCAAGTTTTCTATTATTTGGGGGAATAAATCCACATTGATTTACCCAGTCGGAAATTTCCACCGATTTTTGTTTAGTAGTGGATTAAATAATACGGAAATCTCAACCGATTTCAAGAATACGCGCCCTGAAGCCGAAAAAACGGCCGAAAAGACGAAACAAATAAAACACGATTTCTAGGAAAACCCAGACATAATTTAAGCTTAATTTTAACACTTTCCAAAGGACGGGTGTGAAGTATTCCAGACCTTCCATAGATGTTATGTATGTATCACACTGTTACTTCAAATTCAAATAGGAAAAAACGAATCGTATCGGAAATTTTAGTACAATTATCTAAGTATGAGTTTTTTTTTTTTAGAAAATGACTCAAACCTATATTTAAATCAAAATTATATAACATTTTCTAAAATAAAAATTTATAAACAAATTTAACCACGTATTGTGTAGAAATTATCAAGATTTTTATTAAAATATATTAAAACTTTAAAAAGATTAGTATAAATATTTAATAAAACAAGAAAAAGGTTTAAATTCAAACTTCAGTTAAAATGACAAAAAAACACATAGAAAATAAAACTTTGAATCGAAAAAACCCGAAGTCAAGCACTGTAAGCACCAAATGGTTTAATTAGGTGACCCAATGACCAACTTCATATACTATCGGCCGAAATGACCGATAATGATCATCCAAATTTGAGTTATAATGACATCTGATCACCTAGAACATCAAAATTCATAGCAATACACCCGAGGTCATGCCTTATTGGCAGTAGGTGGTTTTGGTTACGTGACTCAATGACCAACAACGTGTACTAGCGAGACCTGAATCACGATCTCTGAAATTGGCCGATAATGTCCATTTAAATTTGAGTTATAGTGACATCTGAATACATACAACGTCAAAATTCGTAGCAATAAATTGAAAGTCGTGCATTATTAGCACTAGGTGGTTTTAGATAGGTGATTCAATGACCAACATCGTATACTAACCAGACCTGAATCACGACCTCTGGGAATGGCCGATACTGGCTATCCAAATTCGAGTAAAAATAATATCGATACACCGAGAGTTTAGATGGCCATTCCCAGAGATCGTACTTCAGGTCTGGCTAGTACATGATGTTGGCTATTGAGTCACCTAACTAAAACCACCTAGTGCTAATGATGCACGACTTCGGGTTTATTGCTACGAATTTTCATATTCTCGGTATATCCGAGTGATTCAGGTCTAGCTAGTATACGATGTTTTTCATTGAGTGACCTAACTATAACCACCTAGTGCTAATAAGGACGACTTCAGGTTTATTGCTGCGAATTTTGATATTATCGGTTTACTGTTGTCATTTTTTCTCAAATTTGGATGATCATTATCGGTCATTCCCAGAGATCATGATCCAGAATACACGATGTTGGTCATTGGGTCACCTATCCAAAACCACCTATTGCTAATGATGCACGACTTCCGATTTAATGCTACGAATTTTTATGTTCTCGGTGTTCAGCAGTCATTCTAACTCAAATTTGCATGGACATTATCGGCCATTTCCAGAAATCGTGATTCAGGTCTGGCTAGTACACCAAGTTGGTCATTGAGTCACCTAATGAAAACTTCTTAGTGCTAATAAATCACGAATTCGGGTTTGTTGCTACGAATTTTGATATTCTAGGTGTACTGATTTCATTTTTACTCAAATTTAGATGGCCAATATTAGCCATTTCCGATGTTTGTCATTCAGATCAGAGCTACCTATCAGTGGGCAGGAGATTCTTTTGTTTTTTTATACTAAATTTTGATGGCCATTGACTAATTCGTGAAGTAGTTGATTAAGCACCTTCGTAAACCCATCTTGTTTTAATAATGCACTGCTTCAGGTTTATTGCTACAAATTTATTTTACTGCTGTAAAAAGACATGCTTATTTGCTTCTAAAAGTAAAAAATCTCTGGAAAAATCTATAGAATTTTTGTTAACTCATATGAAACTCAAACAATTCTTATTAGAAATCAATGGGAAAATCATAATCGGTTTGAGTTCAGTACATTTGGTTTGCGTCTCGACTGTTTTAGTACAAAATTTTGGTTAGGCTAAAACTTTATGGTTATGTTAAAATTTTAATTTTTAGTTTATTTATAAAATACAATATTTTTCTACCGTTTTAATTAAGACAATTTGATATACGTCTTATAAATATACTGATAAAATTTGCTAAGATTTGAATTAAAATTATGTATAAATTTTGTAATTTATTTAAAAATGTGTTCTATGCCTTCTAAACTAATCAAACATAATATTTTACTTGTCATTGACAATTTCGCAAAATAAAAATCATAACAGTGTACTCCGCACAACTACATCAAATTCCAATTAGATTTGTATACTTGTATGATTTTAATCTATTGAACAATTTATGGAATATTTCACGGGCCCTTCCAAAGGTTGCTAAACTGACCAAATTTGTGCTTATAATTTTCATAAATTTTCATTGATAAATGAAATTTGTTGAACAACAAATTAAACAATAGAAATAAAATGTTCTGAAATCTAAAAATAAGTAATTTCTGTCAGAAATGTTCATTGCCATCTGAAAAGCATATTGGCCGATTTTTTGCAAATCCAGAATTGGCCCAATTTTATTAAACAACAAATACCGTTGAATGATCGGTTTTCTAACATAAAGTGTTCTATAAACTAATGATCTTGGCACTTCTGATTGCAATTTCCTGTAAGGTATGTTCATTGGCATCCGCAGAGGTTTGAATGAATGATTATCTGACATAAAGTGTTCGAGAAACCTACAAACTTGGCACATCTGATTGCAAATCCCTATCAGCACCTCGATTCTAGTTTTCCTATAGGAAAAGGAATTAGGAAAAATATTTAACATAGCGTTTTCGTCAAAAATATCATTTTCTAGTCTACTGAGAAATCATGTTTGATCTAAATTTTTATAATTTAGGAAATATTTTTCCCGTATCGAAATTGGATATGAAAAATATTCCCAATTTAATTTTGTTTTTGAAAAAATTTACACTAACTTTTTAACATAGTATGCCAGAAAAAAAGTTTTTGTGACAAAAATACTATGAAAATATTTTTCCTAATTCCTTTTCCTATAGAAAACCAGAATCGAGTTTATTTCCATCCTTAAGTATAGTGGCCGAATTTGTGCTAATATAAATAGAATTTGCCCAACTTCAATGAGCAACAACTATCCGTTGAATGAACGATTTTCTATTATTTGATTTGCTGTTCTTTATTTTTTGTGTATAATATAGTATCTTTTAGGGGCTAGTTTGTTTTTCTCAATTCATAATATATAATAAGCACAAATTGTGGTTTCTCGTTAAGGTGAAATTTGAAATTTTCTTTTCCCGTTTTTTCGGGTCCTGGACTAACACTAATTTACCTCCGTGAGTACTAATTACCACAAATTGGGCTTAATCGGTATGCAAAGTTTCATTTTGAAATTTGAAAGTTTGGATTTCTTCAAGAGACTTGTAGAGAAGAGAAATATACATTTTCTTTATTTTTGTTTTTTAGTAGGATAAATTTTTCTAAGTAACATAGAGACTTAGGAATTCCACTGAGTGGGACCATCCAGCTGAAGTTTTAATTTTTTGCTCTCTTTGCGAGGACATATTTCGTAGTATACATATTTCATTTTTAATTGTCAATTTCTCAAATTTGTTTCATATAGCTGTAGTTAATGGATGATTACCGCCTGCCTAGGAATTTCACGACCCGTACAATACGGTCGTTCCCTGCATGAACTGCCACAATCTTTCCCAGCCACCAGTGCGTTAACGGTGTATCGTCTTCTTTAATTACGACTATTGTGTGAAATTCGTTGAAGATTTTACCGACTTTTGTAGAAATTGGTCTCGATATCCGATACGTTAATTTCTAGAATTTTGGTTATTGAATGACCGATGAAAAAATGTAAGGGTGTTAACATATCCGGATCATCTGACAATAGGATACACAGTGGTCTTGAATTTTATACGACTTCATCCTCAAATAAAATAATTGTTATTTCCTCTAAAGTTCTTTTGAGATGGTGTTTCGTTGATCTTATAGCTCGTTTCCAATTCCATCAAAGCTAGGAGAAGCAAGAAGATTGATGTGTCATGTAATGAATTTACTTGAAAAGAAATGGCAAAAGTGATTAGAATTATCAATTAATTTACAACAAAATTCGTGTCATTGTTGGAATATATGCCTAAAACCCTCCTCGAAACACGCTTTAAAGCTGCGAGAAATAATTCACTACTTAAATTTCCCACTAATTCAATATGCATATTCTTTACGCTGAGTCAAATATACGAGTTGTACATTTTCTTTGTACGTTACATGGACCTTTCATTATATGAATCGATATTGGACCGGTAAAATCTAGTCAAATCTTCAGAAGTCTGCTATGGTTGGCACTTCGGGATTAGGATTAATTTTAGTGCCCGTAACACACTTTGAAATAATGAAACAATGTTGCGCCATAATGTTTGTAATCCAAGTATGCTTCTTCGACTATTCGCATACAAGGATGGCGTGATCCGGCGTTTTAATTAGACAATCTTCCACCTACCGTACGCAGCACACCACGTTTGTTAACAAAAATATTCAATGATGTCAATTTACTTGTTTTGGCACAGTTTTACTTCCTGTAAACATTCGTATGCCGATTTTGTATTTTTTACAACGTATACAAATCCTATTGGAATATTTATTTTCTTATGAGATTCTTACTGAATTTGTTTGAGTACACTGTTATGAATATACAAATAAGATAAGAGTACTAAAAAAATTATTTCATTCATTATAATTTAATCTTAACGAAATAAATATTTAAATAAGATATGTAAATTAATAAAACTTAATAAGTTGTCAAAGTTGCAAACCTTTTAATGGATAGTTTAGACTACAACCATTTTAGTACAATAATTAATTAATATTCTCATGTGAATTCTGATTAGATTTATTATTTTTTTTCTACTTTAAAATTTTCGCATCAAAATCATAGCAGAAAAATAAAAATTTGCAATAAATTTGCTGTCAGCTAGAAATATTCAGTTAGACTGGATAAATCAGGAATTTAGCAGCCGACTAGAACTGCTCACGGAACCTGAGTCTAAATCTCTGGGAAGGCGAGTTAATGGCCTTTTACCATTTTCGTCTAAACTCCAGTCTATAGATGCGCTCGTATGCTTCAATGTGGTACAAAAATGTAATGCGAATTCATTTTGCGCAAGGGTGGTGCAAACAATGAGCAAAAGCTTCACTCAAAACAATGAACATGTTTGACACATCCAAGTAGCTATATACATTCATAAGTCGTTGATTCTATGCAATTTTTATGCAATCTTATAAAATTATCAAATCAAATTATCTATCAAAATTTTACCATTTAATGTTTGTTCAAATATATAGGTTGAATACCTAATTAATCATTTCAACAATTTTTACTGGATTGTTATTTTTCTGCAAGAAAATACCATTGCGAATGAACCAATGAACGCTACCTTAAAAATGCAAAAAAAAATTGATCAAAATTCACGTTCATAACGAAAATTTATTTTACCGTCAATATTTAAATAATGTGTTTACCTTTTTATAAACCTACATACACACCACACCAACTTAATAGTTTTTGATTTGGCCGTATACATATACTGTCACTGATACTATGTATATTTTAAAATTATAAAACCGTATTCAGGTGACATCTAGCGGATGAAACATTATCGTTTCGTACTAAATATTTTAATGTACTAAATTATTTCGATTGGTTTCTGTGTACATGGCTGTGGGCCAATTCTCCGGTAAATCGATTAGTACAGTAAATTTTAGTACAAATTACTTTTCAAATCATACCAATTCTCTAGTAAATAAATTTAGGTAAATTCGGCTTAAAGGGACACATGTGCTGTGTTTCTTATTTCCGATCTAATCGATCTGATCGACCTGAGTACTAAAAAGTTGTTTCTTATTTCAGCTCGATCGATCTGATCAATTTTGTTGCTGTTTCTTATTTTTCTTCAGATTGATTAGATCGATTTTTTTGATTTGTAAAAATAATCCGATATCTCAGATTAGTTTTAGTTTAACTAGCTTCACGATATTCAAATTCAAATCAACATTGTCATGCTCATCATTTTTGTTTGTTTTTGCATACGTTACTAAAATGGAAACAGAAAAAAATTATTATTTTATATAGATATTATAAAATAATGAATTAATTATTTTATGCAGCCATATTTTTTATAGAGTATTTGCAAGAAGTTGTACAATTTCCCATTCGTGGTACATTTACCTCAGAGTAATTTAGCACGTTAACATTCCCTTCGTGTTCGTATTCATTCGTTCGTAATATTCCCTTCGTGTTCGTAATTTGAATCCAAATAATAAGTAATAACAATTTATTTGTTTTAATCCTGTATTTTGTGGACAATTCGATGACAGTTGATAATATTTTTTTGATCTGCCAAATCTGAAACGTGTTTCTTATTTCAAATCGACCAGATCGATCTAGTATCAGATTTCCAAATCTGCTCAATCTACGGAATTAAATAAAAAATACAGCTATCGTTTTTAGGAATATGCAAAAATTGGTATATTGTAGGTACACGAACTAATGTCATAAATTTTACTGTTGTTGTTCCAATTGTTCATACGAATAAATTTAAATTGTATATTTGCTTAAATTTGTTGCGTAATTTACACAATAAACTTATTGAAAAAATAAAGAAAACTTTTAACAAGTAAAACTGTGTTCATAAATAGAGAAGCGCATTTTTATTTCATGGAAATGCTAATGAATATAAAACAAAATATGTCTAGAAACATGGCCGCCATGTTTTTATGATTTGTTTAACAAAAACAAAAACCACTACTATTTACCTTTTGTGTCTTCGCTAAACCCTTCGTTTTAGTACAGTATTTCAATTTACCGCATACACTGTTAAAAACGGCATTTTTTAAAGGAAGTATTAATTGTCCAGTGGATTTAATGTCCTTTGAAGGCCAATAAATACTCTACTTTCATTCACGCACAGACCACCCATTCACACAATTACAGTATACCACCTGCACATTGCAAGCTCCATGTCAACCTGTACACTGACATGGAAGGTGGATCGGCGCTGAATTCTGCACTCCAACAGAGGGTCTTAGATGTGTTTATTAACATCACCGCTCGTAATCGGTGACGAAAATTCTCTTTGCATCCAGCCTCTGGTGGGATTCGAACCCAGTACCTTCCGGTCCAAGTCCCGAAGCTTTAACCACTGCACCACTTTACCGATACAAACAAAATTTTTTAAATAAAATTATAAAATTGATACAAAATTTTTAATAAAAATTTTAAATGGTACTTAGAATTTTTGTCAGAGATTAGAATTCTCTTTGAAGTACCGGTAGCGCCTGGAATAGCTTAAAAATGTTGTTAAATTGCTCATCTAGTCTGATTGGAACTTCCTAACCAGGAGAGATAATTTTCTTCGAATTATTGTAAATCAATTCTGAGTTTGAGTGAAAATGGTAAACGGCCATTAACACGCCTTTCTACAGATTTGGACAGAGGTTCCGTGATCACTTCTAATAGGCTGCTAAATTGTTCATCCAGCCAGCTTGATTGCCACTTCCTAACCAGAGAGCAAATTAGCGACGAATTTTTGAATTTAAAATTTGGGTTTGAACGAAAATGATAAACGGCCATAAACATGCCTTTCCAGAGATTTGGGCTCAGGTTCCGTGAGCGCTTCTAATAGGCGTTCTATATATTATTCTAACGTTTTTATAAATATTATATTTTTTTTCCTCCAAATGTAACTTTAATTTGTTAAATCGTACAACGAAAATTTAAGTTTAACATGTACAAAAATACAATTAGATTATCTTTTAGAACTAAAATTCCAATTGGATGAAAGTCAGTAAAGTACAATTTTCGAGTCTGTCCATCCGAAAATTTGATGCGTTGAGTGATGATTTTTCTATAATAAAATTAATCGAATTAGTAAGTAAACATGCGCCACACAAAGCTCGAAGCGTTCGAATTATTTTGAATATAAAAATTATTTAGAACATTTGTAGCCCCCAAACTGTAACCTCATATAATAAAATGAGCCTTGTAGTACAAATATAGAGCCAATGGTGCTTTCTTTACTCATTTTAATATGCTATGCGTCCAGAATAGTTTGCTGTCAAGAATGAAATTTTTTATTAATTAAATAGTCTATCGAAGCAACCACCTGAAAGCGCATCGTTAAGCTTTGTCCACCTTTTTTTTCCTTGAAATATGCATGTTGGTATTTCGGTAGCCTATTTGGCTCGATTAGCTCCTAATATGAGCTTCTATATGTCTTTCTAATATTTTTAGTAGGGAAGGCGCTAAACTTATAGGTCTAAGGTTAAGACTGCAACGAGAGCTTTTTCCGCCTTAAGTCCAGATGAAATCGGACTGAGTGATTTCATATGAAATCTTCATAAGATTTTACCAAAGTGAAATTAGAACTGAAAAATTCCATTTGCCTCCCTAGTGGAAAAAATCGAATATTTATACCAAAAAAATATACTAAGGAATACCAAAATCAATTAATTTTTGTATAAATGATTAGTTTAAATAGAAAATATACTTTAAATTGGTTAAAATTTAATATATTTATAGACCAAAATTCTGCTTAAATTATACATCTCAAAAATTATACCAATTTAAATATGAATTTTGTATATAAAAATATTTAAATTTAGTCAAAATTAAACAAAAATATACATAAAATATTTTAACCTAAAATTAACTCTTAAATTCAAATTTTAACCTAAATTAAGTATATTTGGGATAAATACTTAATACGGCAGTTTTATAGTTTAATTGTGGTTAAATATTTTATACAAATTTAAATGTTAATTTTGTATATAGAAGTATTTTAATTTAGTTATAATTAAACATAAATATACATAAAATATTTTAACCTAAAATTAACTTTAAAATTCAAATTTTAAACTAAATTAAGTATATTTGGGATAAATACTTAATACGGCAGTTTTATAGTTTAATTATGGTTAAAAATTTTATACAAATTTAAATATTAATTTTGTATATAGAAGTATTTAAATTTAGTTATAATTAAACATAAATATACATAAAATATTTTAACCTAAAATTAACTCTTAAATTCAAATTTTAAACTAAATTAAGTATGTTTGGGATAAAACTTAATACAGCGGTTTTAAAGTTTAATTATGGTTAAATATTTTATAAACATTTAAATTTTAATTTTGTATATATAAATATTTAAATTTAGTCAGAATTAAACATAAATTTAAAAAATTATTTTAAGCGAATTATTGGAATCGAAAATTGTATTACACATTTTAGAAAAATAATTTTTTTTAATCATTACATTTCATCCCGCACGAGCGACGAAATTTCCGCAAAAGGAAAAATTTCACACAACCTGGCAACACTGATGCGCATCAATACTATCGTGCTGAAAAAATATATTTAGTTGTAGTCGTATTTCGCGGTATTTTGTATGTTACTGTGCTGGTGTAGTTTGCAGCAAATGAAATAAACCAAATTAAGTATATTTTAAGTTTAATTGTGTATTTAAATATGTATATTGATTTATATTGTTAGGAATTAAACTATACATAGTTATTGCTTTGGTGGTGCAGTGGTTAAGGTGTACACCGCTAAGTGTTATCATCCGGAAAGTCGTTGGTTCGAGTCCAGTCGGAATCCAAAATTATAAGCGATTATTATTCTAATAAGGAAAATTCTAGACTTATAATAAAAACGGCGTGAAATAAATAATTAATGCAGGGGGAATGATGTCCGTGAATACAAACAACTACATGGAAATGATTTAAAATTACCATATGCATACATCCGACAGTCACAATAAATGGAATATTTTCATTATATTCTATCTCAAGTATAATTTTTGTTTAAATTTAAAAATTATACTAAAATTATATTGCCATAACCCACTAAAATTATACTTAAATAATTCTTAATTTGGTTGTTTTTTTATCATAATTAATACCTTAAATGCACCTATTTTGGTATAATTTTTAAAACACAAAATATATAAAAATTATACTTTTAGTAAGATAATGTTCGAAAGTATAATTTGTGTTTAATTTTAAAAATTATACTAAAATTATATTGCCATAACCTACTAAAATTATACTTAAAAGATCCTTATTCTGGTTCTTGTGTTATTTTAATTAATACATAAAATACACTGATATTGGTATTAATTTTATAACGCAGTATACAAAAATTATACTTTTAACTAGATAATTTGCGAAAGTATAATTTCTGTTTAATTTCAAAAATTATACTAAAATTATATTGCCATAACCTACCAAAATTATACAAAAATTATCATTAAATTTCTATGAAATCGTAAGTTTATTTTTAGTATAAAAAATTTCAATTTTTCCACTAGGGATGGTTGACAATAAACAAATATTTTAAATACTCTTCATTTATAAATTATAAATAAAATCAATTTAATTTTATTATTCGTAAAATAAACCAAGTTAAAAATAAAAATTCTGCAAATAAAATTTCATTTCTGTTTCACGAAAAAACAAATAGATTTTTTGAGACCCTGGTAAAATTTCATTTCACGTTGATCTGGGTACTAAGCCACAGGTATAACTATTACGTTTACGTAATCTGCCCTTGAAGACAACTTCCATGCATGAAGAGGTTAAGTTTATTTATTTATTATATTGCCATCGATTTCTGCCGGCTTATAAGGTTTAAAGCTATTTATAGCTCACAGGATTTTTCTACTGCTTATAACCCTTAAGTTCCTAGGGCGCAGATTTGATACTACCTGAAACGAGAGCTTCCAGTAGTAGCTCCACGGATTCTGCAATAAAGAAACATAATTTACAAAAATTTATTGAACATTCATAATGAAACGGTTTTTTGCGCCACCTTAGCAATTTTAATTTCCTTGGCTTTCTAAACAGCCTCCTTGCAAATGTTAGGAGTTTTAAAATCTTTTCGACCACCACGGTGCTTGAGGTCTACCCCGAGGTCTACTATTAGGACCTGCACCTAATATGGCCTTATTGAAGGCGTCGGGTTGCTAGTCCACAAGTAAGAACTAGTTAGAATAGTTCTAAAAATGTCGTAGTTAGTTTTCCTCCTGTTTCTATAGCTAGGATTTTTGATGGGTTTCGTCTTTAATTCAAATTGGAGGTAACAATGATCAGAAAAGGAGTCCTCCTCCTTGATAAAACATAGGCTAGAACTAAGAATAGAATCAAGGAATAACTTACCTCGTTCATTCGTATCAGTGCTTCCTTAAATCGTGTGATGTTAATTTGTATCACTTGCCAGGATAACTCCAACTTTTGAGCCTCTTTAAATGAGCTTCTTTAAAAGACTGATAAGATACCTTTCATCATGTGTAAGGTAACTTGATATTAGCCACAAATTTTGACCGACCATCGCAATGCTTGTTGTACCCACGTTTGAATTGCTGTAATTTGATAACAGAAAGATATTCGGATTATTTTTAGCAAGATTGCAGAAAAGAATTTTACTTATAAGTTCCTCGCGAATAGCAGTTTATATTAAGGAGTCCTAAGTACAAGAACCCCGTCACCATTAACTCAAGGTTCTTGGACTAGGACAATAGTCTATCTCCTCCGCTCCTATAGGTTTGCTCTTACTTCAACCTCTAACATGATTTCTCCAGCGATCTACAAAGTAAACCCATCGAAGTGCATATCTCAGTGTCTGTAGAAAATGTTTCTAGATCCTTGGTTCTGAGGTTGTCAACCGGGGCCTCTACCGGTATCGGCGCCTTCAAAATGTCACCCTCTAGTTTCTTATCGTTTTCGAAACTGCGCTGAAACGATATAGCTAATTGAACCATTAGTTCTCACCGGCACAGCCGAAAATCTAAAAAATGATGTATTTGTACGGGATTTTGCACGTATCCGATCCAGATGGTCTTTGAGAAGAGAAAAGTTAGAAAATCTTATTGGAAAACTCGGAAACGTCCGGAAAACCGGAAGCGTATCAGTTGAGAACGGCTGAACCGATTTTGCTTAAACTTTATTTGTTGTGCTCGCAATTGCCAGGAGATGGTTCTTACGAAAGTAAATTTTGGGAAAATACACGTTAAGAGTCGGAAAACTCGGAAAATCGTAAAATGATGTTTTTGTACGGGGTTTTGCATGTATCCGATCCAGGTGGTCTGTTAGAAGAGAAAAATTGCAAAATCTGAGTGAAAAACTCGGAAACTTCTGGAAAAACTCGAAGAAAATTGAATGCATCAGTTGCGACCGGCTGATCCGATTTGACACAATCTTTTTTGATGTGTTCCTAAATTCCAGGAGATAGTTTTTTACGAGAGGAAATGTTGAAAATCCACCGAAAGTCGGAAAACTCGGAAAATCGAAAAATGATGTTTTTGTTCGTACGGGGTTTCGCACGTATCCAATCCAGATGGTTTTTAGAGGAGACAAATTGCAAAATCTGAGTGAAAAGCTTGAGAACTTCTGGAAAAACTCGAAGAAAATTGAATTTTTTTTCTAGCGCATCAGTTGAAAGCGGCTGAACCGATTTGACACATTTTTTTTTATGTGTTGCCAATTCCCAGAAGATAGTTCTTGCGAGGGGAAATGTTGAAAACCCACCGGAAAAGTCGAAAAATTCGGAAAATATAAAACTTATGTTTCCTGCGGAAATTCGCACGCATCTGATCCAGATGGTCTTTTAGAAGAGTTTAGAAGAGAGAAATTGGAAAACTTTAGTGGAAAACTTGAAAGTTTCCGAAAAACCCCGAAGAAAATTGAAATATTTTTCTAGCGCACCATTTGAGAAGGGCTGAACCGATTTGGCTCAATCTTTTTTTTGCTGTGTTTCCAATTTCCAGGAAATGGTTTTTCCGAAAGAAAATTTGAAAATCCACCGGAAAAATCAGAAAATTCGCAAAATCGAAAAATGATCTTTTTTTACGGGATTCCGCACGTATCCGATCCAGATGGTCTTTTAGAAGAGTCAAATTGCAAAATCTCGGAAGTCGGAAGCTTCCGGAAAAACCCGAAGAAGTGTTTTTCTCATGTACGTCGCGTGTTCGAGAGTTGACCGAAAAAAACCGAAAAAAACCGAAAAATATTGTTGACCACAAGGCATTGAATTAATTTGAATTCCAACTGACTCCAATTCATTTCCACACTGAGAGCAAAAATCCAAAAAACAAGCCAAACTTCGACAGATGCCTGAGTTTGAATCGACATTTCATTCACTTTTCCATATATTATACCGCCTTTATGGCGGTTCGTTCGTTCGTTCTGACAATTTTTACGACCGATCATATTGCTCAAAAATTTGTCCACAAGAAATAAAATCCATAGTTGGTTTTTTTTCTATTTCGTTCGAGTGATTTTTTTTCAAATTTTCGTCATCGAAATACTCAAAAAGCAACAACAATGCAATCGTAAAATCGAAAGAGTATGTGTTATTCTCGAAGTAGAAAATTCTCATTAATATCTTACAATATCTGAATTTGACAAGACGTGTTTTTAAATTGATTAAAAAGTTAAAATTCTAAAAAATGAGACAAGCAGAAAAATTTCATTTATAAGACAGACAAGGATAATCGGGTGCGTAGCGCCTCAGAACAATAAATAAATAAATATTGATACATATAAAATATTTGTTAACACACCACGCGGTTTTTCTTAGCTGCCAAAATGTATTCGGACTAAATTTGTAAGGAATCGCTATAGTGGAACAAAAGTTTGCATATATTATAAATTCCTGCTTACAGGTGAGCAAGGGAAAGGGGTAACATATTTTCACTAACCCCCCTGCGTATGTTTTTATTGGTTGCTGAAATGTATTCGTGCAAAATTTGGGAGCAATCGTTCGAGTGGATCAAAAGTTTTTGTGGAACAAACATAGTTACATACACACTTTTCTTCTTTATACCAGGTGATTTTTTTAAGCTGAAACTTTCAAATATCTCGGAAAATAAGCCCTCTACGATAAAAATGACCATAATCAAAATTAAATCATTCTGGAGGCGAAATACATTAGTGCTAAAATTAGGAAACCCCGCCCCTGTTTGTAATTGTGGTGAGGGGCAACCTGGAAACTAAGATAGGAATCCCTATTATTTATTGCAGATTCGGATATTACGGCTAAAAGTACGTAGGATTTCCTTGAAACATTTTTTTCGATTCATGATAGATGGCGCTGTAATAGGCGATATTAAATTTTTTTCGATTTCTCCTGCTGAGAACATTATGCATACGATTCTGCAATATGTTTGCATTAAAATTAACACGTTTTCAATGTAAATACTTGAAATTAGTTTTAAACAAATCGCATTTCTTAAATTAAAAAAACTACTTTTAGCGTAACACAGGAACAACGACGGCGATGATGCGACTAAATTTTTTTTCAAATAAATGATATTTTTTGTTTTAAAAATATCGATTTTTTTCAAAGATCATTTCGAAAACAATAAGACCTGTTTGCGTAAGGCTATTACAATTCAAAATGGAGTATTTAACTGTACAAGAAATAATTGAATTGGTCCTGGTTTATGGAGAAGCTGGCCGTAGTCTTGATAATGCGGTCAATCTCTACACTTCGCGTTTTGCAGATAGGATTCGGTCACGTGCTTCATTTTACCGGACTATCAAACAATTCACTGCTGATGGAAGTGTTCGACCGAAGAAAAGGACCCGTCGAGCAACAGTCACTGAAGACATAAACGAAATTGCTGTATTGGCTGAAGTAGCTTATACTCCTCATATAAGTACACTGGAAATAGCTAGCGAATCCGGATTATCCCAGACTAGTGTTTGCAAAATTTTGAAACGATATAAGTATCATCCGTTTCATATGAGTTTACACCAAGATCTTCATGGCGTTGCTTTTGAAAATCGGGTAACATTTTGTCAGTGGGCAGTAGAACAAATACAGCAAAATCCTAATTTTTTTCGCTATTTATTGTTCTCCGATGAGTCGTCTTTTACAAACCATGGAACGGTTAATCGACACAACATACATTACTGTAGGGTTGAAAATCTGCACTGGCTTCGCCAAGTTGAACATCAGCGCCCTTGGACTGTCAACGTGTGGTGTGGAATAATTGGCAACCAATTCATCGGCCCCCATATTATTGAAGGCAACTTGAATGGTCAAATGTACCGAGACATTTTGGAAAATGAACTGCCAACATTATTTGAAATCTTGAGCATAGAATTGCGACAGAACATGTGGTTTCGACATGAAGGATGTCCAGCACAATATTCGTCGGTAGAACGTGAAGTACTTGATCGTGATTTCAATGGTCGCTGGCTTGGTAGAGCTGGTCCGGTAAATTAGCCTGCCAGATCACCAGATCTTACTTCGCCAGATTTCTTTTTGTGGGGCTATCTCAAAGACAAAGTATTCCAACAAGTACCAACAACACGTGAGAATATGTTCACGTCGTTGTTCCTGTGTTACGCTAAAAGTAGTTTTTTTTTAATTTAAGAAATGCAATTTGTTTAAAACTAATTTCAAGTATTTACATTGAAAACGTGTTAATTTTAATGCAAACATATTGCAGAATCGTTCATATGCATAATGTTCTCAGTACGCTCAGTATCGCCTTTTACAGCGCCATCTATCATGAATCCAAAAAAATGTTTCAAGGGTTCCTATATTAGTTTCCTAGTTGCTCCCCACCCCACTAACAAACAGGGGCGTAGGGTCCTAATTTTAGCACTAATGTATTTCCCCTCCAGAATGATTTAATTTTGATTATGGTCATTTTTATCGTAGAGGGCTTATTTTCCGAGATATTTGAAAGTTTCAGCTTAAAAAAATCACCCGTTATATTTATATAAATTTAGTCAGTTTTATTTAGATTGCCATAAGTAGCCCTCTCCTGGTAATTCGCTCGGAATAGGGAACTGGGAAAAGAATTGACATATATTTTCAGTTTAAATCATTTTTCCTGGCATACTAAACTAGAAAGTTAGTGTTGTTTTTTTTGGAAACATAATAAAATTGGGAATAGTTGTCCTTTGGTCGTTGCAACTTGATGATTAGACCAACTTTTTATCAGTACGAAACCAAGCTGCCAAAAAGAGTCGGAAAGAAGTTCTCAGTTTTGTAAGGGTCTGTGTATTTTTACACAAGCACCCTGAGGTTAAAAATGGCGGGGGGGGGGGGGGGTGGGGGTTGGTTGAATTTTTCTACTTTTTGTGGTAGATATATTGTGAGTAAATGGCCTCTTTGTTTTTTATGACTAGAAAAGTCGTAAACATTGTATAAATGCTATAAAAAATAATATTTTGGAAAAAAGACTTAAAAAAAATATCATATGTCAATTCTTTCCCCAGTTCCCTTTTCCCGGGTAATTACCAGACTAGGATCACAGATGCGTAGATTTTAATTTCTTAACTTCACACAATATCAGATTGGTTATTCATATGTCAGTGTCGCCTGATTAAAATTTTTAGTTTTTAGGCTGAAATAACTTCATATACGTCCATTATCAAATCGTATACGTCCATTAACCATTATTACACCTATAAAATCGACAATTCCAAAATTTATATAAAAATTAAAACTTTTGCACCTTGCGACCACCAATTGACTCGTTAACTCTCACTCATTGACACTAAATTTTGTTACATTTTATAACAATTGACGCAAACCAAATTATTAAAAAAGTTGTATAGCACACTGATTTCGATCGGGGTCCACGCGAGAACACCAAAAAAATTGGTAATTTATAATCATTCGCGCGCACAAGATAACTGCGGCGGTTAGTTGGTCAATTCTTTTTGTCGGCATCACTTTAACGTTATAAGTGTGTTAGCATTTTATAATCAATTTATAATCAAAAATTATATTATTAACGTCTTAAACATTGATTCATGTCTAAGCTTTTGTGCGGATGGTGTTTTGATACGAGTATATATGTAAAGTAAGTGACCAACTTTTTGTGAGGCGTCCGAATGTAAACTAATTAAATTCGACGTTTTAAGCTTAAATTTAAATGAATTATTTATTATGTCGCGGTTTGGATTGGAATGCGCGCAATAATTTGACAATAGGATATGTTATACAAAGAGAAATGGTGTGGTGTAGTGCGCAACGATGCACTCAAAATAATTTTTTTTTGTATATTTCAATTTGTTTTTCGATGTATTTTCTAATATTTAAATTTTATTAATTCTATAAATTGTAATCAATTTTGTTGTATATTAACGTACGTTATCAGAAATGAAATTTTTTTTAAGTAGAATATAAATCATACAGATGGCATCACTGGATTAAAATTTGTAATCAGCCACTCACAATTTTTGATATTTGAGATACAGGAAGAATTAAGAATTTAAAAATAATTAATTTTATGACATGATTAATTATTTCTTGGCATGTACCTACCACTTAATTAATTTACGATACGGTTTCATTTTCATTGAAGGTACGCGCGCGATGATTAACCATTCCGTCTGCGTGAGAATATTCTGTTGACCGAGTCATTTATATAAGAAAGATATAAAATTCTATTATCCGCATGACACGAACAATTATCTTAATATATAACTGTACGTCGATGAATAATGGTGGCATACCATTCTTTCAATTTCAATCATGATAATCTTCCAATTATTTTTTTCAACAAATATGTGGAACAATAGAACTTTCAACTTTAAAATGTTTTTAAGCAATTTACAAACTTTGTTGTTATTGTTCGTTGACTTTCTCTTTTTATAAGACACGACGGCGTATGTCTCTGTTGGTTGCGGTTAATTTGAATATATTAGAATTAAGTTATTGGTGCGCAATTTTTATCAATAAATTTTTATGTTATGTATACGAAAAGAATGGTTGGAATGTTATTTTTTTTCTTAACCAAACAAGGCTTGGACCGAAAAATATTTAGGTGGTTCTTCGCTATCTTAACTCTGAACCTTTCATATATTTAAATCTGCGCACATATATGTAGAGCAATCAGAAATGGACCGACCAAATAGCACAGTGGTTAAAGCTTTGGCGTTTGAATCGGGAAGCATCGAGTTCGATCCCCATAGGGGCAGGATGCAAAAGAGATTATTCATCATCTGATTAATATCGGTGATGGAAATGAACACAAATATGACTCCCTGTTGGAGTGCACAACTCATGAGCCGACCCATCTTTCATGTCAGTACTATAGGCTGGCATGGAGCTATGCAATGTGAAGAATTCTACGTAAATCGGACCTAGTCGTACGTCCTTGATTTGGCAAGCAATGCGCTGCACATGAATTAAATGTACTACCAGGATCTGGATGACGATTTCACAGTCATTGCTTTTTCATTGAACACTAGGTCATGATCCAGATTGATATATAGGGTGTCCCAAAATTCGCGTATCAAACTAAGTAGAGTGATAGGGAAGCTCATTTCCAACAAAAATAACCCCGAAGGAACCCGATGGAAATCTAGTGGAAATCCGGGGGAATCAGAGAAAAATTCGGGAAATCCGGGAAATTCGAGGGAAATCCGTATAATAATATTTAAAAAAAATTATTTTATTCATTTTGTTTTATTTATGACAAAGCATCTATTTTAGAACTCGAAATTTTGTTAAGTGTGTTTTTTAATAAACACGACTCTTGCTGGAAACAGACGTGCGGAAAAACGCTTGCGTTTAAATTAGAATACACTACTTTAATGTAATGAAATACATGTATTCCGCATAGTTTTTCCGCAAGTTGTCTCTATTTCTAAAAAACGCGCCGCAGCAGTGTCGACTACATAACAAAAAAAATATCACGAATTAATATTAACATCACGACGGCTTTTCAATTTTTTGACAGAAATTCAAAAACAAATTGTATATTGTTTATTGAAAACTCTACCAAAAAATAAAAACGCGATGTCAGAAACATACGCTCATGTAGTTAACTTGCGTTTTCCCATGCGTATCCGCATGCGTAAATTCCGCACGTCTGTTTCCAGCATTACTTTGTGAAAACAAATAGATAAAAAACATTCTATTGTGAGTAGCCCGGTGTGTGGTACCATTTTAAAATCTGCATTAGTGTCGCATATTTTTCTCATAGTGGGTAAACTTTTTGTAGTACATTTTTTCCCGCTGGTGTCACTTAAAAATGAACAAAAATTTTTGAGAAACCAAAAAAAGTTTATCAAACCAAAGTTTTTATTTGACAGAAGATAATGCAGCTTATAAAAATGATTTTATTTGAAAGGCACACTCCAATTCCATTTTGGAATAAATATTCGATTTGTTTTGAAGTGTCAATAGTTTTCAGGTGATTCATGGTACAAGACCACCAGCCAAGGCCATCGTCGAAGGTACTTACAATATGCTGGAATAGTCCTAACCCGTATGCTTTCCATTTGAAGCATTAACTTTGTTCATTAGCGTTAAATTATTTTTCTATCATCATGTCCGTTACTAATTTTTCTAGCAGTTTGCTCGTAACTGAAAGAAAGACCAACGGTCTATATAAGATTTAGGGTCCGCTTCGTTTCTAACTCTTCCGTTTATGATCACAACAACTTTACCTGTTTTCGAGATTTGCTGAAACACACCCAGCTCTAAACACTTATTGGACATATGTGTTAGTTTACTCCCAATAATGGGCCATGCTGCCTTCAGCACTTATGTTTCGTAAAGGTCAGATCCAGGCGCCCTGCCATTTTTCCTATACTCATCAGTGGTAATTCAACCTCCTCTTCGCTGAAAGGCGGATCGTTTCCAGTCGCAGGTGCCTGCTGCATCAATATTCTTATATTCATTTGCTCTCCTGTATCATTTGCAGGATCATCGATCGTCAGGTAGTAGGGAGTTTAGTATCAGTTGGTTTCTTCCTTGCCATGCTGTTGTTACATGTGATAGAATTGAGCTTAATGTTACTGTTTTGGAATTTTTTCCGTCTTATTTGCACTTCTTTACCTTTTTCTGTTAAGGATAGGAGTCCACCACGCGACTTGTCGTTTTGCGCTCTTTTGCCTTAGTACGCAATTTCACAGGCTTTGATTATGCTGTTGGTAACTGTAGTAGCAAGTCTACTTACAGAGTCTTCCCAGTTTATATACGATCCCATTATGCAGAAAATTAGTCGTTAAGAAGGGTCCAATTTGAACTCTTCAGAGCAAACTTTTTATTTATTTCTCTGTTACTACAATTTAGCTATTTTCCAGATAGCTTGATCAATTCTAATTGTTTAACAGCCATTGTTTAACAGCCCACTGGTCACGAAGGTGAGATCAATATTTGACTTACTCTTGTGGCAGTAGGTATTATCTTGTCCTTCCTTATTTAGCAAGTATACAGTCTATTGCTGTTTATAAAATATTCAACTGATCGTTTCCTGAGTGCTGTTATACCTCCTAAGGATGCAGGGCAGTTTTTATTAGTAACACTGTGTGGTTTTTCAGTTTTAATGCAATTGATGCACTTGACATACCTATATGTCCCAGTTCGGAACGATGGCTACAAACTACAGTCTCTGACTTGCAGTGCTTCCGTATGTGTCCAAACACCTAGTAGGCAATAAGAAGTCAGCAATGTTGCAGGAGGACCACTCCAGTGGCACTATTCTGCTTTTCCTTGGGAATAGGGAATTGCAAAAAATATTTTCATAGCATTTTTGTCTAAATTATATTTTTCTGGCATACTGTCCCCCTCTGGCCTAAACTAATTCTAGTTTGGTGTAAATATTTTTGAAACAAAGACTGACTTTATTTGGAACAAAAGTTTCCCAATCAACTTTATTTCGAAATTATTTACACCAAACTAATTCCAACAGTAGGCCAGAAAAATATAATTTAGACAAAAATGCTATGAAAATATTTTTCCCAAAACCATAATAGTGCTACAGTGGCACTATTCTGGTAATTCCCCGGGAATAGGGAACTGGGGAAAGAATTTACATATAAATTCTTTTCAAATAATTTTTTTCTAGCATACTAAGGTAAAAAGTTAGTGGCAATTTTTTTGAAAACAAAATAAAATTGGGAATAACTTTCCCTGATAATTGCGCTATGGAAAAATTATTCCCAATTTACAAATATTTACATCAAACTTTTTTTCTCAGTAGGCCAGAAAAAACTGATTTATAGATAAAAGCTATGTAAAATCTTTCCCCAGTTCCCTATTACCGGGGAATTACCAGAATAGTGCCACAGGTATATCTTTTTCTTTTGTAACAGCTTTTTGTGTATATCCTTCTCAACCTCAATGACCGAATGTCTATTGTGTCTTGATCTCTCGAACAAGTTTTAAAACATGCTTCTTGCGCTAGAAGATCTTCTTGCTTCAGTTCTCTACTAATATCTAGTGGTTTGTTTAGCTTGAAAACTAGTTTGAAGCCCATGTTTTGTAATTTCAGCGTTGCTAGTTATATTGCATTTAAATTAGATTCCTTTGCCATTTCGATGATTATGTCATTTTCCTTGATCTCCTTTATCTTCTTAATTTCTATTTTCAGCTCAGCTGGCTTCACTAGTTCTTTTAATTTTTCCTTAACTTCATTACTGTTGCCAACTTTGGAAGCGTCCTTCGGTTTAACAATAATATATTACATTTTTTGATTTTCTGTCTGTTTGGTCGGAGTCTTAGTAGTTCTTTTGAGTGTGCTTCGGACTACTTCCGAAAACGGTGGCGTCGCTAGTTTTACTTGTTTATCACACGGTGAAATGTTTCCCCTGTGATCCCAGGTACTCTTTAATCGTGTGAATGTCATTATAGATGGATTCTCTTTCATTATATTGTTTAATTTTCATAGTCTCGAAAATAATTAAATCTGCGCATTTTCTAACTGCGCTCATCATTTCTAGGAAGGTTTTTGTCTCTGTTTTATTTAGTTTGGACTTACTGGAGCCCGGATCGTTAAGATCCAAATGCCTGATCTCGTCCTCGAGAATCTTAATTGTTTTGTGAAAGATTTTCACAGTGTCATTGTATCGGTTAACTCATTGGTTTCTGTCTCGTTATCGGCTCGCTAGCGCTTTGCATCCGTTTTTCATCCGTCTGAAGTCATTTTTGTTTGGGTTAACAGAAATCCTTGTCCCTTCTAAGTACGTTCGTTCGCTGTAACTTGGCCATACCCAAGAGTTTTATTTCACCGATATGGTGTGACCTATAGGCTTCGTTGCCTCCTCTAGACCTTTTTATTACTATTTTTTATAACTCCAATTATTAGCTATAAGTATTTGTCTTTTCTAAATCTTTTCCTAATCTAGTCATTTTGTTAAAATTATCGCAACTATATAAGTTCCGCAAACAACAATGAATACTGACCATGCGCACTAGTTTTGCACAAAATCCTAGGATCTGTTCATGCCGGACTTCTTGATTTTAGATTGAAACACAAATTTTAAATGAAGATCTGGTTTCTTCTCCCTCAACACGATAAAAATGAATTCTAAGATGCGTTTTAAATGAAATTCTTATAATTATTTATTTAGAATTCGCTAAGAAAGAATTTGATTTCTTGCGCCCAAATAAATAAGTTTCAGTTTCTGGTCTACATCTCGAAAACACCCATGAGTAACCAATACGTTCTAGAAGATACATTTTCTAAATATTCCCCATGCAGCCTCAGTATGACCTTTGCTATTAGAAAAGCAACCATACGTATTGGTTACCTGTGGGAATTTTTGAGATATTTCCCATAATCTGAACTTCGTTTATTTTGGCGCCAAGTAGCAAGCTTCCAATTCCAATTTCAAATGCAACCCAGCACAAATATTTTTATATTTTATTGTAAAGAAGTAGACAGGAAGCGCTCATCATAGACTCATTTCAGAACCTTGTTCAAAATACCAACTCATTTCAGAACATTTTCCTAATTCGTTAGGAAATAGGAGAGATAGATGGAAGATTATAAAATTTCAAATTCCAGATACCAGGTTTCTTTACTTCGGAGCTCAATCATTATTTGTCAATTTAAGGAAAACTTCTAAGATTTAGTCCACTGGAATGTTTTCTTTTGTAAAAAATAGGTTCAAAATTAATAAAAATTCCGCAGCCAAGTTTCCGCTGTCTTATACAGTTGTTTTCGATGAGTTGTCGTTTTCGGTAAATTATAGTTTGAAACGTGGGGAATTTACGTTTTCGGTAAAATGTTGTTTCGATTACCTTCGTAAACTAATTCTGAGGAATCCGTAAACACTCTTATAGGGTAAACTATAAACTTTCTAGATTGGCCGAATCTTAACCACCTTGAGCTTGGTGGATTCAGCTAGATAACCTCGAGTTGGCCAAATTCCAGAACTCTGTCCGGAACTCATATTAAAATCACAATTTTATCGTGATTGATTCAAATTCACACAATTAGGTGTCTTGTGGTACAAAAAACAATCTTTATCTTGCAAATATTATTCGATATTTGCGACATCGTTTGCGGTGTATAATACCGTTCAATGAGACAGCAGCACTAGCCCTAGTCTTGAACCGATGTATCAAATACTACGCGTGATTGCGTTATCTTGTCAATATTGGTTATCTCTTCGATCACAGAAAAACGCTTTAATAAATTATTTAACTCGTTTTGGTTAAATTCTGCATTAGACACATTAATTGATGCTTGGTGAAACACTGCCAGTGACTAACCAACCAAGTTTTTATTCTTGAAGTCTGACTTCCAATTATTTTGAAAAAGAATTCAATCCCTAATATCCAATCCCCTTCGAGCCCACCGCGAACTTGACGGTTAGTGCATCAACAAGAATAGTGTAAAGCGTAATTACACGACTGTGTGCACAATGATGTTTTATCTTTTGTCATACCGGCAAGTATTACTGCTAAACCGTAAAATTGAACATTGGATTTTCGCGTATTAGGCCTAGGTGTTGTACTAACGAAGATTGTGATCCCTAATCTAATATATACCAGCTGGTAGAAACCCTATGACTGTGTGATTGAAAACTCTAAGCTAATACGAATGATGGTGCATGAGTGGCTGTGTTATTGCGACATGTGTTGAAGTTTATTGCGAGGATTCAGAATTGTTGCACATTTAACAAAAGTTTGGATTGTAGAATATTTTTTGTGTCAGTTTAGACCATCTTGCTTCATATGCCGCCACAAGCCCCATGAACGATTATTACATGTAACAATGAATGATGCTTGTAGCAGTATATAAGACAAGACGTTCTAAACTGACATTCGCAAACAGTTATTGCAAATTTTTTCATTTTTGACATTCTATTCTCGATTCTAATCTTTTCTTGCGACATCTACCACGAAAAAATAATAAATTAGCGTATAATTAATTTTACAATTTTCCATAACGTCCGCCATATTTTCTGTCAAAATATTTCAAATATGTTTTTTCTCTGAACTATCTGAAAACAAATTCAGATGGAAAAATGATGATCTGAGAATGGTCAGAGAAAATAGATAAAGTAAAAAAAATGTATCCGATAAAATACAATTTTTTTTTATCTCTTTGATCTCTCCGACATAATATAAAACCAGACCACGTCTCTCCTGCACTTCTTAAACGCGGCTAATCTTTTCCTTGTTTCTTACTGATTTCTAAGTGGAATTCTCGATATTGGAAATGTAGGTGGCGAAATAACTTTATTCATCAGCTATCCCACGTAATTAAGCGGCACGGTGTATAAATCTTTTTAATACAGGGAATGCCACGAAGTGAAAAGGTTTTTTTGGTCACTACATCACTCCCCTCCAGGATTGAAAACCGTAGTGTTTTAAATTAAATGAAACAGTTTTTCGAACGCTACGATTTCCGACTAGGTTTGCCACAAGTGTTCCGTATACTGCCTTAAGCCCGTCGTTGCCAATTGTGGTTTTTTTTATCTGACTCTACCCACACGTGCGAATACGTATGAACAGGTTTCCAAATGTTTAGGAATGTACATTGCCTGTTTGGATGGATGTCTTTTAGTCCGTAGCAACTAAAGCTCTCATGGTATAGTACAAAACTGCTTCACGAAATCCGAAGTATCTGCGAATTTTGATCGTTGATGAATAATTTACCGGGAACTTTGATATTTTGCTGGTGTGCAGTTGAGGTTTTCCTTCACAGAGGTTTGAATACCCAATAGGATCATTGAAAGTTCTGAATTCTAATGAAATGTATTACATCGAGATGTTAACGCGGATTTTAGTTGCCTGTGGAATCGTTCGATAAAACCATACGCTTTCGGGTTGTATGCAATTCGATGAACAATGTTGATTCAAATTGTGTTCCTTGGTCTGTCGTGATGAAGAGTGGGACACCATTTCTACAGATATATTCATTGTAAAAGATCTAACTTACGGTTTTTGCGGCCATTCCTCGGATTTGATAATCTTCTGGCCAACGGTTAAATCGGTCGACTATCGTTAAAATATGATGATATAGCCATTCGATTTGGGCCAGTGGACCAATCAGACAGACCCATGTGGATGTATTGAAACCTGCCACTTGGTAGCTCAAACTTATCAAGTTCTGATTTCGTGTGGTGGTGAACTTTGGACTTTTGGTATGGGATAGAACAGAATCTACTTAAATATAAGTCGTGCTAACTCCACACATATGAAATAAACAATAATTAAGTTAAGATGTATTGGAATTTTTTTTCCATAGTATTTTTTTTTAAATAACTAAGGATAAGTGTGTTGGTGCAGAAACAAAAAAAAAATAACAAAAAAAAATCAAATTTACGTTGCATTGTTAGTGTAACCAACACACTCTTTGTTAGTTTTTTTTTTTTAAATAGGTATCTGTCAATGAGAAGATTAAGCAGGACTTATATTAAAGTAGATTCTGGATAGAAGATTTCGCCCAATTGGTTGTATCAGTATTTTCATTATTCGTCAGAAGTATTTTGAAGCAATATTTTTTCGCGTAGCACCGATGCCGAGATGTGATAAACCATGTAAACTGTGGAAGCTTGTCCGTCGCATGTTGAGGGGAACAAATAATAAATTTTTACCTGTAGGAGTCTCACGCCAAATTTGTTCCTTGTCTGGTAAGCCGATCCATTGCAGGTTTACGCTTGATTTTGGGTGCATGCTGAGTAATTCCTTCGTGTTGAAGACGCTGAATTCTGTGAGAAGGATTTCACCAGATCGATACAAATAGTCGCTCACCACATTGTGTTTCCCTTTGATATGATGAATGTCTGTAGTGAACTGGGAAATATAATCGAGATGTTGTGATTGCCAGGGACTACGTTCTGACTTTGATGCAATAGATGTTGTAAGGAATTTATGGTCGGTAAATATAGAGAGATTTCTGAAAAGAAGTTCTCTCAGGGGAGAGCTTCTATGAAAAAACCGCTATCATCCTTTTTTGCGTGTTGTAAGACAGCTCTAACTGCTACATTGGCAGCGTCGGTAGTTATGTTGAACCGCGTGTCGTTCAATGGAATATAACGCTTGACCTTTTCGAAGAGAAGTTTCTTCAGTTTTTGTCTTTCTTGAAAAAAAATGGCCAAATGCCTGTGAGCGATAACAGATCGGGTAACCATTGCATAAAGTGGTTTTACGAGAGTTGACCATACCAACGAACTGTTGTACTTGGCGAATTGATGTTGACTCTGGAAAATTTGAAATGACATCAACTATGGCAGTGAAGTATGTCCCAGTGTATTTTTAAATACACTGTAAAAAGAAATCTTATAAGAATTTTGAGTGAAAAATAGAAAATAAACTCAAAAAATTATTTTACATTCTTCATAATATATCGGAAAATCATTTCCATTTTTCCTCATTTATAAGTAGTTTTACAGAAGATAATATTTCAATATATCTAAATGCTGGGTATACAAATTTGTGTACAAAGCCACTATCGTATAACAGATAAAACAATCTACTGAGGTAAAGGACATTTCTAAAAAACGGGATACTTCTGAAATTTATTTTGCGGTAAATTAAGTCACTCGTTAGGTATGAGTAGTTTTAGTTTAAATATATTACTAAAATCGTTGAGTTTGTTCGAAAATCCCTGTAAGGCAACGCAATGAAATGAACCAAGTTTCAAAATATCCTCCTTAGTTCTGCTAAATTAACTATCGATTTTATTAGTTTGCGTAATTTTTGTTAAAATAAATTCTGGATATCGTAAACTTTGTCGGAAAAATCCACAATGTAAAAATAACGTTGACAGAATCAAATAAATCAAGAGCCCTAACCAAATATATTTTCGAGAAAATATATTTGGTTAGGGCTCTTGATTTATTTGATTCGGTGCAGCCCGGTTTCAACGAGAAACTGTGTATGTGTGGAATAGGATATCTATCTGAGACAGTGACAGAGTTTAACTGTTGATAGTCTCCACAAAGGCGCCAGTTCTTGTCTTTCTTTTGCACCATATGTAATGGTGATGAGACACTGGTTCATGATGACTCCGATGTCTGTCATTAGTTGAAATTCAGTTTTTGCAGCTTTTAGTAAGCAGCAAGGGGTATTGCTTCAAAAGGACGTCTTAATCGTAGATGACGCTGAAATGTTTTGGAGACTGCCGCGACGATGAAGGAATGTGTGAATGAACGCCTCAACCGAGATTTACCTTCAAAAGTTTTGTACCGTAAATGCAAGTTGGGGATCCGTTTGCTGTGGTAAGATCACAAACGGTGTCTTTAGCAAGTTGGGGAAACTTGTTTCCGGGTATTGTAACGACAGCCTTGAGCTGGTTGGCCACCGTTAACAAAAATAATAATAAAAACAAAATAATGATATAATAATATAAGGTACAATATAAAGTACTTTAAGGGAAGCAAAACAAAACAAAGAAAAAAATTGAAGAAATAGGTGTTGGCCAGAGTACGCCCGGATTACCGCCGCTACATCAGAGTTGCAGGTTAGTTTGGTCGTAAGGGTAATTGTTGTGGTCTGTCCGACTCAACACAATTATGTCATTATAATGCAATGGGCGAAAGCTCACTCAGATTCAACTCACCTTCTCACTCACTCTTACTGATCGATGACCTAAAGACTCAAGTTAAATATAACGCTTGATTTAATTCAATATTAACATTTATTATAAAGAAAAATTATTTAATTCTGTACAGCACACATTTTTTTATAAAGCAAAGACAAATATTTAGGAATTAAAGCACAAAAAAATAAAAAATTCTTAGACAAACTTAGTATTTATAAGACTCTAGTGAATTAAATAAATTTTTAGTTAATCAGCATTATTGTCCGGAATGTATCTGTGACCTGCTGTGATCATGCTACAAAAAAAAATCAAGCACTGCAATAACACTTGTATTGTTATATTTGACTGCACCAAAATTTGAGTTTGACTGCCCCAAAAAGACTCGGAGGTACTTAAAAAATATTTATTAGTTTTACTTCTTTATAAAACCTACGCCCAAATATCTATGGAAAATCTAGCGTCAGATATAAACGTAAAATAGAATACGAAATAGAATTGTGTTGCGTTTTCTTCTATATTCGTATGTGACAGCTGATTGGTATTTTTAATATTTTCATACTCTAATCACACTATATCACCATTTACAAAAAGTCTTTTTGCACATAATATACCATATAATTCAGATGGACCCCTTTTCAAGGTCCCACTCAATAAAATTTATATTTAATTAATTTTTGGCACCGCACATGACAAAATTATTTTTTTTTGTGTTCTACAATCACAACCAACAACAAAAATTCAAGTCGATCTTGCCGTACAATAAAACTTATCCCCTAATGCAATAAAACCTAACGTACGATTTCTTTTTCATGCGAAGTATGGTGTATACCCCAAATTGCAAATAATTTTTACATCAATAAATCGCCGAAGTTTTAATTTTACTGTCGTGAGGTTCGGACGTAAAGTAAAACAAACGAAAAGTGCAGTGTTAGTGCTTTTTAACTTGTTATATCTTTTTTCAATTGTGTGAATGGTTTTATAATTAAATACACACGGTGCAAAAAAACTAACATAAAATTGTAACTTAATTAGTGATGATGTAAGCGTGATGGGGTTTTTTTCCCCAAAAAAGACTTCTTCAAACATCGAACGCCAAACAAAATCTACAACAAACTTGAACCAGTTTCATGTAGAAAGTATAAATATGGCAAGTGCAAGTGTAAAACAAGTGGGCAAAGTTCACACAGCCCAAAGAAAAGACCTATGCAAATGATTAAAAGTGCTTCTTCGACAGAATTAATTATACCGCAGTTTAAAAATCAAAATCAAAACCGCGATGAAAAAATTGATTCATCAGCAAATTTAACAATGCAGTACGAAAATAATAGTAATGAACTCAATGCGACGAACTCTAGTGACCGTGGTCAGTGCGAAAATAACCTAGTGCAAACGGGAATGGATAGGTATATCACTGTTCAATCTAAAAGAAAACGTAGCCCGAGATCTGCCCAGTTTGCTGGCAGGAGCAAAGTGACACGGACTGAAGGAGGTGTTAACCAAATACCTCTTAACAATCGATTCTCTAGTCTAGACGTCATTGACCCCAATGCAGTGCCAAATTCGGGCAGTGCCAAGGCTAAATTTAGGAAACTGAGAAACCGCCTCCAATTTATTTAAGGGAAGCATCTAACAATGAATTGGTTCACAACATCGCAAAATTAACAGATTCTAAATTTTATATTGCCCCGCTCAAACGAGGTAATATAAACGAAACAAAGATTCAAACTTTCGAAATCGATGGCTTCAGAGCCCTAGTTAAACATTTCGACGAAGTTGGTAAAAAATATTACACATACCAGCTAAAAAGCCAAAAAGTGACATACAAGCTGCACTTGCTGCGGAAGGTCCATGCCAAATCCATTGGTAATATAGTAAACCGTGAGAAGGTACCTCAACCAATGTTCCGTTTGGAACTAGAGCCAGAGGAAGAAAAGTCGAAAGGAGTTCATAAGATTTACAACTTAAAATATTTGTTACATCGCAAAATCGTAATTGAAGAACCTAAGAAGAGGTCTGGACCAGTTCAATGCATAAAGTGCCAAGAATACGGACACACGAAAGCATACTGCGCCTTAAATGAAGTTTGCGTTATTTGTGGTGAACTCCACGACTCCAAACAGTGCGAAAAGTCTCGCAATGACCCATCTGTGAGACGTTGTAATAACTGCGGTGAAAATCATACTGCAAACTACAGGGGTTGCGCAGTGTATCTGGACTTAAAACGCAAAATAAACCCTAAAATGAGAGCTGAGCAACGAATGCTGAATATGCAATTTAATCAGAGGGCCATGTTACCAAAAAATACAATAGTCACCAAACCAACGAGTGCAAACACACAAAACGATAACTTGGAGACATTTGCCAGCAGTTTTGCACAGCCAGGTGTTTCGTACGCAAATATCCTAAAAGGTAACAAACCGAAACCAAAAGTTCATTCTAATGAGGACCTAAACATTCACACCATGATAAATAAATTAACCGAGACCATCCAAAGTTTCATGTTGATGATGGAAAGACAAATGAGCATGATGATGCAAAATATGAATACGCTTATGCAAATTATAGTCAAAAATCAAAAATGACAATTCTAAAAATAGCCATTTGGAATGCGAACGGGCTCTCGCAACATAAACCTGAGGTACAAACATTTCTTATCGAACAAAATATAGACATCATGTTAATATCTGAAACACACTTCACAAAACAAAATTTTTTTAATATTACCGGCTATTCCGTTTATGACACCAAACATCCGGATGGAAAAGCACACGGCGGCACTGCAGTCTTAATAAAAAGAAGATTAAAGCACTACGAGCTCCAGAAATATGCTAAAGATCACATCCAGGCTACAACTGTCAGTTTGGAAGAATGGTCTGGGAAATTTTTAGTATCGGCTGTCTACTGTCCACCGAAACACGCAATTAAAAAACAGCAATTTATCGATTACTTTAATCAGTTGGGAATCAAATTTCTAGCAGGGGGTGATTACAACGCTAAACATGTGCAATGGGGTTCGAGGTTGACGTCACCGAAAGGAAAGCAACTCTACGAAGCAATAAACGAGAAAAACCTTGATTATTTATCATCTGGACATCCCACATATTGGCCTACAGATAGAAAAAAAATTCCTGATTTAATAGATTTCTGTGTAATACGAGGAATAGCACGCACCAATGCTCAAGTCGTGACTGTTATGATTTATCATCAGATCACTCACCAATAATAGTAACAATAAGTACCCAAGCATTAAAAACTGAACCACCACAACGTTTAACAAACAAACTAACGAAATGGGTTCTCTATAGAAACATAGTAGATGTAAATTGTGATCTTGATGTTCCACTTCGCACACCAGAAGACATTGATGCCGCGATAGAAAACTTAAGTCAAATAATGGAAATGGCTGCAAAACAAGCTACTCCGGAGAACAAAAATTCCGAAAAAAATATAAGGCTTTCAAGTAACATTCAAAAGTTATTAGCAGAGAAGCGGACAATCCGGCGGCTATGGCAGCTTCACCAATCTCCTTTGCATAAATGGAAATTAAATAGAGCTATTAAAACTTTGAGAGAAGCAATACGGGAAGAACAAAATTTAGGAATACAGAATTACCTAAGTGAGCTCACAGCAACAGAAACAACAGATTACTCACTGTGGAAGGCAGCAAGAAATTTAAAAAGACCAGAGGTATCGAACCCACCGATAAGGAAACCAGATGGCCACTGGGCCAGAAGTGACTTAGAAAAGGCTATCGCTTTCTCTAACCATCTACAAAAAGTGTTCACCCCAAATGAACAAAATAATGATTGCGTACTACCACAGCTTACGAGGGAAGAGTCGAACCCAAACCCAGTAAAATTTAAATGGAAATGAGTCAAAAAAGTTATCAAAAACAGTATAAATCCCAAGAAAGCGCCAGGTCATGATCTAATAACTGGAAAAATGATCAAAGAATTACCAGATAGATGCATAAAATATATAACATATATTTTTAACGCGATTATGAGATGTGGATACTTTCCCCAAAAATGGAAAATATCTCAAATTATCATGATTCCTAAGCCAGGTAAAGACGAAACCCAAGTCTCGTCGTACAGACCAATAAGTCTACTTCCGATAATTTCAAAGCTTTTTGAAAAGATGTTACTACAAGAACTAATACCTACATATATTATCTGAAGGTCGCATTATACCAGATCACCAATTTGGATTTAGAGAGCAACACGGCACAATAGAACAAGTGCACAGAATTGTAAATACAATTAAGGTTTCCTTAGAAGAAAAGAAATATTGCTCGGCAGTTTTCTTGGATATTGCGCAAGCTTTCGGCAAAGTATGGCATGAAGGATTAAATTACAAAATTAAAACTCTTTTGCCTAAACAATTTCATGCAGTTCTTGAAAACTACTTAGCCCAAAGGATGTTCCAGGTGAAACAAAATACGGCCACTACTGATCTAACCGAGATAAAGGCAGGAGTACCGCAAGGTAGTGTATTGGGACCTGTGCTATACTTGTTATTCACAGCTGACCTACCAATAACTGAAAAAATCGTCACTTCAACTTTTGCTGATGACACAGCTATATTATTTTCACACAAAAATCCTCAAACAGCATCGAGAGAATTACAAGAACATCTACACAAAATAGGAGATTGGTTAAAAACTTGGCGGATAAGGACGAATGAATGTAAATCAACACATGTAACATTCACATTAAATAAACGTACATGTCCAGCAGTAAAATTAAACAATATCACAATTCCTCAACAAACAAACGTCAAATATCTCGGTCTTCATCTCGATAGAAGATTGACATGGAAAAAGCACATTGAAACAAAACGCAACCAATTAAAAATAAAATTTTCTAAAATGTACTGGATGATCGGAAGAAAATCGAAACTCTCTCTAGACTGCAAGGTTCTACTATACAAAGCGATCCTAATCCCCATATGGACATATGGTATCCAACTATGGGGCTCAACTAGTGCATCAAATATAGATATCGTACAAAGAACGCAAGCAAAGATACTTCGTAGCATTACAAATGCCCCATGCTATATTCGAAACAGCAACATCCATAGAGACCTAGGAATCAAAACTGTTAAAGAGACAATTAAATCATGCAGTCTAAAATACCAACTGAAACTGGAATCACACCCTAACGAATTAGCTAGAGAACTACTAAGGCAACCGAAATATGGACGGTTTCGCAGAACAGATCCTCTAGATTTAATTAACTGAGAAATATAATCTAATAATTTCGTGCATGTTGAAATGAAATTAAGTAATTAATAATAATTTAATAATAATAATGCATAATGATATTAAGTATTAACTTTTTTTTTATAGTTTTTTAAGAATTTCACACTTCTTGTTAGTTTCGTATAAAGAAAGATTCAAGAATAAAGCCTTTGGCAATAGTTACAAAAAAAAAAATAAATAAATCGCCGAGAGTCTACTATACTACCAACTTGCATACCTCACAGGCGCAACAATCTTTCAAATGGTACAAATTGTATAGCAATTGTGTACATCAATGCAGTATACGCAATACGCGATGCGTACATGGAACGAACGTTACAGATCGTGGGGACGTACCCATCGACCTTTGAAAGTCTCAAAAGCCGGGCAAATAATTGCACGAACTGTTAAGACGAAATAAAAACCCAGGACATTTATTCGTATCATATATGAACTCAATTATTCCCGAATGTCCTTGGCGTGATAGACTCCGATCGATTTTCCATCAGAAGATAATTCGTAGGCAACATTTCCAATTTTTCGTAATACAATTTTGCTGAATAGCTTTTGGTAGCGTCACTTAATGCAAAATTACGGACAAAAACCGACTGTCCGATTTCAAGATTCCGTTTGCGACTTCGCAGATTGTAGGTGTGTGCACTCCTTTTATAGGCTTCCTGTAAATGAGATAGTACGTTCTGCTGCGCTATGCTGAGCCGATCAGTTTTATTCTGAACAATATCACCATTTATAGCTGAAGCAACCTCGTGCAGGTGACGGTCCCATTTGCGATGATCGTTTTTAATATACGACCGTATGGCAGCGAGGATGGATCTATTTACGCGTTCAGTTGCATTGCAATGTGGTGGTGAATACTTAGGAGTAAACATATGCATGACCCCAAATTTTGATAATACTCTGGAACGGAAAATGCCACAAAGACTTCCTTTTCGAGGAAGTTACATACAGCAGGTGCAACCGCTTACCGCATCGGCTTTAAAAAAATATGTTTGGAATACAAGTCCAATATGATAAATAAATGAGCGTTCCCATCTGAAGAACGAGGATAGGGGCCCAAGAAATCCATATACAGATGTTGGATTGATCGTACTGCACGTATTTGTTCACCCATAGGTGGTTATGTTGTAGAGTTCGTTGTCTTAGACTCCTTGCAAGTTGGATAATTTGTAACATAATCTCTAACATTTTTAACCATGGTTGTCCGAACCGTTGCAATCGATCCAGAGTTTTGGCTGTCCCTAGGTGTGGAGACAGAACCAAGGGGTTAGTCAATTCTTCAGGAACGTATAATTTTCATAAGGGAAGATCGGTATCACTATGGGTGTCACTGCTGTAATTAGAAGAACTAATAAAAAGCTTATTGTTTTCTGTGCGAAGATTCTTATGTGCAGTCGGATTGTTCTGTACTTTAGAAAGTAGTTCAGCTTAGTCATTTGAATTGAATGCCGGAGAATCTAAGTCTAAAGATAAAGGATGCGGCTCAGCGGATAATTCGTCCATATAGGAAAAGAGCATCTGGTACTATATTCTCTGTGACCTCTTTCGGTGCTTGATTTGGAAGTAAAGCCCTGCAATTTCAACGCCCACCGTGCTAGTCTCCCGGATTTTTATTCCAAGTCGGTTTGGCTCATGAGCCATTTTAGGCTGGCGTGGTCGGTGATGATGGTAAACGAGTACCCCTCGATATAAGCCCTAAACTTCTTTACGCTCAAAATATCAGCGAGGCATTCCAATTCCGTACCAGAATACTTCCGCTGTGCTGCGCTAAGCTTTTGGGACATATAAGCGATGAGGTGCTCGCCACCATCATCCCCGACTTGTAATAAAACGCTACTCACGCCAGTACTACTGGCGTTGCACTGAATACTGAAGGGACGATTGAAATCTGGATGATTCAATACATGTGCTTGAGTTGAGATAGTGCCAATTTCAACTGTTTGAAAGACCTCTGGCATCGGATTTAAACGCTTTTTGTTTTTTTAAGAGATCGGTTATCGGGGCTGCCAGAGTTGCATACGAAGAAATAAATCGGCGATACTAGCTTGACATACCCAGAAACCTGCGAACTTTCTTAATCGTATTAGGGGATGAATGGGAATGAAACAATAGCCGTAACCTTATCCGGATGCACCTTTAGGCACCCGTCTCCCACTATGTATCCTAGATAATGGATTTCTTATAGTAGACATTTGCTTTTAGCAAGGTTGACCGTTAACCCTGCAGATTTTAATAGAGAGGCGACAAGTCTTAGTTGCTGAATATACTCTGCAAATCTATCGGAAGTCACGAGGAGGTCATCGAGATAAACGAAATTCTTTTCGGTGCATTAGTCTGCGCATAGTCTGCGGCGCATTGCAAAGTCCGAATGGTATCACGACAAAGTGGTACAAAGGACGACTAGGGACCGTGAACGCGGTTTTATCTCTGGACTCAGGAGCCAATGGGATCTGCCAAAATGCATCTTTCAAATCGATGCTCGAAATGAATTTGGTTTGATCCAGTCGATTCAAGAGCCATCGATGATCGGTAAAGGATACGCATCCCTGATCATCACTTCGTTCACTCTGCATGCGTCTAAACACATTCGTACTTTGAAGTTTGCTTTGCAGACCATTGTCACCGGAGAACTCCATGAACTGTTGGGCTCCTCTATTACCCCGAGAGCCAACATTCTGTCAAGCTCGTCATATAAAGCGTTTTGTCTGATTGGAGATAATGCGTAGTGACGCTGCTTAACGATTTTGCATCTCCAACATCTATATGATGAGTTACCAAACCAAGGTGGTACGACCTAAACCTAGCGCATCAAAGTTCGTCATGGCGTCAAATTTCCGAAATAGAGGGTGGATCACTATGCGAGATAGAGTTTTTGTTTCAAATTCGGGATTATATATGCTTAAAAATTTTTCGTGATATCATTATAATTATTTGTGGTGTAAATGTATCCCAATACTCTCATTGATTCACCGGAAGCAGTTCTAATTTTGGTTGGCAAATGAAATTCTTGGTAATAGGGGTCTTCTAAAATTTGATCACTTCCCAATCCTAAGGCGGTTATCGTTGAACCACTATCGAGCATGCCTAAATATTCGTGAGCATGTAATAAGACTTTGGCATAAGGCCTATTATCAGAAATGTTATCAAAGAAACATTCAGAAATAATCCCTCGGAGTGTACGTTTATGTTGTCAATATTTACGAGTTCGACAACATTTTTGGGAAAATGAATTAGTAGATATATTTGAATTTGAGAAATTTTTGTGACTTGGGAGAGCAGATTTAGTTGGGTTTACTTCTGATGCGCCTGGATCACCAGCAAATCGAACCCTCTTGGGCAAGTTTCCCGAACACCGGAAACAATTGGGTTTCACAATTCCCAGACGACCACAACCGAAACAGAAAGTTTTAGCGGGTTTGGGGCAGTCGATAAACACATGTCCGATGTCTTGGCAGTTCCAACAGATCACCATTTTTCCGCTGTCAAAACCAGCGTTACTAGCTCTTGGTTGCGTTGGGATATGTTCTTTTCGTTGCCGGTTACTTAATTCATCCACATGGACGGTAGTTTCTTCTGGTTCATCATACTCAATCTCGTCCATGTATTTACGCTAGGTTTCTGTTTTCTTGATTCGAGACTTCTCCTGATATCATGTTCGGATCGTTGATCTGGAAATCGTGCTACCAATTCCGATTTTAAAGTATTTCACGAGACATCTGGGTTACGATTTCTTTTTCGTGCGAAGTATGGTGTATACCCCAAATTGCAAGTCATTATTACATCAATAAATCGCCAAGAGTATACTATACTGCCAGCTTGCATACCTCGCAGGCGCAACAATCTTTCAAATGGTACAAATTGTATAACCCTTTCTGGTTCAAAAATATTTTTATTTGTACCATAATTTTAGTCCAACCCATCATAAAATTTCATCAGAACAAAAGCCCATCTTACACAAAAAAATATTTTCTATCTCTATATTTATCGTAGACCGACTGACACAAATGTGTGGGTATAAAATACGTTTCTTTTAAAGCCAATTCTCAGTTCGTGCCAATTAATTTTTAATTATTGTGCTTCAACCTATCAGAAAATATGTTGTTTAAAATAAATGTCATACAAAATACTGAAAAGTCATAGTTGTATATAAGTTTCTTCACCTCAAAGAGTTATTTTATATTTTTTCCCTGGACGGCACGGTACATCTTAATCAGCCTACACAATTGTGCCAGTTGGGCTTTAATTAACATCATCTTAATTTTGAGTATTATATTTTAAGAGATATACACAATTGTGTAAATTGGTCCTGTGCTAATCTATAAAATATTTTTTAATGTTACTATCTAGAGTAATACAAATTTACCCACACAATTGTGTAGGCAGGTCAGGAAAGGGATAACAGTTGTGTACATCAATGCCCAGGTGCGACACGATGATGGACACTGTTGCATCAAAGCACAAATAGTATACGCAATACGCGATGCGTACATGGAACGAACGTTATACAGTATCACAGATACTTCAGCCCCCGAATCAATCAGAAATTGCAAGTCATTTTCGATTATTTATTTCTTGTTTCTTACTGATTTCCTAGTGGAATCTATAATCGATAGATATCGAGATTCGCCATTGTATTTCGCAAAATAGCTCTATTCAGCAAAATGAGCTATCCGTCGTAATTAAGTGATGTATACATATTTTTACTACTAGGAATGCCACGAAGTGGAAAGGTTTTTTTTTTGAGCCACTACAGATGACGAATCTTTAATTCAATTTACGGAGCGTTTCCTTATTCAAGTATTTCGATCCATATTTTACTGCACGTTTACCTTGCAATGTTTAATTTTATGAAAAACATTGATTTAGCAAGTAAATTTTTATATAAAAAAATTATGCAAAGGACCGCAAATGTATTTCAACAACCCACTGTACACCGGCTGAATCAACTTTACCGTAAATAAAATCGATTTCATTTTTATGTTATCCCCTCCCGGGTTTCGGCACCATAAATTGGACCATACATGAATTTTGTAAACCGTTATATTAGTTCACGGTTTAACCATTCTGGCAAAAATGCAGGAAAATCGCAACTCGCATAGAAGTTCTGATTATGATCACATGTAGATTCGTTTTTCAAAGATCGTTTACGAATTGGGTGTTCGAACCCGCCGTAATCCTCCAACACACTATGTTTGTGTCAAACAGTAATGCAAACGAGCTTACCATAAATTTACCGGCATTGTGCAATTTTTTATTGTGTAAAGCATGTCACGACCTTGACCTTACCCAAAATAGTTATCTTCAGACATATTCGTAGTGATCCAATTATCTCGGTTGTGTCTGATGATATCTTTTACAAGAAATAAAATTTCTTATGAATGATGCAAATAGTTTTAAGAAATCTTAAATTAGATCTATCATAATTTTTATACTTTGTGTACGCATTTCGTTTATAACGGAATATTAAACTACATTTCGTTTGGTTCATCGCAGCATTAGATTTGAACAATATATAAATATTTACAACAACAAAAAACCGTCTATTGTTTTGTATTCATGTATTCGATGAACATGAAATGCATTCATTCGGTTACACGGTAATTTTATATACCGCATGTATGAGCTCAATTTACTTCAATTCTTCTTCCAGTTCTCAAACAATCATATAAAATTATTTTGCCTAATTAGAGTTCTAATCTACATTTAGAATCGAATTTGTTGTGTAAAATTTTAACCTCGCTTTCTTTTTCTTTGCAGAGGCTCAAAAATGGATAATTGCAGACTCATTATCAATTTAATGTTGCTGTTCGCCACGGTACTCGCCAGCGAAGCAACCACGGCAAAATTAAATGAATACGAAGATAACATCGCCCAGGAATCAGAACAGCAGCCAAAAATCGTATTGAAACCAATTTTAAATTCAGCTCTACCGAATAGCATATTCAATAATGGTAAACCGTTTTATGGTGAAAAGGATCCGGTATCAGGTCAAATAAATTTCAATTCGAAAAAATCAAGTGGAAAATTTACTGACGAACTTTTAGTAAATGATCGGGCGTCCGATATTTCGGGGGTGCCTTCAAACGATATTAGTCAAATACCTTCAAATTTTCATGATTACTTACATTTACCGGTTAAGTATACGTCATCGAAATTTGCCCAGCCCCTAGTATCGAGCTCCTACTCGAACTTAAAATACCAAGGAAATAATAAAAATTTCACATCAAATCATAAAAATTACACGACCACGACCGAAAGGCCAACGACAAATTCAGCGAATCTCAGTGGATTTAAGCAAAATGGGCAAACAAATGCTCCATATGGTGGTAGCTCATCATACTACACTCTTAAACCAAGGCCGATTACAAATTCACCACTTCATGTGTATACGACAAAGACACCGTCAAAAACCACAAATTACTATGAATATTTTAAAGGTAAAGTTACAATGAAACAAGTGCCAGTAACCGAACCGACCACACCAACAACAACCACCGTTAAAGCGACTACAACCACTATTACAACGACGACGACGACTACGACACCAAAACCAACCACGACTAAAACTACTACAACGACCACAACACAGGCTTCCACTAAACCATCAACTGGAACCCCAATTGTATTTCCTAGTGTAACCTCATCTGAATTTAAACCATCTTCCGCTCATCCTCCAACCACTCCAATTATTCCAAGCACCCCGAAACCAACTAAACGCCCGTTAACTTTGAGTGATATTTTGAACTCTCTAGAAAGTGATAAATTGAACGTAATCGATGGTGGCAAAACCGAAATAAAAGAAATCACCGTCAGTGTTCCGAGTCAACAGAACTCGGCATCAAATGGATTTACAATTCCGAAATTACCACAAATTCCTAACCGATTTGATACTAATCAAAATAAGCAACAACAACAACAACAACAACAACAACAACAACAACAACAACAACAGCAGCAGCAGCAGCAGCAGCAGCAACAACAACAACACTTTGTTAATCATCAATCAGGACCGCAACATGGTCACCAGACATCCAGTATGAACAATATAATTATAAAACCAGATCAAGATTCCGCCTCATTCGTATTGGGAAGCCATCAATCATTTGGTGAGACAACCGATGGACCATATATTGGAAGCCCTTCACACGAGAACCCAGTGATACTCCATGAAAAACCGCAATTCCAATTTGGAACCGTTATTAGTGAAGATCATATGTCCGAATTTAAACCGCAAGGTTTTACGTCCAAAGAAGAAACAAAACAAGAGAATAAAGTTACCTCAAACATTCGATTCCCGACTGAAAATTCCCAATTTAATAATTTACAAATAGTCAGCGGATCAATGAAGCACGAACTTAATATTCCGACGCTATCATTGCCACAAAGCCAGATCGTTGTGTTCCCACCAAATGAGAAAATGCCAACCGAAATCGTTAATTCTGAGTTAAGCTCGAATGTAAAGAATCCAGAGGAGAATCGGGTTGTGTTCAAGAATGAAAAAGAGATTCTTTCGATGCATTCACAACCCACATATCACCAGCTGCCTGAAGGTTTAACGCCGCCACATCCCGATAATGTTAATGGATATCAACAATATAATTTTAATCGGATGCCGCCGCCACCTCCACAATTCGCCTTGAACATGTTGAATAAGAAACCAGCAGGCAACCGGATTCCAGATCGATCGTTACCAAATATTTTACCACAATTTCGACCAAATACTCGAATCGACCATCAACCTTATCACCAGTTTATGAAGAAACCACTACAGAATTTACAATCACCGCCCTTTAAGCAAAATATACCACCGCAGTATATGCATCACGAACGATTAGCACTTACACGGAATCCAGAGAAGCCAATGATAAATAATCGAATCATACAAGGCATCAATCCAAATGGTTTCACTAATAAAATGGCTTTGATGCCCGATCCTATTGAGAGTAATCGTAGAGTTTATCGTATACCACCAGCGATGTATGAGCCACCAGCAAATCGGTTGTATGGACCACCAATTCCACAACTTCCGCCAAATCGTTATATGCAGGAAAGACCAAAAATGCCGTTACCACCACCACCACCACCACATATGGGACCAATGCCACAAACCAATCATAAATCACAATATGAGCCTAAATATCCACAACCAATGCCCCAACAGCATCATCATCATCAGGTGACCCCATTTGAAAGTGACGATTTTTATCAGCGACCACCCGTGATCAGACATCCTGCGTACACTCAACAAGCCGCCGAAATACAAAATGTACAAAATAATGCTGAACAGTTGCAACCACAACCAAAAATGGAACCAGTTGTAACCCTCCAAATGATTCAGTCGAAAAAACATCACCAGTTCCAACAACTACCAAATTTATCGGTTGATACACGGAGCCCCATGCAATCGCCACAATTAAATGCGAACCCATTATTAAATGAGATCAACAATGGGCCCGGAAAAAATCCCGTCTACGTTGTGTACCCAATAAAATCGGCACCAATGCAGCTAAACGTAATTTCATCAGACGGTGAAGATTCTGTTGTAATTGGTCAACGAGGTGATCAGCCGCCATTGCCACCATCCGAAATCAATGGTTATGTACCAAAGAATGATTATCAGAATACACCGTTCACGATAGTGCGTAACGAGCAGCAACCAATTTTGATGGCTAAAGACAAATCAAATCAAAAATTGCGTGTCCAATTCCCATACAACCTTGAAAAACCAGATCCACTAACAGTAGCCGAACTTGACCGACAGTCTCACATTAAAAAAGGCCAATTGAATGATTTTGAAGTTTTTAACACAGGTGAAGCCCCATTGGATGCGCTACCCAAGGTGATTAATAAAGGAAAACCGGACGATGTGTTGGCCGATGATTTTGAAGATGAAACAGATGATTATTTATTTGGTAAAGGAACACGGCGGCCGATTGCAATTGCGTATACACCAACCGAACCACCAACCTATTACGCGAACAGTGACCGATTCTCGAATCCTAATTATGATGGACCCGTGATTTCAGAAATACTCGATGACGATAACGATGATGATAAGTATCCAGCGTATAATAAAGACGATATCGATGAGCTAGGATATCCATCGCGTGGTGATAATTACGAGGCCGATTTTCAAGCACCATTCTATCCGAGTGTTAGTCTAGGCGGAAGCGTAGTTAAAAACGATTATGAAGGTTGGTCGGTCATTGTGCCGTCAACAACGTTGCCTACAATTTCGTATGCATCACCGCCCCCAGCCACGACCACACAACAAAATGGTCATCACGCTCAGGCTCAGTCTCAAACACAACAAAATGGCCATCAGGGGCAACACCAAAAAAATCAAATTAACCGTTCCGACCATAATTCGGAAAGCGGTGATGTAAAAACTGAAGTGACCACTAAAAAATTCGATCCCAATTCGTTTAATCCACAATTTGAAAGTGGATTTAAACCGATCATTGGGTCACCAGTACTTCGAACATCGAACGAACAGAATCATAACCATGGCGTTGGTACGACAACATCATCGACTACAAAGAAATCAAGTGGTTCGGAGCAAAAAACGACCACCGAGCTGCCAAGCACTATATCGACATCATTAAAACAGGTGGTGACCCCTAATATTAAAGGCAACCAAACTGACAGCACCGATACTGTAAGTACATCAAGCACAGATGGCAGCACTAAACCAGAAGTAACAACCAAAAAATCCGTATTCGCGAGTAGTATAGAGGCCCTATTCGGCCTATCCGACGACGATTATGACGAGAATACAGCACGAAATTTATAAAATTGTTGTAAAATTTTAAATATTCGAATTTTTCAATTAAATTAACATTTAATTCACGCACGGTGCTACAGTGAAATATTGCAGACTGATTTTTATGTTTCTGCAGTATTCCACTTTAGGCCTCATTTACAAAAAATTTCGAATATTTTAAAAATGATATTTTTAAGTATAATAATATATTTAATATTTATTACAATAATTAATTATAATTATAAATTTTAATATCAATTTTTTTTTTACTGTTGTTAGACTGAATTAAATTAATTTATAATTAAATTATTATATTTATAATTTATTTAAATAAAAAAAGAAATAACCAAGATAACTAATTTTTGAAAAAAATTTCCAAAAATGCAAAATAAAATAAAATTATACACCTTAATTATATTATTTTAATAAAATATAGAATTTGTAATGTAAATTAATTTTAATTTTAAGGAATTATAAAAAATAAAAAATAAATTACAAAAAGTTTCTGGTGAAATTTTAATTAACTGTCGCTCAGACTTTTACTAGCCGTGTTTTTTTACTAGCGCCCGATATATTTATCCGGAGCATAATTAATTTATTTAACTCTAACCTAAGATTTTTCATTCAACTTTTTAATTAAAAATCGATAGACAAATATTTTGCTCTACCTGTTTATCGGGAGCCGCTATCGCGAGCGCTATCCATTGCAATGGTAAATTTTAAAAGGCCTTTATTTTTTAAACCCCTGAAACCATTAGAAACTTAATCTTACAATAAAAATTTGAATTTCAGCCGTTAAATGTTTTTTTATGGATGAATTTATTTTTAATTTTTATAGTACAGCGACACCAGTGAATAATAGCTACAGTTTCAGTAGAAATTTCCCATTCGGCGCCGGATAGTGCTCAAATAATAAAACACGGCTACTGTCATCTTCAAGATTGTCTCCAAGATTTTGGACATCTTAATGTGACGGCCCGAACTCGCCTATGAGACCCCTTACGGCTGCTTCCAGTCCAGGTCGTGCCATCCTGAGAAATATTGCAGCGATTTCCGGAGTAACATCTTTCGTGCTCTGCAATAGTTAGTTGATGCTAGTTGACGATTAGCTCCGACGAACTTTTTTAAAGAAAGCCTATTTTCGTAGACAGGCACACGAAAATACAAATATAGCCCTTTGCTGATGTGCCACCACTACCTTTGCAATGCTAGATGAGTATTCGGCCTGTATAGTCCATGGTACTGTGCAGGAACCGTCTCGAAGGTGTAACACGATTCGTTGAAGATTGACCATCAGTTACTGGCTCGTGTTTTGCGAAGTCCTTGCGAAATAAGAAGGTTGGTAAGGTGACTGTCCTTTGGGGGGAATGATCGGATCCTTGAACTAATTTGACCTAAAACTCGTTTGCCAAATGGAGCTCGGGTACGGTTATGATGTCTCTTGAATGTGTTGTTGTGTTGAGATGTCGATCTTCGATTACAGACCTCGCCCGTTCTTTGGCATGGCATGGACGACCTTGACATTTTTGTAACTAATCAAGACCGGTCCACCACATTGGATGGCTGTGTAACAATGAAGGATTAACATCACGAGATGCGCAATCTGCAGGGTTCTGCTTGGTCTCGACATAATCCCAATCGGTAGGTTGAGTACAATCACAAACGTCTTCCAGCGATTAGGCAAGCTCCAAGTACCACTTGCGAGTCGGCCCATGCATACATTTGAACCTGTGGCACGTTGAGTGACTGCACGACGGTGTGCTTGAATTTGGCGGGAAGTACACTGACACAAAACTAATTTTTTGTAGTCGTACCATCGCGGATCGCAGAATATCTCCGAGCATTCTCCATTAACATCAATATTTTTAGTAACGAGTTTTCGACGCTAAAAATACGAAACAGCCAAAAGCTTATCATTTTTGACAAATGTATGGGATGAGCCGGAAGAAGGGAGTAACTCTAACCGTGAAGATTGGGCTCCATCATCAGGGGCAACTGCAAGCAACACCTTGGCATCAAAGTCAGGTGGAAGCGGAATCGCCAAACAGAAGAGCGGGGGATTAAGAGAGATCTCCCCAGCGAAGCGATGGTACAAGGAGAGACGGTAGGCATTTAGAATTCTGGAGAAACTGGCTGCGACCCCTAAGGGGCAGCTTATAGTAGAGCAGAAGGAATCTGTAGCATGGGCTAAGAAAACTGTCGGCTGCGATAGCTCGGAGAGGGTCCTTGTGTCTAAAAGACAGAGGTCCCACGAGGAGGTTAAAGTGGGCGGCAGTAAACGGGCTAGCAGACACGACTGCGGGTGTGCCGAAGGAGCAGGAACTGAAATTATTCAGTGAAGTCCTAAAGGAGCACGTGTTGATGCTAGCCGTCATTGACAGAGGTCAGGAAGATGGGAGCATCACGTCGGAGGGAAGTGGAGGGAAGTGTACAATGCACTAAACTCCATATTCTTGAGGTTCCTGAGAGAAAATCCGGGATCCCTCTCGTCCTGCAGAGATGCAGGATGGCACCAAGGGTGCGTTAAGTTAACTGCCTGCCCGGACCAGAGATAGGTCGATCTCTATAAAAAGGCAGTGGCCGAAGTAAGCGAGGTGTGGCCGGGCGTGAGGCTTGAGGCGGTCAGCAGAGAGGAAATCCCGAGCAGACCGAGGGCACGCGTCTGAGTACCAACTGAGCCGGATAAGCCAGAGGGGGTCATTGTGATCATTCAGGCCAGTAATCCCGGTCTTCCAACAAAAGGATGGAGGATTGTGAAGCAGGAGGAGGCTAAGGGGGGCTTTAGATTGGCAATCATGGTGATCAATAAGGAATCCCTGGCTTCCCGTGCTAGATCAAACGGAGTGATCAACTTCGGTTTCGGGTCGATCACTCTTAAAATTTACAAGAAAAATGAGGTCGATAAGAGTGCGGAGGACCAGCCTGGGGACGACGGTAAACGGACCCACCAGGAGACGGTCAAGCGGGTCGAGGACGACCAAGGTAGCCGTTCTGATATTTCGAACGAAGAGAGGTTGGTGAGGAGAGGTAGCCTCCTCTCCCTGGAGTCCTATGGGGACACCTCGTCGAACACACGATGGGAGAGGGCTGGCGACCAAATCAATGAACCAGATGACACTATATCCTGATGCAGGGAGTGCAGGGAGAGGTGAGTAAGGTAAACTACAATGGTTAGTATTGTGCAAATAAACCTACATCACACGAAGGCTGCATCGGCAACTCTCGTGCTCAGACTGACTAAGTCAGATGAGAACTTCGTGTTAATCCAAGAACATTGAATTAACAATAGCAGGATCTGTGGCCTCAGAATGAAAGGGTATAAAGTATTATACTCAAGCAACTCTGAAAAGATCAGATCGTGTATTTTAGCGAAAATTAATTTGAATGTTTTTCTTCTTCCACAATTTAGTAGCGGGGACGTTACAGCGGTGAGCGTTGAGGTTGGCTGTGAAAAGCTCTGGCTAGCCTCAGCATATATGGATCGCGAGAAGGAGGTTCCACCGAATAACCTGGGGGAACTGAGCCGGGAAGCAGGTCAGAGAAAGGTAGGTGTAATACTTGGATGTGATGCAAACGCGCATCACACAATCTGGGGAAGCACAGACATTAACGAGAGGGGTGAGTTATTTTTTGATTATACCTATTAAATATAAACCTTGTAGTTTGTAATATTGAGTGTGAACCAACATTCATTCTTAAAAATCGACAGGAGGTTCTAGATGTGACCTTTGTGTCAGAAACAATTTTTCATATGATCAGCGGGTGGAGAGTGGCGAATGAGCAATCATTCTCTGATTACCGATATGTAACGTATAACCTCAACATCAAACCTGTTGTGCGAAAGCTTTCAGGAATCCCAGAAGGGCAAACTGGAACAAATATGGGGAGGTGTTGGAGTAACTATTTCCGCTTGAGGTTCCTGTACTTCCGGCGACTGTAGAGGAATTAGATTGCAGGGTTGATATTGTCACAAAAGCATGCAATCTTTCATTTAATGCTGCGTGCCCCCTGATAAAACCTAGGGGCAGGCAGAAACCGACATGGTGGACCACAGAGTTGGGAACCTATCAGAGAGTGTATAGAACAGTCCTTTAATAGGGCTAAGAACACAAGGGAAAATAAGGATTGGGACTCCTATAAGGAGGACCTAAGAAAGTACAAAAAAAGAGTTGATGAGGGCACAAAGGGGGTCTTGGATGGAGACAGAAAATGTAGAATCTCACCGTAGGAACATTCTATCTACTAATCCAACCACTCCTAGTTACTTAATTAGGCCGGACGGGTTATGGACAGCTTCAAGTGCGGAATCATTGGAGCTTCTCATTGAGACCCATTTTCCGAGAAGCCTTGACTGCTCGATGGAGCCTGGAGCTCATCGAGGAATACCTTTAACTGGTGTGGAAGGCATCGTGGACAGGGAACGAATCCTGTGGGTGCTGAGCGGTTTTAAACCTATTAAATCGGCGGAACTCTGCAGTTATCCTCCCCTGGCTGGAGGTTATCTTCAGGGGATGTCTGCAATTGGTTTATATTCCCAGGAAATGGACGGAGGTCAGAGTGGTTTTTATCCCGAAATATGAAAAGAGCTCACAGGCTTATCCAAAGGACCTGAGGCGAATAACTCTATCAGCCTTTCTGTTGTAAACCTTGGAAAGGTTGATATATGTACTTATTCGAACAAAAGTTTAGCCAAGGAATTGGGCAATGTCGCAGCATGCGTACTGTAAGGGAAAGTCGGTGGACACAGCTCTGCACGATCTAGTACGCATGATTGAGAAGTCAATTTACTCGCAAGAGTTCTGTATGGTAGAATTTCTCAACATTGAGGGAGGGAGCCTTTAATAATGTAAAAACGGAGGCGATCATGGAAGGATTGTTATTTTTGAAGGTGGATTACCCTATAAGTAGGTTGATAAATCAGATGTTGGTAAGCAGGATTATTACCCCGGAACTGGGGTAGTCCACCATTAGAAGGCGGGTGGTTAGAGGAACTCCGCAGGGACGAGTAATGTCCCCCTTTCTTTGGAGTGCAGTGGTGAATGGATTGCTGTTGGAACTGGAGAAAGAGGGGATGGGGGTTGTAGTGTATGCAGATGATCTAGCGATAGCTGTATCAGGCGAATATCTGGATACGATTAGGGACGTTATGTAAAATACAGTCCTGATCGTTACGAAATTGGCCGGCAAATGCGGATTTGGGATCAACCCTTCCAAGCCAGAGCTGGTACTATTTACTAAGAAATATAAAATTCCGGTAGTTAGCCCCCTACCGTGAACGTCATTAGACTAGCTTTTGCTGACAGAGCGAGGTGTTTGATCATGGACAGTAATTTTGGACAGTAAGCTCAGCTGGAAGCCTAACATTGTAGAAAGGGTGAATAAGACTAACGTAGCAATTTACTCGTGTAGGAACGCCATAGGTAAGAGCTGAGGTTTGAAACCAGATCTGGTACACTGGCTCTATACCGCATTGGTAAGACCTGTGTCTTCAGGCGGTACACTCGACGAAAGTTAGATCACTAAGGTACGAACTGGTGAATCTAGATTATTTTAAACCAACGTTATGCTTCGATAAAGGCTTTCGGATCATCTGTCCTTCGAGGGAACCCTGGAGGAACAGATCAATACTGGAAAACGAGGCACTGAACTTGTTCACAGATGGCTCTAAGCTAGACGGCAAAGTAGGAGTCGGAGTCTTCTGTGAGAAGCCCAACGTTAATATTTCCGTTTGTCTCGCTGACTATTGCAGCGTGTACCAGGCTGAAGTGGTGGCGATATGCGAAGTCGTGACATGGTTGAAGCATAACTTGGTATCCGTGAGGGCCGATATCGCAATGTATGTGGACAGTCAAGCGGCTCTCAGGTCACTAGATGCGGTTTCTCTGAAGTCACATCTGGGTCCGTGGGCACTAGGACTTCATGGAAAACTGTAGGGTAGATGAACTAGCTTGGTACGGTACAACTCTCCAAATGCAGCAGGAAATGGCAGGTCTGGAGAAGCCTATACCAGCGCTCAAATCGGCGCTCAGTAAAAAGGCAATCGCCTTGACAGATGACAGGTGGATCCAAAACTCTCACGTGCAGGGTAGTAAAACAGGTTTGACCAAAACTTGGCCTGCGGCGCTCGAAAGCACTAGTATCCCTGGGAAAACGAGAGTTAGAACTGGTCGTAGGCATACTTATATGGACGAAGAGGAGGAAGAGACTTTAGATCGCTTTAGAATGCTCGTGTCCGGCATTAGCATACAAAAGACATAAGTACTTGGAGAGATCTCTCCTTTAAGGAGAGATTGGATTCTGTGGTGTCACAATGGGCCATTATTGGCCTAAGTGTGAATTAGCAGCCACTCTAACCAAACCTAACCTAACCTAACCATAAAATAAAGCATTTTATATGCCCTTGATGGTAAATAATGCCAGTATGGGTATTATCCTTTGCAAGATGTTTCGCCAGCTTTTCGGGTAGATACGGAGACATAATTCCAATCCAGGGATGGCTAATTTGGATTTTACCGGTATGACTTTTGTAGTGTTTGGTACTTAGACTTTTAAATTTTCCACACACAAGCCATCTCTATTTGGTTTTTTGTGCTAATGGCCGTTCTGAACTTTCTTTTATAAAGTCACCCAATACGATCGTTGGAAAATAATCCGATCTAGACAAATGTCTATATGTAGTCAGGTGTATTATAATTTGGATCTGCATGCTCTAGCTATTTATGATGCTACCAGTCTTCCGCTTTTTCTGTTGTTGTGGTAGTTTTTTCGTTAGCCTTTAAAATAATAAAGCATCTAACCGCAACTCAGATTCGGATGTTCTAAGAGGTTGGAAATATGGTTGAGATTCACTATTTTCTTTACCTTTTCAATGTTTTAACCACCGACTTCAGCTATTTTAGCATATAATTTTCGCCCCTTCAATCGTGATCCAAAAGCGTGATCCAAAAAACGAATTGTCCTATCCCCCAGTAAAGCTCTTTATTATTAAGATTTCTTTCTTTTTGGGAAGCTTCAGAGAAAGTGTCAAAGTCAGAGGCAGTGCTTTATTAGAATAATGAGAAAATTTCGATAATGACTTGTGATAACTCAAGGCAAAGGTCTTTTTCTAGGATTTGGCACTTTTTCAAAAGCTTGGTTCATGTAACACCTAAAAATGATGAGATAAGAATTTTAAATTTTTTCAAATATCCACCTATTGAAAGCTTCAGAGAAAGTGACAGCTTCTTTATTTGAATGAGAAAGTTCTCGATAGTGACTTGTGATAATCCTCGGCTAGGCTCTTCTTTCTAGGATTTGATCCTTTTTGAAAAGATTGGTTTATTTAGCACTTCTAAGTAGATCATTGTTGGGTTAGATTTCTGTACTACGAAATCTCGGTTTTCCAAATCCCGGTTTTCAAAATCCCGGTTTTCAAAATCTCGGTTTTCGAAATCCCGGTTTTCAAAAGTCCGGTTTTCAAAATCCCGGTTTTTAAAATCTCGGTTCTCGAAATCCTGGGTTTCAAAATCAGAAGTTTTCAAAATCCAGGTTTTCAAAATCTCGGTTTTCAAAATCCCGATTTTCAAAATCCCGGTTTTCGAAATCCCGGTTTTCAAAATCTCGTTTTTCGAAATCCCGGTTTTCAAAATCCCTGTTTTCAAAATCCCGGATTTCAAAATTTCGGTTTTCAAAATCCCGGTTTTTAAAATCTCGGTTTTGAAAATCTCGGTTTTCAAAATCCTGGTTTTCAAAATCGCGGTTTTTAAAATCTCGGTTTTCAAAATCCAGGTTTTCAAAACATGGGTTTTCAAAATCCCGGATTTTAAAATCTCCGGTTTTCAAAATCCTTGTTTTCAAAATCCTGGTTTTCGAAATCTCGTTTTTGAAATCCTGGGGCGGTATTAACATTCGACTTTTTTCGAATTTCGATTCGAAGTGATGGTACAACATACCGCCCCTGGTTTTCAAAATCTCGGTTTTCGAAATCCTGGCCTTCAAAATCCCGGTTTTCAAAATATCGGTTTTCAAAATCCCGATTTTCAAAATCCCGGTTCCAAAATCTCGGTTTTCAAAATCTCGGTTTTCGAAATCCCGGTTTTCTTTTCTTCTAGTTCTAAAGTCTTGATTTTGGAAAAAATATTTTTTATTCATTAGGGCTTGTTTTAACATAAAAATAATATATTTTGCCCAAAAATTTACTAGAAAAAACCTAGGCTGCGGGTTCAGTCGGTTTTGTGGAGTCGGCTATTTTATCGGAGTCTGGGAAAACTCAGCTCCCACTTTTTTGTCCAATTGCAACAACAATGTCATATAGTGAGACTCGCTCTAAAATTAGTAGAATTCCTAGTTTTTGATTGTTTTCGAAAATGGAAATTGCAATTCCAATTTCTTGGAAAATAAAAAACGACTATAACAAAACTAAAACAGTAAAACCCGTACACAGTAAAAAAAAGTAAAGGATCGGGATATATAAGTCGGGTCGCGGCGCCTCGGTAACTTCTTTCCCTAGCTAGAAAAAAAATGAATCTAAACAAAAAATTGGATATGCGTCGGACCAGACGGTGGAAGTGAAACTTCTTTGGCCATTCGCTCACATACACGCACACAGACAGACAGACAGGATGCATAAGTGTAATATAACACATATTTCCCTGTTATTCAATATATTTCTCTTCAATATATTATAAGTGACTTCAGTATTATATTATTTTATTTACGTAAAATCTAAAATCCACTCGTAGGACTTCTTAGATTACATAGCTTCTGCGAAGAAATCAATAATCTTTCTGGAATCGCCAGAGTTAATAGGTATATGAAAGAGTGTTTTGTCACCTCTCTTATGGTTATTAGTTATTGATGAATTTGCTATTGAACTGCAGTTTTGGCTTTACTGCTCAGTGCTATGCTGATGTTCGGTTTGGTTGCCGAGTAAATGTCTTAATGTACTTTCTGAATTATTGTCAGTGGCTCTTTCTCTTTTTGCGAAAACCAACGCCAGATTCGACATCGTGATGATTTGATATGATTTGACATGATTTAATATGATTTGATATGATTGGATCCGATTTTATGTGATTTAATATGATTTGATATGATTTGAAATGAGTTGATAAGATTTGATATGATTTGATACTGATATTATATGATTTGATATGATTTGATATAATTTTTGATATGATTTGTTATGATTTGATATGATTTTATATGAGTTGATATGATTTGATACGATTTTTTTATGATTTTTATGATTTGATATGATTTGATCCGATTTGTAATGATTTGATATGATCTTTGTTATGATTTGATATGATTCGATATGATTTGATATGATTTGCATTTGATATGATTTGATATGGTTTGATATGATTTGATATGATTTGATATGATTTGATATGATTTGATATGATTTGATATGATTTTATATGATTTGATATGATTTGATATGATTTTTTATATGAACGAATGATCATTCGAGTGACCCTTCTGCAAATACTTTCCACACGTAAACTTATCATGAGATCACCCAAGTTAAACTCAAAAGTAATAAACTGTTTTCAAGACCACCGCACAACACTACGTATAAGCAACCAATTTTCACTTTGCATTTTGCTACTTATAACCGATCATCATTTCATAACAAATTATGTAAAATTTCATTAATATTCAAGATTTAGATTTTCTCATATTAATTTAAGGTTTACTTGCAAGACCGTTGATCATATCCGTGTACATAAAAAATATGCTGGTATTAAGCTGGTTGCGCTGCTTTTATGGCACTATATACAAAATGAAAGCTGATTCTCAGTTACACCACATAATCCCAATATTTTCATCTCAGTTAACCCTCTTTCTTCTTCTTCCTGGACGTCTTTATCACGTATATGTGTTTTCCAAAGAAAACCGTACGTGTGTGCAGAAACTAAAATAAAATTAAATAACAAATCCAAATATAAATAAAACAAGTCTACTGCTATCTCGCAACGAAAGTGTCAACTGCACAAAAACGTATATTCGTCAATTTTTCTTGCGTGACGCGGTTTCACGACCAACACCCCATCCCAATGTGTACAACGGACGCAAAGAAGTTTCACTCCAAAAAAATTTTTTTTTTAGATTCAATATTTTAAGCCATGAATCTAAATATTGTAAAAACCAACAAAGGAAAAGAAAAACTAATCTTTGATGGGTATACTTACCATATGAAAAGAAAAGCTGAAACTTTTCATTGGTGCTGTACCGAAAAGAAATCTCTCTCATGTAAAGCGAGTGTTCTAACGATATTTACTAATGGCGAACATATCATTAAGAGAGGGCCGTCTAATCATTACAATGACCCAATGCCACATGAAATCTGTCCAATCCAAGCAAACACCAATTTAAAAAATTTAGCCAAGTATTCAGCACTGCGACCTTCTCAAATTATACGAAACAGCGTTACTGAATGCGCTTCAGAGAATTGAGTTTATTTACCTTATCTAATACTCAGGCTCAAAAGCAAAAGATAACGAGAGCAAGGCATAGCAATGTGAAGGAACCCGATAATATTTTAAACATAAATATTCCTGAGCCATTAAAATTTATTGAAGACGAACAATTTGTTTTGTCGGAGAAAATTTTTGATGATCAAGCAATTATTTTATTTGGAACACACTCCAGCTTAAAATTTCTTGCTGAGGCTGAATGCTGATTAATAGATGGCATTTTTGAGGTAGTCCCATCGTTTATGCGCCAGCTATACATGATTCATGGTAAAATAGAACGAGACGTCGTACCATTGATAGACCTAATAGGCTCGAAAAGCCAAGCGGCATACTGCGAGATATTTCACGAACTGATGAAGTAAGCTGATGATTGGAACATAAATTTAAAACCTAACAGGATTTTCACCGATTTCGAGAAGGCAGGCGTATCGGCTCTTAAAGAGTTTTTTGCGGATGCTGTGTACAAAGGTTGTTTGTTCCATTTCGGACAAATAATCTGGCGACAGGTACAGGAAAACGTTTGTACTAGCTAAATAAAACATTTGATGATATGATGCTCAAAAAATTGGCAAATGGTTTAAAAAAAATTGTTTGACAAGGATTATCAGCAACAATGAAACAGCTATACAAAACCTGAAATATTCACCAAATTTCTGGACAGTTTCGGATGTTCCGGACGGGGATTTTCCGAGAACCCAAAACTCTGTTGAAGGTTGGCACCGGCGTTTGTATTTATCAGCTAATATCCGAGTTAGGGAAGGAAAGCATCATCGTGGAAGTTAGAATACAAAAAGCCAAAGCTGGGGCAGCCCCAAAAAAAATAATAAAAAAACAACATGAACTTAACAAAAAAAATTACAGTGTAATGAAAAAACGGCAACATTTTTATAAAATTGATTATCTAGGTTCATAATATTACATTATTTAAATGAACTTAGGTTATACTTGTTTGTTAAATTTTTTAAGTATTTTGATTTAAGTATTTTTAATTAAACTTAATTTTTAAATTTCAAATTTTATAAATAATAAAAAAACATAAAAAAAATTAAAATATTTACGTTTCACTCCTCACGCCAGTGATATATTTTAGTGAGGGTAAATTTTATCAAGCAAATTCATTAATATTTGATAAAAAAAAACTTACGAAATATTCCTTAAAACAAATTTAAAAAATTATATTTAAAAAACGACAGGTACATCCGGCTTCGCGAAATCCGGCCCTTCGACATTCAGCCCTTTGATATCATACCGAATTGTGGAGGCTTCAATAACTCGCCCCTCCCCCTCCGTTTAGCCCTCCGAGGGCCTTTAGAAAAAATTCCAGGAGAGCGGGGTTCAAAAACATATCGGGAATAAAGGAGAAGCTTTATTCTAAGTGAATGATTCGAATTCAAAACTGATTTTTTGATACAGTTGGAGAATACGGTCGACAGGGATGAAGCTTGACCATTTTCTTACTGATTATGTTAAAACTCTACAAGTAAGGTCTAAATAGAATTCATAAATGTATTTTTGTAGGAGTTGGCTATTTCTTGAAAAATTATGATAAAATTGGACATGTGTGATGGATATAAGATTCTAAAATGGTTTTGAAATATACCGCCCGTTTTGTCCAGATATGCAGAACTTTACCAAAATGATCCCATTTCCATCGCACGAGACAACATAATCGATTAATAAATGGCCTAGTTCCATCGGTGATAATATTCCAGAACTTTATCAAACATCATTTTAAAATCCCATTTAGGTCCCACATGTCGATTTTTGACATAATCGGTTAAGAAATGGCCAGATTTCATCCCTATCCGCCTTATTCCAGAAATTTATCAAAAACGCATATTTGAATCCCTGACGGCTTCGATAACTCTCACGGAAACTTAGCCCTCCCTCCAAATTCCATTCCTATTAGCCATTTTCTAGAACTTTATAACAAGCTCATTTTTGAATTTTGTCAAAAAATCATTAAAGAGTCCCATTTTCCCACATTTTGTGTTTTTTTTTATACAATTTTTTTTTTTTATACAAAACCGGGATTTTAAAAACCGAGATTTAGAAAAAATCGAGATTTTGACAAACCGAGATTTTAAAAACCGAGATTTCGTTCCACGCCCGCTGTACTTATTGAGGTCGCATTTTTCTATGTGCCTCAAAGATTTGGCAACGACGTAGTTGCAACGATTGAGTATAACAGTTACCAGTGAACACCTGATGGTCGATCCGACCCATCAAACATCAATTTTGGCATCCATTGCAAAAGGTATCGACAAATCTTAGCGAACGATGAATTTCCAAACCGGACGGGTTTGGCCGAGCATCAATGTTTAAGATCAACAACTTTTATCCGTACTGTTTAATCGAATTCGATTTTTAATCGAAATAAATTAAATTTTACTTGCTTAAAAATGTGTGAAGTTTAAAGTCAAAGCAACAAGTATGAAACACGATGAAACCTTAGTCTTAATAAAAATGTTTTATAAAACATTTTTGTCAAAGATCTTTGATAGTGTAATTCCGGCCTTACTTTTATATGTACTGTAACATTTTTAATCGAATACTTTCATAAAAATGTTTGAAGTTTTTCAAAGTCAACCAGTATGAAACACGGTGAAACCTCAGTAACCACATTCCTACTATAAAGTTCCGAGTAACGGCGCAAAATTCTATCACATAAAACAAAAACGAGTTTTACTATTTACAACAACATTGACAATACATATACTCGCAATTTATACAAAATAAGTCTGATACGAGGCTTTGCAATTAGATTTGAATTTAATCGATAATCGTAACTAATTACCGATTAAATTAAATAGTTGTTGGTTGTTGATTGCCTCATGTGAACGTGTTTTTACAATGGCAATGTTTAGTAAATTTTTTAACGTTGCCATACAAAATAAAAGTTGCCAGGAACTATTTCATCCATGGACATCGGCTTGTCATCGGGCATGGCTTCTGATTTTATTCAGAAATACAACGAACGTTTTAAAATTATTTTTACCATTTTTGCTGATTCCAGTTTGGTATAATAGCCGCGGTAATGATTATCCACTCGATAAAACAACATTTAAAATTTTTATGAAAATTCTTTTGAATGCATTCGGATCCGTCGTAAGTACTTTCTACGTAATGTGCCTGTTACGGTAAGTATACCGCTCATTACAATTAATTTTAATATTTTATAATTTATTACGATTATTTTTGGTTTTAGTAAAGTGCTCGGGAAATTTTACGCATCAACTATTGTCGTGGCACCGGCCATTTTAATTTCACCAATATCGTTGATTTTACCATCAGCGGTACGCAAAGCGCATTCCCAAGTATTTTTAAGTTTTGTGCTTGAAGCCGTGATTAAAAATAGCAAAAATTCGCTTATCAAAACTATTTGTGATTCAAAAGTGCTCGCGACCCTACTGTTTATGTGCCTAAGTGGATCGATTATGTACTACTTAAAAAAGGATCAATTCCCATTGCTATGGTTCATCAAACCAACCCCGAATAAGTCGTGTGATAATCTCGGCAACGCCGAAACAACAAAACGGTACGTCGAAAATCCAGAATTTCCTGGATGGGGACAACTAAAGTTAACTGAAAAATTTGGCTGTGATCATAATGATTTGTGTGATAAGCACATGCTGAACGGTTTCTTGGCCTGTGGAAAGTTTGGCATCTGTATCGAGTTGATAAAAAGAATAATCGAATCATCGGGTTTGATAAAATCAAGTCCGCTGGGATTTTTACGAAATATTGTGATTAGCACTAATTATAAGTTTGTCAAATTTATTGTGGCGTACGGAGTTCTATACAGAGTAAGTTTCTGAAAATTTTATTTACGTATACATTTACGGTATTGCTTTTCAATTTTAGATTGCGAACTGCTACTTTAATCGGAAATTTGGCAAGGAAACACCGAAAACATCGTTACTGGCTGGAATTATAGCCGGCCTTGCGTTTAACCTTGCCCCAAATTATTACTTTTTAACATCCGGATTCTGTACATTGGTGCAACTGGTGTGGCATTCCTTGGGCAGGGACGAGTCATATAATAATTCAGATTTCGAGGCGGTCTACAATTTTCCGTGGAGTGTTATATCGTATGGATTGTTTGGTGGTCTATTGATCCATATTCGTTTATTTAAACCGGAATTGTTGCCAAAACTAGCAATTCAAGTTTGCGATATGATGTCTAGTAGACTTACAAAACAGATCTCCGAAGGAATACAAAAACAGTGAAATAAATTTTCATAAGTGAAATAAATGTGATGTGAACCGATTTGTATTGTAAATTGAATTCTGATTTATTGTTGTTAACCCATTCTTGCCTCGGGAACCATTTCTTGCACTAGAGTATATATGTATTGCCCGATCTTGGTTTCATGTAGATTGAAGCTTGTATGGATGAACCGGATTTCGAACTGGATAATGGCTAGCTCCATGTGATTTAATTGATTGATGTGTTTTTTCATTGGCCGTGTTTTTCTTATGTCCTGATGGTCGAACTGCGTCGACTTTGATACTCAGTTTCCGGTGGAACAAATTTTCTGTTGGACTTTTGTCATTGTCCAAAGGTGTGGCACGATATCTTCGAATTTTATTGTAACCGAAACCATTTCCACTATCGAATTAAACAAATTAAATTTGTTTTTCCAAGTTTGAACATAACTTTCTGCTTGCCCATTTGCAGCTGGATTACCACATGCAATAAACTTTTGAATAATTCTATCTTCCAAGTTTTTTGAGTTCTTGACTTTTGAAAACGATTGTGTTGATTGAAAAAATCATTTTTGAATACCCATCGTAAGCGAAAATGTTTGTATTTTTTTCAATTGTCGTTTCAGTTATTGAACTGGAGTCTGTAACTGTGATTTCTAGCCATTTGTATCAGGCACTATTAGAAAAATTTGTCTCTTTTATGTTGTCTCTGGCTTTTATGGGCTCCATTTCATTTTTGAAGCATAACTTGCAACATTTAACGAATTATTTTACGGTTAAAATCCGAATAAAGGCTAATGTCCACATTTACCGGGAAATGTAAAAATTTTTCTACCCGTTTGGTACATGTACGTTTAATCTTCTTCTACCTGCAATAATTTAGATTATTTCCATATTTGGCTTGATCGAAAATACGGGCGTATATCAAAACCGATCCTCTATGGCCGGCCATAGGTATAAACTGTTCGAATAAAAACTGAATTTGGGAATTTAACATGTACATAACATCGATCAAAATTGGGTGACGATCTAGTGTCGCAATCAAAGATTAATAATCCCCATTTCTCGACAAATACGCAGGTAAGATGACGTTTTCAATTATTTGTTTCCCAATCAAGACGAAACAAATTGATGACCACGGTTGTGTGAAACAACACTTGGCACAAACCACCAGCGGATTTTAAACAAATGGCTTCATTACGGTCGGCGTGATATGGTAGTATTAGTTGTTTACCAATCTTGCCTGGTTTATTAAAATTGTCACCACAATTATCACCTCATTGAATTGTAGAACCACATTTCAATTATTAAATCACCGACTCATCAACGATGTATATCTTTAGTTATTACTTTAATATACTTCTTTAATGCTAAGTTGTTTACATCATTTTTAGTTATTTGCATTTTCTATTTTAATTTTTTATTTTTTTATCAATACCATATATTGTTTTAGATTTGTCAATCAATTGTATGCAGGGTGAGAAGGAACAAAACACCTAGAGAAATTTCCAGTAATCGGACGTCACTATAGTCTATAGATTTGAGAAATCGGAAAATTAAATTTATATCTGGGGCTCCTGAAACCGTGAGTACTAGTTATTTTGAACAAGAGCGATTGCAAAAACCCTTGTATTCTCGACATTTTTCAATTTTGGGTTGTTTGATGATTGTCATATGAAAAACGAACAAAACAATATAATGGTTTTTGATATAAGTACTGCTTTAAAGCTTATTCCGGAATTGGATCACCATCAAATTTACATAAATTTATAGTTTGTTGTACAATTATTTTAAAACCATTAAAAGAAGCTGATGATATTAAAAATTGTGTGGTGCTGCTTATAACTTACCTCGTTATGAAGAATTTAAGTCATGGAAATCCTTAAAGAAAGAACTTGAAGAACAATTTTCCGATCGCCATCCTATTGAGCAATTGCAAGTCAAACTAGTTCAGGGAGTCAATTTGCGTTCCGTGAAATAATGAAAATGACAGGTTTTTTTTCATAAGCAATCGAGTAGGTTTGCATTCCCCATAAGAAATTTTGATTTCACACAGTTAAATTTAAAATTACGTGCAAATAATTCAAACTACTAGATTGCCAATGAAAAAAACTTTTCATTTTCATTCATGTCGATTATGAAACTTGCGGGAGCGAATCGATTGCAGATTGAAAACTGCATATAAAAAAAGATAAAATAAAATTTTAAATCATAGTATCTTAGAAATTCCTATGAATTTTCACACAATTAGTAAAGTAAAATTTGTTTTAGATCCGCAATTTTTTTATTGTGTTTGTACAGTTAATCATAAAAAACGATTTGTATGGAAATCAATACAAATTTTCTTGGCTACTTTGATTGTGAGCAATTGTTTTCCATTTTATTTATAACCATTTTCCAATCCGATAACGATTCGCATCCGCGAGTTCTATAATCGACGTGATTATTTTACGAAACGCGAATTGACCCTCAGATTCATTAAGATTGTAACGAAAGTGTAAGGACTTTTGTAAACCGAGTGAAACGTTTACTTTCGGATTTAAATGACGGTTGTATTTTGCGGGAAGGCAAGAGTTCGATAGTAAAAAATTTGAATTATACTACAGCTCTTAAATCTTTCCAAGATGATCTTCGAGAACGTATAAAATTAATTATAAAAGCCTGTCGATTCACAAACTTTAAGGACGCCATATCAAAAGCCATGGAAGAAAAAATCAGCATGAATAGTAAACCAAATATTTCTCATACTCAATCAAAACCAATCATTCGTTGCCAATTATGTTCTAAATTAGGCCATACTTCTCGAAATTGCTATTCATTGCCCGTAAATCAAACTAATTTAAATAAACCCTAACCGCAGCTTTCTACTATAACGTATTAAATCACTCAATTCCGCAAAGGAACCCTTTAGCTGTCAGGCCGATAGGTGTAATATGCAAGTAATGTAAAAACATTGGTCTATGTAGTCCGGGATTGAAGAAAACGTATATTTAACGAACAAAAACGCCAAACTATTAATGCGAACAAACCAAATCAAACAATTCCGGAAAACCCGAAGCCCCTCGAACCGATTTCAAAGATTGCAGTGGTTCGAGCGGAAGAAATGTAATGACGTATCCGAACGCAATCAAAAAGTTACTTAAGAAAAAAGTTTACTATTACCGAATACCCTAACGTTCAAACATCAAGTTTACCCGGAAATTCGTTTTACCAAACTTTAGATGACAAATTCGATTCCATTGAAAGAAATATCATACCAAATTCCAAACTTCAATGACTCAAGTGTAAAAACAAAATTTGTCAAACTTTCTATGGATATTTTAAATGGCCGTGAAGCATATTTTTTGATCAACACAGGTGCCGATATCAGTGTCATAAAGCGTGCTAACATTCATAAAGATGTGTGTTGTTATATAAATCAAAAAAGCAAAATTCGAGAAATTATTCCAGAATGTATTGAAAACTCTATCATTGTGTAAATCGCACATTTTACTACCGAATAATATTCCAATTTCACATGAACTCCAGATTATACTAAATAGTTTTCCAATTCCCTGTTCTGGTATAATTGGAAACGATTTTTCTTGAAAGGTATCAATATAACATAGATTATTCCAAAAAAATATTGGGAATTAAAATTGCTAATTCCGTTTCAGTCCCAATTCCAATTTGTAGTTTGCCTTTAGATGTTCAAACAATTCGTTGCGATAAGGCAACTTTACCCAAACGTGCCGAAAAAATAATAAAGTTCACAAATTCTACCAATTTTGACAAAGATTATATCATTTTTTCCGAAGAAGTAAGTTCTGGTGTTTCATAGCCAATTTTGTTGTAAATTTCCAAAATGATACTATACCTGATTGTTTCCTAAATTCTAATGAAGCACCAATTATTTTAGATGAACTTACCATTTCGTTGTTTGCTATTTCGGATTACAATATCTTTTGCCTTCAAAGTTGGAATAATGCTATCAAAAACCGATTAAATCTTTTACGAACGAAATAAATATGTCACATCTAAACGATCAGGAAGAAAAGTCAATAATAAAAATTTGCGCAGATTTTAATGACGTATTCTTTTTGCCTAATGATAAACTTTCGATTACTACCGCGTGTTTACATGAAATACCATTAAATTCTAATTCACGACCTGTAAACATAAAACCATACCGTTTACCAGAGTCTACAAAAATCGAGATCAATAAACAGCTTGATCAAATGCTTAATGATAGTATTAGTCCGTGGAATGCACCTTTACTGATAGTACCAAAAAAATCTAATAAAGACGAGACAAAATGGCGGATCGCTGTCGATTTTAGAAAACTAGATTCTATTACAATCGATGATGTCGTCCTAACTTTCGAATACCACAGAAATTATCGATCAACTGGGAAAATCAACGTATTTTTCTACTTTAGAACTTCCCAACGGGTACCACCAAGTTCCAGTTCATCCGGACGATAAAATCAAAAAAGCATTCAGCACCCAATCTGGTCATTATAAGTTTTGTAAAACGCCATTTGGTCTTAAAGGCGTTCCAGAAACATTCCAGCGTCTTATGAATCGCGTGTTATCTGGTTTGAATGGAATTCGTTGTTTCGTGTATTTAGACGATATTGTGATTTATGGCTATGATCTGGATGATCACAATCGAAAATTAGTTGATGTTTCGAATTGTCTAAGAAAGTTCAACTTAAAGCTCCAACCTCCTAAATGTAATTTTTTAAGAAAAGAAGTTTGTTTTCTTGCGGACATGTAGTTACGAGTTCTGGTATCAAGCCAGACCCTTCCAAAATTGATTTGATAAAAAAATTTTCCAATACCCAAAAATCATAAGGGGATAAAATCATTTTTAGGATTAGCTAGTTACTATAAGAGATTTATAGAAAATGATTCTCAAATATCTGAACCACTTACCTACCTTCTCCGAAAAAATTCAAAACTTTAAGTGGGACGCTAAATGTGACGATTCTTTCAATACATTAAGGAAAAAACTAATTTCTCCAGTAATACTAATTTACCCGGATTTTTCTCAGCCTATCGCCGCTCAGCAAGGCGATCTACCTATCGCGTACGCAAGTCGATCACTAAATTCTGCTGAAAGCAATTATCCAATTATAGAAAAGGAATTGTTGGCCATAGTATGGGGGTTAATAGATTTCGCCCATACCTCTATGGACATACATTTCATATTATTACTAATCATCGACTTCTAGTGTGGTTAGCCAAACACCCGAAACCTTCTTCACGATTGTTACGATGGCAAATCGAACTGGATGAATACGAACATGATGTAATATACAAACCTGGAAAAAATAATCAAAACGCAGACGCATTGAGCAGGATTGTTGTATCTCCTTCACCATAAAATTTTTTAAAATTGTTTAAAACAGTGAGAATTTAGTGCTAAGTTCCGAGATTCGATGCTGTGAAAATTAGTGGTAGTGATTGATCATACGGCGTAACATACCGTCCCACAAATCCATTGAAATACCGTGGCCACAACACTACTGAAACTGGAACCTCCTCTAGTTACTCCGTTTCGTGGCAGCCAAATCTGTAGTTTTTTAATTTTGTTTTGGCATTCGTATAGGTAGGGACCATTTGTTTAAATAGCAGCTTAATGCACTCATAGCGACTTTTACTTAAGTATAAGTATATTTGGATTATTTATGTTTTGAAATGTCAAAGCAATCAAAAAAATTGTCGTTGTCGGTTGTTTGTGATTTTAAGCTTAATAAAAAATCAAATAACTTACACGTGAATTGAAAGATTTCTGCTCTGTGTGCATGAAGCTGCTATTTTTATGAATGGACCCCAACCGATGTCAATAAAATATTGAAAAATACACATTTTCATGACATGAAATGGACCAACGTGGTGTCTATCAACTTTTAACTTTTAAAATTTTAGTCCAAACTGACCGAATTTATTCAACCACCGTGTGATATGCATAAAGGATGAAACACACCAAAAGCAGCGCAACATATTCCAAGCAATCCACACTAACGGCTGCATATGGGCGTGCACACCAAGCAGCGTAGCAGATTGTTTTGTTTTAGTTGTAAATAGAATTGTGTCAAATTTATCGAGGTTATGAGTAGCAGCCAAGTGCAGTAAATTTATGCTGCTGGGTGTGGAACCTATTGATGCCGTGATAGATGCAACTCCATTCAATATAATTTCTTTAAATCTAAATGTTTCTGTTAAAATTAGAAAATATTTGATTTATTTTATTGGAAATACCTGTATTTATACTCAAATTATTATTTTGCCTCGTTACATAAGCGAATAAGCCAATATTTGAATTTACTGCTCGCTGCTGCTGCTTGGTATGTGTTTCATCTTTCATCCTTAAAGATGGTAAAATTCGGGAATATCTAGGCCTCATTCACAAGGTTGTTTTAGTCGTTGTTTTCAGTGTTATTTCAGCGTTTGTTTTACAACAACAATTATATTTGTTTTTTAACTGATCATTTCGTATGTGACAATTCATATTTTGTAAACTGTCATCGGCTGTTTTGGGAAAAGTTTATTAATAAATATTTACGCAAATCATTGAATATAAAAATTTAGTCAAATATATTCGCGATTTTCATCGAATGTAGATAGCGTTGGTTTCTACGTCTACAAGGAGGATGAGAATTGTCAAATCGATTGTTATGACAGTTTAAATCCCCCTTGCTTCATAGCAAACTATGATTCCCATTTTGTTCACCAGATGTCAGTTACTTTGTTGGAAATCGCGAATAGTGAAATATTAAAAAAACAAAAGAAATATAGACAATACGTGAATTGTGAAATAAATAAAAGCATGGTGGGACCGTCCAATTTTAATAGAGGAAAATCGTAGCTCGCATGGAGCCCGCGAGTGTTATTAAATGAGATGCGATTAAACGATGAAGAATCATTTTTTATTTTACTCGAATGTGTCCAGCCACTTTCGATAAATTATTATATTATGTCGGCCAACAAATAACAAAGTCGAATATAATAAGAACCTCGATTTCTCCTTCGACAAGCTTCAGTCAAGCTTCCATCAGTTATGCTTTTCGACTAGGGAAGTCAACAACTTGTGTTGCGATACATTGAACGCCGTTTAGCTAATTTTAAAAGAAAAGTCGCTACCAGCTCCAACCAAAGCAACGTGGTTGGAAACAGCTGAAGGGTTCAACCAGCGATGCAACTTTCTCAACTGCGTTGGTGCTATTGATGGGAAACATATCCGAATAGTTGTGAGTATAAGTAATCTAATGAATACAGAATTGTTATGTTTTGCATTTTTTTTACGCACCACCTCATTCAGGATCATATGTGACCAGCGATACCGATTTCTGGCAAATGATGTAGGAGCCCTGAGACGGCAAAGTTATGGATCAAAATGAAATTTTTGCAGGGGGACCAGTACCTATACTATTTATTGTGAGATGCAGCGTTCGGTAAGTAAATAAACTGTATTTTTGTTTTATAAAGGTATATTTTATTTTAGTTCAAAATGTGCATGCCATAAATCTTGGTTAATGACCTCCTACTCTGGAAAATCAACTGGAAATTTAGAATATTCTAAATTAATATATAATTACCGTCAATCAAGAGCTCGACGAGTGATTGAAAATACTTTCGGCATATTTAGTAAGTACATGGAGAATATTAAAAAATTCTCTAGCACTTAGTATCGATAACGTAGATAAAGTTGTACTGGCTAGTGTTTGCTTACATAATTTTTGTCAGATGAAGGAGAAATCGGTAAGGCCGCACCAGAAAAGGTATTTGATATCGTCTACAGTAGACGAGGAAAACAACACTGGGGAGGTCATTACAGGATGTTGGCGCATAAATTGTGATAACTTGCCACAAATTGCAAGATAAGGTAATTGTTTACCTTGTTTCATTTCCGATTTCATTCAGTAAGTTTTTCGTTGAACGATTCATTCAAACTTTCCTTATCTAATCCTTGTACATTTTCGTTGCGTTTCCGAATTCACGTTCTAACCGAAAGAGCTTGTCGGTCATTAATAATAATGAATATTTCTTCCGTTTCTCCATTTCTTTTTTATGTCGGTTTGGTAGTGACTACTCCATGGGGCGTAAAAATTTTTCGTATTCAAATTGCTGGTTGGTCTACGTAATTTCATGCAGAAAATTTCAGCTTTTATTTCAGAGCTGAGTTAGCAATCCTCTACAACCTCACATTTTTGTGATTTGAAATTATTGTTCGCTGAGTTTTAGCCCATATCATTAAGCTGTAACCTACAAAGCTACGAACATTTGTACAACGCAGCTCCTGTTATGCAGCTCCGCAACTTGAAAGCGTCACAAAGGCTGAGTTTAACTGATACACATTTAAAATTGGAGCTCAAACTTCGCGAAATAATAAGATCTTCGGTTCGAACCACCCACTCAGTAAAATCAACGTGAACTTATCAAAGCCTTGACCAGCACAAAATTCATGCCTTTGTCACTATAAATGTGAGAAAACTTACTGTAAGCTGTAATAAATCCATTTTCTGTGAGATTGTATAGTCGTATGTTAATTGGACCAGCAACGGTCGGTTAATTAGAATTTTTGGCTTGAGGAAGCTGCCCATAAACTACAGGTCACGTTTGGTTTAATTTTATGGGGATATAGCGAAACCTTTTCTGTGAGGTTATAGCTTCCTCTAATGATTCAGGTTTTGACATAATATCGTCCTCATAAAAATCTATAATTATGTCTCTGGCACTCAAACGTATCTCCTTTCATTCTTAGCCAACTATTGCAATACCAAATCGCGAAAATCTTCATTGGTTTATCTGGTGCTTTTCTCCAGCAAATACGCAAGTGTTTCTACGTGACACAACTCTTCCACGTGATACAACTCTTTTCTAGGTTTCAGAAAATCACGTGCCCAATCATTTGTATTCTGCGAGAAACTCTTTTTACATGACTGCCTGTTGATTTTACGTACGGATTTTAGTTATATAATGGAATCGGAAGGTGTCGTGTAGTTTTTTTGTCGAGCACCGTTTTTTTTCAAAACCTTCCACACACACACACCTCTTGTTCTGTAGCGGTTGAATTTGCTCTATATCTCACCACTGTTTTGCTAGGTGTGTTGTCAAATGACTGCTTTTGTGCCTTTTTGCTAAACCATTCTTGATGGCCTTTTCTTTTGTTGAAATTCGATACGTGCAATGGAAATGGGATTCTAAAATGATTTTTCGATAAAGTTCTGAAATATGGCCATCGCAAAAATATCGAATAAGACAAAAGCAAGACAAAATCCTTGTTTGCATTCAACTTTGTTTTTTCTTTTTTTTTATTTTTTATTCAGATGTCGTTTCCTCCCTGAGTATGAGATACAATTAAAAATCAGACGAGAAAAACCTTTTCCTCAATTATAAAGTACTAAAAAATTTTTACAATACAAGTACTAAAAATTATACCAAAATTATTCATATACGAATGCGTAAACATGCCGACCACCTGTCAAGGAATGTATTCCTTGACATTTGAAATTTAGGATTTCTTTGGTAACTTGTTTTGAGGAGTTTGTTAAGTTGGTGTAGGCCATGTACTCGGGCCTTACTCGAGGTTAGCTTTTGTTTTAGGGATAGGAATGTAGGAAGGAAAGTTACCTCAATTTATTTGAGTGAGCTGCAATGTCGTTGTCTTGATCAATTTGGCTACTGACCGTTTCAGCGTATTTCGTGCGGTTTTAAGTGTGACAACACGAACAATTCCATCTTCGCCTGCATGCACGTCTAGGTCACGTCCCAATGGCCAACTAAGTGGCGGTGTTGCTTCGTCCTTGATGTAGACGACGTCGTTGATCTGCAAGTTTGCTTGATTTTGGGTTTTCCACTTTCGGCGTTGATGCAGAGTATGTAAGTACTCTTTCCTGAAACGAGGCCAAAAACCATCTAATCGTTCTTGACATCTTGCCATCTAGACGACCTATTATCAGGACAATCCAAATAACTCTACTCTGGAATGGCCAGTAGTGGGTGTGCAAGTAGAAAATGCGCCGGTGTCAAAACAAAGAGAGCGCTTTCGTCGTCGTCTGTGAAAGTGAGTGTGCGGGCATTTAGTATCGCTTCGATCTGAGTGATAATTGTTGATATCTCTTCATTTGTTAATTTGAAATTACAGCACTTTCCCACAGGCCACCAAACCATGGGCTTGATGGTGGATTGAATTTCCATTCGATTTTGTGTTCTGTACTGAAGGCCAGGATGTCATCGTTTGTTGTAGTGCGGAATAATTGTTGCTGCATCTCGGATAATTTTATTTTGGCCCCCCACGAAACCCCCACCTTTGTCAGAGTATATGACGGCGGGCACACCACTTCTACTTACGAATCGTTACGAATCCTTAACTGTCATGCAGACGAAAATAGATATGTAGTCCTTGACGTATCTTGTTTCACGTCCCTTCTTGGTTACGGTTTGGATTGGACCGGCAAAGCCAACTCCGATACTCCGATATAGTTGAATGCCCGAGACAATAATGTTCTTTCTGCTGGTAAATTGTCCATCATTGGAACTGATGGTTGGCTCCTTAATCTACGATATATAAAACAACTATTAGTGATTTTTCGTACCAGAATTATGGCGCACTCAGGACATAAGTTAGTGGCAAAATGATTGGATGCCTTTGTGAAATGGTGCTAGTGATGACAACTTTCCTTTGGAAACTTTCTTCTTAGCAGACAGAGTACGAATTTCTTCCTAGAATTCGTTATGCTGTGCCCATTTGCAGAGATACTCCTCAGCTTTACGTAGTTCTTCAGTTAGCTTGATACCTGCGAGTGTTGAGTGTAGTTGCCCGATTTCTAGTGATTTATTCCCTTGATTTGATTGTACGGCGAATGCCGTTTTGTCAATTCGTCAAATAAGCAGGGATTAACATGGCGTGATATGTGATTAATTCAGGTGGATCGATAACCTATGCAAATGATTTTATTGTTTGTAGCAGCCAATACGGACCATGCCCCCATATAGTTTATGATTGGTGAGTTCAGTTGGAAGAATTCCCTTGAAGGCACAATCGGCAGGATTATCTGCAGATCGGACAAGGCCCCACATAGCGTTAGGAACTTTTTCGAGAATTAGAGCGGTTCTATTGTCGATAAAGACTGGCAGATGACAAGGAAGTTTGGTCAGCCAGTGAAGAACAATTTCGGAGTCCGTCCACGCAAAAATGCTGAATTTTTCACGCTGAAGCGCCTTAGCAACAACTTTGATAAGTTTAGATAGAAGATGAGCTCCAGAGAGTTCTATTCGAGGTACTGTCAACCTTGGATTTGAAATCGGAGCGACTCTGTTTTTTGCAGATATAAGATTAATATGCACATTACCATTGGAATCTGTGTCGCGGCTGTATACTACTGCCGAATATGCTATCTTACTCGCCTCAGAAAATCCAGGTATTTCCATATTTGATTCAGCATTAAAGAATCGCTGTATCAGAATATCTTCAATGGCTATTAATGTGTCGTGTATTTCTTTCCATTTTTTTAATACATCCGATGGAAGCTCGTCGTCCCAGCCAAGGTGTAGTATCCAGAGCTACTGGAAAAGTGTTTTTGCAGTTATCGTTACTGGTGATAACCATCCCAATGGGTTGAAAAGGCGGGAAACATCTGACAGGAGCCGACGTTTTAGGAGGTTCTGGCATATTAACTTTGAACAGGAAACAGTCGTTGTGCGTATCCCAGTGCAGTCCCAAGACCTTGTGATCCGATTCCTCGTACAACTCAACCAACGTTTTGTTGTCTTGTTCGCTAGGTATAGATTGTAGGAACTGTAGTGAATTAGATGCACATTTATGAAGTGAAATCCAAGTTGATGAACAGCTCTTGTGGCATGGAACGGAGCTGAGGCTGTTTCGAATGTTGCTGTAGAAGTTGAAAGTGCTTTAGAGGCAGGTGAGGATCATCACGCCACACTATTCGTTGATATTTGCAGTCTTCATGTGCAATTCGAATTTGTCGATACATTCGTGTGATATCGGCCGTGATTGCTATTGGATGTAATCTGAATCGCATTGATTGAAATTTCTACCACTTCTACTAATGCGGTCGTTAACAAGGATGTCCTAACGTGAATTGAGTTGCACACCACCGCATTTGCCTGATGAGAGGTACTGCCGCAGAGTTTTTAGCGTCTTTTTGTTCTGAGCTCGTATTTTTTCTCTACTTTTACTTCAGCTGGCCGACCAGATTGGCATGTTTGTCTGCCCAACTCCTGTGAGTCATGCAAAAGAGTGTGATGCTTCCGCTGGCAAATGAAGAATCGATATCGAGAATATTTGGAGCTGTTTCCCTTGAACATACAGTTGTAACAGACTCTGGCGGTTGCAACAAACTCCTTTCATTCAGAAATTGGTAACTCGCGAAACTTTTCGCATTCGTGAAGCAAATGTGTTGACTTACACTTCAAGCAGAATACATCTAATTTTGACCGTGTAGGCAAGGGAATTGATGGTTTCTGATCTTTAGTGTTGGCAGTTATTCCCTTGTCGCCTAGTGTTTGTATGAAATGATGATGATCTTGCTGGTTTGCGCCTTTGGCAATTTTCACGTTCAACTGATTCCAGCGTCGTACATCGCTTTTCAAGGAATTGAATGAAGTCTTCTAAAGTAAGGTATGGATCGCCAGTCGTTTTGAGAATCGGGATTTTGAAACTGGGATTTGGAAAATCGGGATTTCATAGTACACCCAGTGCTAGTTGCAAGGCCTAGTTGCAACCATATAATCTTTCTTGTTGACATTTCTGCATTCCCTAATCCTCATTTTGCTAGCCTGAATCTATCATAAACCTTAGCAGTTCTTCTCTGATGCTGTTCATGACAACTATTAATGCAGTATCAAGAAGCACATCGTTTCTCGCAGTGTCTCCCAAGTAAAGATTTTGCCCACTTGTCATATTTATTGCTTCTGAAACACATTTCTTTTCCGGTTCCTCAAAACTTGTATGTCGCATCTTGTGATCTTCATATTTTAGGTCCTCTGCATACAGTAGTGTATGTTGATATCTTTTGTATAAAATGTGTATCATAACCATTCCTTTTGATAATTGCGTTCATACGGTCTTCAACATCATAAACAGGACAATAATACACTTGAATCTCGATTATCCGGATTATTGAGTGACAGTTTCCGGATAATCAAAAATCCCGGTTAATCGAATTTATTTGTTATTACAGACTAAAAAAAATCCCGCATCTAAAAAAAATCGCGTGCGGAAGAAAATCCCGAATAACCGAGGTTCACGGAAAATCGGCCCCCGGATAATTGAGATTCAAGTATAATTGAAATACATGTTTCCACTTTCATGTTGCTACCGATACTAATTTTACATCGTAGTTACGTTCGCAATTTCAAGATAACGGACCATAGATTTACCAGTCACAGTAAAATTTATATTTTTAAAAGACGAGTTGCGTTGTGCGTCGCGTTATTTTATTTAAATTTAATTTATTTTTTAGGTGCACAAGTGATCCGCGTTACGTGAAAATTAATCAACATGCACGTGTGTTTAAATTTATTACATGTGTAATTTTTATGTTGTGTTTGTAGTGCAGTGACATTTTTTATAGTGGTAGTGAAAATATAAGTGTAGTATTTTAGTGTCGTGAACATTTGCAAAGTGTAGTGAAACTATAACATTATTATGCATGTAATGAAGATGACCAGACTCAGCTTATCAAGGTAAGCCTTTTTTGTGTTTCATGTTGTTACGAGTTTTACGACATAAGAATTGGGAATTTAATTCTGAGGCCCCCTCATAGCGACCCTGTATTTGTGGTTTTATGCGATATTGGGAGTCAAAATTCATCGACTCATTAGCAGTCCACTAGCAAATACTATAAATATTTTGAGAAATTTCCCAATTATTGCTCAAGTTGAAAATTTTGGTATGGGAAGTTTACTGGATAACTAAGTAAATTCTATATTACTTCGGATGAGGTCTGGTAAGAAGAATTTTTGTAACAAGAAGATTATATTTTGTACAATTATTTGTGTACTGCCACATACTGCGGGATCGACAAATTGAGAGATATTTAGCCATGTAATTGGTTGATTTGGTTGTGATATGCGCGACATTAGACAACTCCTTTGATTTTGGTAAAGATGCTTTGAATTTTTGCTGAGCAACGCCAGTTTCAAGGTTAGTTAGATCCTTGTTTAAACTGAAGCCAGCTGGATTGTTGGTGCCTGTCTCTTTTAGTATGGGCAGTGGCTGGGATAAATATGATGAATTTCCACGTTCACTCTGAGTCTTTATTGAAGCAGCAAAAGCATAACTAATCCTATGGATTTTTCATCAATAGTTGTGAGATAGAAATGTTCGTTTTTTAATGCATCCCAAAACAGCAGACTGAGTATCCCAAAATTTGGCAGTTCCCTGATTATCACATATTAGATCAACTGTTTTTGGTGCTGTCAACCTAAAATGAAAGAAAATATTTTCACAAAAAATCATCTATATAAGAGATTTATGAAATCTAACTCAGATTTCCCTAAAATGTTAAGAAAACGATTAAAATTAATGATTTATACTCCTGTGATATATTTAAAGAAGTTAAATAGTGAACTAATTGAAATGGAGCCGGAAGTTAGATTGAAATCCCTGAAAATCACATGTACGTCTATGTGGGGCAGATGGCTAAACTGCAGAATTATGTAATCGGCGCAGTCTACAAAAAATATATTGACGGATTCCAATCTAACCTGGTACGGGCAAAGGTTTTATTGAACCAGTTTGAGGATGTTGCCCCGGACCAGGAGAGCGGCATTATTGATGTTTCGAAGCAGTAATATACGCTGTGGAGTTACGACTCAATCGTTTTATAAGGGGATATAATGTGCAAAATCCATACGAAACCACAAGTATGAATTAACGATGGCGCATTCATTGATGTTTGACTGCCGACTATAGGTGACTATACGGAACGGGATTAATTTGTCACCGCTGCAAAAAATTTCAATACCTGACAGGCATCGAAGAACGATGCATTCAATCTTTTGAAACATATTTCCATCACGAATCAAATTATTGAAGTAAAACTTCTTTACGCACGCTTGACTTGGGGAGTAAGCTGATGAATGCGTGACGAGAGCGTTACGAAAAGTGTAATCGGGCGAGGCGAACGAAAGTCAAATGAACATCTACCATTGCCATGAATAATAACAAAACAAAAAAACGCAAAACGAAATCATTTTACTTTAGTATCAGGATATGCCATACCAATTCATAAATCCCAAGGTGGAACCTGTGTGCAGTCAAACTCTTCAATATGTAATCCTTCTAGTGATAGTCCACTACGACGGCATAGTCCACTGACCGATTGGTGGACCAGGTTACCAAGATAAACCATTGGTAACATTCTACGTTCGGTAGTGCCACAGCTCAATTTTGCTGGGGATTGCTTAGCAATTGGTTCGATTCGATGTATACCATCTCTTCCAAAGTCTTCGCGTACTGATGCTATTTGTCCTTCGTGTAGTTGATCACGAGCGTAGAGTGACCATATGATCTAAGCCTTTCGATACATCGATGTTAGATCGCAGCATAACTTTGGCACCTACGAATATCTCAAGCTATTTTGGCAGACTTCCAGTCTGGTTGATGTCAGCTGCTATGACTTTACTCAGATCAAGGTTTTCTGTCTTACGTATGGCATCTACGAGCTGATCTTGTGCTCGAATCTTGTACATTGTTATGCCACCCTTTGATCTGAAGTGTTCAAGTATGCTTTGGTTGTGTGCGAATACTTGGTTATTCGTTGGATATATTCGTAGTGCTTTTTCGATCGAAAATTCACCAGTATAGTCGTTCTTTACGCGATCCATTAAGACTGCTGTGTGCTCTGATGTCAGTACTCCAATTCTCAGAGCATGCAAGACAATATATATATATATGAATGTTGTGTCTTTCTTTTGTCTCATATTCTGGTTCAGTTCGACCAATGTGAATATACGCCATAAATGTGTAGCTGGTTGTAATCTCTCCGGCTGAGCGAACACTTGATTTTCTCGAACTGGCGGAAAGAGATTCTTTCGTCTTTCTGTACGGGTAACTTCAGCGTACTATGTAGTGTAGAACCACCAACCATTCTGGCCGCTACACCCGACAATGCACATACCTTCACACCTTGCTTAGCATATAGCCGATTTATTTGATTGATTTGTCACCATTTATTTGTTCCTGAACACTTCGAGTGATCTTGATGTATACTTCTCACTGATCTACATTCATAGCTCTCTCGCCAGCATGGAATTCTTCATCATTCATTGGTTGATCCGGAAGTTCTACCTCTTCTTCAGCATCTAAGACTGCAGGCTCTTGTTGGAGAATGTTGAGTGCATGTGCCTGATTAAATACATTCTCTAATTGCCTGTCTCTCTCTCTCTAAGCAATTCCATGTGCGCCGTAACTTGCCGTAAATGTTTTTCGCGTGCCATAAACGCTTCTCTAGCTGTATCAAACTCCTCAGTCAGTTCAATTTCATTTCGATATGGCATATACTGGAGGAGCAAGCTATACTACAAGTTCTCTGGATCGTTTGAGGCTATGAAGTAAGGAACTCTTACATTGGCTTTTTCGTTCTCGTTTCTCTTTCTCGTCTGGAAACTGGTGTACGCTTTCTTCATTGGCACGTTTTGATTTCGCGTAGTACGGTTCGAACAGCATCGCAAACTCAATCAGACTCGTATTGTTGAAGTCAAAATCTGGATGTTCTATGAGTCGTTTCTCATAGCGCTCGAAGATATTTGTGCAATAGCTTTCGGCTCTGCCTGCCTCATCAAACTTAATTGCTCGATATCTTTATTTAGGCTTTCGAGTGTTGAGGAATACACATATTCATGAACTGTCTCTCATGTTGAGATGGCACAATCGATACTTGACGTTGATTCATGATCTTCATGCAGATTTTAAAGAGCTTCCGTGAGACGTTCGTTTCACCTCTTTATATATTTGCGCCGAATTGCTTGGGCAATGCCCGCATCAAGTTCAGTTGGTTCAGGACTTGGATATGTATTTCGCTACATAGTAAGCGATGGCTTTATTTGATCCGCATGGTTGAATATCCATGTCGGCGTCCCACAATTTGAGCAATGCTTTATTGTAATTATTCATCCAGATCTCTTCTTTACGCCGCTTCAGTAGGCACATTCTTCCGCCATTCTGTATGAACTCGTCAGATGTATGAGTGATGATGCGAGTTCTTTCTTTGCGAGGGAAGCTGAAGCGGCATGCTGAGGCCGTGTGGTTCTTTGTGCATGTGTGTGTATGCCGATGTACCTGATTTCTTTTAATATATTCGTACATCTCAGTATCTTCGGCTGGCATTTCACAAGATATCACACTATCAATGAACTTAATTCCTTCGTCGCTATAAATGCTGCATGATCTTCAATCCACACAACCATGCAAAGGTGCGGACTTTCATTGTTGGCTGCTCGCCAGTATGCAGCTGAACCTCTCATGTTCTTGCTTGATGTAGAGGGCGCAGAACAGATAATCATTTTGTTGGAATCTTAAATCTTCGCCTAGAATTCAATATTGGAAGTAGTCAAGTGGTGGTTTTTTTGACTGGTCTGTCTTCGTCTCATGCTGCTCGTTCACAATATTGTCCATTTTTATCAATTATGACATCTTTGTATAGCGGATTATTTTCAATCAGCCATCGCAATGCACTGATGATTCTGTCACGACGTACTGTGAACTCGCGCGTTTTGTCGAGGTTCTCCAATCGCTCAGTGACAGCCACTATACCAGCATTGCTCGAAGATCTCGGGCAACATTGCTGGAAGTTTCTCAGTTACTTCAAAGAGGTCTTGAGCAAAGACCACAGAATCCAAATTGTCCAAAGAGTTCAGTGAATTTGACCTCTTTGACGAATGCATGGATTCGTGCTAGCATATGTTGTTCAGCCTGTGATAACACTCGAATAACATCGGCTATGAAATTTGTTTGTACATATGTGAGACTTTATATGGATAATTAGATATCGCTAATTTTACACGAAAAGTTTAAGGTTTTACTATTTTTATGATTGAATAATGTATTATCACCTCTTAGATGCATGTTTGCAAAATTTCATAGCTCTAGGTAAAATGGGAAGTAAGTGAAAAATCGTTTGCAAGATTCTACTCTCACAGACAGACATGATGTGAAGTTAAATAAAATGTTGTAAAAAATTGTGCACAAAATTATCGTTTCCTTCATTCGATCTAAACCTAAGCGAATATAACATATTTTTAGCTGATCCTAATTTCAATGTTACGATCGAACTTGATAAGTCGCTAAATTTGGCAAAAAGCCGACGAAAATAAATCGAGAGAGTTTTTGAAGGATGAGATATTTAAACAACGTTATGTAGAGTTCATACGGGAGTTTTTGGATTTGAATCATATTGTTCGAGGTACAAGCATGTGCACCATGGCATCCTGAAATCATCGAAATTCCGCGTAGTTTTTGACGCTTCCGCAAAAACCCCTGTTAAACCAACACTATTCGCATAACAAAATAGCTATCAGTGCCGATTTTGAAAAAATGTACCGGCAGATTTTAGTCAGCAAGGAAGACTGGAAATTACAGGCAATAGTTTGGAGATCGAGTGATGCCGAACCGATAAAATTCTTTAAATTGACAACACGGTCAATGTACAGCAGCTCCGTATCTAACCACACGAATATTGAACGAGCTAGCAAATAGACAGCTTAAAATTACTTCTAGGGAATTATTTCTGGAATTTCGAAAATGACGAGAGCAGATTCCACAAATAGATTTCATCCATTAGGATGTAACGGTAAAATCCTGGAACTAGAATGGAATCCAGAGCTAAACATGTTCTCCTATCATGTCAATATGACCGAACCAGTTTTTACGAAAAGGAAACTACTTTCAGAGAGTAGTCAATTTTTTGATCCGTTTAGGAAATCTCGGCCTGTGGGAATCGGAACTACATGGTAAATATTTTTAGAACTTTTGGTACCATAAGCATTCCTTTAGCTCGAGAAAGATTAAAATTGACTTATTTTGAGTATTCCTCAGCGCCGTGTTTGTTGTTGTTTTGCTGATCACTCGCTGTTTCTCGAATTTAGTTTTATGTTCATCCTGTATGGCTGAATCTTTATTGTATGGAGTGTCATATTTTGATAAATGTATCTCTTCTAGGCATATCAATCATAATAAAACCTCAAACTAGGTTGGTTGTACGAGTTATTTCAGTACAATACAATTTTTTTAAATATTTCATAATAACGAGTTATTTCTGCAATTAATTTTGTACTCTAAAAACACTTTTAATTTTCGCCTACCGCAAAGAAGATGGCACCACATATTGATGTTTCCATTTTATTTAATTCAAATGCGTTAATTCAATTTTTCCACACAGCCAAAAATAATAAAACAAATGTCCACACGTTTGTCAAATAAATCAAACAACCCCAGTTTTTCTTTAAATTATTATAAAGCTGTGTTTATTTTTAAAACACCAAAAACAACCGCTACGTTGCACGATTGTCAGCACAATTCGACATTTTAATTTTTTTATTCAGCACTACACATTTATTTTTAACATGCCATCTATATAAAATAGTAATAACATCGACAATTACTATTAGCCAAGATTCTAATCAAACAAAATTTACGATGTGGTGAATATATTTAAAACACTATGGAAAACTAGATGGCGGTAATATAATAATTTTAGTACACGATTTATTTCTCTGTTTAGAGTTAATCTAACAATTCGGATGGTGGCGCTAGTTACTAGTGTTGAATAAAATATTTATTTTTCAGCGCTAGTTAACGTGTTGGTATTAAACCTCCACCAAATTCGTGTAAATTGTAAAACGAACATATTTTTTAGTTAGTACAGTTTTTTCAAATCTTAGTTGTACCTTGTATGAACACTTTCAAAGTCTGATGATGCCACAAAATTTGATTGATCTCATTTTGTTTGTGTCGGGACAGTTCACTGGTTCATCATAAATTTACAGTCATTTGTAATTTGCATTCAAGGTTAATTAACAAAATAATTAAATTATTATTAAATTCTAAATTAACGTAATTATGATGCTGAATATTGTTTGTTGGCTGTCTCGGACGGAGTAAGTTCTCATATTTGGATTAGGATTTAACCTTTGCGTTCAAAAATATACATAATCTCGCAGTATTAACAATAATATTGTTATGAATAATCCAAATTACCATACATCAATAATACTGTGCCGATAATCGGTTTTTGGTTGTTTAGCCTAAAGATAAAATATTTGGACCCATGACCAACAACCTACATAATTGTCACAGCACAGACGAAATAAACGCAATAAACAGCAGTGCGAAAGCTATATACACCCCATACACACGATAACCAAAGGTTTGAAGGTCTTATTCTACTTCGTCCATCCACCGAATAAGGGTCTTTTGCAAGGTTCCGTCTTCTATGTTACCGACTCCAGGGTCTGTTTTATGGTACGATTTTGGGAACGTAGAACGTGTAAGGGCCACATATACACTAACACCCCTATTCTCTTAGTCGTGTCGTTACATACAAAAATAAATTAAATCGTGTCAAAATAAAAATCTTAAACCTACATTTTGTCTTTCTCGACGCTCGGTATCGCTTAAAAAATCCGCACGACTTCAAATCACACCTCAGGTGATATGAGACTCTTTGCCGCTTGAATCAACTAAAAGAGAATATGAAAAAATGATTGTCGTAAGAAATGACAGGTGACACGACTAAGAGAGTACGGGTGTGATTTGCGCTCAAACACGGCAATATTTTGGTTGACCCACGTTGTTAGAGTCCAAGACTCTCTACCAAAATTGAATATTGGTCTTATCAGCGCTTTGTAGATTTTTGATATCGTTATGCGTGATATATTACGAAACTTTCTTTCTGAAATATTTTTAAACCAATTTCACTGATCAAAAATGACGTTTTTTTTCTTGTAAATTTTTTTCAGCAACTTTGATTGATTTAATAAAATTCAGAAGGGCGGAAGGAAGGAACGAGCGAACGCAATCCGGCTTTAGCGTAGAATGCTCGGTAACCTTCTACGATTCATGATGCTATATCTGCGGAGACTGAGTTGTTCACATTTACTATCGATCTCGGGTATTTAAACACATTCACTATTTTGCATTGTGTGTCGCCTGTTCACTGGAGGATAACATCTGTCTATTTTGAGAGGAACGATTTTCACCACAATGTCGGGAGAGTGTTTGTGACCATTTCTACCTCACGTTTCGATTTTAAGTACTTCTTGTTTATGCCATTCAAGTTTCGTCTTTCAACACAGTCAGTTGGAGTGTTTCATCTTGACCATGCAGTCGTTTTGTGATTGCCTTTCTCATTGAGACAAGTTTTGTTTTCGAGTGCGATCCTTTTCTTGAATTGAAGCTAGATAATTTTCATCCAGCCACGTGTTTCTAGATTTGATGTATACCTAGATTCGCCCCTTTGGCTTCTGATATGCTAGATATTCGGAATTGGCCCGTGTAACTTTATTGTTACGTGCTTTGGTATTCCAACGTGAGATTTGTTGGATCCGGTTATTTGATGATGGTTGGCTAAAACAGTTGACAATAAATTTGATTATTAACAAATTTTATAGCAATATTAACAACATGGCCGCTATAACCGTATCTATGGGATATATGGAATAGGAGATACAGCTTTTCTCGTCAAGTTTTCTATAAAAGCTCAATTTTTTACTCTCCAATCGTCATGAAAATTCACATAAGTATTCGCAAAAAATATTCATAATAACAAAAATGCCCCAACTGATGGCCCAGATTTGGGTAGTTTTCCGTGACATTAGCCAAAAATGTTTGAATATCCAAGTGAATTTTCATGGCGAAATATTTTTAAAGAATGCCCATTTTTAAAAAATTTAAATCATATCTAGAACAGTAAGCTTTTTATGGCGGTGGGTGGGTTAATGTATGGGGACTGGGGAGGGGTAATGGCTGAAAGGGTACTTGACTGGGTGTAATTGGCTGTTTGTAATGTCCGGAGGTAATGGCGGGGAAATGACGAGTATAATGTTGAGGGTAATGACAGCTCCTAGCTAATAAAACTATGGAATGTGATATCGAAACCAAAACCACGCTACATAAACAGTTCTGTAGACTCAAAGATACAGAGCCGAAAATTAAAAAATACGACATCGTTCCATCAGCAGAATGTTTTTAGCCTAAAATTTTATTTCATCAAAACATCAAATTCATAAACTAAAAAAAAATCCGTTTCCACTCCAAATGATCATTTGATAAGCCAAATTCTTTGAAGGTGCCACTATGATCAGTTGATTGGCCATAATGTTAGTCAACTTCGATTCGATTGTGGAGAAATCGGGATTTCTAATATATTGAGGCGAAAGTTTGGTAAATTACACATGAATAATAAATCATGTTTATATAAAACGTCAGGCCACTCAGTGCATTTTCAATACATTGAATTAGCAAAATATTGCCTAATTACTTCTCTGTATTCCCATCAGAATTTTTTCACTTTAACTATGGCTTAATGTCGCTGTATCTTCATTCGTGCAGTAACCCTTATTTTACTGCCTCGAAAATATTGGCTTACACCGTCCGTAGTGAGCTGTCCACTGCTATCATCGTGCGGTGTTGAACAGTGAGTATTTCAGTCGTTTTCACAAAAACTTCGGGAAAGTGTTGGTCAATGATGCATGGTTCTTGGTTTCGCCACCAGCCTCTTCGTTGCAACCGAATTATGATGTAACCTTTAATCCTTCGGCCATTTCCAAGGGAGTATAGGATTGTATCTTGTGGAGTTATCTGATCGGCCTCGTTTGTCATTTATTTGGTTAGTTAATTTTTCATTGCGCCGCTTGCTGTAGTAAGGCTACTTGAATTCAGAAGGTGTTAGGTATTCGCAGGTTGGTGGGGGCGACCAAAATGTTTTTTGGCCATACATCGATCGGCACACGTGTTTCACCTTCGATTAAATATGGTTTCTTCGACGTTTTTCTATGTAGACCCGTTAAGTTCTCATACAGGGGGTCACCTCGTGCAGTTTGGGTTATTCGCCCGTTCAAAAGATTTTGAAACGAGAAAGCCTATTTGTTCGCATTATCTTTTCCTGATCTCGGAAGAGCTCGAGAAGAGTTTTTAAATGAAGATCAATTTTTTGAAATCCTGATAATAATGATGAAAAAAGACCTTGGCCCAAAACCATTTTTCTCGACTTTTTGAAGATCCCAAAAGTGCCAAACAAATTTGTCCGTTCGTCTTGAGGTCTCAATCGATGGATAGATGCCTGCACCGATGATATCTCTAGAACGGCATATGCGATTCTTGAAAAGCTTCAATCTCTACCTTAAGGGGATCGACTATCGACCATAGTAAATCACCCAGAAAATGCATCCAATGACACGTCAGTTCTTGAAAAGTCAAGATCTTGATAAATGCCTCAAACTTTTCTGAAACACCTTAATACCTAATAGTACCATTGTGGCGCTAAAAGCAGTTTCAATTTGTCCCATTATTCTACTATGATATGGCATATAATTTCAAAGGACTTGGAAAAAGCAAAAAATTTGTAAAGCGCGCTTTAGTTCACAAATTCATCGTTTCGGCGCTGGTGCCAATTATTGTAGAATATGTCCGTATCGCGTATCATTGAAAAGGTCTTGAAAAATGTGACAAATTTTGGTGAAGCATCATATAGTACTCAAAACTTCCGCTGAAGTGCTGGGAGTAGTTACAATTTTTCCCATTCCCGCAAACTCATTTGGCATATCATTTGAAAGGTCATGGAAAAAGCAATAATTTTGTTAGTAGTGCTTTAGTTGATAAATCCACCGTTTTGGCGCTGGTAGCTAGCTATTGATTTATTATAGAACTAGCTGACCCGGCGAACCTCGTTTCGCCCCAAACTACTTCGTTCCGAGCAAATACTTTTATCCTTCACGAAAATTGATTTTTATGAGAGAACAAATCAAACAACTCAACTCAATTCTCAATAGATGGTTGAGTTGAATGGCCATTCCGTTCACTTTTACATATAAATCATCACTAAAGGCAGGTTTAGGGTTGCGTTCGTTCGTTCGGTCATTTTTCCGACCAATCATCTCTTGTGGAAAAATCCAGAAGAAAAACATCGTAATTTTTGAGCAATATGGTTTTTCGTAAAAATTGTCAGAACGAACGAACGAACGCAATCATAGAGGTGGCATAATGTATTGAAAAATGAAGAAAATGTCGATTCAAACTCAAGCATCTATCGAAATTTGAGTTGTTTTTGAATTTTTTCTCTCAGTGTGTAAATGAATTGGAGTCAGCTGAAATTCAAAATAATTGAATGTAATTTTATTTGAGTGGAATTAAATCGAATACAGCCGCAAATCAATACAATGCGTTGTGGTAAACAATATTTTTCGGTTTTTTGTCCGGCGCGTAAATGAACAACGATGATTGTTTGCCATTTTGCTAACTGTCGAACACGCGACGTACAACTGACCATGAGAAAAAAACTCAAATTCCAGATTTATTCCGCACACTCCCAACGATTGACCTTGCGGTTTTTTAATCGTGATAGCGAACGCGATACGAACGAGGAACTGAATGCACTTGAAGTCGAACGGAATGCCAGTTGGAATCAGAGGAATTCTCGGAATTAGAACATACTCTCCTTTAAATTTGCCCTTGATGATCGTCGCTTGAATCACGTTTTTCATCAGTTTCTGTGAGCCAATCGCGTTCCGTTACCCAATCTTGGGGATTCAGATTACGCAGCATGATTATCACAGATTCTACCTTGAGCATCAAGTTATGCGGTGGTATTCCCGGCAAATCAAGCGTATTCAAAAACTCGGTCGGATAGTTGGTTGAACGTCTTGATTGGTCACACAGCCAAGGGATTTATAAAAAAGCATTTCCCAGCCATTTGGTTTTCAATCAAGTAATTCAGACTGTTCCTTGTTCTTCGCTGCAAAAATCACTCGTTCGCTGAGCCAATCGTGATTCATAAATAATGTCGGCGGATGTCTGGAAACACTTTCGTGATAAGCTCTTCCTTTGACGTCGTGAACATGCAAAAATTCGAGGGAAATGAAATCAATCCTGTCAAAACATCAACAGGAATTTGATCATTGCTAAGCGCCAAAAGTTGTTTGGAAAAATTGTTACGAGTGTGTGGTCGCAACCACAATTTTGTATTTTTATATTTCCCCTCGGTTGGTGTCCTTGCTGTTCATCGGATTGCTCAATATTTGTATTTTATATTCCCCTCGGTTTGTGTCTCTGCTTTCGAAGTTGTTTCCCAATATGCAATGCCGACGGAATTCCATTTACATTCGCGTTCTAAAACCACACTGCTTCTATGGAAAGAACCATGTGTATCACGCGGAAATTCGTACTCCCAGCCAAAGAAAAGTGTCACAAAAATTCCGGTGTCGGTGTGAATCCCAACTAAAAAGAGAAAAAAATCACAGAAACAAAAGACACGTGTTTGTATATATTTTCCAATTAGAATAAATAATAATTCTTATCCGAAATAAAACAAAATTTTCCATTCATTATAAAATAAATATTAATATTTTATTCACATTATTTTTTATTTGTGTACACATATTTAAATTTCATAAATTGAGTTTTGTATTGCATCCACCACGTTGTATTGCATCCGCCACGTTGTATTGCATCCGCCAGCATATTGAGATCTTGAAAAAAAAATCATTGAAAATTTACTACGTAAATGTATTTCGCGACGACGCCATTGTGAGACAGATCTCTATTACCTTTTTAGTCCAAATTTGCACATCGCGATCACTAAATAAATTAATAATTATTATTATATATTTAAATTTAAAATTATTTACTTTAACAAATCGAAAAACATTATAATGAAACACCCCAGTATGCAATTATTCCACTGTGTGGAAAAAACTGCTCAAATGTCGCACAGAACTCCATACTACAAAATATCAAAGACACAAAAATATTGATTTTCGAGAAAAATAATTGTTTTTCTCTTTCGCGGTAATATTATTTTCGTTTTATAAGTTTCGATTGTATCTTTTATTTTTAGTTTATTCTGACAAGTCGACGTGCACGGTTGCACTACATAATTAGTTTTTTTACTTTAAAGTGTTGTGTTTCATTATAATGTTTTTCGATTTGTTAAAGTAAATAATTTTAAATATATTTAAATTTAAATTTATAATCATAATTATTAACTTATTTAGTGATCGCGATGTGCAAATTTGGATTAAAAAGGTAATAGAGATCTGTCTCACAATGGCGTCGTCGCGCAATACATTTACGTAGTAAATTTTCAATGATTTTTTTTTCAAGATCTCAATATGCTGGCGGATGCAATACAACAATTTATGAAATTTAAATAATATGTGTACACAAATAAAAAATAATGTGAATAAAATATTAATATTTATTTTATTATAAATGGAAAATTTTGTTTTATTTCGGATAAGAATTATTATTTATTCCAATTGGAAAATATATACAAACACGTGCCTTTTGTTTTTGTGATTTTTTTCTCTTTTTAGTTGGGGTTCACACCGACACCGACACCGGAATTTTTGTGACACTTTTCTTTGGCGGGGAGTACGAATTTCCGCGTGATACGCATGGTTCTTTCCATAGAAGCAGTGTGGTTTTAGAACGCGAATGTAAATGGAATTCCGTTGGGATTGCATATTGGGTACAACACTTTAAAGTAAAACAACTAATTATGTAGTACAACCGTGCACGTCGACTTGTCACAAGAAACTGAAAATAAAAGATACAATCGAAACTTATAAAACAAAAATAATATTACCACGGAATAGAAAGAGAAAAACAATTATTTTACTCCAAAATCAATAGTTTTGTGTCTTTGATATTTTGTAGTACGGAATTCTGTCCGACATTTGAGCAGTTTTTTCCACACAGTGGAATAATTGCATACTGGGTTGTTTATTGTGCGCTGAACGCACTCGCGACGTTTTGTTTTGTACCTCTTCATGTGATGGCGCGGGGGTAAGAAGAATGACGAGAGAGCGAGACCAATGCGCATCGAGTGTGTGCAAAGTAAAACGTTCTAGAAAAATGTTTTTCTTATATGCTTCTCGTTTACATCAATGCGAATTGATGTAAACGAAAAACAGAGAAGAAAGACAATTCTTCTAGAACGTTTTGCGCGTCGTTTTTCGGGGCAAGAATTTTTTTAGTTGAGTCTAGTTTTTGGTTTGGATAAAAATAAATATAAATTTTATAAATTAATAAAATAAAAATAAATTTTGTGAAAAAAAAATTAATAAAACCGAGAAAATCTCAACACATGATAATTTTTTCCGCGGTACTTAGTGTGGTTCTATTATGATTATTAATTATTATTAATTTATTTAACAAAACTAATAATTAAGAAAATTAAATAAAATATTTTATACAAAAGGGTAACGAGAATATATGTATAAAAATTGTATAAAAACCTTTTCCTCAAAAAAAAAAAAAAAAAAAACAGGATTATCTTTTCCTAAACGAAATTCGAGAAAAGATAATTTAGGAAACCAACTGTTCATTATTATTGTGGTTATCATTATTACGGTGGTTGTGTTTGTTTACTGGAGACAAGAGTGGTGTGACATTCATTGCATTCGATTGCGAGCCAATTTTGTGGTAACGGGGAAAGGCCCCGCAACATAGTGCCCAATCAGGCAAGCGCTCGAGCGCAAAGACGGGGAGTCGCCCAACGACAGCACCAAGGTCGCAATGGTAGTTTAACGGCATATAAAGCCGCAACGTGAAAACTTTCAAATCGGAGGAAGCATCGACAGTAACCGCGATACCTTTCGGGCCGGCGTTCGTTACATAGTGAATCTTTACGTGCCATTCGCTAGGTCGGATAATTTCTTTGATTTTCTTTGTAATCTCGGTGGTCGTTAGGCTGGATTCATTATCCCTTGCTGAGATAATTATCCGTTTTGTTGTCTGTTTTGGCCAGCGTTTTCTGTTTTTCCGTTTCTTTCGCAAGCTTCGTTGCGTATCTCTCGATGTTGCAATGCGAACTCGATGCAAAATGTCGTCATCCATCCCGCCCTTGTATTTGTTTCACAATTTCAATGCGTTTGATGGATGATACGTTACTAAAAATTGATGATTGGTAAAAATATACGAATTTGATTTACCGGCGCAGAAACAGTGGCATCGGCGAGTGAAAAGTCCCAATGTGGGTCGTTTTCCAGCAAATTCAAACGTTGGCGCACAACACACCATCTATTGGTACGAAGCGTTTCGGACGAAGTAGGACCACGAACTTGTAACGAAGATAGAAGGGTTCGTCTTGTCGTGGATGAACGGTGTATACGGCCAAGCGCATCAGTCGAATACACATCGACGTATCCTGCAAAAGGTTGGCCTTTCTTTCGTCATTAAGACTTTTGGTTGGAAACGCTTTGGCAAATTTTGAAGAAATGCGTGAGTGTTGTGGCTGGTGATCATTCTGCTCGTTGTGCTGCATTAGCTTCCGTGAAATACATACGTTGTCCATTCTCAAAGTGCACCCACAAATGTTGAACAGTGGAGTGACGTTCGTGTAATGCAAATGAGAAAATACGCCAAATCGCCTAATTGCAACTGACATAACGGCCCAATTGGAATCTTGACACATTGTCATTTGCATCCAATGCAGCAATCCAAAAGCCAAGTCGCTACCTTTGTTCACTTATTTGCAAACATATTTAATGGACTTATAATGGAGTTACAGTACTCAACATTGCAGTATCTTGCGAATGATTTCGATTGATCCTTGAAATACGGAACGATCCAGCGATTATCGAGCACACGACATTTTTTCTTTTACCGTCATCGTGACTGTTCTGCCACCATAATCAGGTGAACGACACCGATATGGTGGATAACAGTCGTTTCCACTAATTGTGTATGCCAGCAACGGACGCGTATATTGTTTTGTGCATTTTCCAACGGCCATACGTATATTCACCGTGATGAATCTGGATTATGAAATTACCGGTATTTTTGATTGCATGTTAACGTGATGAACAAATCTGGGCGTCCGTAATGCCGCACATACGTCTTAGCATCATGCACTTATTCATGCATATACCGTGGGCTGCCAACATATTTCGCTGGGAGAATGGTCAATTGACCGACGTTGGTTGCACCGTCGTCGGAAGCGACGTTGGAATAGTGCTCGAATAGTAGTTTTAAATGATTGAAGCGGATGAAATTTAAACGTTCAAAAAAAATGATTGAGCCAAATCGGTTCAGCCGTTCTCAACTGATGTGCTAGAAAAAAAAAATCAATTTTCTTCGAGTTTTTCCAGAAGCTTTCAAGTTTTCCACTCAGATTTTCCAATTTTTCTCTTCTGAAAGACCATCTGGATCGAATACGTGCAAAATTCTGACCAAAAACATCATTTTTCGATTTTTTGACTTTTCCGATTGGTTTTCCCAAAATTTTCTTCCATACAAACCTTGTCCTGACAATTATGAACACAACACAAAAAAAAATCAGCCAAATCGGTCCAACCGTTCTTTAGTGATGATCAGTCATACATGCGTCAATTGATTTTTATTAACCGTTTGAGTCCCAAGCAGCTCGATCACGCTGTTGAAATTTTATGTCGATAAAACAAAAAAAAAAAAATAAATGTGACGAGAAGCGATGACAAAAAGACAAGAATACCGTTACCTAACAGATAAAAGAAGCGATTGTTTCTGCGTTGTAGTCTTTTTTGTTGTTTGCGTTTGCGCACCACAAATGGTTTTACGTTGTTTGTAATGCGTTTGCATTATCTCCTGGGACTCAAACTGTTAATATAGAAGATTTATGTGTAAGCATATTAGTACTCCAAAGTACCATTGTGGCGCTGATTTCAGATGTAAATTTTCTTATTCTCAAATCATGGAAAAGAAATAATATTAAGAAAATGTGTGCTTGGGTCATTTTGCAACTAATTTTCTTACTGGAAATGGGCGATCTTTCCTCATTTTCAGTGAATTTTTCGGTTTTGTCAATTTCCAGACCGAAGTTCTGATGATTTTTTGAGGTTTCATTCCCTATTTCGTTTTCAATAGAAATAGTTAAATTTTGATATTAGCAAAGAGTCTATTCCTATATTTTGCATTAGATGCAGGCCTTGGAAGATACGTCAGGAGATTAGTTTATTCTTGACATAGGAACGAGAACCGTTCAGGTGCGGATCCCCTATTGTATTATATTATGATTATGTTCTAATATTTGTAAGCTGTATTCTCATATTTATTGTTGTAAGCGATATTTTTTTTTTTATTATAATCGTGCAAATATAAATCACAAATAATTGCATAAAGAATTAGAAATTCAACCTGTTAGTTAGTAAAGTGAAATATAGTGCGAAATAATTAAATAAATTTCATTTTAAACCGCGAGGCAATATGAAAAGTGCGGCCATCACATGGGGAACAGCCATCTCCCCTCACCACACTTTAAATAGTGTTATCCTTATTGATGTACAATCCGATACACGGAACCAACAACAATGAAAATGGTAAATGAAAATACTGTTATCTGTTTACAATTACAGCAACAACAAAATCAAATCATGTGGTGGTTATAAATGTGATGTAATTTTAATGTACTATTGAATCATAATTTTCGATTCAAAATTTTTTTTTTTTGTCTCTTTGTAGTAATCTTAGATCAATATTTCGGAGAAGAAAAGCAAAATAAAAATTTTAATTTCCTAAACTGATAAGTCAACAGCATCTTATATGATAACGTACAATGTAAATATTTTCAACGGAAAAAAAAAATTGTGTGAAGTGAAAATTTATGCCAATTAGTTTTAATAATCATCAGTCCATTGTTGAAATTATGATTAGCGAACCTAAAGCGTATTTTGTACAGTCGAAACTCTTAATATTATCAGCAATGCCAGTTTTATCATTTGCTTTGAATTGAATTGCGGACGGTATTGATCGCGATCAACGAACGCATTGTTATCGGGCGAGTAAAATTATTGTAGTAAATACATAGAAACCGGAATGCATGTAACGATGTAACTATAATCAAGAAGTTCTCTGTTATCAGTGGGAAATCCATTTCTGACACAGACGCAAATATAAACAATAGATTCCAAATCATTTTCAAGATATGTCTCATCTCATCTCATTGGTATGTAAGGATTATCTCGGTTTTTATTGTTTTATAAAAAATGGGTTCAAGTTTATTGAAACACTGTATATATTGTGTGAGCGATTGGGATACGTGGAAAGTCTCAGATTATAATAAAGTGTGTGGAATTTTTTTAGAATAAACATTTTTGTAGCATGTAGGTGCCTCGGTTATATTTTCGAAATAAAATAAATGTGAAAAAATTACGACCTCAATTAGTGACCAGCCAACTAATTCGTTAACCGACATTCGACACAAGTAACCTAAAGAACTTTACGAAGTGGCGATAAATTATAATTACTTGACCTAAACTGCAGATTACATCACCAATTAAATACTAAAGTTGCCCTATATGGTCTTAAAAATTCTCTCTAATCTTGCCACGTCTTCGCCTCATTATCAATCAATAAAATCAGAATCACTTCTTGTGTCATCGGATTGACCGCGCCAATTATAAATTGTTATTATTATTCTAATATTATTATTATGAAATTATTTTATTTATTTGTTCACGTGGAAAGATTGCACAACATCGTTAAAATGTCTCACTGTTTGAAAACAGCCCAGATATAAAATGTAAAGTAGTGGGAGGCAATCGTATATAGCTCGCTTAGTAATAGTCGCTTAGTAATAATTCAAAATGGTGGTAGAATGATGAACTTTACACTGCTAAATTTGACATTTGTCAAAGGTGTGCAAGTAGAAGAAACTCTGCGTTTTTGGCCCAATCAACGTTATTGAAAATATAATTGTTATAAACATTAATTATCGAAATATTCGCCATTACTAATTATGGTATTTGCCATTTATCAGGTGGTGATATCAACTTTCGTGAGCCGATCTTTCAAAAATGAAGACATCGATCTGACTAAGTGATCAATCAAGCCTGGTAACGTTCAGCTGTAATAGTTTGACCAGGATCCAGAACCTCGTAGTAAATGACTCCTTTCAAATCCCACCAGGCACACAGTAACAGTTCCTTGGTATGAATATTCATTTTTGCAACTAATGTTGATGGCTTGTCTGGATCAACCCATGGTTTTCTGCCTTTAAGATTATCGTACAGAATTCATTTTTCATCACCCGTAATGATTTTATGCAAGAAAATTCGTTCCTTTGTACCAAGGTAGCAAGAGCTTTTACTGCACCTGGACGTGGATCATCCTCAAGATTAAAATTGCCATCACGAAATATTGTAAACCACATTTTTACTGTTGATAATGACTCACAGAAGCTGCTTGAGCAGCATTTTTTTTCGTTTGAAAACATAATACATTGCATGCTGTATAAGATAGCAGAAAATTTCCACTAGAAAAATGTGTTTTTTCTATTCACCGCTAGAGGCATCACTATCACAAAAAAGAAATTTTTTCTGCTGATATTTTTTGAAACCAGTAGAAATTTTTTGAAATTTTTATGCAAATTAATAATTCTGAGCAGAAAGTTTTATGAAAAATCAAAGAATTTATGAAAAAGAAGAGAAAATATACGTTTACATTTTGAAGCGAAGAAAGATAATTTTCTTTAAAAAACGATTTGCGTATGTACATATGTAAGGACTCTCAAAACATACTAAAATTACCATAATCATCATTATGTAAATACAGTGCAACATCAAAAAAGTCGCTATCGTTGATAACACTCCATACATTTCTGAAGTCATTTAACAAAAGTGTTAGTAAAACCTCCCTGTATCCACCCTGGGTGTATGTTTTTATGGTAGATGAGATCCTAATCTATAAACATGAGCAACATAAGATTCATACCTGGCGTCAGTAGCCTTCCATACATTTTTAAGATCATTTTAATGTGAAATGTGAATGTTTCAATGTATCTCAGGGAGGTTTTTCTAACACATTTGTTAAAAAAATGAAAACATTTCACATTAAAATGGCTTCAGAAACGTATGGAAGGCTACCGACGCCAGGTTATTATCTTATGTTGCGTGCATAGATTATGATCTCCTTTACAATAAAAACGGGTGTACTACGAAATCCCGGTTTTTAAAATCCCGCTTTACAAAATTCCGGCTTTCAAAATCCCGTTTTCATACATTTTGGTGACATTTTCAAAATCCCGTTTTCATCCATCTCAGATATAACGCCAATAGTTCAAGTCTGAACGGCGGATGTATAGGTGTGATCTAAAGAAAAATCTCAGCACAGGTTGCATTGAACTTTTCCATTTTATATAAAAAAAATCGGTTAAATTAAAAATTTAATTGCTGGAATCCAGGAGATATCCCCCTCGAGATTATTTTCTCAAAAGTTAGGTCCATCCATCTCAGACATAGCGAAAATAGTCCAAGTCTGAACGGCGGATGTAAAGGTGTGATCTAAAGCAAAATCTCAGCATAGGTTGCATTGAACTTTTCCATTTTATATAAAAAAATCGGTTAAATTAAAAATTTAATTGCTGGAATCCAGGAGATATTCCCCTCGAGATTATTTTCTCAAAAGTTAGGTCCATTTATCTCAGACATAGAGCCAATAGTTCAAGTCTGAATGGCGGATGTAAAGGTGTGATCTAAAGCAAAATCTCAGCACAGGTTGCATTGAACTTTTCCATTTTATAAAAAAAAAAAAATCGGTTAAATTAGAAATTTAAATGCTGGAATCCAGGAGATATCTCCCTCGAGATTATTTTCTCAAAAGTTAGGTCCATCTATCTCAGATATAACGCCAGTAGTTCAAGTTTGAACGGCGGATGTAAAGGTGTGATCTAAAGCAAAATCTCAGCACAGGTTGCATTGAACTTTTCCATTTTATATAAAAAAAATCGGTTAAATTAAAAATTTAATTGCTGGAATCCAGGAGATATCCCCCTCGAGATTATTTTCTCAAAAGTTAGGTCCATCCATCTCAGACATAGCGAAAATAGTTCAAGTCTGAACGGCGGATGTAAAGGTGTGATCTAAAGCAAAATCTCAGCACAGGTTGCATTGAACTTTTCCATTTTATATAAAAAAAAATCGGTTAAATTAAAAATTTAAATGCTGGAATCCAGGAGATATCCCCCTCGAGATTATTTTCTCAAAATTTTGGTCCATCCAAATCAGATATAGCGCCAATAGTTCAAAGCTGAACGGCGGATGTAAAGGTGTGATCTAAAGCAAAATCTCAGCACAAGTTGCATTGAACTTTTCCATTTTATATAAAAAAAATCGGTTAAATTAAAAATTTAATTGCTGGAATCCAGGAGATATCCCCCTCGAAATTATTTTCTCAAAAGTAAGGTTCATCCATCTCAGATATAACGCCAATAGTTCAAGTCTGAACGGCGGATGTAAAGGTGTGATCTAAAGCAAAATCTCAGCACAGGTTGCATTGAACTTTTCCATTTTATATAAAAAAAATCGGTTAAATTAAAAATTTAATTGCTGGAATCCAGGAGATATCCCCCTCGAGATTATTTTCTCAAAAGTTAGGTCCATCCATCTCAGACATAGCGAAAATAGTTCAAGTCTGAACGGCGGATGTAAAGGTGTGATCTAAAGCAAAATCTCAGCACAGGTTGCATTGAACTTTTCCATTTTATATAAAAAAAATCGGTTAAATTAAAAATTTAAATGCTGGAATCCAGAAGATATCGCCCTCGAGATTATTTTCTCAAAAGTTAGGTCCATCTATCTCAGATATAACGCCAATAGTTCAAGTCTGAACGGCGGATGTAAAGGTGTGATCTAAAGCAAAATCTCAGCACAGGTTGCATTGAACTTTTCCATTTTATATAAAAAAAATCGGTTAAATTAAAAATTTAAATGCTGGAATCCAGAAGATATCCCCCTCGAGATTATTTTCTCAAAAGTTAGGTCCATCCATCTCAGACATAGCGAAAATAGTTCAAGTCTGAACGGCGGATGTAAAGGTGTGATCTAAAGCAAAATCTCAGCACAGGTTGCATTGAACTTTTCCATTTTATATAAAAAAAATCGGTTAAACTAAAAATTTAAATGCTGGAATCCAGGAGATATCCCCTTCGAGATTATTTTCTCAAAAGTAAGGTTCATCCATCTCAGATATAACGCCAATAGTTCAAGTCTGAACGGCGGATGTAAAGGTGTGATCTAAAGCAAAATCTCAGCACAGGTTGCATTGAACTTTTCCATTTTATATAAAAAAAATCGGTTAAATTAAAAATTTAAATGCTGGAATCCAGAAGATATCGCCCTCGAGATTATTTTCTCAAAAGTTAGGTCCATCTATCTCAGATATAACGCCAATAGTTCAAGTCTGAACGGCGGATGTAAAGGTGTGATCTAAAGCAAAATCTCAGCACAGGTTGCATTGAACTTTTCCATTTTATATAAAAAAAATCGGTTAAATTAAAAATTTAAATGCTGGAATCCAGAAGATATCCCCCTCGAGATTATTTTCTCAAAAGTTAGGTCCATCTATCTCAGATATAACGCCAGTAGTTCAAGTCTGAACGGCGGATGTAAAGGTGTGATCTAAAGCAAAATCTCAGCACAGGTTGCATTGAACTTTTCCATTTTATATAAAAAAAATCGGTTAAATTAAAAATTTAATTGCTGGAATCCAGGAGATATCCCCCTCGAGATTATTTTCTCAAAAGTTAGGTCTATCCATCTCAGACATAGCGAAAATAGTTCAAGTCTGAACGGCGGATGTAAAGGTGTGATCTAAAGCAAAATCTCAGCACAGGTTGCATTGAACTTTTCCATTTTATATAAAAAAAATCGGTTAAATTAAAAATTTAATTGCTGGAATCCAGGAGATATCCCCCTCGAGATTATTTTCTCAAAAGTTAGGTCTATCCATCTCAAACATAGCGAAAATAGTTCAAGTCTGAACGGCGGATGTAAAGGTGTGATCTAAAGCAAAATCTCAGCACAGGTTGCATTGAACTTTTCCATTTTATATAAAAAAAATCGGTTAAATTAAAAATTTAAATGCTGGAATCCAGAAGATATCGCCCTCGAGATTATTTTCTCAAAAGTTAGGTCCATATATCTCAGATATAACGCCAATAGTTCAAGTCTGAACGGCGGATGTAAAGGTGTGATCTAAAGCAAAATCTCAGCACAGGTTGCATTGAACTTTTCCATTTTATATAAAAAAAATCGGTTAAATTAAAAATTTAAATGCTGGAATCCAGAAGATATCCCCCTCGAGATTATTTTCTCAAAATTTTGGTCCATCCAAATCAGATATAGCGCCAATAGTTCAAGGCTGAACGGCGGATGTAAAGGTGTGATCTAAAGCAAAATCTCAGCACAGGTTGCATTGAACTTTTCCATTTTATATAAAAAAAATCGGTTAAATTAAAAATTTAATTGCTGGAATCCAGGAGATATCCCCTTCGACATTATTTTCTCAAAAGTAAGGTTCATCCATCTCAGATATAACGCCAATAGTTCAAGTCTGAACGGCGGATGTAAAGGTGTGATCTAAAGCAAAATCTCAGCACAGGTTGCATTGAACTTTTCCATTTTATATAAAAAAAATCGGTTAAATTAAAAATTTAAATGCTGGAATCCAGAAGATATCGCCCTCGAGATTATTTTCTCAAAAGTTAGGTCCATCTATCTCAGATATAACGCCAATAGTTCAAGTCTGAACGGCGGATGTAAAGGTGTGATCTAAAGCAAAATCTCAGCACAGGTTGCATTGAACTTTTCCATTTTATATAAAAAAAATCGGTTAAATTAAAAATTTAAATGCTGGAATCCAGAAGATATCCCCCTCGAGATTATTTTCTCGAAAGTTAGGTCCATCTATCTCAGATATAACGCCAATAGTTCAAGTCTGAACGGCGGATGTAAAGGTGTGATCTAAAGCAAAATCTCAGCACAGGTTGCATTGAACTTTTCCATTTTATATAAAAAAAATCGGTTAAATTAAAAATTTAATTGCTGGAATCCAGGAGATATCCCCCTCGAGATTATTTTCTCAAAAGTTAGGTCTATCCATCTCAGACATAGCGAAAATAGTTCAAGTCTGAACGGCGGATGTAAAGGTGTGATCTAAAGCAAAATCTCAGCACAGGTTGCATTGAACTTTTCCATTTTATATAAAAAAAATCGGTTAAATTAAAAATTTAATTGCTGGAATCCAGGAGATATCCCCCTCGAGATTATTTTCTCAAAAGTTAGGTCCATCCATCTCAGATATAACGCCAATAGTTCAAGTCTGAACGGCGGATGTAAAGGTGTGATCTAAAGAAAAATCTCAGCACAGGTTGCATTGAACTTTTCCATTTTATATAAAAAAAATCGGTTAAATTAAAAATTTAATTGCTGGAATCCAAGAGATATCCCCTTCGAGATTATTTTCTCAAAAGTAAGGTTCATCCATCTCAGATATAACGCCAATAGTTCAAGTCTGAACGGCGGATGTAAAGGTGTGATCTAAAGCAAAATCTCAGCACAGGTTGCATTGAACTTTTCCATTTTATATAAAAAAAATCGGTTAAATTAAAAATTTAAATGCTGGAATCCAGAAGATATCGCCCTCGAGATTATTTTCTCAAAAGTTAGGTCCATCCATCTCAGACATAGCGAAAATAGTTCAAGTCTGAACGGCGGATGTAAAGGTGTGATCTAAAGCAAAATCTCAGCACAGGTTGCATTGAACTTTTCCATTTTATATAAAAAAAATCGGTTAAATTAAAAATTTAAATGCTGGAATCCAGAAGATATCGCCCTCGAGATTATTTTCTCAAAAGTTAGGTCCATCCATCTCAGACATAGCGAAAATAGTTCAAGTCTGAACGGCGGATGTAAAGGTGTGATCTAAAGCAAAATCTCAGCACAGGTTGCATTGAACTTTTCCATTTTATATAAAAAAAATCGGTTAAATTAAAAATTTAAATGCTGGAATCCAGAAGATATCCCCCTCGAGATTATTTTCTCAAAAGTTAGGTCCATCCAAATCAGATATAACGCTAATAGTTCAAGTCTGAACGCGGATATAAAGGTGTGATCTAAAGCAAAATCTCAGCATAGGTTTCATATCCAAAATGGGTTAAATTGACAATTTATTTTCGACAATTTATTTTCTGACAATTTTTATTTAAATTGTCAATTTGACCCTTTTTAGATATGAAACCTATGCTGAGATTTTGCTTTAGATCACACCTTTATACCAAACTCTTCGCTTGGATTTGTGAAACGCTGGTCTAAGAAATTTTTAAACCCTTATGTTACGAAGGCTCTCCACATGGCATTTGTTCGGCCCTTGCTCGAGTTTGCTAGTCAGGCTTGGCTCCCATACCATGAAGTGCACATACGAAGAATTAAAGCGGTTGTAACGTTCATCGACGTTGGTACGTTCCAATGTTGGTTTAACTCCCCTGGAGTAGCAGTAATGAACATTGCATGTAAATCGAAAAGCGCGGGTAAATTACTTTAGAAATGTGTGTTAGTGACGATGAAAACATGTTTTGTACACCGAGTATAAATTGGAAAAACCTTACTGGATGTAAGAGAATTATTCAGTTGGTAAAAGGTGCTGTTTCGATAAGTACATCGCGATCTTTAAATCGATATAAATTATCTGAAAAGTAACGTAGGTGTGGCGTTTCGTTTACGGACTTAGCCAATGATAATAAAAATCATAACAAAAGTTCAATCTATGCATATTGTGTAGTGTTTACAATTTAAATATAAAAAAAAAAAAACAAAAGAACAAAATAGCACAATAATTTTAATAAGTGGTGATAAACGAAATACTTGCCAACCACATGAACAATGTGTAGGCAAAATAACTTAATGTCGAACGATCCAGAAAAACTTAAATTTAGTTTTAGATATCTAGCTTATAGTGGTTAAGTTATACTTAATAAACACATTTTTATTAATCACTTGTTTTTTGTTCCAAATCGATCGAGTGATTTTTTAAACTTTTTGAAAGACATTCAAAATATTCTGCGGAACAAAAAACAAGTGATTAATAAAAATGTGTTTATTAAGTATAAGTGTGTTTCGCCAAGTGCCTACGGCAAATAGCGTTAAAAGTATTAAGTTGGCAGATTTGGCCACCCTCGCCGTAATTTATCGTCGTTTGTTGGTAAGAATTTGTTATACTAATAATCAAATATGGTTTAATAGTAGTTGTAAAAAATTAAAATTGCTTCCTAACTATACTAACATTAAATGCAATAGTAAATCTTTGGAGGGAAGAAGAGCTATCAATCTAGCGCGTCGTAGCTGGAGGGATGACGAGCTGCGTAAAGGGTATGCTACCAGGAACAACTTATATCTCCATCTTAAAGTTGTTCACACTGAGTTAGCAATTCGTTTGCACTCTGTTGAGTTCGATTGGCTGGACAAAAAAGTTCGTGCAGAGGTAGCTGAAATTTCACATATTCAATATGTGAAACAAAAAGCTAAACTGGATGTGTTGCGAGATAAGGCTTATCCATTTAACCGTAGAGGTAATAGTGGTTCGTCTGATTTCCAATTTCATCCACGTTTTAAGAACTTGTCCTCAGTCGTTTTCCGTGATACAGAGGTGCAAATGCTTAGCAACGGAGTGAATTATGCCCCTACGCCAAACAAAATCGACCTTCGATCATTCGAAAATCTGGCTGTAGATGCCGAAACAGCCTTATCTGGCCAGATAACCCAAATAAAATCAGTGTGTGCGTTACAAATAAAGAAAGGTATTGATAACTCTTCTTCTCCAATAAACTCTTCTTCTTCTGCTGCTTCTAATACTAACCTCAAAGTGATTGGTGAGATAAAGAAAAAACTACGTGACCATGACCTTATAGCGTGTAAAGCGGATAAAGGCAATACAATTACCGTGCTCACAAAAGTCGATTACTGCAATAAAATTTCTGATTTTATTACAGAAAGTAAAGCAATAGAGCTTGGCAGAGATCCAACTAAGTCTTTTAAGACTTCGGTTAGTAAGTGTATCAACCAATGCCAGAAGTTATTTGATGGAACTGGTTGGAAGTACTCTGTCATGAATCCATCTGCCCCGATCCTTTATGGTTTACCAAAAATCCATAAGGAAGGCATTCCGATTAGACCAATAGTAGCGTATTGCAATGCTCCTGCCTACAAGCTATGTAAGGGTTTCATAAATTTTTTCAATTGTCATACTAATTTCTTTTCGGCTTATTCGGTTAAGAACTCGGTAGAATTGATTAACAAAATTCAAGACGTCGATATTCCGTTACATTCAAAACTAGTTTCATTTGACGTTGCCAGTCTTTTCACTTCTATTCCAATTAATACTTTGTCCCAAATAGTTTGTAATTACTTAGATAGGGATGTTGTAGATGAGAGCTTACGTCGTGAACTGAAGTTAGTTTTTGAGACTTGTATTAAACAAAATTATTTCTGTTTTGATAATACATATTTCAAATTCGCTGATGGTCTACCCATGGGCTCCCCTCTGTCACCTTTGTTGGCTGAAATTTTCATGAATTTCTTCGAACAAATGATCTTATCAAATAACAATCCTTATTTTCGTCATATAATCTTTTGGTATAGATATGTTGATGACATATTATGTCTATGGAATGGAACTGATAGACTGTTAGACTCTTTCCTTACTTGGTTAAATTCTCAGTATCCCACCATTGATTTTACGTTAGAAAAAGAAGAAAATAAATGTATTAATTTTCTAGATATAACAATAACCAGGATTAATTCTACTTTAGACTTCAAAATTTATCGGAAACCCACGTATACAGACGCTGTTATCCCTAGTTCTTCAAACCATCCCCATAATATTAAAATGTCAGCATTCCACTCACTCATAGATAGACTAATAAACATCCCTCTGTCAAATTCAAATTATAACACTGAGCTTAACATAATTCTTCAAATAGCAACGAATAACGGATATGCAACTAGGACTATATTAAAGTTACTAAATAAAAAGCTAAAGCGTAAAACTCTAACGGGTATTTATCCACCGGATAGTCCAACGCGGGAAAATTGGCGTCGCTTAGAGTATATAGGAAAAACGAGCCAACGGATTAGCAACATCGTGTCCAATTATACCAATATTAGTTTTGCTTTTTACAATAATAACACAATAAAGAAAATGATTTTTAACAATAAACCTAGAGTTGATCGCCTTTCCAAATCTGGTGTCTATAGGATCAATTGCAATGATTGTAGTTTCTCCTATATTGGTCAGACTGGGCGCAATTTTGGAGTTAGAGCTAAAGAACATTTATCTGGTTGCAATCAATCAACTTTCCATAACCATTTAACTTCAGAAAATCATACAGCTAGCTTGAACAATTTAGACATATTACATATACAACCCAAAGGCAGACGTTTAGATACCTTAGAATCTTACGAAATTCGAAAATCAATATTTCTTAACCAAAATATCCTTAACGAACAAAGAGAAATCCGGTTCTCACCAATTACAGACCCCGCCCTTTTCTATTCTCACGTACGCAATAATATACCTTGAATTTTGTTACTCAACCTATGACTCATCGCCTACCTGCGCGATCCGTAGATTAATTTTTATTGCTTATTTTTTCTTCTCTCCTTCTTTTATTATATTTTGCTTTTTTCTATTATATAACAAAAATTTTTACTAATACAAATCAGTAGATACTCCTGATGATGACCTAACAAGTCGAAATCGATCGAGTGATTTTTTAAACTTTTTGAAAGACATTCAAAATATTCTGCGGAACAAAAAACAAGTGATTAATAAAAATGTGTTTATTAAGTATAAGTGTGTTTCGCCAAGTGCCTACGGCAAATAGCGTTAAAAGTAGTGGTTAAGTTAATTTTGCATAAATAAAAACCTAAATAAAAACCTTTGTTTATACCCGACAAGTTCTCCCAATTGTAAGTGCATTAATGTGAATAGATGAAAATAATAATTAAAACAATTTGGGTACTAACGGACAATAAAAAATAGTGTATTGAACTACTATACGTGACATAAAAACTCTTAATTGTAAGTGAGTGATAAATAATAAATATAAAAAAATAATAATAATAAATAAATAATAATAATAATAATATTTATATAAATAATCAATCATATAATCATAAAATCATATTAGTGCTAGTAAACAATGTTCGTTGAACACGCGCAATTTTGAGCTAATTCCGAACGTGTGGTCACCTTTCCGTTAGTGCAATATCGCTATACTGAAAAATTAAATTAAAAATCTATGCACACAGAGACCATTAATAAATTAAGGTGACCAAATGTGCGGTGTATATAAACGTGTGCATGGCAGTTTCAACTTTACTACTAACTGTGCGATGTGTGAAAAACAATCGTGTTTTACGTTAGTAACGGTGCGATAGAAATATAACACATGAAACATTAAGTGTACGTAAAATGAGCGATTTTTTTTTATCAGTTATGCTCGCTAAATGTGTTCATATTAAAATCAAAATTAAAAAAAATTTAAATGTCTTCTAATAATTAAAATCAATAATTAATAGAGTGATTCGTATAATTAATATTGATAATAATAAAATATCTTCATAAAAGCAACGGTGATAATAATAAGGTTACCTGAGTACAAAAGTTAAATTATCATCGTCATCGTGTGACATCGGCCGCGGCCATAATATTAAGGTTTTATTTTTACATTTTTATAAATTGTTTTATATAAATTTGCCTCTATATTTTTAATAGTTATTTGGTGCTGGGATTTAGTAATTAGATTATATAAATAATTTTTTTTGTTGGATGATTGAAATTAATCTACTAAATTTGATAAAATATATCGGACGTCCTCTAGCTGTAGTTAAATGCATTTAGTGTTAGTTGCATAATTATGAATTCTTAATCTTAATTCTTTCTATATCAATTAATTTTGTTTCACTTTTTATTGATTAATGTTAATAAATTTAATGATCTTATTAGAATTCGAAACTCAAATTCTTTTTCTGGGGTTTACTGTTATGTTGGGTGGTAATTATCGTTTATCATTTCTACTCGTGTAATTTCAACAGATTGAATCAAAAAAATGCGAAACTTAAAGCCACATTTAAAGGATGAGATGGTAAGTGTGATCGCGATGTGATCGGGTAAGTTGGTCCGAATCCTATCCTCCTCCCTAGCCGTGTCCATTCCTCGTTGAATTTAGAGTTTTACTTACAGTTGTGGTCTAGCAAGCATCTCTTGAACCTCGGTAAACCCCACCCTAAACCCTGTGCTTAGCCGGCAAAACCTGACCCGGGGCTCTCAATTGATGATCAAATAAATTTTCAGTAACGAGTTTCATTATACGTTCAGAAAGTGACAAGTCTTCCTGCCTTTAACTCATGCCAATTATACCCGTTACACAACTTTGTTTTTATGTCTCTCTTTTTTTTTCTTCTCCTCTCCAGTTTTAAATTTGCTTGCTCTAGGCGAAGCAGCGGTCGGGTTGGTCTCTCCCTTTTGCGGCGGGGTACCATTCTCCTAAATTTAGTACATATATTTAAACCTTTTCATTTTCATAATCATAGCTCTCTAAATACAATTTTTATTTCGATTAACAATAATTTATTTTTGTCGTTTTCTTTCTTTTAAACTATTTTCTGTTATATCTGATACTTGAACTATTGGCGTAATATCTGAGATGAATGGACCTAACTTTTGAGAAAATTATCTCGAGGGGGATATCTCCTGTATTCCAGCAATTAAATTTTGAGTTTAAATTTTTGTACTGATGCGTAACTATTGTTACATTGCGAATGAGGTTATTATTTTTCATTATGCAAATAAATATTTAACCAATTCTTGTTATAAGTTTATATTAGTTCATATTAGTTTTGTATCTTATATGTAATCGTTCTAAGCAAATAAACGATTTACTACCAAGATTTACAATGTGACACATTTTTTTTTAAGTATTACTAAATTATTTTTTGAATAATATGGCGTTATCAATTTGGTAACTTTTCGGGATTATTTTAGCTTTCTCATATTAACTAACTATGCATTATATTAAGTAAATAGAAGAAAATATTAATTTGGGATGAAATATGCCTTTTCCATAACAATTATGATATTTTTTCGGGGTGATATTGAATTTAGCAAAGAAACACACCAAAATTGAAAAATTGTTTTTCGGGCTGTTTTTTCGGGCCAACTTCACATACATAGCCATTTTATAGAACTTTATCGCAAACTCATTTTTGAATTCTGTCAAAAAATCATTTAACAGTCCCATTTACTCGCATGTCAAATTTTAAAAATTCAAACCGGGATTTCCTAAAAATCGGGATTTTTTTTTATAAAAACCGGGATGTTTAAAACCGGAATTTTGTAAACCGGGATTTATAAAAAAAACGGGATTTTGAAAACCGAGATTTCATTGCACACCGCATAAAAACGTCGATTTTAACTGCATTCTCGATAATAATCTAAACCTGCGGAAGTCCAAACTCTCAATTTTTATGCCGTGATGGTTGAATGCTTTCAACAGTCTATTCCAAAAACTGGAAAAAATTGTTAAAGATGAGATTGGACTCGGATTACTCAAATTACGCGAACATTTACAATGCATTTTCGATCATGTCTCATGAACTCTATAATGATTACATCCAGTAGTATGCAGTCAGAAATAATTGCTGACCTAAAGCGCTTTTGGCAATTCAGTAAACAACAAGAAATTAGATGGATATCCTTCTATGATGGAGTTCGGTGGTCATTGTTCTGATGACCCCAAAACCATTGCTGACTTTTTCAAAAAAAATTTCAAAAGTGCCTACTTTGATGCGGCCTCTTGTGTAATTCCAACCCATAAGAAGGGATGTAAATCAGATGTCTCTAACTGTAGGCGAGGCGCGAAACTGTCCTGTATCTCCAAGTTATTCAAGAGTATTTTGTACGATCCCCTTTACTTTCAATGTAAAACACTGTTTTCAATGAATCAGCATGGCGTTCTTAGAGGACGATCTACTACAACCAATCTAATCGAATTTGCATCTGATACTTCGAACGTTATGGAAGTTAGAAAGGAAGTTGATGTTATTAGCATGGATTTCAGCAAGGCGTTTGACAGGGTTTCCCGTAAGATAATTTTGTTTAAACTCAGAGTTCTTGGTTTCGGACCTCAATTCTTACTATAGGTGGACTATTATCTGAGGGAACGTAGTTATCAGGTGATCTTTAAGTCATCCAGCTCCTTTTGTAGGTACTTCCGGGGTACCGCAAGGCAGTCATCTTGGGCCTATTTCTTCATCTTACCCATCAAAGATGTCGATTTCATGAACGAAAACTCGTCAATTTCCATGCAGACGATTAGAAAATTTACACACAAATTTCAAGTTCCATCAATGTTGAGTGCAGAATGACCTCAATAACTTCATAACTTGGTGTACTAAAAATACTCTTGATCTGAATGTGAGTAAAAGCCAATGCATAACATACTCAAGAAAACGCGCAAATTCCATTAGTCGAGAGTATGTAATTTGTGGGGTAATTTGTGACCGTAAACTTAACTTTAGAGATCACATCGATTTTATTGTCAACAGAGCAAACTTTTCGCTTGGATTTGTGAAACGCTGGCCTAAGGAATTTTTAAACCCTTATGTTACGAGGGCTCCCAATATGAAATTTGTTCGGCCGCTGCTCGAGTATGCTAGTCAGGTTTGGTCCTCATACCATGAAGTGCACGTACAAAGAATTGAAGCGGTACAACGTAGATTTTTGCACTTTTCTCTGCGCGGATTGGAGCTTATTTACTTAAAGCCACTAAGAAAGCGACGATCTGTTGCAGACATCGTTTTCATTCATCAGCTTTTACAGGCAGTGTAGATTCTTCAGCTCTACGCGGAAAGGTATATCTTAATGTAAATACTCGTGCTTTGAGAACGATACCAGCTTTTAGAATTGTTCCTCACACGACCTACGGCCAGAACGAGCCTATTACAAGAATGCTCCGCGAGACTAATAACTATTTGACTTAAATACTTCTATAATTTTTAACTTTTTTTTTTGCTCTCTTCATTTGCGTTTTTTTAGTTTTGTTTAATGATCCGAATGTCACGTTCCCTTTCTCTTTCAATGTTTCCTATTCCTGCTTTTCCATCTTTTTATTTCTATTCCTGCAGTCTATCAAGACTCACTCATGTTTCGGGAAACCCCACACCTTCCCCTAAGTCCTAGCCGGCCTCTGTTGACCGCCCCGAAATCTCTGAGTGGGTAAAATTCTGGTAACGGGTTAATACTCGTATTGATTCCGTTCCGTTAAAACACTTTAAAATATCATCTATTATCATATTTTGTGACATTTTACAATTTTCTGGGATGTATTTAAAAATTCTGGGATGGGATATAACTATATATGTATTGCCTGATGAACACTTACACTTGACGGGCAATAAGATAAACACAAAAAATAGTTTTGCATGCTGAATTTAAATGCAACAAAAAAAAATATTTTCCGTCCAACGTATTCTAAATGACACTTGTGGCCCTATTCTGGTAATTCCCGGGGAATGAAAATTTTAAATTTTGTAGCAGTTTTATTCCCTTTTCCCCAAAAGTGTATTCTGGCGTTTGGGAAAAGAAATTTTTGGGAAAAAATTATTCGCCCATTGTAGCAGTTTTGACGTTTATTATTCCATACCTATTTTAGGAAAGAATTAGTAGTGATGTTATTTTCGATTACGTAATTCAAATCGATTTTTACGGTTTGATTAGTTTTAATTTTGATAAATTCTGGATATCGTAAGGCTTGTCAAAAAATTTCACTATGTCCAAATGTTAGCCTTAGGTTAGCACAATCAAAAAAATTAAAAGCCATTTCCATATCAAGGGGATAAGTATCATTTTTTGCTCTCACAAATCTAATCGATTTTATCGCTTTGAGTGGTTTAAATTTAGATAAATACTGGATATCGTAGAGTTTGTCGGAAAATTTCACAATGTCCAAATGTTAGCCTTAGGTTAGCACAATCAAAAAAATTAAAAGCCATTTCCATATCAAGGGGATAAGTATCATTTTTTGCTCTCGCAAATCTAATCGATTTTATAGCTTTGAGTGGTTTAAATTTAGATAAATACTGGATATCGTAGAGTTTGTCGGAAAATTTCACAATGTCCAAATGTTAGCCTTAGGTTAGCACAATCAAAAAAATTAAAAGCCATTTCCATATCAAGGAAATAAGTATCATTTTTGCTCTCGCAAATCTAATCGATTTTATAGCTTTGAGTGGTTTAAATTTAGATAAATCCTGGATATCGTAGAGCTTGTCGGGAAATTTCACTATGTCCAAATGTTAGCACAATCAAAAAAATTAAAAGCCATTTCCATATCTAGGGGATAAGTATCATTTTTTGCTCTCGCAAATCTAATCGATTTTATCGCTTTGAGTGGTTTAAATTTAGATAAATACTGGATATCGTAGAGTTTTTCGGAAAATTTCACAATGTCCAAATGTTAGCCTTAGGTTAGCACAATCAAAAAAATTAAAAGCCATTTCCATATCTAGGGGATAAGTATCATTTTTTGCTCTCGCAAATCTAATCGATTTTATAGCTTTGAGTGGTTTAAATTTAGATAAATCCTGGATATCGTAGAGCTTGTCGGGAAATTTCACTATGTCCAAATGTTAGCACAATCAAAAAAATTAAAAGCCATTTCCATATCTAGGGGATAAGTATCATTTTTTGCTCTCGCAAATCTAATCGATTTTATCGCTTTGAGTGGTTTAAATTTAGATAAAATCTGGATGATATCGTAGAATTTGTTGGAAAATTTCACAATGTCCAAATGTTAGCCTTAGGTTAGCACAATCAAAAAAATTAAAAGCCATTTCCATATCTAGGGGATAAGTATCATTTTTTGCTCTCGCAAATCTAATCGATTTTATAGCTTTGAGTGGTTTAAATTTAGATAAATCCTGGATATCGTAGAGCTTGTCGGGAAATTTCACTATGTCCAAATGTTAGCACAATCAAAAAAATTAAAAGCCATTTCCATATCTAGGGGATAAGTATCATTTTTTGCTCTCGCAAATCTAATCGATTTTATCGCTTTGAGTGGTTTAAATTTAGATAAATACTGGATATCGTAGAGTTTTTCGGAAAATTTCACAATGTCCAAATGTTAGCCTTAGGTTAGCACAATCAAAAAAATTAAAAGCCATTTCCATATCTAGGGGATAAGTATCATTTTTTGCTCTCGCAAATCTAATCGATTTTATAGCTTTGAGTAGTTTAAATTTAGATAAATCCTGGATATCGTAGAGTTTGTCGGAAAATTTCACTATGCCCAAATGTTAGCCTTAGGTTAGCACAATCAAAAAAATTAAAAGCCATTTCCATATCAAGGGGATAAGTATCATTTTTTGCTCTGGCAAATCTAATCGATTTTATAGCGTTGAGTGGTTTAAATTTAGATAAATACTGGATATCGTAGAGTTTGTCGGAAAATTTCACAATGTCCAAATGTTAGCCTTAGGTTACCGCAATCAAAAAAATTAAAAGCCATTTCCATATCTACGGGATAAGTATTATTTTTTGCTCTCGCAAATCTAATCGATTTTATAGCTTTGAGTGGTTTAAATTTAGATAAATACTGGATATCGTAGAGTTTGTCGGAAAATTTCACAATGTCCAAATGTTAGCCTTAGGTTAGCACAATCAAAAAAATTAGAAGCCATTTCCATATCTAGGGGATAAGTATCGTTTTTTGCTCTCGCAAATCTAATCGATTTTATAGCTTTGAGTGGTTTAAATTTAGATAAATACTGGATATCGTAGAGCTTGTCTAAAAATTTCACTATGTCCAAATGTTAGCCTTAGGTTAGCACAATCAAAAAAATTAAAAGCCATTTCCATATCTAGGGGATAAGATTCATTTTTTGCTCTCGCAAATCTAATCGATTTTATAGCTTTGAGTGGTTTAAATTTAGATAAATCCTGGATATCGTAGAGTTTGTCGGAAAATTTTACTATGTTCAAATGTTAGCCTTAGGTTACCGCAATCAAAAAAATTAAAAGCCATTTCCATATCAAGGGAATAAGTATCATTTTTTGCTCTCGCAAATCTAATCGATTTTATAGCTTTGAGTGGTTTAAATTTAGATAAATACTGGATATCGTAGAGTTTATCGGAAAATTTCAAAATGTCCAAATGTTAGCCTTAGGTTAGCACAATCAAAAAAATTAAAAGCCATTTCCATATCTAGGGGATAAGTATCATTTTTTGCTCTGGCAAATCTAATCGATTTTATCGCTTTGAGTGGTTTAAATTTAGATAAATAAAGGATGATATCGTAGAATTTGTCGGAAAATTTCACTATGTCCAAATGTTAGCCTTAGGTTAGCACAATCAAAAAAATTAAAAGCCATTTCCATATCTAGGGGATAAGTATCATTTTTTGCTCTCGCAAATCTAATCGATTTTATAGCTTTGAGTGGTTTAAATTTAGATAAATACTGGATATCGTAGAGTTTATCGGAAAATTTTACAATGTCCAAATGTTAGCCTTAGGTTAGCACAATCAAAAAAATTAAAAGCCATTTCCATATCTAGGGGATAAGTATCATTTTTTGCTCTTGCAAATCTAATCGATTTTATCGCTTTGAGTGGTTTAAATTTAGATAAATACTGGATATCGTAGAGTTTTTCGGAAAATTTCACTATGTCCAAATGTTAGCCTTAGGTTAGCACAATCAAAAAAATTAAAAGCCATTTCCATATCAAGGGAATAAGTATCATTTTTTGCTCTCGCAAATCTAAACGATTTTATAGCTTTGAGTGGTTTAAATTTAGATAAATACTGGATATCGTAGAGTTTGTTGGAAAATTTCACAATGTCCAAATATTAGCCTTAGGTTAGCACAATCAAAAAAATTAAAACCCTTTTCCATATCTAGGGGATAAGTATCATTTTTTGCTCTCGCAAATCTAATCGATTTTATAGCTTTGAGTGGTTTAAATTTAGATAAATACTGGATATCGTAGAGTTTTTCGGAAAATTTCACAATGTCCAAATGTTAGCTTTAGGTTAACGCAATCAAATAAATCAAGAGCCATTTCCATATCTAGGGGATAGGTGTCATTTTAGATTTGCGTCGATCAGATTTGCGAGAACGAAAAATGACACCTATTCCCTAGATATGGAAACGGCTTTTGATTTTTTGATTGTGCTAACCTAAAGGTATATTGATCATCTTTGCCTAAAGCTAACATTTGGACGAACTAAAATTTTCCGACAAACTCTGCGATATTCAGAATTTAGTAAATATTTAAACTAAAGAACAAATTTCAGAAGTATCCCGTTTTTTTGGAAATGTCCTTTACCTCACTTGATTGTATTCTTTGTATCGATATTCTCTTATCGTGTAATTTCCACATAATGGCTTTGTACACAAATTTTGTATACCCGGCATTTAGATATATTGAAATATTATCTTCTGTAAAACTACTTACAAATGAGGAAAAATGGAAATGATTTTCCGCGATATTATCAAGAATGAAAAATAATTTTTTTGAGTTTATTTTCTAGTTTCCACTCAAAATTCTGATAAAAATTTATTTTACAGTGTATTTACATGTTTATTTTTGTTATTTGGGACATACTTCACTGTCATATATCCAATGTTTTACTTGAATAAACAAAATTATTTTTTAAGTAAAATTCGATTAAAATATCAACAGAAATCAATTAAATGTAGTAAACTATTTTTAGACTTTTATTTTCTTGTTTTATTGCGATCGTTTGAAGACCGCAAATAATTAAATTATTTTCCCGTAAATTTATTCCCCAATCGCCAGAATTATCTTTTGGAAAACAGGGAATTGGGAAAAATATCTGGGGAATAACTGCTACAAAAATAAATTATTCCCTATTCACGGGGAATTACCAGAATATTGCCACTGGCAGTGTAAATCGCACATTGTCATTATCACTCGTAAAACCAAAACATGGGGGATGTGTAATAAAATTTCAAAATTCACTGCGCACTAGTCACGTGCACAATTCTCAAATTCATACAAATACAAATTACTCTTATAGTAAACAAAAACCGTAAAAATCAACAAATAAATATTAAAATTAAATAATTTACAAAAACAATTTAAAATTTAAATTTAAAATTACGAGGAATATGTACACAGAGCATCATCACAGCGTATACAGCAATAAAATTACTACTTCTCAAATTACACCGACTCACAATTTTTATTTTCTTATATTTTGTTTATTTTTCTTGACGTTTCTTCTTTTAGTTCTTATTATTAAAATTGTAACAATTTTTTTTTATTTAAGTACGAGTACATAAATTAGAGCACACCACATTGATAAGAGCTTCAGAAGTATTTCAATCAAATCGTAACAGTTAAATGTGTCACACCGAAACACTAAACAAATCAATTTTAGTGATTATGATTTTTTATTAATTAATTTTTATTTTTTTTTTGTGTGTGAAAAGTGAAATATTTTTTTTTCTTAAATTATTCTTAATTTTAAAAATATACTTAATATTTTTTTTTGGTGTAAATGAAAAATATTAAAAGTATGATGGCAACAGAAAAGACCCGCCTTCTACATTCTAACTGTGTGGTCACAATCCCGAAACATTTATACTTAGAAGATGAGGTGGACATTGAGTAAGTAATTTTTTGGTGAACCGATAGTGAAATGAATTTTAGTGATTTTTTTGTGTGGTCGCAACAATATTTTAATCGGTACGGTCTTATCACTATTATGGGTGTATAAATACGAGTTATCATAAAAACCATGTGGATTTAAAAAAAAAAAACATTGTCTTGTGTTTATATTTTTTTGTAATTGAAATATTCGCGAAAATCTGGAAAAATATGTAGAAGCAGCATTGCATTCAGTTTGTTGCAAGGGGCGGCTTAGTCACGTGTTATCGCTTAGAATATACAAGAATTTCGTGTAATGTGTGTTTGTATAGTTTATTGAAATGAAAATTTCTTATCAGTGTGTTTACGATTAGTGTATTTTTGATAGAAAATATATTTAGATTTGTGTTTAGATTTTAAAGTTCAAATAGGGATAAATTATCTTGAACTTGTGTCACTGCATTCGTACTATTCGATGTAGTCCACCATAGCTTCGAAGTCAATAATACAGTACACCGAATTCTTATTACAGTAGTGGAAATTTACTGGTTTTAGAATTGTTTACGATTTTTTAATAAACACACAGTGAAACAAAATAAATAAAAATATTTTTTAGTAACAAGTTACATTGTAATCACGATTTCAATTTGTCTCAATATTTTTTAATATTGAAGCCGTAAATGGCCACCACAGATTACAGATTAAGGTCCTAAAAAGTTCATACACAAATGCTGAATTGGTCTAACAACTATGATGATTAGTTGATCTATCGATGGCTGTGCCGCGGAGTTCGACGCCTTCGACTCTTTACAAATATTTTCAATTTGCTATATGCTCCAGGACATGCTTGGCCTATAATACAGGGTGAGCCACCTGTCAGTCCCTTTTTTATTTGTAAATAAATCACACATTTTGGGATGAAAAGTCAAAATTTTTTATTGATAAGGAAAGGTGGTTCTATGCCATTAGGTTGTACTACGAAAAATCGATTTTTAAAATCCCTGTTTCCAAAATCTCGATTTTCGAGATCCCAGTTTTTAAACTCCCGGTTTTCTTTTCTTCTAGTTCTAATTGCCCAAAGTAGTTAATAACGTTTTTTAATTGCAAAATTTGGTACTTGCAACATTTTGTATTTGCAACATTTTTTAGTTGCAAGATTAACAAAAAAGCAGTATTTTGTTAATGCAACATTTTGAAATTGTAGATTACTTCGATAACTTTTACGGGCAATTAGCCATTTTCTAGAACTTTATCGCAAACTCGTTTTTGAATTTTGTCAAAAAATCATTTAAGAGTCCCATTTTCCCACATGCCAAATTTTAAAAATTCAAACCGTGATTTCCTAAAAATCGGGTTTTTTTTATACAAAACCGGGATTTTGAAAACCGGGATTTTGACAACCGGAATTTTGAAATCTAAGATTTCGTTACATACCCATGTTATTTATGTATGAAATACGTTCATATGCCCACCACGGCTTCGTCTACAGGCCTGCATCTGAACCTCAAAATTGTCGATAACCTTTTCCAATTAAAGCGGATCGGACCTTTGACCTCAATTTCCGCTCTAATGTTGTTTTTAAGTTGCTGAATTATTTGTGGATGATTAGCATACACCCTACCTTCAAAATAACCCCACAAAAAATAATCAAGTTGTGTTAAACCCGGGCTTCATGGTGGTCAAAGAACTTCACAATTTCTTGAAATTATGCGATCAGCAAATTTTGTTGATAATAACATGGATTGTTGCACGACTTCCGTGGCATGTTGCTCCGTTTTAAAGGTCATTGACACACAATTTATTCAAAAAAAAAAACACTGACTCTTGGAGGATGCACTGCTGCTTCGTAAATAACATGAGGATTCTCCGCTTCCCAAATTTGACTTGATTTCGTTCAAGCATCCAATTGATAAAACGACGACGATTTCAACGGTCTGGTGGCTTAAATTTTTGTGTTAGTTGAATTTTATATGTGGTTTGTGAAATGTTTAGCTCTTATGAACGATACAACATCAGTGCTTGGTACATTACGAACAGTTTCACAACAGCTGCCTCTGCATCAGGAGTACGAATTGGATGAACATGTTGATACGGTCTACGACCTTCCACTTACCCAGTTTCTTTAAAACGATCAATAATTTTGCCAATTGCACGCTCAGTGACCGTCCATGCCGACCAAAACGTAATTTACAAAACGTTGTAGTATTTGAACGATAATTTTCATAATAAATTTGGACAATTAAAATGCGTCGTCATGTTAATTACTGTTAGCGAGTTTTCAAGTTAATACAGAACAAGAGAGAGTGAATGCATATTTTTTTATTTTAATACAAGATGGCGTGGTTATACATAATGACTTATAAGCTCAAAACAGAGCAAGAGCGACAACGACGAGCGTCGACGAATAAATAAAATATATCGCCGCGATATCGCTGTGCTAACAAAACAAGAGCGTCAGCGTTATGGCGATAAAAACAACAATCAAAAATGACATAACGACGACATATTTTATTTATGTCAAAATGAATTCTAAAAGTTAGCATACTCGGATAATAAAAATTATATATATATATATATATATATATATATATATATATATATATATATATATATATATATATATATATATATATATATATATATATATATAAATAAATATATATATATATATATATATATATATATATATATATATATATATATATATATATATATATATATATATATATATATATATATATATATATATATATATATATATATATATATATATATATATATATATATATATATATATATATATATATATATATATATATATATATATATATATATATATATATATATATATATATATATATATATATATATATATATATATATATATATATATATATATATATATATATATATATATATATATATATATATCTCGGATGATGAGCATTTCTGTTGGCTTGATCGATGGCCCTTTTCTTATTACCACAATACGGTACAGTTTATTTTGGTGTTCCCGGGAGTAATTCCTTTACCAGATGTTTAAGTCACAATAACTCCTTCCGTTGTAAACAAACCTACAGTTTGTTGTTTCCTGGAGTTCCAAGTTATTGCTCCTCCCTTGCATCTTGAACACGTAACCAGTAGTCGATTTTCTATCGCATAGGAAAACGATAGTCTTCGAAAATGGACGTCAGAACACTGAATCCGCCTTTAGTGCCATACATTTTTCAATCACTCAATTCAATAAATTCTGTAGTTTGGTTACGTATATCATTGGATCGTCTGAATATTTGAGTAGAGAGGGTACGCATTCGGAATGGGTACAAAGGGCCGAATGTCGAAGGGCCGAATGTCGAAGGGCTGAAAGGGCCGAATGTCGAAGGGCCGAATGTCAAAGGGCCGAATGTGTCGAAGGGCCGAATGTCGAAGGACCGAATTTTTTTTTCTTTTTAGAAATATAATATTTTAAAGTTGTTGTTTAATTTATGTATTTTACTATTTTTCATCACGTATCCAGTCAGCGATACATTTTGGCGAAGGAAAATTTTGTCATGCGCCACCAATAGATATATCCCTTTTCCTGCCCGTTAACACAATTGTGTGGGTACTGTAAAAGTACCATGTCCAAAATTTATTTTAGTATGTGTTTTGACCCAACTTACGCATTTGTGCATTCCTTTTAAAATTATTTTCGTCCGAAAAAACACTATGACTATATACACAATTGTGTTGGTTGTACATCTAAACAAGCGAAATTTTTGGCGTAAGTTTAGATGACGTATACATCACCGAAATCGGGTAAGATGAAAATTTTTTTAAAAAATTTCTTTATAGGATTGTATACCTATCATTTTTAGGAGGTGCAAGCCAAAAATTTCGGAAAAATCACCACATTTTCCGGGAAAATTTTTAGTTTCTCCAAAAATATTGTTTGATTTTTTTCATCCAAAAATTAAAAATCTGCCTTTTTTATTTATCAAACCTTACAACAAATTACATTTTTGCGTTATTTTAATAAAACTTTTTGATTTTGCGGAAATTTTTTTCCTTTTTTTATTTTTGCAATATATTTTTTATTTTTATTAATAATAATTGCTTCGTCGACCTTGCAGAGATCAAAGAGTTGTTATCGCTCTTATCACTTCTTCGGATAGTGCCACAAATGTTAAAAAAAATCGACTTTTGTAAATATAACATTTTTTTAATGTAATTTTAATTCGTTGTACACCTTAGAGCGTGGGGGCCCCCAATCCCCCGCTTTTCCAGAATTTATACAATTCTTCAAGTGGCAAATTTTATTTATAATTTTAAACTAAGTAAAAAAAAAAAATAATAAAATTTTCCTAGAAAAATTGAAAATTTTCCCGGAAAAATTACTTGTACTGTCGAAAAACTGTTAAAATACAATGCTAATATCAAAATTTTAAACGATAGAAAAACGATAAAAAAAAGATTGTGCTTCTATAAAAACGATAGAAGCACAATCCTACAAAGAAATTTTTTTAAAAAATTTTCATCTTACCCTATTTCCGCGATGTATACGTCATCTACACTTTAGCAAAAGTTTTTATCAAAAACGCCATTACATTTTACCCACACTTTTGTGTGCGCTAACTTTTTATTTTTTTTTTTGGTTGAAAAAGGGATATGTACAAAAAATAAAAAAATAATTAAATTAAATAAAAAACAAAAAAAAAAATGGGCCCTTCGACCCATTCGGCCCTTCGACACATTCGGCCCTTTGACACATTCGGCCCTTCGATATTCGGCCCTTCGACATTCGGACCTTCGACACATTCGGCACTTCGGCATTCGGCCCTTCGACATTTGGCCCTTTCATATCATACCACGCATTCAAAGCGATTTCAAATATCGGAAGCCATTAGCAGAATATTTTCGCGGGTTTATGAACAATCGACGTGCATATTAGCGATGTCTTGAAAATTCTAACAAGCGAACGGCCAAGGAAACAGAAATTCTTGATTGCGTCGGCGAATATTCCTGTTGTGGTCGATAGTTCTTAATTTATCCACATGCACCTTTTATTAATATTGGTTTATCAAATTATCGATTTCTGCTTCCTTAAATCTACACATCTGGATTAAGTGCGATATGACATCAGTACCAATTTAGCGCGCTAATTTTACTAAAGTTCCTAGCTGATATACCAAATCATCATGTAGAATTCCGTAAGTAGAAGACTGGTGTTCCACGCGGAACAGAAATCTCTCCATCACTCCGGAAGATGCAATTTTCCATAAGACGTTGACGACGGTCCATGGGTCATTACATATTCCTTCTTTTTCTTCTTCTTGAAGTTGATAGCTGTTCGGTATTTCTTTGTGGAGTAATCCTGATTTATTGAAGTAAAACTTCTTTAAGCACGCTTGATTTGGGGACTAAGCTGGCAAATGCGTTACGAAAAGTGTAATCGAACGAGGCGAACGAAACAATAAACGCAAAACGAAATCATTTTCCTTTAGTATCAGGATGTGCTATGACAATTCATAAATCCCTAGGTGGAACATTAGTTGATACCATTTTATTTTAATAATTGGTTAAAAAAATTGGAAAATAAGAAAATTGGAAAATTGGATAATTGGAAAATGGAAAATTAGAAAAATTTGAAAATTGGAAATTTCGAAATTTGCAAAATTGGAAAATTTGAAAATTTGTAAATTGGAAAATTATAAAATTGGAAAATAGGTAAATGGAAAATTGGAAAATTGGAAAATATGACAATATGAAAATTGGAAAATTGGAAAATTGGAAAATTGGTAAATTGGAAAACTAGTAAATTGGAAAACTAGTAAATTGGAAAATTGAAAAATTTGAAAATAGGAAAATAAAAAAATATGAAAATAGGAAATTTGGAAAGTTGGTAAATTGGAAAATTGGAAAATTAAAAACTGGAAAATTGGAAAGTCATAATATAGACTTCTATGTCACTGACTGACTCACTCGAGAACGCACAGAGTGACCAAAATTTTTTTTTCTATATTATAACATCTATGTCACTCATTCAGGTACTCACTGCAGAACGCACAGGGTGACCAAAAAAAAATTCGTCCGTGTGATATATTTTATATATGTATTTTTTCTATATTAAAGCTCCATCCCACAAGAGGTATCACAGAAACCGATTCTTTCTTCGATTCTTTCCCCGTTTGCCTATACTACAGATTTTAATGCGACTTAAACAAATTTTCGATGAAACCACACTACACAAACATAAATGAAATAAAAAATATTTCAAGGCAATTTTTACTATGCGAAGAGATTTCAAAAATGACGTTTTTGTCCATTTTGTTACACATGCATAAACATTATCTATTACGACTAGTTGGCCTTGAAAAAGTTACCAAGTTACCTCTTGTGGCATCAGACGTAAACGACTAGGTGACACTCGAGAACGCACAGGGTGACCAATTTTTTTTTCAATATTATAATTTTTCTAAATTATATTATAAATATTAAATATATATTAGAAGTTTTACTTCAGTAGTGTGGTCTAAAGCACCCTTAATTTTTTTTTACTTCTTGTTTGACTGAACTGCAATTAGAACTAACGCATGTAACTTTAATTGGTCTCGGCACTGTTCTTTGCATGTTTTGGTACTGATTAGCAGTCTCTCTAATGTGCCTTGTACAGCAGTTTGGAACGAGATCAAGAACGCCCCACAGAAATTTTAAACTTTATAGAAATTTTGTATTTAAAAGCAGCAATAATTCTGGCGGTTTTAATTTAAAGTTGATTTTTATTTAACGTTCTATGGTTTCATACGAACGCTGAAGATTCGGGAAAGAAGTCAAACTTCTTTTAGTTTATCGAAGAATTCCTCACAAAAGTATGGACACATTTTTCGTCATAATTTGTTTAGTGGTTTTGCTATGTGCGATAAATTGGGAATAAAACATCTATTTGATTTTTTCTTGATTTTTTCTGGAAATTTAGGTTTTTAAAAATGTATTGTAAAATATTCTTTTTGGGATCTTCTTTCACACCCTCATCCGTTATTTTGGTTGAAATTTTGAAAAGTTTGCATAACTTCAAATAACATATTGTTAGGTTCTTTCCTGTAAATCGTTCCGAATGACATAGTCCAGGTAAATGAAACATTTCACACAAAATTGAAATCATGATGCATCGAAAAGACGTTGGAGCTCTTTTTGGGGGAAAAAGGACTTGAGGGTGACTTGGCAATGTACTTAAGTTAAAAAATCGAAAGCGATCGCAAAAACGTACAGGTCTTTCTCGATCAAACGGTTTATTAATGGTTTTTTTTGTCCTTTATAATTTTTAATTACAAAATTTTATATTTTAATATTTTAAACGATATTGTATATGTAAACGTGGACCAATTTCGCCATGTTCGTCTTTTGAATCAGCTGCAGTTGGCTTATCTCCCGATTGATATGTATACGGAACTAGACTACCAAAAGTGGAAAGCATTAATGGAGTAAGTTGTTGCTTACGAAAAAATGTGTCAGCCCCGATAACTTATGAGACTAGAAGACTATGAATTACACGAAAATTAAGAAAATGCAAGGCAAAAATCGGAAATACTTTAGAAATAAGCGCGATAGATTGAAGGATACCCTCTTAGTATGGCCTACAACAATACCAGCTCCTTAAACGTTCGCGTTATTTTTTCAATCAGTCTATAGACCAAGCAATACTAGTGGATTGTACAAACAACCCAGTAATAACATACCTCCTCCTGCAATTTTTAAGGACAACATTTTATTGACTTTAAAGGGGTTTGGAGACTTCATCATCAATGCTTAAATTGTTTGAATTTGTTGCGTGCAATAACTTTAAATTAACAATTGTACGTCATATTTCAATAAACCAGCATGGATTTATACCTATAGCCGATCCACCGAGATAATCCACCCGAATAACCGAGATAATCAAAAACTCAAACGTGAACATTTTTCGTACTGTTAATGGAATGCTAATTACGGAAAAAGTTCAAGAAGGCTTGGAAAGATTAGGTGAGTGGTGTGATCAAATCTCACTATACTTAAATATTAAGAAATGCAAAACAATGTCTTTTAGAAACCATCGATTAAGGCCTAATTCAAATTCACGTAGACGTAACAATTCGCGATCAAATTCTAGAAATAATTATTTACGGAAAAACTCGTCAAATTTTCAAAATTTTGGCCCTTTTCCAATTACCGACTTATTTGTGGACACCGACTTATTCAAATAAGTCACCTCGCGAGGAGACTTATTTGAATAAGTATGTCTACACAGAAATGTCTCCAAAAATGTGTCGTAACTAAATGTAATAAATGCAGTTTTTTTTCAAATCTAGTAGCAACGACCATTATGTCAAGAAAATTTTTTCTTCCATATAATAGAAATTGCGTTTTGTTTTTTTGTTATTACGTCATAAATAAAGCTTAGTACTCAGTTCAAAGTGAAATGAAATTTTAACGCGGTCTCCAAAAATCTATTTATTTTCGTGTGAAATAGAAATGAAATTTTATTTGGAGAATTTTTAATTTTAACGTATAAATTTTTAGACATGCATAAATTAATTTCTTTATTTTACGTAAATAATTTAAATTAAATTGACTTTAATTAAAATTTATGAATTTGTGGTATTAAAAAATTTGTTTTTTGCCAAAAACAAACAAATGTCAAAATTTCGCGTGAAAATAATGTGCCGAGACATTATTTTCACATGAAAATAATTTGGAGAGTTTATGCGCGCCATCTTTGATGTATTGAACACACTTGGTTTTTTCGTTGGAGAACTGAGTACTACAAAACGAAAACAGAAATGAAATTTTTCATTTCTAATTTCACTTTGGTAAAATCGTATGGAAATTTCACGTGAAATCGAACTGAGTACTAGGCTTAAGTCGGTACAATGAATTGGAACAAATTCTCCCGTTCCACACAGGGTTTTTTTGTATGTTGGTATTTTTTTCAAGGCAAACCAGCTATGCTACACACAATTTTGGTTTCTAGATTCAAACTATAGCGCAATAGATTTTAATTTTTAATTTTAAACCCTTATTTTAAATTAAATCATTAAATTTTTTTGTCTTGTTTTATTCTGTTCTCTCGAAAATAAAATTTAAACAAAAATCTACATCTCAAAAATGTCCGTAAATTTTTTTATTTTCATTTCAATTTTTTTCATTTCGGATTCACGGACAAAAATTTTATTACGCAGCTGCGACGTAAAAATTTTGACCGTGAATCCGAAATGAAAAAATTTGAAATGAAAATAAAAATATTTACGGACATTTTTGAGATGTAGATTTTTGTTTAAATTTTATTTTCGAGAGAACAGAATAAAACAAGACAAAAAAATTTAATGATTTAATTTAAAATAAGGGTTTAAAATTAAAAATTAAAATCTATTGCGCTATAGTTTGAATCCAGAAAACCAAATTATAGTGTAGCATGGCTGAACTAGTTTTATTTTGTTTTGTTCTGCTCTCTCTCTCTCTCAAATAAAACTTAAATCAAAATGAGTCAAAAATGTCCTTGAAATATTTTTTTATTTAATTTATATTTGAGTTGTGTGATTGCACAGAAAATTTGTTTAAGTCGCAATTAAAACTTGTATCATAGGTAAACGGCGAAAGAAACGAGGAAAAATCCGGTATTTTTTTACGTGTGGCATCAGCCATTGACTGACTTATTTAAGATGGCGTCAAATAAGTCAATAAGTCTGAAATAAGTCGGTAATTTGAAAAGGGCGAAAAGGCTTTAAAATGTATGTAAACAAAATTGGAAATTTGGATCAAATAACTCCGATAACAATGTTTCAAAAAAATAAATAGTGAATCACAATTGGCGACTTATAATGACGGTTCTAAAACTAGCCGACTAGACTAAATTCTTAAAACGATAGACCTTGTCGAGGCTTACCACCAAATTCCTATTGACGGACATTTCAAAAGCAGCAATTTCGACACCTTTCTGACTATTTGAATTTTGTAGAATGACTTTCGGCCTTACTAATGCAGCACAGTCGTTTCAACGTCTATGCATTCCACTACGCAGACTTGACTTCTGTTTTGTATATTTGGACGACGTGCTCATTGCCTCTCGACGAAATTATGACGAACATCTCAGACATATTAAAATTATTTTTACTAAATTAGAAGAACATAGACTGGTTGTAAATGTTGACAGAAGCGTTTCCGCAAAAATTGAAATTATCATTTTAGGCCATTTGGTAACGGGTTCAAGCCATCAAAAATTTCGAACGACCACAGACAACTGAAACGCTTTTTAAGCATTTACCTAAAAGGTTATACTAAAAACAGGCGAGTTCCAATACACTGGTCAGGTGGCTGTCGAAGCGTTCGATAATTGTAAAAATAAACTTACGGACGCTACTTCACTTATTCATCCATCATCATCAACACCTCTGTTAATCATGGTTTATGCTTCCGATACGGCGATCGCAGCGGTGGTTCAGCGTTTGTATCAGACACCTGGCAACCACTCGGTTTCTTTTCAGTACGTCATCAATGTCATCATACGCAACAAAGATATAGTGTTTAAACGATTTAACGTCGTTTAATCAGAAACCGGAAAAATACATCTCCTCGTCAATTTCGACACTTAGATTTCATTGATCAATTCACGACCGATATTCAGCACATCGCTGGTCTGGATAACGTTGTCGTTCATTTTGATCTTTCACCAAGTACTAAAACAGTTACAAGATCAGTCGTGTATCCAGGACTCCTACCAGATTCTTTCGTTACATTTTTTCGATAGATCTTCGATCTCTCTGGGTGAGGAGTATTGTGGCGTCTTCACAATGTCATACAAAGTCAACAGCCAAGTATTGCAGACTCAATGAGATTATGGATTTAGGTATATTAAAAATTTTATTGCGATGGTGAGTGCCATGTTTGGATTTGATAAACGATACACACGTGAATTTAAAGTTGTAACGGGCTGCAGCTCGATTCTGCTTTTTCCTATAGGAAAAGGAATTAGAAAAAATATTTTCATAGTATTTTGGTCACAATTTTTTTTTCTGACATACTATGATAAATAGTTAGTGTAAATTTTTTCAAAAACAAAATTAAATTGGAAATATTTTTCCTATCCAATTTCGATAAGGAAAAAATAATTCCTAAATTATAAAATTTTAGATCAAACATGATTTCTCAGTAGGCCAGAAAATGATATTTTTGACAAAAATACTATGAAAATATTTTTCCTAATTCCTTTTCCTATAGGAAAAACCAGAATCGACCTGCTGGAAGACATTCTATGCTGTGCACATAAAAAGAATTGAAAGCATTCAAAAGAAGTTTCTGATTTTTTTTTGTTAAAGAAAAGTGACTGGGAGAGTAAAATTTACCATTTATGAAAATGTGGCTCGACTTCTCTTGGGCGCGGATTTTATTGGTGACGTTTTGCTTTGTTACATTGATTCAGCCATGCTCAACATTTCGAAACCATGAGTTTTTAGCACTAGCACGCCATTCTACAAACTCTGGAGAAAACAACTCCATTACTCGGTTGTATAATCATTCAACATCATTGATGACCTACTTGAATTTAATTTATCAAACGATAACTTCCAAAAAATCCTGAAGAATTATATTTTTAAATTTTTAGAGATCACTATCTTGAACTAGGGTTTCAGGGTTTCCAATGATCCAGAATACCTATAATGACATACACACTGCTTATTACATCTGTGTATAGGAATAATGCATGCCATTAAGGAATTTTCCATAATTTTTATAACGAGCGGTTAAACACCCTTGAAGCAGAGCATTGCCTTTGAAGGTTTACCACTTTGTATGCGGAGCAATATACTATAAAATTTTGTAACGTACTCTATCAAGTCGGTCACAAACAAGTGACTGACATTTACTTCACATATTAAAAAAAATCTACATTCTTTAAACGACATTAATTTGCTAACCCCAATAGTGATCTCGTCTCGTCATGATTTACTCGTCACAAAACAACATTTCTAAGAAATTTTCCCTAGTAGCAAGTATTTAATAACAAATCTATTTACGATTTCTGTAATTGTTTTTTAAGTTGAGTATGTAATGTATATGGAAATAGAAAAATATAAGCAACATTACTCAATTCACTCGTTTTGTTGTTATCTATGACTATAAAATCACTTGACTCGTACGCGTAAAAAATAAAAACCCAACCGTTTAACATTATTCTCAAACAATAAATTTTATTTAACTCGGTCTCGGGATCCAAGATCATTCCTATTTTGATTTCATAATATGATGAAGAGTAGCAGAGTGACCGCAGCAACAATCAGTTTTGTGCTTTCGTTTCGGTTTCTGTGTTTCGATACCCGACGCTAAATTGTTACGAATCGAGAAGCGTACCGCTAGTTCAGGATTTTGAAGTATGTCCATCATATACGAAATAATATTGTGCTCGTCTATGGCGACCGATAACACTTGACCGGCATGATTAACTCCGATAATACCACCGCTTGATGTATGTGGGGCCGTAACAAAAATGGTATCGGCGGATATTCGATGCATGCAAATGCAAATTGCACTTTCAATGTCGTAAACGTGTATGTAACCGAATTTGGTGACTAAGTAGGCTACATCATATTTTGGGGAGACCTGTATTGCAACGGGATAATCGTATTGTGCCTCCGGCGGGAAATATACATCAACCGCTTGTTTAGGAAATGGTTGGTTCTTGGCCGGTGGCCCTCCAAGCTCAGATATATTCAAACGGATGCTTTGGTGCGTTCGAACTGCAAAACACATTAGCGTTGATGGTTCCGGATTGCAATCCATTTTAAATGTAGCAAATGCAGCCGTATATCCTTGAAATGCATGCATACATTGCCATTCAACCGAGAAGAGTTGCATTGCTCCAACAACACGATTTGGTATAGGAGTTAGACCTGTTAGTAGCAGCCATTGCTGTGTTTCATCAGTTTGGTAGTTTATGATGCGGCATCCTAGCAACGAGGCATCAATATCGCACACCTTGACGGGAGTTGAATCACCTTCCATAGACCAATGATATACCGAATTATCGGTGACCAGTGCCAGTATATTTAATGATATCCAGCGCATATAGACCACATCTTCATCCATTGTGTGCGCTTTAATTCGAGACTTTGTTTCAAGATTGTAAATTTTTAAAGAATTGGTACCTGTATCGGATTGATTACGATAATATTAAGCATCCATTAGCATAATCGAAATACGAACCTTTTAATGCGATAATATTTTGTATTGGATGCATGATTGCTGCCTCTGCATGAATTGCTCGCCTCTTCGGATTACCAATATCATCCATATCGATTATAACCACATCGGATTGGTCACCAATCGTTTCGCGGACACAAATAAATTTATCTGATTCCATCGTTAATGTATCGAATGTTACGGCTTCCGCACTAATTCCAACATCAGTTAGCTGAAAAATTATTTTGCTTAATTTGCGGTTATCGAACGCATCGTACTTTTCTACTAACCTGTAAATGTTCTTGGAACGTAATCGGTATTAATGGTTGGCTCATTTTAAGATTTTGAATTTGAGATGTTTCTTTCTTTACAAGACGCTTCTATGTACTAACACACTTTCAATTATAATTTAAAACGGATAAACAAACAATAAAACATTAACTTTAATTGAATTTTAAATATTTTCCGAATTCAACAAAATTTCTGTACGAAAATTTTTAGAAATAAAATTTAGACGGTTAAAACTTGGGGCGTTTTGTCTGTGCTGATAGAACGTGTAAAAATCGAAATAAAAGATACAAAATGCTGGGCCTACTAAATTTAAGCAAATATGTTGTTGCGAAACACAACCCCACTAGGTATATTCTCAAGTGTTTTCCCCTCCCAGTAAACTGGAGCTTTGCCACTTTTGTAGTGAGTATGATGGGCTGCGTGTAGTTTGTTTGCGTAAACTTTAGTAAATCTTTCGTAGACCTTTACAGAGCTTTCAAATTAAGGCTGCGGTCCAATTCATGACTTATTTGGTCTCCAGACTGACTTATTTGAAAGTCTACAATAAGTCTCCTGTCGAATAGACTTCTTGGAAACTTGTTGGAATTATTTTGACGAGTTACCAGTTTGGGCGCAAGCCTCGCATAAAACGACTGTAGGTTTATGTAGACTTTCAAATAAGTCAATCTCTACAAAATAAGTCACAAATTGGACTGCAGTTTGTTTTGCGGTAGTTTATAACTGAAGGAATATCTTGAAATTCAGACGAATTTAATCTTCCGATACTGTCCTACTATCTTTCTTGGAACTAGATCTTCTTCTCTCATAAAACTCTCTCTCTCGCTCTCTCTCTCTCTCTCTCTCTCTCTCTCACTCTCTTTGTCCCACTCTCTCTGTTTCTCTCTCTCTCTCTCTCTCTCTCTCTCTCTCTCTCTCTCTCTCTCTCTCTCTCTCTCTCTCTCTCTCGCTTTCTCTGGCACTATATCCCATCAAAACCTGCGGTTGCTGTAGCAAGCATGCTGACCACTTTGGCACCGGGGCGGCTCACAAAACTAGGGTGCTAAAATTGTTTTAAAGGCAGTTTTCTGGTGCGGAAATTTATCTGTTATTAAATGAGATCAAAAAATAACAGAAAGACACAAGAACTGAACATTTTACAGGTGCTTGTCTCATTTTGGTATAGTTCAAAAATATGATCTGAGTCCTGTTACTTTGACAATTCGTTTTGGCAAGTCCATTTTGCATTTCAGACCTTTTGAGATTTGAACACGATGCGTTTAGATCAAAATACTCCTTTACCATAAATTGGCCATTGCATGATCATTATAAACTCCCAAAACATTTATAAACATGAACGTGCTAAGAATGTGAAGGTCTGATTCTGAAAATTCTAAATTTCCATTGACTGTAATTCTTTGATGTCACTACCACAATTTGAATGACACTTGTATTATTTAATTCCAGCACGTGCATAAATTCGGTGAAATAGGTATTTTCCCTTTCTACGGAATGCATTGGTCTGCATTTCAAGGTCAACCTATTTTCACATTGATGTAACTTTGACTATTCGAAACGCCAATGCTAGAATCAAATGCAGTCCACGTGTGGAGTAACGCCTCATGGTGATAGCGATACAAAATAAAATTCCAGCGGACGAACACTCGGATAGAGGAAGGCACTCTGAAAATAATACACACATGGAAGAAGAAAATATGCGGAAAAATACTGTACAGGGACAGGGAGTCGAATGCCTAGTACCAGTGGCTTCGGAATTTGTGATCAATATATGAATCGAAACCGTAATGAATTGACGAATCAGTAAAAACAGTGCTGAAGATGCCCCAAATCACGATGATATGGTTTGTTACACTTACCACACTGGTAAAGAAAAATCTTAAGGCTTAAAACCTGATTAGGGTTGCTGTACCAAGAGTGCGAATGGCATGTGCCAATATGCAGAATATCCAACAGAAAACATGGTGTCTGAAAATATGTCAGAGCCCCCCAATAGTAAAGCAAAAAAGCAGATGGCTAAGCCAGGTGGTGTGACCCAAACGGACAAAAGAGATATCTCCACGCGATCTAGCACGGAACATGCATCATCGGTCATGCTCATTTTAGGAAAATGAGTACCAGGGCGCCAAGGCTTACTGATGACTGGATACCTGAAGACAGAAGAAGTCGCCAAGATTGCAAGCACAAATATGATAAGGATTGAGGGGGGAGCTCAGGCTGCCCAATACAGTATCTACAGCTTATTGGTAGCTTGCCTAACTAGCAATAAAAACAACCCGATGTTTTTCCAATAGATCCTCAATGCGGTTAAAATGCTGGAAAACGCCATCAATAAGCTACAGGAAAATTTTGAAGTGCTGCTTCGCAGATACCGAAATAACTATTATCCTATTTACCGGAGCAAGAAGACCACGGTAAAACCAAATAGCCACTGAAAAAGGCAAAGATCCTACGCCCGGTAGAAAAGCCATACGCGAGACCGAACTGGGTTTCAAGACAGTCCGAAATTGCAAATAGAGAAAAACCAATGTTAGTTTATTCTATTCAAAACAGGTGGGTAAGCGTAAGCTGAGATCCTTAAAAAAGTGAAACCGACCTCTGCAGCCCTATTCCTGAATACGATACGAAAACTAAAATATAAGATTCCTATTCAATTTTAAATAAGAATCGTACGAATCTGCTCCAATTCAAATATGAATTTTGCATTTTCGTTTTCGTGGAAGGAGTTTTCTAGGAATAGGAGGGCTGGTTTTACATTTTTAACGATCTCAGCAAACGCTTACGACGGATGTATTGGCTGACGATTTGATAATTCTACAAGTCAAAAGAGGTGATCCAGAACAAGGTTGCCGGTGTGGAGTCGGTTCACCGAAAGGAAATGGTCATCTAAAATATCATGAGAGTGAAACTATTAATACAGTGGTGATGCTGGATATTCAAGAGATGTGCTGGCGAAATAAAAATCCCATAGTACGGCCAACCCATTTTGACATGAAAAATGCAATCATCAGGATACTGAAAAAATCCTTGCAAATCAATTAGTCTAGAAGAGTGGAATCCAAAAGGGCTATGTTTTATGCTGTGCTGCTACACATGTATAGATCAAGGACACACAGGAAACCGCAGCCGCCTAAACCGTAGCACAGCATGTTACTGGTCGTAGCGCTAATTGTCCATTCAAGAGATACTCTTTCAGCTGTTACTCCTCGCCCAACAAACCTTTGGAAGAATTCGTCCAAAGACTCGATGTGTGATTTTACGTTTAAATCACCTGAATTATTTGGGACTAGATATATTAAACCGCAGTGGCTTCATGTACTGTAATATTTTCAGCCTTACTAGAGCAGCCGCACCCTCCATAAAAAGAGGTAATTATTGATCCGTGCTGGACGTAACATGAAATTGAGAGGTTGGTGGAACTGAAACCGTTAATGATCATCGTTGCATCAAGTTCGAAGTGGATACCGTCGATATAGGGGCCAAACAGCCACAGCAGACAGCTTGCTTGTTCAATGATTGATAATTTAAAAAGCGAGCATTTCTGCTCGACAATTTGGCAACAGAAGATGAAGAACCGTATACTGGTGGAACGTAGATATTGCGGAACTCCGTAGGGCTTACACCTGCCAGAAGGCGCCTACAAAGTGAGAATAGACGCACCCATTGCTAAGTGGATCACCCTTTCTCTCAACACTTCTCATATGCTTAGGTAACCCTAAGGAAAGCCATTGGGCGCTCTAAGGCTGCCGACTGAAAAGCCCTCTGTTCCAGGACTCACGAGAACCCCTGGGAGAATATTTACTCGATTCTTGAAGTGGTGCGGATGTTTTTTTTTATGAAGCCCGCTACCCGTTTGGGCAAGTCAAGCTCGAAATGGCGTGGAAAACATTAAATTAAAGAAAAGTGGAGGTCCCGATTGTTTTACTCTCGAGGACGCTAGAATTGTAGAAGTAGAGCATCCAGAAAAGATTCTGGAAATTTTTAACAGAGCTTTGGAGCCGACTGCACGAGTGCAAGCGAAAATTTATAATTTTTGTACCACACGCTAAACCAATAAAAACGCTTGAAAATATTTATCCATCATTTTTTTCCATATAAAAATTCCCCTGCGAGTTAAAATATTTTTATCTTTGCGCTAATTGGTTAAAAAAGAAAATGAGCAAGCGGTTTGCTGTTTTATGACAGACAAGTATCTGTCATTCATTTTTTTTTGTGTTCGGGTTGTATTCGGAATTTGCTTCGTAAATATTATTTAGATAGTGTGAAGATTGAGAAAACACTCTTGTACTCGTATCGTCTAGCTAGACGATATCGTACTGTATACAAATTTTTAAAGTACAGTCGAAGTTGTTTCAGAATATACCGTTCGGGCGACGTCTGTGTTTCATTTGTGATATTTACTCATAATTGTTTGTATCTGCAAAAAGATTAGCTTCACGTACGGTAGGTACGTTAATAGCTTTGCCTCTATATTTCTGTTGTTTAACATATCGAATGATATAAGCAGCTTTTGTGCCAAATTTTTCGTGAATTATTCCCTGTGGCTTTCCACAGGAAATAGTCTGTGTCAGGTTTACCTGTCAGATTACTTAGGAAGCTTGCAACTGATTCATTCTTAATCTCCTTTATAACTAGTTTAAGTTTGTTGCACAAGTTGTTTAGGATTGTTTTGTCTTCAGGGGCTCTGGTTCTCTGCCAAGTCTTACGAGCTCTTCTTTTTTCGTTAACCAACTCTCTCACTTCAACTGGATAGGATATACGTTTTGGTAATATTTCTTGCTGATCAGGAGTTCTTTCCTAGGCCGCTTTTTGCACACTTTCAATGAGGTTTTCTAGTTCTTCTTCTATCGTGTAAGCGTTCGATATCTGCACGTGTAGGTTGATGCTTTCTTCGACTAGCTGTCGAAAGTATTCCCAGTTGGTTTTGTTATTTGTTAATCTTGGATGGCTTGCTTTCCTTATTACCATGTCACTTATTGTCATTAAAACTGGAGAATGGTCTGACGATAGCCATTCTTCATTTTCATCTGCTAAGTAGTTTTCGGTGATACCTCTTGATATAAAGAAAACCAGTAGGTCAGGAATTTTATTTGGGTCCGTAGGAAAGTAGGCCGGCTTTCTACTGGAGTAAAACTCACATTTTAATATCCTGCCTGCTTCAAATAGCTCCCTTCATTTGGAACTAGTTCTATTTGATCCCTAGAATATGTGTTTCGCGTTAAAGTCGCCTCCAATAATAAAATTATTACCAAGCGATTTCAGAAGTTTCATGTTTGTGTTATATCTGGGTGGACAGTAGATTGGTGATATACGATAGCTCTAGTTACTTTTGGTTTCAATGATGCAGTAGCTGCTTGCATAGCTTTCTCCTCTATTTTTAATTCTTCGTGGTGTTTTATATTGTCCTTAACGAAGATGTCCCGCCTCTAGCTCTTTCTGCTGGATGTAGAGCTTGATAGCACTGATATCCACGTATTTTGGCATACGAGGTTCTGGTAAAATGAATTTCTCAGATTAGGCATATATCATCTTTTTTGTGTTTAAAAATACTTCTAATCCTTAAATAGTATGTCATAACTTTTTCTTGTTAAGTTTGTATATACTAGAATGAAGGTAGTCAATAACTTCTCTAGTTTTACTTGACGCATCCGTTATTCTTTTATCTTGGCTCATCGATGTATTTTCCAGTGTTACTAGTCTCTGTTCTTGTTTCAGTAACTCGCCCATAGATTCTAGTCTTTGGTCCTGGCCAGCCAGATGTGAATTGATATAGCGTTTAGCTTCTGAAGTATTCCTTGCACGACATGGGTTTCCTGACTCGAAGCGTTCCTGTTATTTTCGTTCTGCTTAGACATTTGTGCATATGTTAGGCCTTCTTTTGCTTTGTCGCTATTTAGAGGGATTAGTTTTGAGTAGGATTGCACCCTAGGTTGAGAACTCTGACTTGTTTGATTTCTCTTGTTGTCTCTCATTTTTTACAGCTCTTTCGCTACCTCGCAGTCTCTGTAATTTGCTGGGTGATGATTACCACAGTGTATGCATTCCACTGGTTCGTTCTTACTTTTGTTGCATTCTTTTGTTAGATGTTTCCCAGCGCACTTTACGCATCTCGGCTCCCTATTACAGTATTTGAGTGTGTGGTTATACGCCTGGCAGTTGTAGCACTGTGGCATTCTACTAAGATTCATTTTTAATTTCTCAATCTTAACTTTCATATTAAGGATTGCTTTGATTCCATATACTCTATCAATGCTCTCAGCGTTGTCAAATGTGTCAAATGTTAACAAGAAAAGGGGGAGGCCAACTTTGGTTATTTCTCGTTCACCGTTTGCTTTTATAGTGACCTTTCTCTTTAATATGTTCGCAGCGTTTAGAATTTTGAATCCTTTCTTGCTAAGTTTGAGCGGTGATTGCATTTGATAACATTCTGTAGGTTTCTGGGTCAAGTGCATTCACTGTCCATACGTTATTATTCAGTGACTTTATATTTATCGTTTGGAACTAACTTCACTATTTTTTAATTGTTTCGAATTCACTATAACATTAATGTTAATGGGTGGAGGTGGTATCTCTTTATGTGTTGGTTGATTTTCTTGCATTTCCCCTTGGATGATTACGTTGGATGTTTTAACTGGTTGCAGTGGTCTCTCTGATAGTTGACTGTTCAGGTCCTTGGGGTTGTGGTTTTCTGAAGCTCTGTGTTGATTGTTCCACTTCAAGCGGAGATTCTGCCTTTATTTTTTTGTTTTGACGTTTAGTTTTAATTTGCCTTCGTATAAAACTCGTTTCATATGCCAATCCGTCTTCATCTGTTTCATAGATAGCTATAGTATTTTCTTTGGCTTGATAATTTTTTTTATTTGCAGCAATTTCTTCTTTAAGCTGTTGAACTTTTTTGAATAGCTGTTCATTGATTTTCATTAAGTTTTCTATTGATTTTTTTAACACATCGGTTACTCTAATGTCATCGTGATCGTTTTCTTGGTTTACGTTCTGACTGCGTTCAGCATTTTCGTTCTCCTGCTGAGTAGCGTGATGCATTTGTTTAGTTGGTGATCTACAAATACTTTTGCTTGGTATTAACGGGTTTCGCAATGGTTGGCTCACCCCAGAATCCGTTGAGCCTGCCTCGTGTGTGGGTGGATTGGCCAACTGTAAAGTTGACGTACCCCCTGGGGTATACATTCCGTTAGGTTTTACACTCATGGCCTTAATGGTTGGTTTATTTTTCGGGGTTCCTTCCCCTAGCCAGATTTGGTCCGCGGATGGTATTTTATTTCCTACCTATTCTCCGGCAAGCCGGTTAAAGAGCATTCCCCTATCCGCCACCTAGGGACGTGCCACGATGGGAGCTCGGCATCTCCACACGGGATAATCAATATGTACTTATGCGGGGTTTCTAATCATATCATCATTTTTGAATATTTATCAAAAATTAATTTCTACGTACTGAATTGAATTTGATTGCTAGGACGATAAAATTAGATTAAAATTACTTAGATTTCACGATGTATATTACTACCAACGAAGGCCCTGTTGTGCACCTATTATAAATCGTGATCATGTGAAACATTAAAGTTTATTTTTCGCTCGACCGCTCTTATCATAATGGAACTCCGAGACTTGATGAAAGCATTCAAAATTAGCATACCATTAGATTTCAGGATTACCGGTGTAGTGGGGTCAGAGAAGGGGTCTACGGATCGGAATTTGGTATCGTGATGTTACTGCTGTTGGAGTAATACAGGAATCTCAATCGTAGGACACAATACTTATAATCAATGCATATAATCAGCCAATTCACAAAACATAGGAAATTCTAAATTATTTTTAATATTTTTAAGTTTAAGCCAGCTTTGAACAGCGTCTGTACAATTTATTTTTGAGAGTATTTCCGTATTTCCAATCAGACTCCGCCACTGGTCGTTTAAAATTTCAATTGAAACCTCTTTTTTTTTTGGAAAGGATAGTTTTTTACTAATAGTAGAATTGATGGCATATTACCCGAAACAATTTCAGAAACATTGCAATACTTCAAAATTTCCAGCTTACTGTGATCTAACTGAAATCTATTTTTTATTTTGCAGTAGAGGTCTACGTAAAATGCAATTATATTTCTTTTAACTTTTTCGACTTTAAATTTATTTTCTATTGAAAAAGACTCTTTCAAATTTTAACATCAACTCAGATCGATTTTATCTAAACTGATAAAATTTTTTAAAATATCTAAATAGACGTTTTTAATAGTGAAGTATACTTACATTTTGAGTTTCTGGGTTTTCTGATTGGACAATTTTGTTTACGTCATTAACTTACTTTAATATATATGTTAAAAATATTAAATATAATTTAAATTCCTTGTCGCTAAGAAATTCTAGAATTTCGTGCGCTTTCCGATCTTTTGTTTAATTTACTTCAAAGCAATATAAAATAAAATAATGCTGCAGCGCCTCCCACTGCTCAAGAATCCTTAAAACTACTGCCTCAAGTGACAGCCACCAGGTTTTACAAAGTCTTAAAATTTTGTGATTTTGTAAATTAAAGTCTTCCTGAAATTATGAAAATTCGTTTAACCGTTTAGGACTGTGAGAGAAATGATTATAAATATTTTTAATATTTTTCTCGACCGACTCAGGAAAATTTTTTAACGCGTAATTAACACATAGTGCTGTGGAATGGCACGTACAATCCAAAAAAATATATCGCTTTTAATTTATTCAAATTTGGCCTAAACACCATTTAAATTTCCAGCCATAACGGACGCGTTGTCAGTAGCTAGTCCAATTATATTTTGAACATTTATGTTGTATTTAAAGAAATGATTTAGAATGGATTGGAATATTTCCTCTGCCGTGGATTCGTTAAGTTCAATTATGCGTTAAGTTCGATTATATCGGTAACTTTTTCAGTCTTTTCATCAAAATATCTACAAATTACTGCAAGACATTTTTTTGAACTGAGGTCAGTAGTTTCGTCAATAATAATAGAAAAATTTTGATTCCGAAGAATCTTGCTTATCTTTTGGGTAGAATATGGGCCAATTATATTATTATTATATCCAGTAGCTTTTGTGCGGCCACATTTTATTTGATGTGCTTGAGAGTTGGGCGCAATAGTTTGAATTAATTTTGGTAGGCTGTCCATCAATTTAAAAGGTAAACCATGTTGAATACAGTATATGACGCATGTCATTTCTACCTGCTTTTTCTTCATGGATTTTTGTCCTAAAATCGAAACATCTAATTGTTGCATTTCCTTCGATACTTTTAATTTTTCCAGGTGTTTCTTAGAAAATTGGCCATGCCGTTTAATGTGTGTTAATCTATTTACAATAGTTTTTTTTTACACAATTTACAAAATGCCTCTCCATTGATGTTCTTCAACCATGTAAATTTTAGTTCCCATTCAAGTTTATATTTCCGATCGTACTTTTTTTTCTTTGGCTTTAAAGCTGAATTATTTAAATCTGATCGAGATGAGGTTTCTGTTGACAATTCTGAATTCTTTACGGAACTTTGAGTAGGTTGAACAACCTCACCAGAAGAAGTTGATGGTACCGGACTACAATAAAAAAAATACACGTAAATAAATAAGTTTTACAAATTCTATAAATAAAAACGAAAATTTGTCACCCACCCATTTTTTTCGATTGGCTTAAAATATCGCAGCATTTCATCGATCGAAAAACCTCTTAGAAAAATTGTTCTAAATTAATTTTCGTCTGTATAAAATAATTTGAAACTAAACGGAAATAAGAAAGGTTTAAATTTTCACAACTTGTAAGTGCCGCACATTTAATTTTGACTTTTGCTGAAAACCGTTATTTAACCATATATCGGTTAGATCAAAATCGTTGGATTAATATAGATAGAGTTAGTGGTATATTCGAAACTCATTTCTACTGTGGAAACAGCCGGTATATCGAAAAACCCGTTTGTTAATTGTTGAAAATTTAAATTGAATGATCAACCGATAAATACAAAACTGCTGGTATATCCAAATCCGAAAACGGTAGGCAGATTTGTTTTCTGGTAAAAGAATTTGCAGCTGAACTTAAATAGAAATTTAAATTAAATTTACACTTCATATAATCGAACAGCAAACGGCGCAGTAACATAACCACACATTCTTTTTTCACGTTTGACAAAAATGTGGAAATAGACAGGAAACGCTTATATTTTGATTACAAATAATCACTTGTAAATATAATAAATTAATAACCGATAAAAAAATTAAAGATTTTCTCACCTAATTTTATTTTATTTTTTAATTCTACTATAATTTTGACATAACCACAGTACCAACACAAAAATATAATAATAAAAGCCCATTAGACACAAACATGATAAAAAAACTATTAAACCCAAAAATCATTAAACGGATAACAATTAGAAAAAATTGTACCAAAAATTGAAAAGCGAATTAGATTGTACCAAAATCAAAAGGTACGTACCCAAATTTTTGGATCTTAAAAAAGTACCAAATTTGGCACAATTGTGCCAAAGTGGTAACACTGCTCTTAAGTCTGACTGGTTGAGGCATAAAAGATGGTTAGATACGCGAGTAGATACTCCTGATGATGACCTAACAAGTCGAAATCGATCGAGTGATTTTTTAAACTTTTTGAAAAATATTCAAAATATTCTGCGAAACAAAAAACAAGTGATTAATAAAAATGTGTTTATTAAGTATTAGTGTGTTTCGCCAAGTGCCTACGGCAAATAGTGTAAAAAGTAAAAGATGGTTATTTAGTATTTACATACGAATTAATCGCTCATTAAGATAGCGAATTTTTTACAAATACACTAAATTTATTACAATAATCACAAAATAAGAATAGTACATAAATTCATCGATGCTCCATTGTTAACTCTACAATTTGTGTATTTAAATCATAAGGGAAACGTTGTTAATCTAACAGTTGGCATAGTAAATTTATACAAGTTTGTTATTGTTTGCGAAATTGTGTAATTTTAATCATCACACGTACTCTAGCTACATACGTATATATGTATAATGTAGATTTATTTTCTGCAAATTATGCTAAATAATATTAGAAATTATTAAATTAAACGTGAAAAATTTTGATTCATACAGCAATCGAATTGAAGTGTCCAGATTTTTGTGTTCACCAATTTTAAATTTAATTTAACACGTTTTTTTTCTTAACACCGTTTCATGAAAAATTCATCAACAAACGTGATTGATTTTTTAAATCAGAAACAATATTGAATAAATATTTTTCGCTTATAATTTTACTACTCAACATTTTTCTCAGTGAAGGAGTGTATACTAACCCGCAAGAGGAAGGATTAGCCGAGCGGTAATGTCTCGGTGGCTGAGGTGATGCACGAAGGGTTATTCCAGCTGCACTGGGAAAATTAAGGTGGTTTTCAGCCGGTAAAACTTTGGCACTACCCCAGTTAAAGGTGTTCCTGAATATTCCTTCCCCAAATTTATTAAAAAATAAGAAAAGGCTAGTCCACTTCAATCCGAGTATGAATCGAATCTGATAGGCATGTGGAATGCTGGAAATTATCAATTTTGCGATAATTTCCTTATGAGTAAGACTACAATAATGCTAAAGTGTCTGCTGACATTCGTAAGTTGAGCACTTCTAGTGCTGAATACAGTTTGCTATTATTTCGAAATTTAGAGTTTTTGGAAAATTGTTGAGAATGTGGCGCCATGTTAAGCTATTTTTGCATTGATATCACTATGGTGGTTGTAACGGCCCTACATAAGTATCTAAGCTTGCTACAGCAATAGTGGTAGTTCCTGCGAAAAAAACACATTTAATACTCTGACAATTTAGAGCACATGGAATATTTTAAATACAATGTGAATGTCATAAGTCGACCTCGTACGAACATCACACTTCCATGCATCATTATCATATTACTCGCAGTGTTAGACGTGTATACAAGTTAAAAGCAGTTCCTCATTCAAATCCATTTCCTAATATGATAACAATACTAATTAAGTTCAATATTAATTATAGAGAACCGCCAACTACAAAATATCGTTCATTATTGCGATATCACGCGTAATCTCCGAGTGTACTCTCAAGGATTTAAAATACAGTTTCTTTCCGGTATTTTATTGCAACAAAATATAAGTGACAAATGCGCCCGATTTTAGAATTTTCCTACCGAACGTAAATTCCCTTATCTGTTAAATATATTTCACTGGTATATCACCAAGTACGCCTTAATTTTATGTAATTGGTCCAAACTGATATATTGTTGTACTGCAATTGACATAAACAAAATTTCATACTTAGCAAAAATATTGTTGTTGAACGTAATCGCTGATAACGCACATAAACTTTGTTTGATAATCTATAATTGTTTATTATTTTTATTTTTATTTACAGTGATTACCTACCCCTAACATACGACGAATTGATACCGTACATCAATGATTCGTGGTGGCGCAGCGTGCGCACAACGTGTTTCGCATCATTTTGGGTGTCGCTCATCATCATATTTACACTTTCGTGTATCATATCGATATTCGATTATGGCATTTGCCATTCGAAAACATTTACACCGCCTGTGTTAACGCCAACCAATATGCTTAACAGCAACATGATGATTACGAATTATGTCAATCACACGTTGTCGATGGCGGAGAATGTGTGAAAAAGCGGGTTCTTCTAGCACACATCGAAGTACATACGAGTATATTTTTGTGTGATATACATACGATCATTGCTTTGTCTGTGATAATTATAATTGATAATTCTATATTATAAACTATTACAAATACCTAATCATAATGAATGCCTTAGTTATTAAGAAAATTAATTTTTAATTATTAATTTAATTTATTGTTTTAATTGTAAATAAAAAAAATGAAATGAGTTTGCAGTATTGCGAATAGTTTTCTTATCTAATCTAAGTTCGTACTAATGTGAAAACCTTTTGGAGGCGCGAATTTATGAATGAATATTTTGTATAGTAATCGGGCATCAATTCTATGCATGATTGAAATTTTAAAATATAATCTGACGCTTAAAAGCGGCAACAACCATAATTAAACAGGACATCAATAAAGGACTGCGTCTTATAAAATCGTGATATAAGACGAGGTAGGCATTTAGTGAATCCGCGCTCCATCTACTCAAAAACATGGGTTTGAGCTTGTTGCTGCAAAATGCCCTCAAGCTTACCAGAGAAGCTCAATGCATGAAAAGTTCCCCGCTTATCAAGTTTTCGAAAGAATTGAAGATGTGTGTACAAGAACAGAAGCGTCCCAGATGCATATAGTGCGTAATCTGCTTACCCGGTTTTACCACCCAATTCAAATTTATCCTAAATTTATTCTAAACAAAAACAAAAATGAATTGTTTGGAGCACCCAATTTTCCATGTCAAAAATTAAAATTTAGCGCCGTATTTTTGCATATATGTAATTAATTTATTTAACTGTAAACTAAGATTTTTCATTCAACTTTTTAGTTAAAAATCGATATGCAAAAATTTTACTCTACCTATTTATCGGGAGCCGCTATTGGGAGCGCTACCCATTTCAATGGGAAATTTGAAAAGGCCTTTACTTTGTAAACTCCTGAACCATTAGAAACTTAATCTTACAGTAAACATTTAAAATCAGCAAGATGAATTCTTGTTTATAACGTTATGTCAACATAAATGTCAATTATTATTTTTCAGGTGATAAATGTTTGTTTTATGGATGCATTTATTTTTCATTTTTATGGTATAGATGCAGTTTCAGTAGACATTTCTCATTCGGCTTCCGAAAGTGCTCGAATAATTATAGCGGCCATTTAGGCATTAATTATAGTAGTCATTTAGGCGAGTTATAGTAGTCATTTAGGCGAAGTCGGAATGGATGAAATATTTCTATTCAAATATTTGGAATGGGTACAAAGGGCTGAATTTCAAAAGATCGAATGTCGAATCTGTCAAAGGGCTGAATGTGTCGAAGGGCCAAATGTGGACGAATGTCGAAGGGTCGAATGTCGAAGGGCCGATTTTTTTTTGTATTTAGAAATATTTTTTTTTAATTTGTTGTTTTATGGAATATTTTGTAAAGAGTTTTTAATTAAACATAAATGAATTTCTTAACGAGAGCACGTCGAATCTGGTTAAATTTTAAAAATATATTCATACTTGATAATGCACCATATTATATAGGTTTTGCACTTCAAATTCACTATTTTGCAAATGATATTCAATTTTTTTTAGTTCATTCACAACTTTTTACAATTCAACCACAATTTTTTATACTTCATTGTCAATTTTATCTAAATCAACATCAAATTTTTGCAAAGCAAATTCGTGTTTTTTCAAAGTAACTTCAATTAAATGCGAAGTAAATTTAAATATTTTTAACACAAATTCAATTTTTAATATTTCAAGTTCGTAAATTGTTTGCAACTTTTTTGCAAAACAAATTCAGTGGTCCCAATTCTTAACCGATTATGATGAGATTGGGTATGTTGGATGGAAATGGGATTCTTAAATGATTTTTGGAAGAAATTCTGGAATATGGCCAGAAATTCTGGAATATGGTTGAATTGTAAAAAGTTGCGAATGAACTATAAAAAATTGAATATCATTTGCAAAATCGTGTATTTGAAGTGTAAAACCTATATTATAAATTCGTTCTACGATATATGTACATATAAAAAATGTTTAACAGTCGTTAGATTTTGTTTTATCAATTAACGATGGAATTTTAAAGTTAATCAGCTGGACAGATTTTTTAAATCCGTTTTATTTATTGTTTACTTTGATATATCTGCTATTAGTTTTCGCAATTTATTGATTATAGGGGTGGAAGGCCAATGTCGAAATTCCTCGTATCCAGTCAGCGATACATTTTGGTGAAGGAAAATATCGACACCTTCGGCCCTATGTCAGCCTTCTGATAATAGGTATATTATGGTACAGTGCAACATTTTTAATGCATCATTTTTACTGATAGAACATCCAAAGATGAAAAATAGTAAAATACTTAAATTCTTAAGAAATTCTATTTTATAAAGAAATTAACAAAATACTCCTTAAACCAACCAAATATATTTCTAAAAAAAAAAACAAAAATCGGCCCTTCGACACATTTGGCCCTATGACCCATTCGGCCCTTCGACACCTTCGGCCCTTTGAAATTCGGCCTTTCGACATTCGGCCCTTCGGCCTTAGGTCCTTTGATATCATACCAAATATTTATTTATTTCAGAGTTTTAATATAAAAACAGTAATATTTACATATAGTTATAGATGTTCATAAAAGTCTGAAACCAATTAAAAAATAAACAATATAACTCTATATTAAATTAAATATGATGAAGTATAATATTTTGGTAGACCAATATGTACACTCTACTTGTGCCAACCCGATGTCTGTGAACATTTTGAGAATTTTGTTAAAGTGAAATTTTCTAACAAATTTCGTTCTCACTAGTATTTCATTTTAGATATGCGAGCTCCATCAGAATTTTATTCATTTTGGCATAAGTAGCAGCTTTGCCAAACCGTGGAAATTTTGAGATATGAAATTTCTTAAGGTAATTTGTGCCGATCGCGTTCTGCGTAAACATTTTTATGCCGCTTCCCATTTTCAGTGCTCAAGCTATGTGTTGAAATAATTGAGGTTTAGTCGTCAGTCAATAAAAAACCAAAATTATTTTTTTTTTGTTATAAAAATTCGTTTATTTAATACCAAAACGATGAATATTCAAAAAAATTGAAACCAGTTGAGAATTCGATAAAAATTTATAATTGTTGAATGTCGCAAACTTAAAAAGCGTCCACACTAGAGCATAAGGTTCTCGGGAGTATTTCGTAAGCCATGGCATAATACCGAGTTGATGGTGCTCGAGAAACGACGCAACCATTTTCATTCCCTGTACAAGCTATACGACGTAAATCCCGATTTTGTCAAAGCCCGCAAGGAATTTAAGACAGTCAATTGGTTCCTTTGCAATAATTACGTGGTGCAGATCGAGAAAGTTTTGACATCTAGTCCCAAAAAATTTGTGTACTTCATTAACAGTAAGAAAAAGGTATATGGTTTTCCGTCGAATATGTTTTACCAGACCTCCACAGCCATTCAGCTATCTGATATTTGCAATTTGTTTGCCAAATTCTTTGTATCGGTCTACAAGCCGCTTCGGTCAACAGATACCGGGTTTCCTAGTACTTCCACCTTCATTGTATTTGATCATTTCAAATTTATCGAACAGGAGGTTCTGGATCTACTGCTCCTTCTCGACGTTAGTAAGAGAGCGGGTCACGACGGTCTTCCACCGATCCTATTCTAACGTTGTGCTGTAAGTCCAGCCCCCTGCAGTTAATCCTTGGAAAATCTCATGTGTTCATCCAATTTTCAAGGCGGGTAATAGAAGTGAGGTTAGTAATTATCGTGGGATCGCCATCCTCTCTGGCTTACCCAAACTGGGGGTCTATTATGAAATTTTTCCGTCTCGGACTTTTCCGTTAACGGATAAATCCGTGCTATTATGAACCTAAAAAGCAAAATCGAATCGGATTTTTCCGAGTACACTAGAAAAAATCCGACTGCTATTTAGTTGACGTATTTTATATTCGATTGAACTTATTTTGACGTTTCATCAAAATATAGTGAAAAGTGGTTTCTATTTTAATAATATTAATAAAATAAATAATAATATTTTAGTAATTCTAATTAATTAAAACACAAAAATTTAAAATGTAATATTTTATTTTAAGAAATAAATAAAAAAAAAATTGTTTATTATTTAAATTCGATAATACAAGTTTCATAATAGGGTAAATCCGTGTCGAATCGAATATTTCCGTTAACGGAAAAATCCGAGATGGATAAATTTCATAATAGACCCCCTGTTATGAGTCGGTGGTTCACAGAGTATTGCACTTCCATACCAAGGGACTTATTTTTCTTTTTCAGCATGGATTTTATCCCGGTAGGTCCGTGTCTAACTTGTCCTTTTTTTGTGGTCATTTATTTGACAGTCGTAACTCCAAGCAGCTTGACGTTGTCTGTATCGACTTCGCAAAGGCTTTTGATGTGATTGATCACACTATTCTTATTAGCAAGTTGGAGAGTTTCGATTGTCATTTCATTCCCATCGACTGGTTGCGTTCTTATACCTCTCAGATCGCTGAGTTAGGATTCTGGATTCTTTCTCCCCATTACTTCGGGAGCCATGCAGCGTACCTCAGGGTAGTCATATTGGCCCGCTGTTATTTTCATTATTTATTAACGACGTTGTAAAATGTTTTAAGTTTGCCAACTGCCTCCTCTTCGCGGATGACATGAAGATTTTCGCCCGGTTCTCTAGCGTGTTAGACTGCAAATTGTTACAAGATGACTTAAACCGCTTCTGTAGTTGGTCAATTAACAACATAATCTCTTTAAACTTGAGTAAATGCAAAACTCTTTCGTTATTCCGTATCCGCTGGCCCGTTTTTTTATCAATATCAACTGTATAACGAAATCATTGATAGGGTTGAGCTCAGTTCGGACCTTGGCGTGATCTTTGAATCTGACGCTACATTTACCAGATATGTTAACGCCATTATTTCAAAGTTATACATTATGCTTGGTTTCATTAAACGAAACTGCAAGGGCTTTAATGACCCCAGTCACCCTCCTTTCAATGTCATTCTGAGAGGATTGAGAGTATCCAGAAATAGTTTATTTTATTCGCGCTACGACGTTTACCGTCCATGTGTGCTGTAGATTGAATCGATGCAATCTTTTGAAACTGCATAACGGCTAGATAATCGTCTAGATGTAGCTTCCGCCCTGCATCAGCTTGTAGCTCCCGAACACGGATGCATTAACGCGATGGAACTTTATTCATCGACCGAGCGGTAACCAACTACGGTCTTTCTGATCCGATTCCGTGGAAATCGTGGGTATTTAACTAGGTTTACGAAGCTTTTGATAATCACTTGTCTATAGAAATTCAGTTAATACTACTTTATATAATTTTTTGTAGTCGAGGACGAAAGTACAAACTTCATATTTCTCAGTAGAAGTTTGAATTAATTCCTAAAATAGTACTAACCGCCATTTTTATAATTTAGGAATAATTTAAAATAAATCTCATTAGCATGGGAGTTCTGCCACAAAATGCCACATAATTAACATGCTCAATCAAATACTACTCGACAAAATAAGGAAACCGTGGGATTCCCCAAATGGGATTTCTATCGCGGCTCATAGATGTTGGTCCAAATGTTAGCCCAAAAAACGCAGTGGCAACACGAATATAATCTGTCACGAATGAACCAAAAAACAAAAATAATTTTCGTTATAGATTTTTGAAGTTAGCGGAATTCTTCTTAAGCATTTTTGTTAAAAAAATGCTATATTATGGTTTCTGTTTACCGTCTGTCTTTCTGTCTGTCCACGCAGTCTGCGTCCACGATAACTTGAGAACGGATGGAGATATCAACTTAGTTTCTTCACTAAAAAGTTCAAGCAAGTCATGGGATAGGGTGTTCGGAGATATGTAAGGGTTTGTTAGCCCCCCCTCCTTAAAATTGTTAGAATATTTTTTTATTTTCTATTCTATTTTGGTTTCATAGAGAACGTGACTGTAGAATAAAAATGTATCTCGTGTGGATGTGGGTTTGTGTGGGTGGTGTGTTTATGGCGGTAAGAGGTAAGAGTCGTGGTATGGGAGGTGCAGGGGGGAGCGGAGTGACATGAGGTGTTTTGGGTTTGCTGTGGGAATTTGGGATTTCTTAATATTATATCCACTTAGTTCTTATAGGCAAGAAAAATGCTTCTAGAGTCGACTCCGAACCTTTCCCGTATTTTTTATCTTGTCAGTGAGAATTGTCTTCATATTTATGTCGAATACCAATACCCCAGCCCAAAATCTAAATTTTTATAATTAAAGGAACCATGGTTCATGAAAATATTTTTTTTAAGGAACAATAATATGTGGCCTCGAGTATCAAAGACGGTCACACGCTAAAATCACCGATTTTTGGATTTAAACTGACTTCTCTACTTTTGTTTAGTAGTAAATATGTAAACTTCCCTATAGAAAATCGAAATTTTCGTCATTTTCTATGACTAATAGCAAACTAAGAAAGGATTGAATAGTAACTAAAACCAGTTTTTTGCTATGACAAATCTATAGCGCTATAATTTTCGAATAGTCCTGGTTCTAGCAAGTTGGCGGAAGGAGAATGGCCCATATTCAGCAGCTTTAACAAGAACCATAATATCTTGATGAAGGTTCAGATGTTTGGTATTAGTCATCGATGTCACTATGATTTTCAAATAGTTCTGGTTCTAACCTTGATGAATAAAAAAATTTAGCCGGTTGTAATGGGATCCTCATTCCGAGAATGGCCCATATTCAGCAGCTTTAATAACAACAATAATATGTAGGTGGAAGTAGAGATTTTTCGTATTGGTCATCAATCTCTTTAGAGAACACTTAAAATGCCCATAACTGGACTATTTTTGTTTTTTATTTAAATTAAAACCCGATTAAGGTATTGAGATAGAACAAAGTGCAGATTTCTCGCAAGTGCCAACTACAAACTTATTTTAGCCACACTAAAATCGATGCAGTACTATTGACGTGAAAACTGAACAATAGTCTTGTGCCATGTATGTAGACAATGTATGTATAAAATTAAAAAAATGGCGTCGAAAATGTAGAGATTGTAGGCAATGTCAAAAATTATTATTTCTGTTAGCAATGATCAAACTTCTATGATTTCTTTGTTATTAAAACCATTTCAAGATGGAGTTCATTCCCACACATAAAAATTTGAGCCACGGTTTTATTTGGTAATAAAGCACATTTATGTATCTTTTACCGTTAAAGTGCAAAATTGTTCACCTAAACACCCATGGTATTGTGTATTCACCTTGGGAGAATTAAATGGTGGAAATGAGATGCAGCAACTTTCCGCGTGCGTGTGACAGTTATGTCCACCGTTAACCAATACAGTTCCGGCCGACAGTAAAACCATATATGTTAAAGGGCTCGAGAAATGGACTAAGTCGGAAAAATGAGGTTTTTTTGTATGTAAATGATTTAGCTATTTCAGTATAATTTCAATACATTTACAGAGCCCTGCATTAAAAAAAGAACTTTATATAAAGTTACATTTGTAGACCATACCAAGGGGCTACCAGAAGGTTAATGTACCTACTTCAAGGGGCTACTAGAAGGTTAATCATTACCATAATAAAATGGTAAAATATAAAAAATGTTTAGGCAAATAATGATCATATACAAGTACATAGGTTCATAATCCTAATAAATGCCAAAATAGGGAGTCTACTGGGTTGGGCCATCTAACTCTGTTGGCTGCTATTGCTTTGATTTCCACCCAAGACTTCACGAGTTGTTCTCTTTTGAATATTACAGCTTGATTTACAAGTTCATTCCACAGGCCTTCTTATACTTCATTTTACCCATGGCACTGCTAGTTTCCCACGTCGTTAGTGGATGACTGTTAACGATGGAGGAGTGTTCATTCTTAACGCTATAGTTTTTAATTTGAATATTTGTGTATCGTTCGTCGTATTGTCTCCAAGATATTCCTTCCCTTCCTGAACAGATGTATCCCTTATTGTTATGGATATTGGTGACTTCTCTAAGTATACGCACAATTTTGGGTTGCTAAGGCCTCTTCTCCTGCCTTGAGAATGTTTTCATAGTGAATTGCCTATAACCACTCGTCGTATTGATATTTCAGCCCCAACGTATTTTGTTGGCACATGTGCAACTTGAGTTGCCAGCGTACTTCAATTTTTTTCTAAATTTTATGACTAATCCAGGGTTTACGTCTGGATTTTTGGTGGTGCCCATCCGAGTTTGTTGGTGTATCTGTTTCGATATAGGCTTTTTCTATTTGTTTCCTCTTTTGCTTTGTCAGTTGATGTTCCCATGCGAATTTGTTTATATGTTTGTGTGAAAATTTACTCACTTCTATATGAAAATAGTTGGGTTGTGACGTGGAAGTCGATGAGTTGTTTTCCATTTTATTACGCACAGAGTCAATTGCTTGTTTACCCAAGTTGGTTGTCAGATCGGTGTTATCGGTTCCAATTCTCGCATTGAATTTTCATTATTCTATTATCTTGATCATTTTCTGTACGTCCTTGCTGCTGAGGCTTGTAGTTGTTCATAGAACTCATTCTTAATGGTTTCATCTGTGTCTTTTGTTGGAGCATATTAGAAATAGCATAGAAATTATAGCATAGCATAGAAATTATGGCTCTGTTTTCTAATTTTAAATGAAATCTTGTTACGATTCTACGGATTTCTATTCCACTATTCCCTTCTTCGCTTTAGCTATTGTTAATATGCCCACAACTTATTCATCGTGTCAGAATTTATAATCAGGTAATTTACTTCACTTGTGTTTATTTCATCACTAATTTTCAGCTCACTTCACTGAGACCGAGAACTTCGATTTTGCATTTTTTCATTTCTTTCTCTAATTCTCTCTAACTGCCTTGATGCTACTGTTAGAGTTTTGATGTTTCAACTTATGATTCGTGTCCGTGTACGATAGCTGAGGGCTGATATTTGCCGATTTTCATTATTTAATGATTAATTTACGAACTAAAGAATGATTGGTCAATTCCTAACCAGGGATTCGAAGCACGGTACACTGGCTTGCTGGGGGTGGCGGAGGGAGGTTTCGTTCTATTCCATTATTTCTTTTCACCTATGATGTTCCTAAGCGCTGGCCTAAATTTGTACTAACCCAAGCAATGGTTGCTTCATTTTGGTGATGAAGTTGCTCTTGCCTTATTTATCTCCACCTCTCGCCCCCATTCTTAGCAAGATAACTCTTGTGAAGAAGGACACGGAAAAACAAACGTCGATTAACAATCAACTGGTGAATGTCTCGGACACACGTAATCCTGAGCTAACATATACAAAATGGGATCCCTTACGTTAAAAAATCGCAACCTGCATTCTTGCTCAAGACAATGGCTCTGACTTTTTAGCACCCCATCTAAAGGTTTTGACTAAAGTGATGATCGTATTTGTTTGGTTTGGTCAATATTGGCCACTTGTTTTTATCGTTTGCTCACTTACGACTAAACGGTAAATAAATATTGAGAATTTCAAAAAAAAATCCCTGGTAGCACTCATTGTAAGAAAATCAAACCTTTTTTACCAAATTTCGTTAGGTAATCGTTAGGTTAGGATTGGTCACCAAAGTTTACGTTTGGTTGCCAATGGGCCAGATTTTTTTCCGAAAAAACAAAATCAAAATGGTATTAATTCAATAAAATCAGGTTCGCCGCTTATTTGGGAATTTCATTTTACAAAATTAATACAAAATCCAATTGGAATATAACATTTCGATAAAAATATTTCGTTTTTCAAAGAACTGTCATCTAAAGTGGAAGACATAAGATATAATCAATTTAATGGGTGTTGTTTCTTAAATGATTTGTTAACAAAATTCAAAATTGAGTTTGCGATAAAGTTCTAGAACTTGGCTAATAGGGCGGGAATTTGGCCATTTCTTAACATATTGTTGAAATTCGATACGTGCGAAGGAAATGGGATTCTAAAATGATTTTTCGATAAAACGGTCGGTTAATAGAGATGGAACTAGGTCATTTATAACCGTTTTTGTTGAAATTCGACATGTGGGTCATAAATGGGATTCTAAAAATGCGTTTTTAATAAAGTTATTGAATAAGGCGGATATGGATGAAGCCAATGTATATCTTATCCAATTATGCCAAAAATCGACATGTTTGATAAATTTCTGGGATATTGTCATTACAGATGGAACTAGGCCATTTCTTAACCGATTATGTTGATATTCATGAAGTGTGATGGAAGTGAGGTTCTTAAATGATTTTTTGATAAAGCTGTGGAATATGCTCAATAGAGATGGAATTTGGCCATTTGTTAACCGATTATGTTTAAATTTGACACGATCTAAATGGGATTATAAAATGATGATTTTGTGATCAGGATCTGCGTATCAAAAATTGCAATATATTTGAGAACTTAGTCAAAATATCATTTTAGAATCTTATTTTCATCACACATGTCGAATATTATCATAATCTGTCAAGAAATGGTCAAGTTATGTCGCGGCCATTTTCTAGAGCTTTAGCAAAAACTAATTTTAGAATCCGTATCGACCGTATTCTATAATTCACTTAGAATAAAACTAGTAAAACAGCTCCTTTATTCCCGACATGTTTTTGAACCCCATTCTCCTGGAATTTTTTTGTAAAGGCCCTCGGAGGGCTAAACGGAGAGGAGGAACGATGCGACTTCCCGCGTGCTCACGAGAATTATAGAAGCCTCTACAATTCGGTATGATATCAAAGGCCTGAATGTCGAAGGACCGAATGTCGAAGGGCAAAACTACGAAGGATCGAATGTGTCGAAGAGCCGAATGTGTCAAATGGGTTACTTTTCGTTTTATTTTGCAGAAAACTAGAATGAGATAAAAATATAGATTCTCTCCGTATGTGACCCGTTTATCAGTATTCTTTTTTTTTTTTTTTTGAAAATTTTTGTTTTGTTGCCATAATTATAAATAAAAAATATCAAACAAAGTATTTTTTATTCTAACCAAACTGAAAAAATTCCCGCACTCCCAGTAAACTTTTAATTTTTTGACATTTTTATGGTGTGTAGTTACATTAATTTTGCGCTTGATGCGTCGACACGAAACGCTAAAAAATTAAAACGGAGTATTTTACATATTTATTTTATTTTTTTTTTGTTTTTTTTTACAAAATTTTCCTGTGTTTCAAAATTTCACTGTATATTCCAATTGGATTGTTTTTATTAATTTTGTAAAATGAAATTCCCAAGCGACGAACCTGATTTTATTGAATTCATACAATTTTGATTTCGTTTTTTCGCGAAAAAAAACTGACCCACTAGTGACCAAAAGTCAAAATGTGGTGAGCAATCCTGACTAAACGATTTCCTGGCGAAATTTGATAAAAACGGTATGATTTTCTTGCAATGAGGTGCTACCCGGGATTTTTTTTTTTAAATTTTCATTATTTATATTTACCGTTTAATCGTAAGAGACCAAACGATCAAAATTAGTGGCCAATCCTGACCAAACGAATTCAATCATCACTTTTGTCAAGACCTTTAGATGGGGTGCTAAAAAGGTGGATCCCAAGACAATCACACATAATCACAGTTATCAGACAATTTTTTTCTAGAAAAACCACAGACGGCAGATTTGACTAGCGAATTTCTTTGAAAACAATAGTCGAGTTTAGTCTCGTATAGCGTTATGATAATCGATTAAACTTTGGAAAGTACATTGCAAACCAACGTTTTATTTGATCTGGTTACAAAACTAACTCGATTTTAACCAGAATGAAAATTATTAATTTTTATAAAGCCCTAGTAAAAATTCTTAGAAGATTCTTCAATTTTCCGGATTCCATCATCGCCATTATTCGATTTGCAATCAGAAAATGTGATAAGATCGTGTGAACGGCTTGTATAAATGTTACGGGGGCTAGCAGTTGACCCGGATTTATAAAATATTTTTTTTGTATGGACGATTGACCAAGATATTTCAATCCCACCTGTTTGTTTTATAAAAATCGAATTTAACTGCCAATTCTCAACATTGTCTACTCCAAAATCAATTGGCTACGCTATTTTCGACACCAATATGTATAGGCAATTCGAAATACGCGAAGACGCACAAAATTGCTGAACAATAAAACAGGCAGGCAAACTAAAATTTTAAATTGTTTATGAATTTTTTCGGCTTTTCGGACAAAATATTATTTTAATGGACATCCATACAATGTTTACGACTGTTTTAGTCGCAGAAAACAAAGAGGCCATTTATTAACAATATCTCTACCACAAAAGTAGAAAAAAAATGCACTCCCCTCCCCCAAACCTTTAACCCCAGGGAACTTGTGTACACAAAGATACACAAACCCTTACAAAAATGAGAACTTCCTTAGGTAGCTTCTTGGCAGCTTGGTTTCGTACTGATAAAAAGTTGGTCTACTCATCAGGTTGCAACGACCAAACTGCAAAAATCCAACTCTTGCTTTGTACCGATAATACAAAACAAGAACATATCGATTTAGCGAATTATATATCACTAAATCAGAAACCACAGGAAATGCTCATTATGTATGTGTAATACAGGGGTGACGGTCTCTTTATCGTAAACAATTTATCGTGTTTTAATTTAACGTGAACATTTAATCGTAGAACAGTTTATCGTGGACACAATTTACAGTGGACACAATTTATCGTGGGGCAATTTATCGTAGAACAGTTTTTCGTGGATAATTTATCGTAGAAAGGTTTTATGCGTGGTATCAAAAAATTAGTGGGATTCTTTAATGATTTTTGGAAGAAGTTTTGGAATATTGCCATGTGGGACGGAACTCGGTAGTTTCTTAACCGATTATCATGGGATTGGGTATGTTGGTTGGAAATGGGATTATTGAATGATTTTTGGAAGAAGTTCTGGAATATTGCCATGTGGGACGGAACTCGGTAGTTTCTTAACTGATTCTGATGGGATTTGGTATGTTGGATGGAAATGGGATTATTGAATGATTTTGGGAAGAAGTTCTGGAATATGGCCATGTGGGACGGAACTCGGTAGTTTCTTAACCGATTATGATGGGATTGGGTATGTTGAACGGGAATGGGATTATTGAATGATTTTTGGAAGAAGTTCTGGAATATGGCCATGTGGGACGGAACTCGGTAGTTTCATAACCGATTATGATGGGATTGGGTATGTTAGATGGAAATGGGATTATTGGATGATTTTTGGAAGAAGTTCTGGAATATGGCTATGTGGGACGGAACTCGGTAGTTTCTCAACCGATTATGATGGGATTGGGTATGTTGGATGGAAATGGGATTATTGGATGATTTTTGGAAGAAGTTCTGGCATATGGCCATGTGGGACGGAATTCGGTAGTTTCTTAACCGATTATGATAGAATTGGGTATGTTGGATGGAAATGGGATTATTGAATGATTTTTGGAAGAAGTTCTGGAATATTGCCATGTGGGACGGAACTCGGTAGTTTCTAAACCGATTATGATGGGATTGGGTATGTTGGATGAAAATTGGATTTTAGGATGATTTTTGGAAGAAGTTCTGGAATATGGCCATGTGGGACGGAACTCGGTAGTTTCATAACCGATTCTGATGGGATTGGGATACAGTTAAAGTTAGCCGAAAGTTTCCAGCCGAAATAATGCAGATAGTGTCTTGACTATTTCAGCCGAAAGTTAAACTCTCTTTATAATCTCGCTCTTATCGATTTTTATATTCCTATAAACTGAAATAATTTCTCCTTCACCCGAATGATATAACCCGATCCTAAATTCTCCTAAATTCGAGTTCGTGACTGATTTTTGCTGTATTCAAGACACTATCTGCATTATCTTTCGACTGGAAACTTTCAGCTAACTTTAACAGTATCCCAATCCCATCATAATCGGTTATGAAACTACCGAGTTCCGTCCCACATGGCCATATTCCAGAACTTCTTCCAAAAATCATTCAATAATCCCATTTCCATCCAACATACCCAATCCCATCATAATCGGTTATGAAACTAGCGAGTTCCGTCCCACATGGCCATATGCCAGAATTTCTTCCAAAAATCATTCAATAATCCCATTTCCATCCAACATACCAAATCCCATCATAATCGGTTGGGAAACTACCGAGTTCCGTCCCACATAGCCATATTCCAGAACTTCTTCCAAAAATCATTCAATAATCCCATATCCATCCAACATACCCAATCCCATCATAATCGGTTATGAAACTACCGAGTTCCGTCCCACATGGCCATATGCCAGAACTTCTTCCAAAAATCATCCAATAATCCCATTTCCATCCAACATACCCAATCCCATCATAATCGGTTAAGAAACTACCGAGTTCCGTCCCACATGGCCATATTCCAGAACTTCTGCCAAAAATCATTAAAGACTCCCACTAAATTTTGAAATACCACGCATAAAACTGTTCTACGATAAATTATCCACGATAATCTGTTCTACGATAAATTGTCCACGATAAACTGTTCTACGATAAATTGTTCCACGGTAAATTGATTTCACGATAAATTGTTTCCACGATAAATTGTTCTACGATAAATTCTTCTACGATAAATTGCTCACGATAAATTGTTCACGATAAACTGACAGTAAATCGTAATACAGCCAACACATATAATTAAGAAGAATTTTATAAACGTCCGTGAATTTAAATTGTTTAAGTATTTTTTCGGCTTTTCAGACAAAATATTATTTTACCAAGCTGCCAAGAAGCTACCTAAGGGAGTTGTCATTTTTGTAGGGGTTTGTGTATCTTTGTGTACACAAGTGCCCTGGGGTTCAAGGTTTGGAGGAGGGGAGTGCATTTTTTCTACTTTTGTGGTAGAGATATTGTTAATAAATGACCTCTTTGTTTTCTGCGACTAAAACAGTCGTAAACATTGTATGGATGTCCATTAAAATAATATTTTGTCCGAAAAGCCGAAAAAATTCTTAAACAATTTAAATTCACGGACGTTTATAAAATTCATCTTAAAATTTTAAAATCACTTGATTATGACTCTCCCAGTTTTTAAATTCTTATGTTTTCAACCAAAAAATGTTAATGACGAATAATCAAAATCGTATTTGATAACTTAGTTCAACCCCATATTAGCTTATTGTAAACTTATTTTCCGATGCATCTGGTTTATTCCATAACGCCATAAAATTTTTTGTTGAGTTCAAATGTTACACCGCTGATTAACATGAAAAACTATTCGCGTGCCGATTACAAAAAAAAAAAATTCATCCAATTTGTGATCATTTGGATCACGCTTAACGCAAATTCCTCGAACACATATTTGGCTGTAAATATTTTTTATAAAACCGCACCAACCAATAAATTCGTAACATTACATTTATGTACGTCACCCAATCTAGTAATTACCGCCAGTATTCCATATATCAAGTTCAAGTACAACAATTAATTATTTTTTTCTGCCATCGTCGACATTTTTTTTTTGCTGCACTCTTTACACGATCGTCACGGTGCTGTTCAAATCAAAATAATAACAAAAGTACTTTACAAACCTTGAATTTGGATACATAATACATGACAACAACAAAGTGTTGTCCCCTCGTTCGTTGTTCCATATACAAAAATATTCAACACAAAAATCACGTTCACGGTTCTGGTATTTGGCCAAAATATGGCGTACCAACGACAGAAAGACACATTTTGTTGTTATTTTTATAAATTTTTATTCAGATTTTGTACGAAACATTTTTGATAAAAAATAAACAAAAATATAAATTACACTGAGCTGGGGGTAGGGGGCGGGTAACAAACATGGATATAAATACATCTATAGGATTCTGATCAATTGTATAAATTGCATGTCTACATCAAGATACGAGAATAAAAAAAACTGATTGCGATTAAAAGTATGGAGGCTGTTTGAGCGGAGGGTGCAGCATTTTCTTTTGGTGATTTCATTTCTCGCGATTTATCACCCGGATAATTTACATTCGCGGATGACGGAGTTGTTGTACTAGCCGAGGTTAATATTGTGGGAGTGGGTTTGAGTGTAGCAATGGCGACGGTTGTAGCTGTTCTCGTCGTATAAGAGGTCGTTGCCGCGGTAGCTTGTACCGTTGATGTTTCGTTTTGAATTTTGACTACCATTGGCGATGTATCTTGTTTATTCAAATTGTTGGTGACATTTTCATGCAACTCAGATGCCGAAGCACCAGCCGTGGATGAGCTATCATTAGGGGTAATAAGTTTATTAGTGGATGATTCATGATCACCTGGGGTTAATATTGTGGGAGTTGGTTTTAGTGTAGTAATGGCGACGGTTGAAGCTGTTTTCGTCGTAGCAGAGGTTGGTGTGATAGCCATTGGCGTTGTATCTTGCTTATCCAAATTTATGCTGGAATTTTCATGCAACTCGGATGCCGACGCATCAGCCGTGTTTGAGCTATTATTAGGGACGGTCATATTCGTTTCGGAATGAGCAGTTAAATTTTCGATAGTAAGTTGATTAATGGGATCATTATTCTCGATTTCACCTAATCCTGAACCCTCGGGTTCATTATCAAGATTATTAGTTGCCATAGGAATATCACCATTAGAAAGTTCCTCCCCAAATTCTTTGGAAAAAGATGTAAGTCCTGCTGCATCATCACTAATATAATCATTATTATTTAAATTTGTTGCTTCGGTTAACTGAAAATTATCATTTGAATTGTGTGGAGCGGCGTCATCTGTTGCACTTAAGTTAGTCGGCATTTCACTTGCTTCGGAACTTTTCATATTTTGTTCAGTGGACGACTTATCAGCGACGGATATACTTGTTGGGGATTCATTTACATTTTCAAAGTTATTTATTAATGACTCTATAGACTGATCAGCCGATTCAAATTTATTTAGAAGTTCTGTGTTTTCAGGTTTTTTCTTTTCCAGTTCTGGTGTGTTTACTCCTGCAGAAACTGGTTCAGCAGCATTCGAATGATTGGATTCAAAATTATCTAAAAATTCTGATTGTTGATTTGACTCAAGTGTAATTGCATCTCCAGAAACTGCCTTTTGTTTATCAGCAGGTTCATTTTGAAGTCCAATGGTTTCAGTACCAAGAGATTCAATTTTGTTTGTTGCTGAACTAATCGACTGATTTGATACGGAATTAACTAGAGGTTCTGAATTTTGACGTTTTTCGTTTTCTATTGGCGTTGATGGTGAGGAGATTTTTGGTTCTACTGTTGTACTGTTAGAAGTTGTTATTTCCGATTTTGGCGTTTCCCTCGATATTTCAGTATCACTAATGGACGATGATGATGGTGCGGGTGACTCCGTCGATTGTTTAGCAATTTCAGTAGCTGTTTTGTCATAAAACAGGCCAGTTTGATTAGATTTAAAACTAGTTAAGTCGTCTGGCTTTATGAATGATTGTTTTTCTGTCGTTGCTAGTTCTTCTGTTTTTGGATCCACTGTTGTATTTGGTTTTATTGCCGAGACGGCCAATTGGCTTGAATTTTTTGAATTTATTTCACGATTCTGATTTATCGACGGACCAATTACATTTTCTGGTGTAACTGCTTGCGATGTTGATTCTGATTGCGATGTTAATTCTGATATGGGTTTCATTGTGGTGTTCACTTCTGGCCCAATACTTTCTCTAACTGCTTGCGATGTTGATTCTGATTGCGATGTTGATTCAGATATGGGTTTCATTGTGGTGTTCACTTCTGGCCCAATACTTTCTCTAACTGCTTGCGATGTTGATTCTGATATGGGTTTCATTGTGGTGGTCACCTCTGGCCCAATACTTTCTCTAACTACTTGCGATGTTGATTCTGATTGCGATGTTGATTCTGATATGGGTTTCATTGTGGTGTTCACTTCTGGCCCAATACTTTCTCTAACTGCTTGTGAGGTTGATTCTGATATGGGTTTCATTGTGGTGCTCACCTCTGGCCCAATACTTTCTCTAACTGCTTGTGAGGTTGATTCTGATATGGGTTTCATTGGGGTGGCCACCTCTGGATTTTCAGTTGTTGTATTTAACAAAAGCAATTCTTTTTCAAATGTCATCGACGGATCCTCATTACTATATAATAATTTACCAAAAATACCCTCCATGGTGTTCAGCATAAGCAACTTCGTAATTGGCGAATCAAATCCCTCGTTTGTATCTTCCGCAATGAATTCACTACAAAAACAATATATTTTAACATTTTAGAATTTAACACCGAACAATTAAATTATTTTTCGAACAAATCGATAACACTCACTGAATCGGTATCCCATGGGCACTTTGTCGTAATCCGAACAGTATAATTAAAAATTTTATTAAAAAATTGTTCATATTTGAATCATGCACTGTATACACTGGTTTAAAAAAATTAAAACTGATTATAAAAATCACACCACACTAAACGTATTAATAACAAAACAAAAACAAAAAAAAATTACAAACACCTTTGGCTAAGTTTTATGTGAAACTATTAAATTACATGGTATAACAATAAACTTTATATAAAGTTAAACAATTAAAGCAATTAAACACGATTCAGAGTTTTTCCCAAATAAATAACAAAAACAACATAACGCATTTAAAAAATGTGTTAAAGCACTACTACAGCAACACAAAAGCTTTATATTAAGGTTATCCGTTAATATTAATTAATTAACCGTGCATGAGTGTGATAAGAAATTCGAGGTATAAGCCACTCGTATACACAAACAATACAGGTGATAGCAGTTACCGCGTGCCGATTTTTCGTTTCTATCAATTCGAATTTCAATTTGTTACTGATGGAAAATCTGGTTGGTATATTATGTTACCTATATGTTACACGTACGTGTACATTTGCATATATATATGTGAATGGGAAATTTTCACATCTGTAATTACATCAATTGTGTATATTGAATAAAATAATAGTTATAGGGAAAAAAGTACAGTTATATCGATTTTTGATGACCAATTTTCTTCGATAAATCGAAACTGTTTTAATAATTTAATGTACGGTGAATTTTAAAACAACGGGTTCAAATATATATAATGCTCAATGCTTTTCTAAAGTCGCAATTTATTTATTTTTGTACAACATTTGAGAATGAAATGGTCGTCTATAGTTTTAACTATACATGTCACTATTGCCGAACGGGGTAGATACTCGATCGGCTAGCAAGCAAGCAATTTTCTAGCTAAAATATTTGAAATTGTACAGTAAAACAACAAATTTGCTGTTCATTTTTTGAAACGGCAAAATATACTGTGCAATCGCACAGATCAAAACAAAATTTTTTTGAAAAGCAGCCCAGCAGGAAATTCATTGACGACACACTAGTGACACATCAGCGACAGTCAAGGCATGACAAGTATATAGATAATTATCAACAAATGTGACTAATCTTTGTTTGTGACTCGTCTGAGATTAGTCATTTACGACATATCTGAGGTGAATCGTCTACGACATGTTTGAGATGAGTCGCATGTGAGAAGTTATAGACGAATCGAATATGACATGTCTCAGATGAATTGTTTCTGATATATCTGAAATGAATCGTAATATATGATATGTCTGAAGTAATTTAATGTATGTACATAATATGTGTATTTATAATGAAACATTTTATTTAAATGAAGACTAAAATTTCTAATTTTATTTAAATACATAAATTATAATTATTAATTAACTTATTTAAAAAATAGTGGTCATCTTTCCGTATATGTTCTGGTAAGCCAAATGGGTGAGCTTTGCATTTTTACCAAACCTATAAAAAAATGAAAAAAGAATAGTTACAATTTAAAAAAAAATTCAATTAAATCAATTACAAAATATTTACTTACCAATTTCATAAACAAACTGTTAACACCCTATACAGAAAATAATAAAATAGCGTTGTCACAAAGAAAGAACATGAAATGACATGCAAATTGTTTCAAGCCACTCGATTGTTTACCTATGTCATATTAAACGTACTTGATAGAATAAGACAGACCGAAGACTTGTCATATATGTTTCGCGTAAGAAAGCGAACATTTTTTTCATGTAAGGTGACATGTCTCACAATTGTCGTCGAACGTGGACTGCAATTGGACAAATCATATGAGAAACTAATATGACTTGTCATCACTAAATCATTTAGTCAACATACCATCAAAAATCGACCAGAAAGTAATTTTTGTCTTTTTCTTACGTACTTAGAAAAAAAGAAGGAAAGGGCACATGCATGCTGACAAATTTGCAACTGGGATATTTTGGAAATCAAATTTCCTGAATTTCCAAATTGATTGAGTAGCCAAGATTTTGGTTGGCTAGTGGATTGAGATTTGAAGAATAATTGCTGATTGTTGCAAAACTTTTGCCATCGCAGAATTTCTTGAAATATTGCACATGGGATGTTCAATCACCTGTTAATTTGAGAATAATTATATTTTAAAATAATATCGATTAAATTTTAAAGTGATCAATCAATAAATATAAGCACACCTGCACATTCAACGGTAATTTTTATGCAGAGTGAGCTGTTCGTCCACCATCCAATAAAGTAGCAGCGATTCCCGACGAAGCAAGTGCCAATGCAATTTTTCGTTGCGATCGAATGGCTGCCAAAATCAGTGATAAGACCGAGAAAACCAAAAAATTTTAGTGAAAATTCTAGTTCATGAATTCTCCGAAAATTTTCCATATAGTCTCAGTATGACCTAAGCTATTAGAAAAATAACCGAAAGTATTGGTTACTAGTGGAAGTTTTTGAGATATTGGCCAGAAACTGAAAATAACTTATTTGGCCGCAGAAAATCAAAAAATTTTAGTGAAAATTCTAGTCCATGAATTTTTCCCATATTTTCCCATTTTTCCCAAATTTTAGTGAAAATTCTAGTCCATGAATTTTCCCCAAATTTTTCGTATAATCTCAGTATGAGCTAAGCTATTAGAAAACCAACCGGAAATATTGGTTACTATTGGAACAAATGAGGATTATTGTTAAATTTCAACATTTCATATACCCAGTTCCTTTACTTCGGAGATCAATCTGTTTGCCATTTTAAGGATCACTTCTAATATTTTATTCCGCTGAGATGTTTTGTACATAATGTACATAATGAATAAAAAATTTTCTCTGAATTACATTACAAAAAAATCTCTTTAGTGATAGTGCTGCCACTTGCGGCGAGTAGCGTAATCTCTTAGTTTCCGCTGTCAAAATTCCGCTATCTTATACAGCATTTGCATGATGGTATCATAGAGATGTTTTTGGTGGTCTTTTAATTTGGGAATATTCAAATTCACAAATATTTGCAATTCATTTGGGTCATACTGTTGTTCACATTGCAATTCTCGATCAAATAAATCATGCATTGGACGATTGGGTGGTGACAAACCTAATTGCCCTAATGCTTTATTTGCAATTGTTAGGCACATATCTTCAATCGCTATCAATGCCTCATTATACATTTCCAATGGAATCAGCAAATCAGCGTTTCTTGTGTGATGACGCATTCCAATCAAATAGTTTTCAAATAAAATTTTTGTATTTATTCCACATCTCAAGTGGATTTGATGGAAAACATGTTGATATAATATGGCATATAACATACGTATTTGATGTGGAGAAGAAGCAATCGATGCACATGAAGCGTTAAATCCCAATGCGCATTATTTTCAAGTAAACCTAATTGCTGACATGCTTCACGATACGTCACACATATGTAAATGACCATTTACTCTTCACGTGGTCCAACAACATTTACTAACAACAACCGCAAATAATAACATTCTGCATTGTTTGGATGAATTTTGTATAATCTTCCCATGGTATCTGCAAAAAAATTGTTTACGTCGTTCAGTCCAAGTGAAATAATTCGTTACATCTGAATACAGCAACGTTCTGGAAAATTTTATAACGCTTTCACTCAATTGAAAGAATGCAGTTAATGTTGTTGCTGATGACACCTGTAATTGTATCCGAAGTTAATGCTCTTGGATACCGTTTTGTACATTTTCCATCGATCATGCATGGTGATTTCATATTTATTTGACCACAAGGGCCATGGATCATATTTTTCGTGGCAATTTTAAATAATTCTGGATCGCTGATTTCATCTGGAATTTCAGCTGATATAATGTAATCAATTTGATCGGGTATTATTTTACGAACCAGCCATATCAAGATGTGCGCGTGTGGCAGCCCTCTCTTTTGCCATTCAATCGAATACATCCAGCAACGCACCTCTCCAAAAATTCGCAATTTGATAATCAAATCCATCAGTGCTTTTACTTTCTGTCGAAATACACGTGTTGTTATATCGTGTCGATTTTGACCATCAAATAAATTGCTTTTTATGTCAGCCCACTATGGATTGCATGTGAATATTATGAATAGGTCGGGACGACCATATTTGCGAACGTATGATGACATTGCATCTTGCGTATATATTCGTACATGTGGCGCGGTCTGCCAACATATGTCGATGGTAATATTGTTAAACGTCCGATATCGTTAACATTACCATCATTCACTATTGCATCTCTTGCGATCGCAATTTGGCTTGATAGAATCGAAGCAACTTTTTTCGACTAACTTTTTTTTCTACCTCACGACCTATGATGAATACATTATCAGAAAATTAAAATCATGTCTTTCTTCTTGTTTTGAAATAAAAAAATTGAATTCATATATATTTTACCGGTTCGTGGATTCATCATTCGTATATTGATATGATAGCCGTTGTCACTTTTCCAGTGCAATAATGGATATTGTAATGCATCATAGCTGCGGTCAAGCTCTGAAACACGCCGTAATTCTTCATTTCTTCGATGTAGCACAATATCGCGAGATTGAAACTGGTCTCCAACAATTACAATGGCCACTTCATTAATTGTTGGTGCTTTAAATCGTCTCGCATGCTCTCCAAAGTGCATTTTGTCAGCCCTGATAACGATTCTGAGAGCAGTTTTAAATAATCGAATTAATTCATTGTGCTGATGTAAGAATGTTTGAAGTTCAGAAGTTCTGAGCATCAGGATATGGCCATAAGGAACCAGTTCGATGATAAATCTGACCTTGAATCTGTAATATTTGTGAAATGTAATTAGATGCTGGGTCAGAATTCTTGAACACACCAAAAAAAATTGCTGCTCAGATCGTATTTTTCATATATGATATTCCGCATGAAGTAATCACCTTAAACGTCGGCATGAAATTGTCTCTTAAAATTTTGGTCGCACCAAAAGAAGTCATTTGAAATGCCGCATTGTATTCTTGAATGTGAGACAAAAAATGTTTTGACGTTCGTGACGTTCCAAAAATGAATGAATGTATAGTTTATCGGGAGGAGATTCAAATGCTGGCAGTCTCACTTTGCCACTAGCACAACACATACCAGGCGTTTCACCTTGAAATTTTGCTGCATCATAATGTGGACATCTCACTATAATTATTTTCGCTATTGTAAGCGAAAGCAACATATTCCATCTCTTGCACAGCATGACGGGAAAGTTGTGTCGTTCGTCTCGATGCTGGATTTAACGGATTTGGATCTGCCCATCTATGACGACGTGCGTTTCGTAATAGTTGTACTTGATTTTGTTGAAAAAATGGGAATGGGTACAAACGGCCGAATGTCGAAGGGCAGAATGTCAAAGGGCTGAATGTCGAAGGGCCGAATGTCGAAGGGCCGAATGAGTCGAATGGCCGAATGGTTCGAAGGGCCGAATGTCGAAGGGTCGAATGTCGAACGGCCGAAAGTCGAAGGGCCGATTTTTTTTTTGTTTTTAGAAATATAATTTTTTAAATATGTTGTTTTATTGAATTTTTTGTACATTTTTTTTTATTAAACATAAATGAATTCCTTATGAATTTATGTGTTTTACTATTTTTCATCACGTATCCAGTCAGCGATACATTTTGGTGAAGGAATATTTTGTCATGCGCCACCAATAGGTATATCCCTTTTCCTGCCCGTTAACACAATTGTACTGGGTACTGTAAAAGTACCATGTCAAAAATTTATTTTTGTATGTGTTTCACCCAACTTACGCATTTATGCATTCCTTTTAAAATTAGTTTCGTCCGAAAAAAACACTATAACTATATACACAATTGTGTTGGTTGTACTTCAAAACAAGCGAAATTTTTGGCGTAAGTGTAGATGACGTATACATCGCCGAAATTGGGTAAGCTGAAAATTTTTTAAAAAAATTTCTTTATAGGATTGTATACCTATCATTTTTAGGAGGTGCAAGTCAAAAATTTCGGAAAAATCACCACATTTTCCTGGAAAATTTTCAGTTCTTCCAAAAATCTTTTTTTGATTTTTTTCATCCAAAAATTAAAAATCTGCCGTTTTTATTTATCAAATCTTAATTTTAATGATAAAAATTCGAATTAAACTGTCATGAAACGGGTAACAAATTACATTTTTGCGTTAATAAAACTTTTTGATTTTCCGGAAAATTTTTCCTTTTTTTTAGTTTTTCAATATTTTTCGTAGTTTTATTTATTTTTATTAATAATAATTGCTTCGTCAACCTTGCAGACACAGATCAAAGAGTTTTTATCGCTCTTATCGCTTCTTCTGATAGTGCCACAAATGTTAAAAAAATCAACTTTTGTAAATATAAAATTTTTTTTAATGTTATTTTATTATATTCGTTGTACACCTTAGAGCAGCGGTTTCCAAACTTTCTGATACTGCGACCCAAATACGAATAAAATAAAAAATTGGCGGCCCCCTTATTAGATAAAACAATAAAATAATATAAGCACATTTTCAAGTTGTAAAAAGTAATATATTCATAGAATAAAACTGTACAAAAATTAATAAAAATTTAGTTTTATAGAAAAAAATTTAATGTGATGGATGAGCTTGTTTCTTCGCACAAAGCTTCTCAAATCGTGGTGTTATTGTTGAAATAGCCACCCGAAGTTCTTGTGCCACTAATAAACGATTTCGATATTTCGATTTCAGGGCTGCTAAAGGATGAAACACACCAAGCAGCGAGCAGCAAATTTAAATTTTGGCTTATTCGCTTATGTAATGATACAAAATCATAGTTTGCGTCTAAATATAGGTATTTCCATTAAAGGACATTAAGTATTTTGTAATTATAATTGAAAAATTTAAATTTAAAGAAATTGTATGAATGAAGTTGCATCTGTCGCGGCATCAATAGGTTCCATACCCATAGCAACTTCAATTTGCTGCTCTTTGCTGCTACTCATAACCTCGATAAAATTTGCACAATTCAATTTTATTACTTGGAGGGCGAAGTCCGAGATTCATACCTCCTCGCGGTGCTCTCTGGGTAACTCTAAATGAATCAGGCGGTGTAGTGGAGACGAGCAGCTAAATCCTGTTTATAGTCATGGACACTACATGTCAGGGCGAGCCATTGGCGCCTCAAAACCAATGCCAAACCAGCGTCTGTTTTCCAGGTTAGGACCGGCTGAAGCGGGCGTCTGTCTTGTATCAAGCGGCTCGCTATATAAATGTGTTCAAGGTAGGACTGGATGCCTCAAGATTCTCACCAGTACGTGACCCACACACGTAACAAGCGGGTTGAGCGGTAGGCCAACAACCTCCCCTCATAAAAACTCACCAAGTTATGAACCCTAAACAAAGGCCTCGGATAACCATATCGGATTCATTACAAACTCGACCCCGGAAATTGTACACGGACAACGCTTTAAAAATGGGAACATGGAACGTGCTTAGCCTCTTAAGGCCTGGAGATCTCCAGAACCTATCGAACCAAGCAAAGAGTTACACATTAGACGTACTTGCACTACAAGAGCTTAGATGGTCTGGGAGTGGGATCCATGACACCACCAATGGTTACACTCTTCATTACAGCGGCCATCAGAACGGAGGAGAATTTGGAGTTGGCTTCCTCATCCATCGGCGCGTGAAGCATCATATCATCGATTTCCGCCCTATCAACCTGCGGATATGCACGGTCAGACTTCGCACTAGGAAATTTAACATCACGATCGTCAATGTGCATGCACCCACCGAAGATAAATCAGATGACATCAAAGATCTTTTCTTTGTCGAACTGGAGGAAGTTATCAATAACATACCGCACCACGACATCAAAATCATCGTGGGCGACTTTAATGCAAAAATCGGTAGGAGTGCAGAAAATACATCGCACATCGGTCCTAACAGCCTGCACCTAACTAGTAATAACAACGGCCAACGAGTCACCGACCTGGCAATAACGTACAACTTAGTTGTATCAAGTACGTTTTTTCCACATAAAAGAGTCCACAAAGTAACGTGGAGATCGCATGATGGAAGAACGGAAAACCAAATCGATCGCGTCATGGTGTCTAAGAGATACTCTACCAGCATATCTGACGTCAGATCTTACAGAGGTGCGGATATGGACAGCGATCATATGCTTGTCATATTTAAATATAAGCGCAAACTATCATCTACGTTCAACAGACAAGCACAAAAAACCGTTCGATGGAATGTCGATGCTCTAAAAGACCAAGCGTCATTGCAGAGTTACCAATCAGCTGTCACTAACTATTTAGAGCGGCCCAGCAACAACGAAGAAGCTCCCTCTAACATCGAGGAGCAGTGGCACGCTATACAGTCAGCCATAACCACCGCGGCGCAAAATACCATCGGAAGAAGACCTCCGAGGCCCCGCAATGATTGGTTCGATGACCAATGCCGTAGGGTCGTCGAAAATAAACGAACGCTTCGTGAAAAATGGTTGGCTTGCAACACTAGAAGCACTCTAGCAGAATATCTCCGCGCTAGGAAAGCCACGACTAAATACCTTCGACAAAAAAAGCGCGAACATATGAGATTATGCATCGAAAACATCAGCTTCCAAGCGGAACTGGGAAACTCAAGGGACTGTTTTGCCAACGCCAGGAATCTCACTAAAGACTTCCACCCAAGAAGTACAGCCATCAAAGACGGGAATGGAGAGTTGAGAACAAACGTGACTGGTGTTCTCTCAGTATGGCAAACCTACTTTCAAAATCTGCTAAATCGGAATGACGACGTGACCCCCATTAGAGCAATAGCTCCTCCAGGTGACGAGGTCTTTGTCGAATATCCCACAGTGGAGGAAGTAGACGCAGCTATTAGTCGATTGAAAAACGGAAAGGCACCCGGTCTCGATGGAATCCCCGCAGAATTGATTAAACTCGGAGGCGCTACTCTTGCAACAAGTCTATACGATCTCGTCGTCTGTATTTGGGACCAAGAAGAGCTGCCTGAGAATTGGAAGACCGCGCTCATATGTCCGCTGCATAAAAAAGGCGACCGTCTTAAATGTGAAAACTATCGTGACATAGCCCTATTGAACGCTGCTTACAAAGTGTTGGCTAATGTTGTACTTGCCAGACTCATCCCTTTCGCCGAAAACATCATTGGCGACTATCAATGTGGTTTTCGACCCAACCGATCAACCAAGGACCAGTGTTTTACCATGAGGATGATCTTGGAAAAATGTTGGGAGTACAACATAACCATACATCAACTATATATAGACTTCCGGCAGGCATATGACAGTATAAACCGCGACAACTTATGGGCCGCGCTCATATGCCTAGGTATCCCAGAGAAACTCGTTTCGCTGTGTAAATTAACAACGTATGGGTCTGTATGTAGAACCGTAATTGAAGGAACTGTGTCAGACTCCTTTGAAATAACATCTGGCGTTCGACAAGGTGATGCACTAGCGCCTTTGCTGTTCAATTTGGCGCTTGAGTACGTAGTGAGAAAAAGCAACATCGAAACTTCGCGCTGTATATTTAATAAATCCGGCCAAATTCTTGGATATGCAGATGATATCGTGCTTCTTGGCCGAAGACCTAGCGATATCAAAGACAGTTTCATACCGCTCGATCGCTGCGCAAGAAGACTTGGTTTGGAGGTGAACAGCAGTAAAACCAAATATCTAACAACACCCAGGAACATCTTTAGTGCAAATCTCGGAATTGGCGACCACAATTTTGATGGTGTCGAAAACTTTAAATACCTCGGGTCAGTTATAACATCACTGAATGAAATGCAGGCAGAAATAAAAGCCCGAATCGCTGCCGGACAACGAGTTTTCTACGCCCAATCAAGATTATTGCGTTCGAAACATCTATCGCAGTCGTGCAAGCTCGTACTTTATAAAGCTCTAATAAGACCTGTGCTGACTTTCGGAAGCGAGAGCTGGACCATGACCTCTAATGATTGTAGATTGTTATCTACATTCGAAAGGAAGGTCATCCGTTCAATTTTTGGTCCAAATAAAGTTGCGAACAACGAATATCGGATTCGTATGAATCACGAAATAAAGCAACTCCTCGGAGGCAGCGATATCATCGGATTCATTAAATCCAATCGAGTGAGATGGCTCGGCCACGTTACAAGGTCCCAACAACAACGGATGATATATAAAGTATTTCACCAACAACCAGCCGGAGTACGTATCGTAGAGGAAGACCCCGACTACGCTGGCGTGACGACATTGAACAAGATCTGCAAGCATTAGGATGTCGAAACTGGAGGACGAGAGCAATGGATCGGGATGGATGGAGGGCCATTGTGCAGGCGGCGAAATCCCTTCATGGGATGTGAAAGCCAGAGAGAGAGAGAGAGAGAGAGAAATTTTATTACTATTTATTTATTTATTTATTTAGCCAGTACAATTTAGCTTTCAACTACACATCACATTTTGAGCATCAAAGCTCATTTATAATGCGATATGCAGTTACTGAAAAATCCCAAGAATTTGTCCTTTCCTTTTGTAATAAATGTGTATTGTCAGCTTCTTCATCTATCTTATTATAACTGAGAGAAGCACTAAATTTTGGTTTTATGTTCGCCTTTTCAGGCACCCCATTTTTACGTATCCAAGCTCTAGCATTGTTTTGCTTAGAAGTATGCATACGAATGAAAAGCTATCTTCATATGATAATAGATGATACGGATGTAAACCTTTCAGCAAAATTAGAACGATAGTTGATATCCAAATTAATATAAAAAATTTACAAATTTAAAATCAAAACTATGAAAAAAGAAACAACACCATTCGACACAAAAGTCAAGGCCTACTAAAACAAAACAATCTGCTGCGCTGCAACCGTTACTGCGAGTTCATACGACGGATAAAAATCCCGGATTTTTCTATCCCAGATTTTGTTTTCAATATTTTCAACTTTTTTATATGAAAAGAGGCGTGCCCGTTGTATAATTTACGTGATGTAATTGGATAAAACGATGGGATAGTAAAATCCGAGATTTTTATCCTTCATACGACGGATAAAAATCCCGGATTTTTCTATCCCAGATTTTGTTTTCTATATTTTCAACTTTTTTATATGAAAAGAGGCGTGCCCGTTGTATAATTTACGTGATGTAATTGGATAAAACGATGGGATAGTAAAATCCGAGATTTTTATCCGTCGTATGAACTCGCAGTTAGTGTGGATTGCTTGGAATATGTTGCGCTGCTCTTGGTGTGTTTCATCCTTAAAGCAGAAAATCCGGGCTCGCATAAATATCTTGTTACGAATGGTAATAGCACTATTATAGCTCTGTCCGACAAAGTAATATAATCTTTTTTCGTTCCACCTAAAACTGAATTAAAGTTTTACTATCAAATTCCCGTTGCTTTGTAAAATCAATATCGTCGAAATAATGTGAAAAATGTTTTAGTAAACTTTGCAAATGTTCTATAAAAAAAAATTTGTTTGCTTTAATATTGTTTCTGGTACCGGCATCATTTGAAATTGGAAACATGTTATATATCTTTTTCTAAATTTTATATTCATAGCTCCAATTTTTTAATGAATGCCGTGACTTTGTCTTTTTGAATCAGAGGATGCATTTGTGAACCTTGCATTGATTTATTTAAATCGCTTAATTTTTTAAATATTTCAACTAAATAAGCAAGTTTAAGAATAAAGTTATCGTTGCGAAAAGAAGATACCTCATCTTTGTGATTTGAAAGAGAGACCGCAATTTCGTTTTAAAGTTCGAACACTCTTTGAATAAATTTTGAACGATATAGCCAACGTACTTCACAATAGTACAAGAGTGATTTATATTCAGCTCCCATATCTTCACACAACTTTCCAAATAATCTCGCTTTCAAAGGGCTGTTTCAACTTCACGACCCCCTTGAGGTTATTACGCGACCCCCTGTGGGTCGCGACCCACAGTTTGGAAACCGCTGCCTTAGAGGATGGGGGTTTCCGCAACCAAATCACCCCTTTTCTAGAATTTGTACAATTCTTCAAGTGGCAAATTTTATTTATAATTTTAAACTAAGGAAAAAAATAATAAAATTTTCCTAGTAAAATTGCAAAATTTTCCCGGAAAAATTACTTGGACTGTCAAAAAACTGTTAAAATACTATCAAAATTGAAAAAAAAAATGAAAAGGTCAAAATTTTCCCGAAAAATGTGATAATTTCCTCGAAATTTTTGGCTTGCACTTGCTAAAAATGATAGATGCACAATCCTACAAAGAAATTTTTTTAAGAAAATTTCATCTTACCCGATTCCCGCGATGTATACGTCATCTACCCTTTAGCCAAATTTTTTTATCAAAAACGCCATTACATACTATGATTTTTACCCACACATTTGTGTGGATTGGACTTAAATAAAGCCATTTTTTTGTTTTTGGTTGAAAAAGGGGTATGTACAAAAGATGAAAAAATAATTAAATTAAATAAAAAAAAAAAAAATATTTCTCAAAACAAAAAAAAACAAAAAATAAAAATTCGGCCCTTCGACCCATTCGACCCTTCGAGCCATTCGGCCCTTCGACACATTCGGCCCTTCGACATTCGGCCGTTCGACACATTCGGCCCTTCGACACATTCGGCCCTTTGACACATTCGGTCCTTCGACACATTCGGCCCTTCGACACATTCGGCCCTTCGACATTCGGCCCTTTGATATCATACCTTTCATTCAGAATTTCACCATTTTCCACAACGATATCTTTAATTTGATGATCGTCGCCTAGTATATAGAGTAAAGTTTGTGTGTGTGGAATAATAGTAGATGGCATACAGTAGAACAACGAAAAAAATAACTACGTTTCATGCGTACATACAAACGTTTTTATTATATGTATATTACACAGCAATCATAGAATTAGTGGCATCATTTCAGAAAATGGTGAAATTCCGAATGAAAACTATCTTAAAAATGAAAAACAACTCTTCAAAATTAATGATAAATAAACAAAGTTCAGGCTCAGGGGAATGAAAATTTATTTTTCGGCCACATTTACGAAATATAAATAAATAAAGTCAAAAAAAAACTTTTCAAAAATTTTTCCCCATAGCACTTGTATGGAATTTTTTTTCCTGTTTACCTTTTCTGGAACTGCATACATATACACTCAAAACTTTGTTAGACGGCCGTATACATATACGGCACTGGTTTGTGTATTAGTTTGGATCGATTTTTTTCGTTAGGTCGAACCGAAATTTAATTTTTCAAATGTTGAATTAAAATTTTTTCAAAAGGGGGACTGGTACCATACCCAAGCGACCACAAAGTTATTTTTTCGCTCAAACGCACCGTTTTTATATATCTGCAATTTTTCAATTTTACGTGTATTTGTTGTTGTATTACAAAGAGCGAGTTCATTTCAGGAAAAAAATCATAACTCGAGAATGGCTCTACCGGTTTTCGATTTCAAAATCAACTAACCATCATCACTCCTCCTTGTACCTTCCCTAAAAATGTTATGGCAATCGGTTGAGTTGTTCTCGAGTTATGGAGTGACAACCAAAATGTACACTTCTTTTTATGTGTATAGAAGATTAAGCATGTTTGACGGGTTTCAAACAATGGTATCGATTCCTTGTACATCTTCTATTTATTTTTTCTTCTATTCTTTTATTATTTCAAGTCACTCGATATTCATTTCAAATTTTTTATTTAAATTTATAGCTTGCTTGCTTAAATGCATCGAGTTTTCCTAGTAAAAATAGCAGCATAGAAGAAAAGAAAATAGAAGGTTCACAGTGATTCGACACAAATATTGCAGCCAATTCTGGAGATGATGTCCGCAGGGTTTCACTAACAGTTCCAAATATGTCATCTGATTTGATAGCGAATGGGATAAACTTATGATGGGTTTTACTATGTTTTAAAGATGTTAGAAACTTTATAATTTTGATGAATATTTCAAGATCCTGGGCAAATAATTTCCTTTTTTATATTACCGATCGTATAGTCGTTCACAGCTCTCTGAACTAAAACGGCTGAAATTAAAAAGGTCGACTTAAAAAAGGTGTTTTTATATTTATATATTTTAAATGGGATCTTTTTTAAGTAATATTTTTAACAAATTTTCTGACTTAACATAGGTGTTTTACAAAAATAGATTTAATTTCAAAATGACACAAGAAAGACATATTTTATGTCATTTTTCAAATATATTTTCTAATTCATTTTCCAAATGACTTAAAAAAAGGCATATTTTATTTCGCATTATAAACATAAAATTTACATTTGTTTTTAATATATAAAGCATAAATAAGTGGGCTTTTTATGCCATGCCAGAAGTGTGTTTATTCTTAAATCATTTTCAAAACGGCTTATGATATGCATTAATAAAGTCAGTTTTTTAATTTCATTTTCATTACAGATTTTAAGTCAATTTTAGAATGAAATAAAAACGCTAGTTTTAAGTCAGAAAAACACCATTTTTAATTTTGAATTTTTGACTTATAGATGGAAAATTTGTAAGAATCACAACTATCAGTTTCGAACGGATGAGATTATTGATTTGAAAAAAAAAAAAAAATCGCACTTCTCATCACAATGGCGTTATGTTGTATCATTTTCGAATCGCGATAAATGATAAAGTTTCATCATTTTAAACCAAAGTAATAATAAATGTATAGCGAAAAAACGATAAAAGTCGAAAATCATACGATTGATACAATTTTCACTTTTCCGATTCGAATTTTTTCGAATTTCAACTTTTTTCGATTCTAAATGATGGTACAACATACCGCCCCAGATCGCGACGACTGATGTTGTATTATTTTACATTGGAATATTGTCTACATACCTATAAAACAATACCAAGTAGTTGTAGTAATAGCGAATTACTGCTTAGCACACGAAATGCGATTCTTTCAATTTTTTTTTTCTATATTTCATATAGCAGAATGAAATAGATGGAAACATTTGCAGACGTCGAAGCGAGAAAAGAAATAAATTTACTTCGGTTTCTTCTATGCACTGTATTTTTACCCCCACCTAATCTCTTGTTTATCAATTTCATTTCAAAAATTGTTATTTAATTTCTGATGTGTGTTGATTCGAAACATATGCCCCATTCGTTTGATTGTTTAACGATGATTCGAATTGAGTTGATGTGGTCTGTACAGTTACTACTAGGTATAAAGTGAGCCTGTTCATTTCTGATATGCTGATTGATCGTTGGTGAGAAGGGAGATGCCTGTTCAGTTCTTGCATTCTCTAATGCCGCCTTTCTTCGGAATTGTAATAGTCAAGCTCTCTTTCCATTTCTGCGTTTAATATTAACAGTATCCCATTTTTCTTCTATATGTGGAGTTAGAGTTTCTGTCGTTACATGGCTGCTTTGTTGTTCTGTAGCTTGTGAATAGCATTTTAACTTCCCGTTTCGTTGGTGGATGGGTGTAAATAGTTTTGTTATATAGTTGCCATCAGGGAGGGAGCTCATAATTTTGTTCGCTATCAGTTCCGTCCTCAAAGAAAGATTTCAATGTATTTTACTGTTGGTTCTCTGTGGTTAAGGCTTAGCCAGAAGAATCTTTTACTGGTGGTAAGTTTGTTAATTTTCCGGTGACAATTTCTACACATTGATGTAGTATGTACTATTTGTTGCTGCTGTTTCTGTAGTCTCGAGAATATCTTCGGTGAATTTTCTGCGATCAATTCTTGCCATCTTCTTTATTCGTTTAGTAGTATCATCATATTTGTTTCGATGTTAGTTGTATGTACAAATGTATCTGTCCAAAATCTATATTACTAGCATTAATTTCAGTCCAAATTGTGTAAAATAAAGTGTTCCGTTTTGGACTGGTAGATACATTTCATATACTTTTTAAGTTACCTATACCGTAAAATTTTCATAATAGTACTTTACCTCGAATGGGCCTTTTGTAACAATAAAGACGGTTATGGTGATAATGACAGGCATTATATAGTATTGAATTCTGTCTATGAATATGCTAATCGAATATGCATCAAAAACTACCTCAATCTAAATTCAATTATCACGACCCGTATACATATGCTATATAGTGTTGATTTATACACTGCGGGGTGCACTTGAAAATCTAAACAGTCTCATTACGTCAATTTTCTTATCACATTTTTTTTGTATAACAATTACACCAAAAAGTAATAATAGTTATAACAATAATTGTTTTCATATTAAGCCACATAATTATTTTGTAATCAAGACGCTTGAATTCGTGTTAGTTACATGTATTTTATCAATACATACCTGCCTTTGTAGCAAGTACTTAAAGTAAAGGTAGGTGTAGCACAGTGGGTAACAATAAGTTTGTCGTTTTGTGTAATAAGGCATGGGTTTAGTTTAACTTGAAAATTGTTGAGCGACATTGGATTGTATAATTCCGGTGTTGAAATTAATTGGAGTTAGAATCATTATCTCGTAAACTTTTGATATTTATAGTTATTGGTTGTGAATGAATTAAATTTAATTTATGGTATGGAGCCAAAATTATATGATGACATGTTAATGTGGTGTTGATTGTGAAGGGTTATTTTATAATAATTTGTAATATATCTGTTTGAGCAATGATACTAAGAATAAAACAAAACACCTGTTAGAACATACATTTTTGTACTGGCCGTTATGGTTGAATGGCCCAGTAAACAGTTTTAGTAGTACTTTTCAATTATTAATTATAATCATTGTTCTAGATATCTTTTAAAATGACATTTGCGTTATCAATAAGTGTTTGGCCTTATACGTCCTCTGGACTATTTCGGGTAAGCAACATTAAGAACAATCCAAACAGACTGCTCGATGTTTTCGTCTAAAGCTGACTTTGTGAAACTTTAGTGGCAACCATCGACTTTGATCCCACCATTTTAAATGATAGAATGACAACTCAAACTCTCTACTTCTTCTTTGCAGTATTAAATAATTTGAACTTTCCATACCGTATACTCGTCATAAAACTGTATCGCCATTACTTCCGTGGTATGATAGTGAAGTACGAACTTTGCATAACCGTATAGAAACGATTCTTAAAAACTAAGCGGAAAATAAGGTATTACACTACTCGCCACTAGTGACAGCACCAGCGGAAATTATTTATTCATTTCATATCTCTTTTGTCACAAAATAAAACGGCCGTAGAAAATCAAAATACTATATTGAAAATTCTAATTTCAAGAGTGACAAGCTGGGCACCAAGGGGGTAAATCTAATTCGAGTACGCTGAATTCAATAGTCCCATTTCAAAGTTAGTCCCCATTTTTGAGATAAGGCTTTCAACATGTTTTGGCTCTATGTCAAAAATTTGTCATATACATTCATTTTTACATTGATAGCTCTTAAACCATTAAGATATTTCGTTAAGGGTAGGTTAGGTTGGAGTGGCTGCTTCCGCACACTTAGACGAATAGTGTCCCGTTGTGATACCACAGGATCATACTTCTACTTTACCCCTGTTCAAAACCATCCGGAGCTACGTCCGTAGCGGAAAATATCCCGCACTCCACAGTCCGTAATATCTGACCATACTGTGCACGCCCAAATGCCTATGCCTTCTGTATGATAGTGCCAGACACGAGCATAAGAAGTTGTCCAAAGTCTCTTCCTCGAAGAAGAAGAGTCCATACAACTTCTACAAAGTCATTCGTCTGTAGTCCAGCTTTCTCGCATGTTCCCCAAAAAGGCAGGATCTTGTCAGTTTTGGCACAACCTTCTCACAGAAGACTCTGGCTCCTACCTTGCCGTCTATAGGGAAACATTGGTCCAACTGTGCAAAGATCCGTATACACAGGTAAGGCTAAATACAACTGGAGGTCGGCATACTTAGACCAAACAGGGTGCTCGTCTATATAAAAAATGGTGTAAAAAATGTATGTGCGTGCATCAGCTGAGAACGACTAACCCGATTTGGCTTAATTTTTTCTTGTTGTATTCGCAATTGCCAGAAGATGATTCTTAAGAAAAATTTTTTTGGGAAAATCCACTGGAAAAGTCGGAAAATCCGGAAAGTCGAAAAATTATGTTTTTCAGTTGAGAACGGCTAAACCGATTTGGCTTAATCTTTTTTGTTTCGTTCGCAATTGCCAAAAGATGGTTTTCAAGAAAGAAAATTTTGGGAAAATTCACCGGAAAAGTCGGAAAATTTGGAAAGTCGAAAAATGGGTTTTTCAGTTGAGATCCACTAAACATCTGGCTTAATCTTTTTTTGTTGTATTCGCAATTGCCAGAAGATGATTCTTAAGAATTTTTTTTTTGGAAAAATTCACTGGAAAAGTTGGAAAATTCGGAAAGTTGAAAATTGATGTTTTTCAGTTGAGAACGGCTAAACCGACTTGGCTGAATCTTTTATGTTGTATTTGCAATTGCGACAAGATGGTTCTTAGGAAATAAAATCTTAGGAAAATCCACTGGAAAAGTCGGAAAATTCGGAAAGTCGAAAAATGATTTCTTCAGTTGAGAACGACTAAACCGATCTGGCTTAATCTTTTTTGTTGTATTCGCAATTGCCAGAAGATGGTTCTTAAGGAAAAAATTGTTGGCAAAATCCACTGGAAAAGTCGGAAAAATCGGAAAGTCGAAAAATGATTTTTTCAGTTGAGAACGGCTAAACCGATTGGGCTCAATCTTTTTTGTTGTATTTGCAATTGCCAGAAGATGGTTCTTAAGAAAATTTTTTTTGGGAAAATCCACTGGAAAAGTCGGAAAATTCGGAAAGTCGAAAATTGATGTTTTTCAGTTGAGAACGGCTAAACCGATTTGGCTCAATCTTTTTTGTTGTATTCGCTATTGCCAGAAGATGGTTTTTAAGAAAGAAAATTTTGGAAAAATCCACTGAAAAAGTCGGAAAGTCGAAAAATTCGGAAAGTCGAAAAATGATGTTTTTCAGTTGAAAACAACTGAACCGATTTGGCTTAATCTTTTTTGATGCGTTCGCAATTGTCAGAAGATGGTTCTTACTAAAGAAAATTTTAGGAAAATCCACCGGAAAAGTTGGAAAATTCGGAAAGTTGGAAAATGATGTTTTTCAGTTGAGAACGGCTGAACCGATTTGGCCTACCTAATCTTTTATTGTTGTGTTTGCAATTGCCAGGAGATGGTTCTTAAGAAAGAAAATTTTGGGAAAATCCACCGTAAAAGTTGGAAAATTTGGAAAATTGAAAAATAATCGTTGGACCGTTCCATATACAGGGTGGCGCACGAATCGTGCTACAAAAACAAAACGTAATAACTATTTTTCTGTGTGACTAATCTGTTTTTTATTTTTTTTATTTTGCAGATTATTATTTAAATTTACTAAAATGGATGCTTGGAATACCGAAACGAGGATTTGGATAGTGCAGCGCTACCATGCTTTGCAGTCCATCATTTCCGTCCAGAGGGAATTTAGGCGGGAGTTTGGCGGCACTCCCCCGAGTAGATGGACCATTATGAGGTTGGTACGCATGTTTGCTGAATCTGGAAGCATCGCACGTAGACCGTACAATCGAGATCCCTATGTTGGGGTCGAAGCCACAATCGCAGCTGTAGCATCATCAATTCAGGCAAATCCAAGTGTTTCGACTCGAGAGTTATCGGCGCAAATTGGAGTTAGCAGACGGTCATTACAACGGATAATTCATGATGACTTAAACTTGTTTCCGTACAAAATCCAAATTACAAGCAAATTAAAACCTCTGGATTTGCCTATTCGCCTGGAATTTTGCCGGAAAATTATTGAAATGGCCGAAGAAGACAACAACTTCATAAATTGCTTGTTTATGTCTGATGAGGCCCATTTTGATCTAAACGGCAATGTAAACAAGCAAAATTGCCGTATATGGAGTGAAACTAATCCAGAAATACTCCATGAGACGGAACTGCACCCAGAACGAGTGACAGTGTGGTGCGCAGTTTCATCAAGATGCATTGTCGGGCCATACTTCTTTGAAGTAAACGGTGAAACAGTAACTGTAAATGGGGACCGTTATTTAAACATGTTGAAAGATTTTTTTTACCCAGAACTGCGGCGAAGACGTATCCCTTTTAACAGCATTTGGTTCCAGCAAGATGGAGCAACTGCACATATAGCCAGACCGGTTATGGAGGAGCTCCAACGAAAATTTCCAAATAAATTAATATCCAGAAACTCCACTTTCCGCTGGCCCCCAAGGTCACCTGACCTCACTGCACCAGATTTTTTTTTATGGGGTTATGTCAAACAAGAGGTGTTTAAAACGAAACCAAGGAATTTGACTGAATTGAAGCAGTCCATTACAACAATAATTGAGGCGATCCCGACTTCAACCCTTCAGTGCGCAATGAATAATTTTCTGATCAGGTGTCGCACATGCGTGAATGAGCATGGAGGTCATTTACGGTCTATCATTTTCAAAACTAATTAGTTAAATAAAAATAAAATTGAATTATCTATACAATAAAAAAAAATAAAGCCGATTAGTCACACAGAAAAAAAGTTATTACGTTTTGTTTTTGTAGCACGATTCGTGCGCCACCCTGTACTTTTATCGAAATTATTCGCAACACACTGAAATGTTGAGTAGTGTAACTCTATTAAGTTCATTAAATATGTCAAATAGGTGAACGACGGTAGCGACCTGGCAGTGTTCGGCATTGCTGCTTTGGATGCAAATGACGAAGTGTCAAGATTCCAATTGGGCGTTATGTTAGTTGCAATGAGGCGGTTTGGCGTATTTTCTCGTTTGCAATACACGAACGTCATCCCATTGTTCAACATTTGTCGGTGCACTTCTCCAAGTGCAGAACGTATCTATTTCGTATGACATTTTGCATCGAGTTCGCACTGCAACAACGAATTATGAGCTTGAAATGAACGACGAGATACGCAACGAAACTTTGATCTTGATCCAAGACATATGTGTGCTTATGTCCTATTTGTCGAAATTGAGCATGCCAGCACTATTTCGTTCGACGCACGATGCATTTAATCGTGAATTGTAATGAGAGCATCTTACACTTGCTCTCGTTGCAATTCACGAGATTCAATGAGCCTAATAGTACAAACGAATGTCCCGCTTTTGAATATGCAGCAAAACAACGTGTACGACGTCATCTGGGACGAGTGCACAATGGCACATAAACGACCATTGGAAGTGTTCAATCGTACGATGAAGGATTTACGAAGTGATCTAAGACATTTTGGTGAAGCGATAATTCTGCTGGCCGGCGACTTTCGTCAAACACTACCTGTCATTCTGAAATAAACAGCAGCAGATAAGCTCAATGCATGTCTGAAATCGTCGAGATTATGGGGTTATGTGAAGAAGTTTCAATTGACCACGAAGTCGCGTTACAGAACGACTCATCAACTGCTAATTTTTACCAAACCAAAATCAAATTCTTGTTGATGTTTTGACAGGATTGATTTCATTTCCCTCGAATTTTTACGTGTTCACGACGTCGATGGAAGAGCTTATCACAAAAGTGTTTTCAGACATCCGCCGAAATTATATGAAACAAAATTGGCTCAGCGAACGAGCGATTTTGGCACCAATGAACAATGATGTACACAGTTTGAAACACTTGATCCAAATCCAAATCACTGGAGCTATGCATTGTTAGAAATGCGTTGACTACGTGGCCAATCAAGACGAGGCAACCAACTATCCGACCGAGTTTTTGAATGCGCTTGATTTGCCGGGAATACCACTGCATTACTTGATGTTCAAGGTCGGATCTGTGATAATCATGCTGCGCAATCTGAAGCGACGATCATCAAAGGCAAATTCAAGGGAAAGGTTGTTCTAATTCCGAGAATTCCTCAGATTCCATCTGACATTCCAACCGATTTCAAGTGTATTCAGTTTCCCGTTCGTTTGGTGTTTGCTATGACGATTCACAAATCGCAAGGTCAATCGTTGAAAGTGTGCGGAATAAATCTGGATTTCCCGGGTTTTTCTCATGGTCAGTTGTACGTCGCTCGAATTCCACTCGAATAAAATACATTGATTTCTTTTGAATTCTAACTGACTCCAATTCATTTCCACACTGAGAAAAAAATCCAAAAAATAACTCAATTTTCGATGGATGCCTGAGTTTGAATCGAAATTTCATTCGCTTTTCAACACATTAGTGTTGAATTCGATGAAAAAGTGAATGAAATGCCCACTCAACTCAATCGAGTGTTGAGAATCGAGTTATAGTTGCACGGTTAACATAACAGTTCAATGTTATGGATGCATGAATTATATTCTCGATACAAACAGAAAAAAAATTAGTTCTATGGCACACACTGCAACGCCAAATGCTGAACTACCGGTGCCGCATTCAGATGAAATTCCTGTTCCGGAAAGATCAAACCCAACTGAAGAATATTTACCACCAACAAATGTCACTACACCATGCAGTCACATTGAAATCTCGCAAAATCGTTTGGATATTATGGTACGATGCCTGAAACTATCGCAGCGGCAAGCCATTCTTTTGTCAAAGGATTTAAAACAAGTGAACATTTTGGCTTCAAATGTTCGGATATATGGAGCAATAATTCGTTCAAATGGCTTGCATTGTCATTGAATCCGATGAGCACGGCTAGCGTTTTCACCAAGTTAAGGCAAAACTCGAACATTGGTACAGCGGCAAAAAGCTACATGCACTCTTGGGTGACATTTGCTGGAATTTGCAAGAGGAGGAAGATCCCGAAGACGACATGAACGAATCAGAAATTTAAAATTAAAAAAGTTAAGAAAAATGTTAAATTTTAGGAAAAAATTAAAAAAAATCGCCATAAAATCAACTGAGTCGATTTAATTTTCTTTCAAATAGTTTATATTTTATCTATATTTGTCGATGCGATGCTTAATCGATCGATTTCAATTCAATAAATGGACAAAAAATGATGAAAAGTGTTTTTCGTCGAAATGAAATGAAAAAAATTACACAAAAATGTTAATGTAGATGTAGTTTTTCGGTCTCAATATGTTCGGCAAAGTTGTTTGTCTTGGCTTGCGCTACAAATTTGCTCAAGAAAGCAAAACGAAAATCTTGAACGTGAAAATGAGTGAATATTTTGACAAATTTTTGACTCAGAGTCAATGCATGTTGAAAGCGATATCTCAAAAATGGGGACTAACTTTGAAATGGGACTAGCACCATTAAATTTAGCATACTTGAATTAGGTTTACTCGCGGGTGAATAGCTTGTCACAAAAAAAAAAATGCAATTCAAATTGCAAGAATTTTAACTTCGAGCTTTTACATCACATAAAGAGATTTTGCTGGTTCATCACTCGTCCCTTCCAGTTTTGACATCCTACTGTTCACAGATCTTATTCGGCGTCGTCACATTTGCGTTATCTAGGTCTTCCCATGGATTCGTTGTGCTGGGGATCGTTCCATCGTGCCTCAGCCATCTAACTCAAATTGGCGTAGCAATCTCCAAGGAGACGTATTTGGTTTGCAACCTTAACTGGACAATAGATAGATCAAATGACCTTCCTTTCAAATGTTGATAATATTCTTCAACTGTTAGTGCTGAAGGTCTCACTTTTGCTTCCAAAAGAGTAACTCAGGTCTTATAAGTGGTTTGTAAAGTGCGAGCTTACACAACTGGGCAAGATATTTCGAACGCAACAACCTTGACTGTGTGTGATGTTATAACAGACCCAAGATATTTAAAGTCTTCCAAGTTGTTAACGTTATTAGTTAAACAAACGTTAGCTCAACAAAGAATAAATTTGTAACATCATAAGATTTGTCGTCGGTGAGCGAATGAGCATTGACAATCGTCCTTGAATTTCTTTCTGGGGAGTCTAATCGTGCAAATTCGCTTGTTGATTGGGCTGGAGTCGATGATATATATTGCTGTACTCGCCGGTGGATGAGAAAACCGACTCTATTCTCCTCCTTTTATGGTCAGTGGTGGTATTATAGATCCAACTTCCAGACCATTTATAGACTTTTCAGTGCAAGTATGTCGAATGTATAAATTTTCATCTAGCTCAGAAGGTTCTGGATTTCTCTAGGTTATAAAAGGATTTGCACGTTTCACATTTCCAATTTTATAGCGTTGCTTGTGTATATTTTCCCAGATCGTTGAGGTCATGAATTCGATAAATTAATCAGAGACCTTTGTGTTCATAACTTGATGTTTTTTGTTAGACGCTCGCTTCAGCAGCTCCTAACCTGGAGAACAGCACAGAATTGGTTTTTTTTAACATCTATGTGTCACTGTGTGTGTTGCACCGTACAGACTAAATGTCTGTGCGCTCTCTATCGTTCAGACTATGGTCGGAATACAGACTACATCGATCGTTGCAGACCGAATTTTATTTTTTTCAAGACTTTTTCCAAAAACCTTTCGCAATACAATTCGCAAGGTTCATTTTGAGTATCACAGATAAAAAAAAATCTTGAACAACAGTACTGCGGTGCGAATCTTTCGAGAAAGTGGTCGGAATTTCCTAACTGTTCTCAGAAATTTGGCCAGTCATATTGGAATATGTAACCGGTTGATGTAAATCATGGTATTGGGTGCCATTGATCGGGAATTACCATGAGGCCTACTTGAATTGACTGATGGCGAGGAGACCGCAAATATGAAAAATCAGCAAATCCATCACGTCGATGATCAATAATTCAGTACCGCAGATGAAAAAAACGAACTACACGGATTTTGGTTGCAGTAACTCGGTTGAGCTGTATTTTTACGGACTTTATCGTAGATTCTCATCCTTTGAAATGAGGAATAGAAAGTGGAACACGATTAAACTTTATTTGGTTTTTACTGCAAAATTCTAAAATTACAACACCTTTGACAGCTGTTATGAAAATATCTGTACTTAATTCGGTAACTGCTTCAGTCAAAGACTGATATAAATAAGAATTGTGATGTCAAACCCGTTTTACCTGGCCTAAATGAGAGGCCCCGTCTCTCATGAGCTGCCTTGAGCTGCCCCACAGCGTTTGCTCTGCTTTTCAAATATTACCGTGGTTCTTAACTTAAACCCAAGTCTATATGCAAATACAGCTAAATACCTCCGTGGCCCTCGATATTAAACTAATATGAAAAGGGACAAAGATCATCACATCAAAAATCGAAACGAAGAATTAAACATGTTCTATATAAGAAAATATACTTGACCTTGGGTAGACATTTCGAGCTCACCATACTTAGAAAATTGTTTGTGGCCATAATTCCAATGTACGAATGATACAATGCTTTCAAAATAAAGTACTGTTGAGTAACTATTTTTTTCGCACGGTTGTGGTTATGCTCTTAATTCTCCTAGTAGTGAAAAGGATAGGTTCTTTCTTATATTCTGCTAGCTGGCAACCAGCATGCGCTAACCACTTCTGAATTAGCTTGATAGGCATAATATAAATCACCACTATCTACTAACTACAAGCGCTATGTCCTGTAGTGTTTCGCATAGTATTAGGAGTCAGATCACTTTATTAGATCTCAAAGTGAAGGACTCTGAACTGATCCCTGGAAAGAACTCCTCTCTCTCTTTCTCTCTCTCTCTCTCTCTCTCTGGCACTATCCCATTAAGAGATTTGGCTTCTTAACATAACATCATCAAAGGCTTTGGCCTACCACCATGAAGTCACCAGCAACAGCAATGGGTTTTGACTCTGTGCGTAGCTTGTTAGATGGTCAAACAAGTGTTACGATTACATGATCGTAACCAGCGCTTTTGGTATTTTATTCTTCTCGGTTTGTGTCCCCGCTTCTTTCGGAGTTGTTTAATGTTTGTATACGTCGTGGTGATGGCGCGCGGATGAGAAGAATGATGGGAAAGAGAGAGCAATGCGTATCGAGTGTGTGTCGAGCAAAACATTTCATAAGAATGTTTTTCTTATATGCCTCTCGTTTACACCAATGCGAATTGATGTAAACGAGAAACAGAGAAGAAAGACAATTCTTCTGGAATGTTTTGCGCGTTATTTCGGGGTAAGAGTTTTTTTTCAATAAATTCATTCAAGTTGTGATTTTGGCCCGAGCCATTTATTTTTATTTTTTTTGAGTTTTTGATTTTGATAAAAAGTCTGAGTTTAAATTCGATGGAAATTAGTTTTTTTTTCTTGAATCGTTTAAATAAAATTGAGAAAAATTTTGTGGTATTGTGTAAAGTCATTTAAAAATATTGAGAAAAATTTTGGTATTGTGTAAAATCATTAAAAAAAATATTTTTTTTTGAAAACCGAGAGCGAAGTAACGCTCAAAGACTATTTTTTTTTGGAAAATAAATTAAAGGTGGTTTATTTAAAAACAATGTGATTTTTTCATTTCGGGAGTATTCAATTGGTGTAATTGTCTGGATAATTTTATTGATTTTCGTGCCAGAGTAGATACAATTTCGTTACATTTCCCGTTAAGTTGTTTGGGTGTTTTGGGAATTGATAGTGATTAAAATTTATTACATATTTGATTTCGGAAAATTGTATGGTGTTCGGAAGCCAAACCAAAAAAAAAATTGAATTTTAACTGTTTTGTTGTTAAATTGGCTGGTGGGCGTGTTTTTTTTTTACTACACCGTTGTATAGCACATGTTTACCGTGTGTGGGAGTGTTCTAATTTTTTTTTTTTTTGGTGCCGTATCAAACGGGCAACCACCAACGTATAAATGGCAACTGGAAAATTGTTCATTAAAAAAAAAACGTGTGCTTGAAATTGTCTTGTGGTTCACCCAACCAAAATATTTTGGTATCAGCTTATTACATTCAAGCGTGTTATAGTGGAAATTGTGACGGCATATCGAGGCGAAATACGATTAAGGCAAAACGGTCGCCCAACGAAAACAATATATATTAGACATACGGGTTTTGGCGAGCTCGTGCCCAACGCGGGATTGTATTGATATCGGGGAGAGGCCCCGCAACGTTAGTGCCCAACCAGGCACGCGCTCGAGCGCAAAGGCGGGAAGTCGCCCAACGACGGCACCAAGGCCGCAACCTTTTGGTTAACGGTGAAAGGCCCCGCCAACCGGCTATTCGGGGTTTTATTTGGTATCGGGGAAAGGCCCCGCAACGGTACGGGTAGCCAACCGGCTATTCGTTTTTATTGGTATCGGGGAAAGGCCCCGCAACGGTCGACCGCTCAAGGTCGCACTACCACAGTGGGGTTAACGGCACCAAAGCCGCAACGGTCCGGGTGTGGTCTACCTGTGGCATGACGGCCGAGCAAGGCCGCAACATTTTTTTTATTTTTCTATATAATTAAGGTACGAGTTTTTTTTTATTTTTTTTTTAATTTTTAAAAATTTATTTATTTCTTAAATTTTTTTTATTAAATTTAATTTTTATATTTTGTAATCGAGCGCCGCACAGCGGGCGCACGCTCGATGCGCATTGCTCTCCCTCTCTCTCGTTTGCTCTCTCTCGTTCTTTCTCTTTTTTCTCTTTCTTCTTTTTTTTTCTTCGTGGGAAGTTGGATTTTATTTTTTTTGGGTTGTAAATTAAATAGAAAAAAATGAATTATTAAATTTTTTCGGTTGGGTATGATGAGGGGGATTTCCCATCCTGTGTCGGTGTAGGGTAAGCGGTTTCTCGGTGCCCGCATCCGGATTCGAAACCGGTGTCTACCACCGTGCGAGTTCGGGTGGATGCGCGCACCGGGGCACCTCTCTACCTCTGCGGTTTTCCTTTTTATAATTTTCTGTATGATCACGGTGTAGGCCAGGAGCCCTGCATGCCTCAAACCCCACGACCTTCGCGCTTCTCCGCTGAGAACGTAGCCGGCAAAACATCACTGTGGAGGCCTCTGCAGTGGCTTAAGTGAAATCTGCAGGTTGGCAGTAGCCAGCCTGTAACACAAGTTTGGAAACTCCTTAATTGGTGGCCCCTTTAATGGTGTGTTCAATGCTAATTATGTTATCTAATCATACATTGCAGCCGAGAAGCTTCTTAGTGAGCCTTGCATATCGTATAAAACAAAACAAATAAATTATTCTCTTGTTACAAAATCCACGTTTCGTAATTTAGGTTTAATTGTTCGGAACACATACGAACACGGAGTAATGGCAAATTAAAGAATGACTTAAAAAATTAACCAAAACAAAAACCAATTATCGTAACTTTAACGAGTTAATCATTTACTAAACATATGTTTAAAGTCAAGGTTGATATACAGCAACTGTCGTTTGATAACAATTACAATTAAAATTCTTAAAACATTTGTATTTCTAAAGTAATCTTAAGAATTGGTTTAATTCCATGTTGTATTGTTATAATCGTCACCTAAATAAAAATTTCGAAGGAAGACAGCACACGCCTTTTTAATTACTAGTACATTACGTATACACTTTATGCCCACTTCTGCCCAAATTATGTAGGACAAAAATTTATCAAAATTAAAATTTTGTCCAAATTTTTTAAATTTTCTATAATTGCGGCTAGCCTTTTAAACAATGAACTTATTAATTCTAAGACAAAAACGTTCGTATACCGATCGGTTCACATTCTTACCATTTTAACGGTTAGTAATGTAATTTTGAGTAGAACTCAGTTCGAGTAGTAGCAATATGTCGTTTTATTCTCCTGCAATCCAGGTTCGATTACAAAATGTGACCGGCTCTCAATTTACGAGTTTTCCCATAACCACGCTTTCCATACCCAATCTACCGTTAGTTTATTGCTAAACATATAATTAACACTACCTATAATCATTTTGAGCCAGAATTTCAACAATAATTTTTTTTCAATTTTTTGCGAAAATCCCTGATGGTTAAGCCTTACCGATTTTGAACGGATAAAATTTATTGTCACGGACTCCGTATGTTTCGATTATTCCTGGTTAGTGATGTAATTTTGAGTTGAACTCAGTTTGAATTGCAGCAATATGTCGTCCAATTAACCGGCAATCCAGGTTCGATTATATTGTTGCAATATGTCAGCGGTTAAATTGTTGCAATATGTCATCTCGTTCGCCTGCAATCCAGGTTCGGTTTCAAAATGTGGCCGAATTTCAAAATACGATTTTTCCAATAACCGCACTTCCCATAAGCAATCTACCGTTAGTTTCTCGCTAAACATGTTATTACCATTACCTATAATCATTTTGAACCGGAAATTCAACAATAAAAATTTTCAAATTTTTTGCAAAAATCCCTGATGGTTAGCCTTACAGATTTTTGTCGGATAAAATTTATTGTCACAGATCTTGTATGTTTCGGTTATTTTAGTTTAAATATGTAATTTTAAGCAGACCAGCGGTTAAATTGTTGCAATATGTCATCTCGTTCGCCTGCAATCCATGTTCGGTTACAAAATGTGGCCGAATTTCAAAATACGATTTTTCCAATAACCGCACTTTCCATAGGCAATCTACCGTTAGTTTCTCGCTAAACATGTTATTACCATTACCTATAATCATTTTGAACCGGAAATTCCACAATAAAAATTTTCAATTTTTTTGCAAAAATCCCTGATGTAGCCTTACAGATTTTTGTCGGATATAATTTATTGTCACAGATCTTAGATGTTTCGGTTATTTTACGTTAAATATGTAATTTTAAGCAGACCAGCGGTTAAATTGTTGCAATTGGTCGCGTCGCCTCATTCGCCTGCAATCCATGTTCGGTTACAAAATGTGGCCGAATTTCAAAATACGATTTTTCCAATAACCGCACTTTCCATAGGCAATCTACCGTTAGTTTCTCGTTAAACATGTTATTACCATTACCTATAATCATTTTGAACCGGAAATTCAACAATAAAAATTTTCAATTTTTTTGCAAAAATCCCTGATGGTTAGCCTTACAGATTTTTGTCGGATAAAATTTATTGTCACAGATCTTGTATGTTTCGGTTATTTTATGTTAAATATGTAATTTTAAGCAGACCAGCGGTTAAATTGTTGCAATATGTCATCTCGTTCGCCTGCAATCCATGTTCGGTTACAAAATGTGGCCGAATTTCAAAATACGATTTTTCCAATAACCGCACTTTCCATAGGCAATCTACCGTTAGTTTCTCGCTAAACATGTTATTACCATTACCTATAATCATTTTGAACCGGAAATTCCACAATAAAAATTTTCAATTTTTTTGCAAAAATCCCTGATGTAGCCTTACAGATTTTTGTCGGATATAATTTATTGTCACAGATCTTAGATGTTTCGGTTATTTTACGTTAAATATGTAATTTTAAGCAGACCAGCGGTTAAATTGTTGCAATATGTCATCTCGTTCGCCTGCAATCCATGTTCGGTTACAAAATGTGGCCGAATTTCAAAATACGATTTTTCCAATAACCGCACTTTCCATAGGCAATCTACCGTTAGTTTCTCGCTAAACATGTTATTACCATTACCTATAATCATTTTGAACCGGAAATTCAACAATAAAAATTTTCAAATTTTTTGCAAAAATCCCTGATGGTTAGCCTTACAGATTTTTGTCGGATAAAATTTATTGTCACAGATCTTGTATGTTTCGGTCATTTTAGGTTAAATATGTAATTTTAAGCAGACCAGCGGTTAAATTGTTGCAATATGTCATCTCGTTCGCCTGCAATCCAGGTTCGGTTACAAAATGTGGCCGAATTTCAAAATACGATTTTTCCAATAACCGCACTTCCCATAGGCAATCTACCGTTAGTTTCTCGCTAAACATGTTATTACCATTACCTAAAATCATTTTGAACCGGAAATTCAACAATAAAAATTTTCAAATTTTTTGCAAAAATCCCTGATGGTTAGCCTTACAGATTTTTGTCGGATAAAATTTATTGTCACAGATCTTGTATGTTTCGGTCATTTTAGGTTAAATATGTAATTTTAAGCAGACCAGCGGTTAAATTGTTGCAATATGTCATCTCGTTCGCCTGCAATCCAGGTTCGGTTACAAAATGTGGCCGAATTTCAAAATACGATTTTTCCAATAACCGCACTTCCCATAGGCAATCTACCGTTAGTTTCTCGCTAAACATGTTATTACCATTACCTATAATCATTTTGAACCGGAAATTCAACAATAAAAATTTTCAATTTTTTTGCAAAAATCCCTGATGGTTAGCCTTACAGATTTTTGTCGGATAAAATTTATTGTCACAGATCTTGTATGTTTCGGTCATTTTAGGTTAAATATGTAATTTTAAGCAGACCAGCGGTTAAATTGTTGCAATATGTCATCTCGTTCGCCTGCAATCCATGTTCGGTTACAAAATGTGGCCGAATTTCAAAATACGATTTTTCCAATAACCGCACTTCCCATAGGCAATCTACCGTTAGTTTCTCGCTAAACATGTTATTACCATTACCTATAATCATTTTGAACCGGAAATTCAACAATAAAAATTTTCAATTTTTTTGCAAAAATCCCTGATGGTATTTTTGTCGGATAAAATTTATTGTCACAGATCTTGTATGTTTCGGTCATTTTAGGTTAAACATGTAATTTTAAGCAGACCAGCGGTTAAATTGTTGCAATATGTCATCTCGTTCGCCTGCAATCCAGGTTCGGTTACAAAATGTGGCCGAATTTCAAAATACGATTTTTCCAATAACCGCACTTCCCATAGGCAATCTACCGTTAGTTTCTCGCTAAACATGTTATTACCATTACCTATAATCATTTTGAACCGGAAATTCAACAATAAAAATTTTCAATTTTTTTGCAAAAAATCCCTGATGGTATTTTTGTCGGATAAAATTTATTGTCACAGATCTTGTATGTTTCGGTCATTTTAGGTTAAATATGTAATTTTAAGCAGACCAGCGGTTAAATTGTTGCAATATGTCATCTCGTTCGCCTGCAATCCAGGTTCGGTTACAAAATGTGGCCGAATTTCAAAATACGATTTTTCCAATAACCGCACTTCCCATAGGCAATCTACCGTTAGTTTCTCGCTAAACATGTTATTACCATTACCTATAATCATTTTGAACCGGAAATTCAACAATAAAAATTTTCAAATTTTTTGCAAAAATCCCTGATGGTTAGCCTTACAGATTTTTGTCGGATAAAATTTATTGTCACAGATCTTGTATGTTTCGGTCATTTTAGGTTAAATATGTAATTTTAAGCAGACCAGCGGTTAAATTGTTGTAATATGTCATCTCGTTCGCCTGCAATCCATGTTCGGTTACAAAATGTGGCCGAATTTCAAAATACGATTTTTCCAATAACCGCACTTTCCATAGGCAATCTACCGTTAGTTTCTCGTTAAACATGTTATTACCATTACCTATAATCATTTTGAACCGGAAATTCAACAATAAAAATTTTCAATTTTTTTGCAAAAATCCCTGATGGTTAGCCTTACAGATTTTTGTCGGATAAAATTTATTGTCACAGATCTTGTATGTTTCGGTTATTTTATGTTAAATATGTAATTTTAAGCAGACCAGCGGTTAAATTGTTGCAATATGTCATCTCGTTCGCCTGCAATCCATGTTCGGTTACAAAATGTGGCCGAATTTCAAAATACGATTTTTCCAATAACCGCACTTCCCATAGGCAATCTACCGTTAGTTTCTCGCTAAACATGTTATTACCATTACCTATAATCATTTTGAACCGGAAATTCAACAATAAAAATTTTCAATTTTTTTGCAAAAATCCCTGATGTAGCCTTACAGATTTTTGTCGGATATAATTTATTGTCACAGATCTTAGATGTTTCGGTTATTTTACGTTAAATATGTAATTTTAAGCAGACCAGCGGTTAAATTGTTGCAATTGGTCGCGTCGCCTCATTCGCCTGCAATCCATGTTCGGTTTCAAAATGTGGCCGAATTTCAAAATACGATTTTTCCAATAACCGCACTTTCCATAGGCAATCTACCGTTAGTTTCTCGCTAAACATGTTATTACCATTACCTATAATCATTTTGAACCGGAAATTCAACAATAAAAATTTTCAATTTTTTTGCAAAAATCCCTGATGGTTAGCCTTACAGATTTTTGTCGGATAAAATTTATTGTCACAGATCTTGTATGTTTCGGTCATTTTAGGTTAAATATGTAATTTTAAGCAGACCAGCGGTTAAATTGTTGCAATATGTCATCTCGTTCGCCTGCAATCCATGTTCGGTTACAAAATGTGGCCGAATTTCAAAATACGATTTTTCCAATAACCACACTTCCCATAAGCAATCTACCGTTAGTTTCTCGCTAAACATGTTATTACCATTACCTATAATCATTTTGAACCGGAAATTCAACAATAAAAATTTTCAAATTTTTTGCAAAAATCCCTGATGGTTAGCCTTACAGATTTTTGTCGGATAAAATTTATTGTCACAGATCTTGTATGTTTCGGTCATTTTAGGTTAAATATGTAATTTTAAGCAGACCAGCGGTTAAATTGTTGCAATATGTCATCTCGTTCGCCTGCAACCCAGGTTCGGTTACAAAATGTGGCCGAATTTCAAAATACGATTTTTCCAATAACCGCACTTCCCATAGGCAATCTACCGTTAGTTTCTCGCTAAACATGTTATTACCATTACCTAAAATCATTTTGAACCGGAAATTCAACAATAAAAATTTTCAAATTTTTTGCAAAAATCCCTGATGGTTAGCCTTACAGATTTTTGTCGGATAAAATTTATTGTCACAGATCTTGTATGTTTCGGTCATTTTAGGTTAAATATGTAATTTTAAGCAGACCAGCGGTTAAATTGTTGCAATATGTCATCTCGTTCGCCTGCAATCCATGTTCGGTTACAAAATGTGGCCGAATTTCAAAATACGATTTTTCCAATAACCGCACTTTCCATAGGCAATCTACCGTTAGTTTCTCGCTAAACATGTTATTACCATTACCTATAATCATTTTGAACCGGAAATTCAACAATAAAAATTTTCAATTTTTTTGCAAAAAATCCCTGATGGTTAGTTAGCCTTACAGATTTTTGTCGGATAAAATTTATTGTCACAGATCTTGTATGTTTCGGTCATTTTAGGTTAAATATGTAATTTTAAGCAGACCAGCGGTTAAATTGTTGCAATATGTCATCTCGTTCGCCTGCAATCCATGTTCGGTTACAAAATGTGGCCGAATTTCAAAATACGATTTTTCCAATAACCACACTTCCCATAAGCAATCTACCGTTAGTTTCTCGCTAAACATGTTATTACCATTACCTATAATCATTTTGAACCGGAAATTCAACAATAAAAATTTTCAAATTTTTTGCAAAAATCCCTGATGGTTAGCCTTACAGATTTTTGTCGGATAAAATTTATTGTCACAGATCTTGTATGTTTCGGTCATTTTAGGTTAAATATGTAATTTTAAGCAGACCAGCGGTTAAATTGTTGCAATATGTCATCTCGTTCGCCTGCAATCCATGTTCGGTTACAAAATGTGGCCGAATTTCAAAATACGATTTTTCCAATAACCACACTTCCCATAAGCAATCTACCGTTAGTTTCTCGCTAAACATGTTATTACCATTACCTATAATCATTTTGAACCGGAAATTCAACAATAAAAATTTTCAAATTTTTTGCAAAAATCCCTGATGGTTAGCCTTATAGATTTTTGTCGGATAAAATTTATTGTCACAGATCTTGTATGTTTCGGTCATTTTAGGTTAAATATGTAATTTTAAGCAGACCAGCGGTTAAATTGTTGTAATATGTCATCTCGTTCGCCTGCAATCCATGTTCGGTTACAAAATGTGGCCGAATTTCAAAATACGATTTTTCCAATAACCGCACTTTCCATAGGCAATCTACCGTTAGTTTCTCGCTAAACATGTTATTACCATTACCTAAAATCATTTTGAACCGGAAATTCAACAATAAAAAATTTCAAATTTTGTGCAAAAATCCCTGATGGTTAGCCTTACAGATTTTTGTCGGATAAAATTTATTGTCACAGATCTTGTATGTTTCGGTCATTTTAGGTTAAATATGTAATTTTAAGCAGACCAGCGGTTAAATTGTTGCAATATGTCATCTCGTTCGCCTGCAATCCATGTTCGGTTACAAAATGTGGCCGAATTTCAAAATACGATTTTTCCAATAACCACACTTCCCATAAGCAATCTACCGTTAGTTTCTCGCTAAACATGTTATTACCATTACCTATAATCATTTTGAACCGGAAATTCAACAATAAAAATTTTCAAATTTTTTGCAAAAATCCCTGATGGTTAGCCTTACAGATTTTTGTCGGATAAAATTTATTGTCACAGATCTTGTATGTTTCGGTCATTTTAGGTTAAATATGTAATTTTAAGCAGACCAGCGGTTAAATTGTTGTAATATGTCATCTCGTTCGCCTGCAATCCAGGTTCGGTTACAAAATGTGGCCGAATTTCAAAATACGATTTTTCCAATAACCGCACTTTCCATAGGCAATCTACCGTTAGTTTCTCGCTAAACATGTTATTACCATTACCTATAATCATTTTGAACCGGAAATTCAACAATAAAAATTTTCAATTTTTTTGCAAAAATCCCTGATGGTTAGCCTTACAGATTTTTGTCGGATAAAATTTATTGTCACAGATCTTGTATGTTTCGGTCATTTTAGGTTAAATATGTAATTTTAAGCAGACCAGCGGTTAAATTGTTGCAATATGTCATCTCGTTCGCCTGCAATCCATGTTCGGTTACAAAATGTGGCCGAATTTCAAAATACGATTTTTCCAATAACCACACTTCCCATAAGCAATCTACCGTTAGTTTCTCGCTAAACATGTTATTACCATTACCTATAATCATTTTGAACCGGAAATTCAACAATAAAAATTTTCAAATTTTTTGCAAAAATCCCTGATGGTTAGCCTTACAGATTTTTGTCGGATAAAATTTATTGTCACAGATCTTGTATGTTTCGGTCATTTTAGGTTAAATATGTAATTTTAAGCAGACCAGCGGTTAAATTGTTGTAATATGTCATCTCGTTCGCCTGCAATCCATGTTCGGTTACAAAATGTGGCCGAATTTCAAAATACGATTTTTCCAATAACCGCACTTTCCATAGGCAATCTACCGTTAGTTTCTCGCTAAACATGTTATTACCATTACCTATAATCATTTTGAACCGGAAATTCAACAATAAAAAATTTCAAATTTTGTGCAAAAATCCCTGATGGTTAGCCTTACAGATTTTTGTCGGATAAAATTTATTGTCACAGATCTTGTATGTTTCGGTCATTTTAGGTTAAATATGTAATTTTAAGCAGACCAGCGGTTAAATTGTTGCAATATGTCATCTCGTTCGCCTGCAATCCATGTTCGGTTACAAAATGTGGCCGAATTTCAAAATACGATTTTTCCAATAACCGCACTTCCCATAGGCAATCTACCGTTAGTTTCTCGCTAAACATGTTATTACCATTACCTAAAATCATTTTGAACCGGAAATTCAACAATAAAAATTTTCAAATTTTTTGCAAAAATCCCTGATGGTTAGCCTTACAGATTTTTGTCGGATAAAATTTATTGTCACAGATCTTGTATGTTTCGGTCATTTTAGGTTAAATATGTAATTTTAAGCAGACCAGCGGTTAAATTGTTGCAATATGTCATCTCGTTCGCCTGCAATCCATGTTCGGTTACAAAATGTGGCCGAATTTCAAAATACGATTTTTCCAATAACCACACTTCCCATAAGCAATCTACCGTTAGTTTCTCGCTAAACATGTTATTACCATTACCTATAATCATTTTGAACCGGAAATTCAACAATAAAAATTTTCAAATTTTTTGCAAAAATCCCTGATGGTTAGCCTTACAGATTTTTGTCGGATAAAATTTATTGTCACAGATCTTGTATGTTTCGGTCATTTTAGGTTAAATATGTAATTTTAAGCAGACCAGCGGTTAAATTGTTGTAATATGTCATCTCGTTCGCCTGCAATCCATGTTCGGTTACAAAATGTGGCCGAATTTCAAAATACGATTTTTCCAATAACCGCACTTTCCATAGGCAATCTACCGTTAGTTTCTCGCTAAACATGTTATTACCATTACCTATAATCATTTTGAACCGGAAATTCAACAATAAAAAATTTCAAATTTTGTGCAAAAATCCCTGATGGTTAGCCTTACAGATTTTTGTCGGATAAAATTTATTGTCACAGATCTTGTATGTTTCGGTCATTTTAGGTTAAATATGTAATTTTAAGCAGACCAGCGGTTAAATTGTTGCAATATGTCATCTCGTTCGCCTGCAATCCATGTTCGGTTACAAAATGTGGCCGAATTTCAAAATACGATTTTTCCAATAACCGCACTTCCCATAGGCAATCTACCGTTAGTTTCTCGCTAAACATGTTATTACCATTACCTAAAATCATTTTGAACCGGAAATTCAACAATAAAAATTTTCAAATTTTTTGCAAAAATCCCTGATGGTTAGCCTTACAGATTTTTGTCGGATAAAATTTATTGTCACAGATCTTGTATGTTTCGGTCATTTTAGGTTAAATATGTAATTTTAAGCAGACCAGCGGTTAAATTGTTGTAATATGTCATCTCGTTCGCCTGCAATCCATGTTCGGTTACAAAATGTGGCCGAATTTCAAAATACGATTTTTCCAATAACCACACTTCCCATAAGCAATCTACCGTTAGTTTCTCGCTAAACATGTTATTACCATTACCTATAATCATTTTGAACCGGAAATTCAACAATAAAAATTTTCAAATTTTGTGCAAAAATCCCTGATGGTTAGCCTTACAGATTTTTGTCGGATAAAATTTATTGTCACAGATCTTGTATGTTTCGGTCATTTTAGGTTAAATATGTAATTTTAAGCAGACCAGCGGTTAAATTGTTGTAATATGTCATCTCGTTCGCCTGCAATCCAGGTTCGGTTACAAAATGTGGCCGAATTTCAAAATACGATTTTTCCAATAACCGCACTTTCCATAGGCAATCTACCGTTAGTTTCTCGCTAAACATGTTATTACCATTACCTATAATCATTTTGAACCGGAAATTCAACAATAAAAATTTTCAATTTTTTTGCAAAAATCCCTGATGGTTAGCCTTACAGATTTTTGTCGGATAAAATTTATTGTCACAGATCTTGTATGTTTCGGTCATTTTAGGTTAAATATGTAATTTTAAGCAGACCAGCGGTTAAATTGTTGCAATATGTCATCTCGTTCGCCTGCAATCCATGTTCGGTTACAAAATGTGGCCGAATTTCAAAATACGATTTTTCCAATAACCACACTTCCCATAAGCAATCTACCGTTAGTTTCTCGCTAAACATGTTATTACCATTACCTATAATCATTTTGAACCGGAAATTCAACAATAAAAATTTTCAAATTTTTTGCAAAAATCCCTGATGGTTAGCCTTACAGATTTTTGTCGGATAAAATTTATTGTCACAGATCTTGTATGTTTCGGTCATTTTAGGTTAAATATGTAATTTTAAGCAGACCAGCGGTTAAATTGTTGTAATATGTCATCTCGTTCGCCTGCAATCCATGTTCGGTTACAAAATGTGGCCGAATTTCAAAATACGATTTTTCCAATAACCGCACTTTCCATAGGCAATCTACCGTTAGTTTCTCGCTAAACATGTTATTACCATTACCTAAAATCATTTTGAACCGGAAATTCAACAATAAAAAATTTCAAATTTTGTGCAAAAATCCCTGATGGTTAGCCTTACAGATTTTTGTCGGATAAAATTTATTGTCACAGATCTTGTATGTTTCGGTCATTTTAGGTTAAATATGTAATTTTAAGCAGACCAGCGGTTAAATTGTTGCAATATGTCATCTCGTTCGCCTGCAATCCATGTTCGGTTACAAAATGTGGCCGAATTTCAAAATACGATTTTTCCAATAACCACACTTCCCATAAGCAATCTACCGTTAGTTTCTCGCTAAACATGTTATTACCATTACCTATAATCATTTTGAACCGGAAATTCAACAATAAAAATTTTCAAATTTTTTGCAAAAATCCCTGATGGTTAGCCTTACAGATTTTTGTCGGATAAAATTTATTGTCACAGATCTTGTATGTTTCGGTCATTTTAGGTTAAATATGTAATTTTAAGCAGACCAGCGGTTAAATTGTTGCAATATGTCATCTCGTTCGCCTGCAATCCATGTTCGGTTACAAAATGTGGCCGAATTTCAAAATACGATTTTTCCAATAACCACACTTCCCATAAGCAATCTACCGTTAGTTTCTCGCTAAACATGTTATTACCATTACCTATAATCATTTTGAACCGGAAATTCAACAATAAAAATTTTCAAATTTTTTGCAAAAATCCCTGATGGTTAGCCTTACAGATTTTTGTCGGATAAAATTTATTGTCACAGATCTTGTATGTTTCGGTCATTTTAGGTTAAATATGTAATTTTAAGCAGACCAGCGGTTAAATTGTTGTAATATGTCATCTCGTTCGCCTGCAATCCAGGTTCGGTTACAAAATGTGGCCGAATTTCAAAATACGATTTTTCCAATAACCGCACTTTCCATAGGCAATCTACCGTTAGTTTCTCGCTAAACATGTTATTACCATTACCTATAATCATTTTGAACCGGAAATTCAACAATAAAAATTTTCAATTTTTTTGCAAAAATCCCTGATGGTTAGCCTTACAGATTTTTGTCGGATAAAATTTATTGTCACAGATCTTGTATGTTTCGGTCATTTTAGGTTAAATATGTAATTTTAAGCAGACCAGCGGTTAAATTGTTGCAATATGTCATCTCGTTCGCCTGCAATCCATGTTCGGTTACAAAATGTGGCCGAATTTCAAAATACGATTTTTCCAATAACCACACTTCCCATAAGCAATCTACCGTTAGTTTCTCGCTAAACATGTTATTACCATTACCTATAATCATTTTGAACCGGAAATTCAACAATAAAAATTTTCAAATTTTTTGCAAAAATCCCTGATGGTTAGCCTTACAGATTTTTGTCGGATAAAATTTATTGTCACAGATCTTGTATGTTTCGGTCATTTTAGGTTAAATATGTAATTTTTAGCAGACCAGCGGTTAAATTGTTGTAATATGTCATCTCGTTCGCCTGCAATCCATGTTCGGTTACAAAATGTGGCCGAATTTCAAAATACGATTTTTCCAATAACCGCACTTTCCATAGGCAATCTACCGTTAGTTTCTCGCTAAACATGTTATTACCATTACCTAAAATCATTTTGAACCGGAAATTCAACAATAAAAAATTTCAAATTTTGTGCAAAAATCCCTGATGGTTAGCCTTACAGATTTTTGTCGGATAAAATTTATTGTCACAGATCTTGTATGTTTCGGTCATTTTAGGTTAAATATGTAATTTTAAGCAGACCAGCGGTTAAATTGTTGCAATATGTCATCTCGTTCGCCTGCAATCCATGTTCGGTTACAAAATGTGGCCGAATTTCAAAATACGATTTTTCCAATAACCACACTTCCCATAAGCAATCTACCGTTAGTTTCTCGCTAAACATGTTATTACCATTACCTATAATCATTTTGAACCGGAAATTCAACAATAAAAATTTTCAAATTTTTTGCAAAAATCCCTGATGGTTAGCCTTACAGATTTTTGTCGGATAAAATTTATTGTCACAGATCTTGTATGTTTCGGTCATTTTAGGTTAAATATGTAATTTTAAGCAGACCAGCGGTTAAATTGTTGTAATATGTCATCTCGTTCGCCTGCAATCCAGGTTCGGTTACAAAATGTGGCCGAATTTCAAAATACGATTTTTCCAATAACCGCACTTTCCATAGGCAATCTACCGTTAGTTTCTCGCTAAACATGTTATTACCATTACCTATAATCATTTTGAACCGGAAATTCAACAATAAAAATTTTCAAATTTTTTGCAAAAATCCCTGATGGTTAGCCTTACAGATTTTTGTCGGATAAAATTTATTGTCACAGATCTTGTATGTTTCGGTCATTTTAGGTTAAATATGTAATTTTAAGCAGACCAGCGGTTAAATTGTTGTAATATGTCATCTCGTTCGCCTGCAATCCAGGTTCGGTTACAAAATGTGGCCGAATTTCAAAATACGATTTTTCCAATAACCGCACTTTCCATAGGCAATCTACCGTTAGTTTCTCGCTAAACATGTTATTACCATTACCTATAATCATTTTGAACCGGAAATTCAACAATAAAAATTTTCAATTTTTTTGCAAAAATCCCTGATGGTTAGCCTTACAGATTTTTGTCGGATAAAATTTATTGTCACAGATCTTGTATGTTTCGGTCATTTTAGGTTAAATATGTAATTTTAAGCAGACCAGCGGTTAAATTGTTGCAATATGTCATCTCGTTCGCCTGCAATCCATGTTCGGTTACAAAATGTGGCCGAATTTCAAAATACGATTTTTCCAATAACCACACTTCCCATAAGCAATCTACCGTTAGTTTCTCGCTAAACATGTTATTACCATTACCTATAATCATTTTGAACCGGAAATTCAACAATAAAAATTTTCAAATTTTTTGCAAAAATCCCTGATGGTTAGCCTTACAGATTTTTGTCGGATAAAATTTATTGTCACAGATCTTGTATGTTTCGGTCATTTTAGGTTAAATATGTAATTTTAAGCAGACCAGCGGTTAAATTGTTGTAATATGTCATCTCGTTCGCCTGCAATCCATGTTCGGTTACAAAATGTGGCCGAATTTCAAAATACGATTTTTCCAATAACCGCACTTTCCATAGGCAATCTACCGTTAGTTTCTCGCTAAACATGTTATTACCATTACCTAAAATCATTTTGAACCGGAAATTCAACAATAAAAAATTTCAAATTTTGTGCAAAAATCCCTGATGGTTAGCCTTACAGATTTTTGTCGGATAAAATTTATTGTCACAGATCTTGTATGTTTCGGTCATTTTAGGTTAAATATGTAATTTTAAGCAGACCAGCGGTTAAATTGTTGCAATATGTCATCTCGTTCGCCTGCAATCCATGTTCGGTTACAAAATGTGGCCGAATTTCAAAATACGATTTTTCCAATAACCACACTTCCCATAAGCAATCTACCGGTAGTTTCTCGCTAAACATGTTATTACCATTACCTATAATCATTTTGAACCGGAAATTCAACAATAAAAATTTTCAAATTTTTTGCAAAAATCCCTGATGGTTAGCCTTACAGATTTTTGTCGGATAAAATTTATTGTCACAGATCTTGTATGTTTCGGTCATTTTAGGTTAATATGTAATTTTAAGCAGACCAGCGGTTAAATTGTTGTAATATGTCATCTCGTTCGCCTGCAATCCAGATTCGGTTACAAAATGTGGCCGAATTTCAAAATACGATTTTTCCAATAACCGCACTTTCCATAGGCAATCTACCGTTAGTTTCTCGCTAAACATGTTATTACCATTACCTATAATCATTTTGAACCGGAAATTCAACAATAAAAATTTTCAATTTTTTTGCAAAAATCCCTGATGGTTAGCCTTACAGATTTTTGTCGGATAAAATTTATTGTCACAGATCTTGTATGTTTCGGTCATTTTAGGTTAAATATGTAATTTAAGCAGACCAGCGGTTAAATTGTTGCAATATGTCATCTCGTTCGCCTGCAATCCATGTTCGGTTACAAAATGTGGCCGAATTTCAAAATACGATTTTTCCAATAACCACACTTCCCATAAGCAATCTACCGTTAGTTTCTCGCTAAACATGTTATTACCATTACCTATAATCATTTTGAACCGGAAATTCAACAATAAAAATTTTCAAATTTTTTGCAAAAATCCCTGATGGTTAGCCTTACAGATTTTTGTCGGATAAAATTTATTGTCACAGATCTTGTATGTTTCGGTCATTTTAGGTTAAATATGTAATTTTAAGCAGACCAGCGGTTAAATTGTTGTAATATGGTCATCTCGTTCGCCTGCAATCCAGGTTCGGTTACAAAATGTGGCCGAATTTCAAAATACGATTTTTCCAATAACCGCACTTTCCATAGGCAATCTACCGTTAGTTTCTCGCTAAACATGTTATTACCATTACCTATAATCATTTTGAACCGGAAATTCAACAATAAAAATTTTCAATTTTTTTGCAAAAATCCCTGATGGTTAGCCTTACAGATTTTTGTCGGATAAAATTTATTGTCACAGATCTTGTATGTTTCGGTCATTTTAGGTTAAATATGTAATTTTAAGCAGACCAGCGGTTAAATTGTTGCAATATGTCATCTCGTTCGCCTGCAATCCATGTTCGGTTACAAAATGTGGCCGAATTTCAAAATACGATTTTTCCAATAACCACACTTCCCATAAGCAATCTACCGTTAGTTTCTCGCTAAACATGTTATTACCATTACCTATAATCATTTTGAACCGGAAATTCAACAATAAAAATTTTCAATTTTTTTGCAAAAATCCCTGATGGTTAGCCTTACAGATTTTTGTCGGATAAAATTTATTGTCACAGATCTTGTATGTTTCGGTCATTTTAGGTTAAATATGTAATTTTAAGCAGACCAGCGGTTAAATTGTTGCAATATGTCATCTCGTTCGCCTGCAATCCATGTTCGGTTACAAAATGTGGCCGAATTTCAAAATACGATTTTTCCAATAACCACACTTCCCATAAGCAATCTACCGTTAGTTTCTCGCTAAACATGTTATTACCATTACCTATAATCATTTTGAACCGGAAATTCAACAATAAAAATTTTCAAATTTTTTGCAAAAATCCCTGATGGTTAGCCTTACAGATTTTTGTCGGATAAAATTTATTGTCACAGATCTTGTATGTTTCGGTCATTTTAGGTTAAATATGTAATTTTAAGCAGACCAGCGGTTAAATTGTTGTAATATGTCATCTCGTTCGCCTGCAATCCAGGTTCGGTTACAAAATGTGGCCGAATTTCAAAATACGATTTTTCCAATAACCGCACTTTCCATAGGCAATCTACCGTTAGTTTCTCGCTAAACATGTTATTACCATTACCTATAATCATTTTGAACCGGAAATTCAACAATAAAAATTTTCAATTTTTTTGCAAAAATCCCTGATGGTTAGCCTTACAGATTTTTGTCGGATAAAATTTATTGTCACAGATCTTGTATGTTTCGGTCATTTTAGGTTAAATATGTAATTTTAAGCAGACCAGCGGTTAAATTGTTGCAATATGTCATCTCGTTCGCCTGCAATCCATGTTCGGTTACAAAATGTGGCCGAATTTCAAAATACGATTTTTCCAATAACCACACTTCCCATAAGCAATCTACCGTTAGTTTCTCGCTAAACATGTTATTACCATTACCTATAATCATTTTGAACCGGAAATTCAACAATAAAAATTTTCAATTTTTTTGCAAAAATCCCTGATGGTTAGCCTTACAGATTTTTGTCGGATAAAATTTATTGTCACAGATCTTGTATGTTTCGGTCATTTTAGGTTAAATATGTAATTTTAAGCAGACCAGCGGTTAAATTGTTGCAATATGTCATCTCGTTCGCCTGCAATCCATGTTCGGTTACAAAATGTGGCCGAATTTCAAAATACGATTTTTCCAATAACCACACTTCCCATAAGCAATCTACCGTTAGTTTCTCGCTAAACATGTTATTACCATTACCTATAATCATTTTGAACCGGAAATTCAACAATAAAAATTTTCAATTTTTTTGCAAAAATCCCTG